>CM065816.1:100006571-100694071 GCA_033398695.1 Orobanche coerulescens | reverse complement strand
GACATGACAAGACTCACATGGAGGTGAGTTGGGAGGGGGGCATCTAGAAGGGTAGGAAAAGTTGGGTCCATTTCGGAGTCCCGTGAGTCCAAATAGATAAATTCTGATTCCGTTTTAATGTATTTATATCAATTAATTAATCCAATTAATTAATCATATCAAATACAAAATAACATAATTAATTTCTCCAAGAAATAATTAAATTTATGAATTAAATTAATCACCCAGTAATTTATTTAATTCATTAGGCCGTAAATCAGTTTATCCAATAAATCGATTTAGACATCCAATGTCCCAAATTATATATCTAATATTCATAAGGAGAGAATAATCTCAATTCATTCTGTCATCAATCCTATTGCGCGACTCGGTAGGTCCGTCTCAGTTAGCAATGGGAGGAACCAAAGAGTAGTAGCACCACCTAGCCAGCCTGGCGGCCTACACTGTACCTCAACTGAGAACGAATGATTGGGATCATTCAAGAACCATTATGTCATGAATACCACTATACGTATAAACCCTTCTTTCAAATGTCCCGATCAAGTTATAGGGTCACGATTAGTCAAACCCTATCTGTACTTGATGCTATGCATGAGTTAATGCAAATCGAAATCATCGAGCTCTCGTGTATCTAATATAACTAGCTCTAATGCTTTGGCCAAAGACTTATGATCTCATATGCCCATAACCGCACATGACATATAACCCGTTCACTAGCAGGAGAAAGAATTCTATCTTGGAATTCAGTAGGACCTGCTACTTTCCCGTCAAGACGTACGTCGAGGTTGACCCCCGCCTTCTGGTTTATAAGTTCGAACTACTCTAATGAAAATCTTGACGTCACAAGCACATCCCTATT
This sequence comes from Orobanche coerulescens, assembly GCA_033398695.1. Classification (NCBI taxonomy): domain Eukaryota; kingdom Viridiplantae; phylum Streptophyta; class Magnoliopsida; order Lamiales; family Orobanchaceae; genus Orobanche; species Orobanche coerulescens. The sequence goes on along the minus strand of CM065816.1, from coordinate 100,693,212 downwards.
AAATCCTCAAGTAAAAGGTTCACGAATACCTATCACAACCTTCTGATTCCATCATTGACTGTCCCGGAGTGAAATCCGTGTGACGAATCGAGGGTGAGTCGGTTCGAGTATACTAATCCAATTAGCATACCTATAACGTGTTCTCCCACTAACCATTAGTGTTCAACAGGCACTCTCCATGTCAAAGAACACGTCATACAAGTCTTCACTTAAACTTAACGCCCAATCACGTTTCATCGACTTGCGAACGATTAAGTATTTGAGCTATAAACCTTTCTAGTGCCGATACCCTTATCCAATAAGGAGTGGAATGTTTTGCTCTCAAATACACGGACTAGTTTCTATATATATATATATATATATTTACGAGTTAGGAATGCCAGTAACTACCAGTAAATAAAGAAACATACATTGCCTTATATTAATTATTTACATAATAACAAGTACAATGCCCTCACTCAACATCCTCTGAGTGGCATTCGAGGGCATACTCCTAACAATCTCCCACTTGAACTCAATGCCACACATTAAGGTATCTAATACCCATGTTCTCCAGATGACGCTCCAAGCAAATCTGAGAAAGTGGCTTGGTCGGTGGATCAACGATGTTGTCGGATGAGTCTACTCTATGCAGCACAATGTATCCGTTTGTGAACAAATTCTCTCACTAGATGATACTCTCTCTCAATATATTTTGTACCATCATGAATCCTCGGCTCCTAGCCCTGTGCTACTACTCTATTGTTTATCATATAAAAACAAAAACAAGCAGCGCAGCACATGGTGTCATGTGAAGTTTACCCAGTAACTTCTTAACCTTCCTCTGGAGGCCTCCGAGGCCGCTTTATACTCATCCTAACAAGTGGAACCAGCAGTCGCGCTATACTTGGCACTATGCCAAGATACTGATCCTCCATTAAGAGTAAAATGTAGCCAGAAGTAGACATTGAGTCGTCTTTCTATCCTTGGAAGTCTGAATCAGTGAAGCCCATCATTCAGTTCTCCACCACCATATGTAAAAACCAGATCTCTAGTCCTTCTAAAGTACTTGAGAACTTTCTTTAGGGAAGTCTAATGTTCCCTAACTGGGTTCGCCCGAAATCTACTTACCACGCCCCCAGCATGCGCAATGTCAGGTCTCGTACACAATAAAGCATATATAAGGCTACCCACTGCCGAAGCATATGGTATATCACTTATTTCCTTTCATAGTTCCGCACTATGAGGAGACATATTCAAGGTAAGTTATATTCCATGTCGCATCGGTAGGAACCCTCTTTCAGAATAATCCATCTTAAATCGCTTTAAGACTTTATCTATATAGAGGGCTTGGGAAAGACCTATCATTCTCTTTGCTCTATCCCAGTATAATCGAATCCCAAGAATATAGGTTTCTTCTCCCAAGTCTCTCATGGAGAAATTACTCGAAAGCCAAGCTTTCACAAAACTGGGTATTCCAACATCATTTCCTATTAGTAGAATGTCATCTACAAATAGTACTAAGAATGTGATCTTGCTCCCACTAACGCTCTTGTATACATAAGGTTCCTCTTCATTTTGTATGAAGTCAATCTCTTTGATTGTCTCGTCAAAACGAAGGTCCCAACTACATGAAGACTTCTACAGTCCATTTCATGGAGTCTACATCCACCATTGCTAGGTCATTTATCGCAGGTAGGTCTCTTGATTATCACCTGGAACCTTCTGGAAACCCAGTTCCTCCAAGTGCATAAAACTATACCGCTCAGGTAATTGAGACACCCTATTAGACCTACGAGGTGGTTGTACTTTTGTTTTAGAAGGTTCGGTTCCAATTTATTGCACAGGTGTCTCCTGAGGAGTTTCATTTTATTCTTACAAAGAAATACTTCTACCTGCTCCGCCTTCCTGAATGAACTCATCTTCCAGGAGTGTGCTTGCAAAGCAATAAAGACCTTTCGATCTTTGGGCATGTAGAATAGATAACCCATCGTCCCAGATGGGAATCCAATGAAAACATTCCTTCATGGACCTTGCTTCCAACTTGTCCACCTTAGTCTTCTTGACATAGGCGGGACACCCCAAATCCTAATGTGATTAAGACTTGGTTTCCTGCCCTCCCACATCTCATGTGGAGTTTTAGGAACGGATTTTGAAGGACATCTGTTCAAGATATATCTAGCAGTCAGGAGTGCATACTCCCACAGGTAAATCGGTAAGTTAGTATAGCCCAGCATGGAACGGACCATGTTCAACAAGGTCCGATTCCTTCTTTCTGACACACCATTTAACTGCGGAGTACCTGGAGGTGTTAGTTGTGATACTATTCCATGTTCCTTTAGGAACTCGTCAAACTCCGTACTCATATACTCACCACCTCGGTCCGACCGAAGTGCTTTGATATGATTTCCAGTTTATTTCTCGACTAGGGCCTTAAATTCCTGGAATTTGTCATAGGCCTCGGATTTATTTTTCATTAAGTATACATAACCATACCTAGTATGATCATCTGTAAACGTAATGAAATACTGATATCTGTAACACCCCCAGAATACGACCGGGAATGTCACATGCCGTAAACCATTCTCACAAGGATCTACCAGGCTAAACTCCAATAGATTACTCAAATATTGACCGACCGGGGTCAATCTAATTACAAAGCAGGCCGACAAGGTCATTAGACAATTCAGAACTAATGACATTCACATCTCAATGACAATAATAAACTTGAATGCAGAAAGAAATGACAACTCAATTTAATAAATGAAAACTACACCCATGCAAGGGTGAATACCCGACCAGAATGAGAACAAAAGAAAAAGACTCTAATTCTTGTGTGATTAGCATCGTCGTCTTTCATCTCCTTACAAGCCAATCCCATGATCGCTCCCGAGCTGCCAAAACCTGAGCGCATAACAGGCACCCACCCCACAAAAACTCGGGGGTTAGCAAACTGGAATTTTGCTAGTGCAAGTACATAATATACAAGATATACGAATAATAACAACACAAAACTCAACAGCCGGGAAGCCTTAATACAAACCACGCATTCCCATAGTCAACACAGAATAGCACTCGCATACACACGGTGAAAGAAAATCACATAGTCATATTCTCTTTACGGAATATAACACCAAAGAAACTTTAAACGAGCCCAAGGAGTCAAAAGATCTAGTTTGAAAATCCCCTCTTATAAAGGAAAAACATTTTGATAAGATAATTTGCAAACGTTATTATTGACTCGGGATGCCCTGGGGTTTTGAAAATAGAATGTGAATACTTTTAAAAAATAACTTCAAAAGCTCTCGGGTCATCGACCCAGCATGTAGAAAACAATTTGCAAGAAAACCATTACAACGTTATTCGGGATCCTCGACCCAATTTATAAAACAATATCACAAGCGAAACATTACAACATCTCACGGGGTTCTCGGCCCAATCCAAATAATATCATCACGAGACCAAATCTCAACATCTCACGGGGTTCTCGGCCCAATACACAGAATAATCATCACAGTACAATCAAAGGCACAACCTCTCATTCGACAAATCTTGCTCAAGACCCCCGATTAATTAACCCTCGGAGATCTCGTCAAATATCCTTGGTTAATTAACCCTGATACCAACATTGAAAAAAAGTTGAAACAAACTTTCAGAAACACGAACCGCGGTCTATATCATGACCAACATTTTAAAGCGAGTTTGAAGAACTTTGAATTATGAAAATCGTTCGGTAATGGGGTCTTAGCTATCACTCAAATATCCGTAACCAATAACCCTGCCAGGCGCCTCCCTTGCACAACTATGCACCGGCGTTCACTCCACTATGTTGGCCGCCCCTTGAACATGTCACCGCGCCGGCGATCACTCCCATAAGAGCCGCCCCTTGCACGCGCATTAGGTAACACCGGTGTTCACCAAACGTATGGAGCCGCACATTACAACGTACACCAGGCCGGAGTACACACCCCGCCCTCAGAGGTTCCCGGATACGACGTCTCTCACAACAAGTATTCACATTGTTACAAACATCAAGTACACAATCAATCGTTGCAACAATTATCAAATCAATACACCAATTCACATAATTTATCCGTGAGTCCCCAACCACACAAATAGACAACAATACGCACGTTATCAATCAAGACTCAACACGATAAGTCTTCGGCAAATTCAACCGACATTACATATATATCCATATATCGTAACTCAACCGAATGCACAAATCTTACTATATTATCTCTACAAATATGATTCATACTTTAATCCAAGTTGAGTATGTCAACTAGCATCGATATTAATCACACGACATATGTATGTGTATATCTATATACATACATACTTACATATATATATATATATACATACGTATACCTTTATACATAAATATATTTAACATATAAATATATATAACTCACACACTTCGGCAACAATGATTTCACATAGTTATAATTCGTATATAAAGGTACTTGCCTCAAATCCAAAGCACGTGAAGCAACGGGAAAGCATGACCGGAAACCCTCTAATCTTCCAACTAGGTCGAAAACACAAGAATAACATAATCACTATAAGATCGATCGCAAGGAAGATGCAAAACACATGAAATATTCGTAGAGACGAAGGATCGAACACTTGGGGCTCAATATTTCCCAAAGAATATCAAGAACATTATCCGAACCCGAATACGGTAAGAAATACAAATCAAATCATAGGGAGAGAATCAATACAACCAATTGATGATATATAACAGCACGACTCATGAAGAACAATCCGAATCTTGAAGATTCACGAAATATAAAGGAAGGGTTCACAAGATGATTACCTCGAATCGAAGACGAAGAACACGGATTGATGATGTTAATCAACACCAAGAACTAAAGGAAGATGTAAACTTGGAGTTACAGGACTCCAAAATCGCCCATAGATCGCCCACAAATCACCTCAGCCGCGGAGGAGTGAAGAAAGGGTGAAAAATGACGAACACGGTCAACCCTCGGTATATAAATACCTGCGCATGAGTTACGTATGTTAACCAAGAAGAATAACGTACGTTACCTGTATTACGTACGTAATGCATCAAAGATTACGTACGGAATCGATAACCAGACCCTCCTGTCCAAAATAGCGAAGAACCTTACGTACGTTATGGCGAGGGCTTAACTTACGTAAGAACCTTACCTGTATTACGTAAGGTTAGACTAAAGTCTTTAGAGAGCTGCACAGAGGAAACATCACTATATCAAAAGTTCATTATGTCAAAGGGCTCAAATACAACCTTTTGAGCATAAGCCAATTTTGCGATGAGAAGAATCTAGTAGTCTCCACTATTTGGAAATGTATGGTGATAGATATTTTATCTGGAGAAGTGAAGCTACATGGATTCAGAAGGAGAGATGTCTATATGATATATTAGAAAACAGGAACTCCCAACACCTGCTTTCTATCCAAGACAATAGCAGAAAATGGATGGCTGTGGCACAAGAGACTATGTCACCTAAACTTCAAAGCCATCAAAAAGATTAGTTCTCAGAAGCTGGTCAGAGGACTTCCAGAAGAAGTTTTCAGAAAGGAAGCTCTCTGTGATGCTTGTCAGAAAGGGAAGCAGACCAGAGCATCATTCAAGCCAGTCCAACCTACCACTATCACAACAAGGATCTTAGATCTACTTCACATGGATCTATTTGGTCTTATCAAGCTAAGGACCCTAAGTGGCAGAAAGCATGCTCTAGTAGTAGATGACTACTCAAGGTACACATGGATTGTCTTTCTGTATAAGAAGAGTGAAACCTTGACAAAGCTGCCTGAGCTACTGAGAAGGATCCAGAATGAGAAATCTCTCTCAATCATCAAGATCAGATCAGATAGAGGAAGAGAATTTCTCAACAGAGTAATCACTGAGTACAGTGATCAGAATGGGATCCAGCACGAAGCTAAGACTCCACAGCAGAATGGTGTTGCCGAAAGAAGAAACAGAACCTTGAAGGAAGCAGCCCGGTCTATGATTGCAGAAGCAGACCTGCCTAAGAGGTTCTAGGCTGAAGCTCTCAAGACAACATGTCACACTCAAAACAGGAGTATGATAGTAGGGAGACATGACAAAACTCCTTATGAGGTTTGGAATGGCAGAACACCTACAGTTGCTTATTTCCATATTTCTGGTTGTAAGTGTTTCATCCATAACAATGGTAAAACCCAACTAAATGCCTTTGATGCTAAAATTGATGATGGTCTCTTTATGGAATATTCACAGAGAAGCAAGGCATGTAGAGTTTTTAACAAAAAAACCTTAGTTGTGGAGGAAACACCTCATGTGGTATTTGATGAATCTACTGCTGAGTACAGGAAACAGGTGGAATTAATTGAGAATAAACTCAAATCTGCAACCTTAGAAGAAGTCATCATCCATGATACAGGAATGGTGGACTCATCTGCAGACCAGCCTGAAGACCCAACTGCAGATCAGATAGGACCTCAACACCTACTTGATCCAGTTGCTGCTGATAAAGACCCATTTGTAGCTGATAAAGACGCATCTGCAGATCAGACAGGACCCCCACCTGCAGATGACAAGACTGTAGCTGATCTAGTGGCAGACCAAGGAGACCAGAACCAAGCTGAAGCAGAAAGAGAAGGAGTTTACCAAAGCAACTTTACAGGGGGAACATACCCTGAATAAGAAGACATTCCTAAGTGGCTTAAAGATCATCCCATCCAACAAATCATTGGGAAGCTCACTGATGGAGTCAAGACCAGACAGTCCACTCTACCAGCAGGAATGGCAATGTTTTCATGCTTTATGTCTCAAATAGAACCCAAGACTACAGAACAAGACTTGGAAGACTACTCATGGATCAATACAATGCAAGAAGAGCTCAACCAGATGGAAAGGAACAATGTTTGGGAACTAACAGACAGACCAGATCACAAGAAGGTTATTGGCACCAAATGGGTGTACAAGAACAAATGCGATGAAGATGGAGCTGTTGTTAAGAATAAAGCCAGTCTCATTGCTAAAGGCTATGCACAATGTGAAGGAATAGATTTTGATAAAACCTATGCACCTGTTGCAAGATTAGAATCCATCAGACTATTCCTTGCATATGTAGCATTCAAAGATTTTGAAGTATACCAAATGGATGTAAAGAGTGCCTTTCTAAATGGAATTCTAGAAGAAGAAGTCTATATGGAGCAACCCCCTGGATTTGTCATAGGAAACAAAGTCTACAAGCTTCTAAAAGCTCTATATGGACTTAAGCAGGCACCAAGAGCATGGTATGAAACATTATCTGTGTTTCTTGAGAAGAATGTTTTCAGCAAAGGAAAAGTGGACAAGACCTTATTTAGAGTGGAGCATGAAGACCACATATTATTAGTTCAAATATATGTGGATGATATCATATTTGGATCAACCAATCCAGAGCTATGTGATAAATTCTCAAATCTCATGCAAGGAGAGTTTGAGATGAGTATGATGGGCAAACTGAATTTCTTTCTAGGTTTGCAAGTTAAACAGATGGAAAATGGAATTTTCATAAATCAAGCCAAATATACCAGAGATTTAATCAAGAGATTTGGAATGGAATCAGCCAAACCAGCAAGAATCCCTATGAGCACAAGCACTCATCTAGATACAAATGAATGAGGCATATCGGTGGATCCAACCCACTACAGAGGACTTATTGGATCACTCCTTTATCTGACTGCAAGCAGACCAGACATATCATATGTCGTAGGAGTATGTGCTAGATTTCAATCCAAGCCAAAGCAGTCTCACCAGGATGCAGCTAAGAGGATAATCAAGTACCTTAAGTCTACAGTCAATGTTGGACTATGGTACCCTAAGGATGATAACTTTGAGCTATCAGGATACTCAGATGCAGACTTTGCAGGATGCAAAATTAATAGGAAGAGCACTAGTGGAACGTGCCAATTCCTAGGAACCAGACTGATATCCTGGTTTAGCAAGAAGCAGGTATCTAACTCTATATCAACAACAGAGTCAGAATACCTAGCTGCAGGTAGCTGTTGTGCCCAGATTTTATGGATCAGACAACAACTAAGGGACTACAACATTATTGCAAATGAAGTCCCAATATGGTGTGACAACAACAGTGCAATTGCAATCAGGAACAATCCAGTATTGCACTCCAGGACGAAGCACATTGATGTTAAACATCATTTCATGAGAGACCATGTGCTTAACAAGAGAGTCAGAGTAGAAAGAGTCAGCACAGAATACCAGGTTGCTGACATATTCACCAAACCTTTACCAGAAGAAAGGTTCTTGGAGCTGAGCAGGGAACTTGGATTACTAGATTGGGAATCTAGTACAGACGAAAATCTAGCTGAGCAGAACAGAAAAGAAGACGAAGGCCAGATGAAGAAACCTAGCTGATCGAGACTACAGGCAATACAACTCACCTGATGCAGATCAGTCAAACAAGTCAAACGGTCAACCAGCTAAGTTCTCTATCCCTGACCGACTCTTGAATATTAAATTATTGTTTATATACACATTGCAACTACACGTCCACACGACCTCCACAATGACCAATTAAATCCAACCGTCATTTTTCAAATTTTCAAAAGCTGGACCACCGATTTATTTAATTTAAATTTTAAAATCTGAAAAGGTTGACCACCATTTAAATAAATGAATATTAAATTCCAAACGACTCTTCACTTTTCTATTTAAAGACGGGAAAATCATTTCACAACTTTACCTTCTTCAAAACACTCAAACCCTAGTTTTCAAAAGCAGAATTCCTTTCGAATTTTCAATACACTCAGAAAAATTTCCTTGTGCAGAAATGGAATCGTATTTCGAAGGAATGAATCTAAAGGTTATGAAGGACCAGATTATTTTTAGTCTGGTGGTCAATTTCGAGGGGCTGCTCGAAACAAATCTGGACAACAAAGTGTATGACATCATCAGATCCATGAAGATGAATGGGATTTACCCATTCCTGAGTATCAGCCCCAAATTTCTCTACAAAGAGGCTGTTATCGCGTTCTACAATGAAGCTAGAGTTCTGGAATCGGGCATCAAGCGCTCAATCTTTGGAAAAGAAGTGGAAATCACTCCACAAATAGTCGAAAAGGATTTCAGGATGAAATCTCAAGGCATGGCCGTAGAGGCATTAAAGCAGAATGCAGCCGACATCTGGCTGAAGATCAAGGCTATTGACCAGCCGTCAAAACTGAAGTTAACTGCGAAGAGGAGTGAGCTGCGGAAGGAATGTCACTATATGTTGGATATTACCAACAAGATAGTGATGGGTATGGCTGGCAGCTACGATCAGCTATCATCAGCTAAGTTCACAGTTTTGGGAGCCCTAATTCAAGATGAGCCGATTGACTGGGCTGACTATATCTTCAGACAATTGGTGCGTGAAGTAAATATAGCCCAATGTCTAGATGATGAGAAGAGGTTCTATACCAAATTGGCCTTTGGGACGCAGGTCAGTTGTGTAATATCCGACGGAAATTCTTACCTACTGTTGTATTATTCGGATAATTCAATACTATTGTAGTCTTGTTGCATTTGTTTAATATTTATTGATGTTGGAATATATCATAATAGACTTGAATATAACTATCATTCACATTATGATTGATTTCTCGACGTTGTATAGATAAGTGCATTTTTGGGCTAGTAATTCTGTGTTTAACGTACGCTAACCCTTTATCATAACGTACGCTATCTTGTTGGTTTTACATACGTAAGGAAGTGCTGTTTACGTACGTAAGGCTTGTAGTCTTATCCGATCTCAACTTTCAGCATGTGGGGTCGGGCGTGATTCGAATATCTGACCTTTTTGGAGCAGCCTAGTTGACCTACATTACGTAGTAATGCTCCAAGCCATAATGTACGTAATGTTGTTCGTGTTTTCAGTCAGTAGCCTCGGGAACTAGCTTACGTACATAACACTTTTGGGGTAGCGTATGTAAATATGCTAACGTACGTTATCCTCTTGTGTATAACGTACGTAACGAACTGTGCAGTTATAAAAAGACAACTTGTGTCTTTCATTTTGCACGTCCAACTCCGATTTTTCTCCCCTATAATCATCCCCCTGGCTCCCTAGATCAATTCTACCTTCTTCCAAATTGTGTTTGAGCTTTGCATCTTGATTTGGAGCTTGTTGATTGGAAGTTTAGAGTCATTCTTGAAGCTTAGAGTGTGTTCTTGTGGTTTTGGTGTATTGTTCTTCATTTCTGAAGGTATGTTATACGATTTCACTCTATAATTTTGTAGTTATAATGTTAGTAATAAAGTATACTTCACCTAATATTAAATTAATCAAGCAAAACATGTTTGTGGTTAAGCTTTTAACAACTTAATGATGAACATGGTGGTTAAAGGTTTGACATGATGCGTTCTTGATGTTGTAAATGGTGGTAATCATGTTTAGTAGAAACACACTCTCCTTGCTGGACTATTAACATCACTAGGACAATGATAATCCTTAGTTTCATTTTAGATAGGTTGATTTGTAGAATTTTTATCATTATATTGAATCAAACTATCATGCTTAGGAAGATTTTGAACTAGATGAACTTAGGTTTTTCATCGGATTTGGTTGAACCTTGAATTATATCAACATAAGGTTATAGTTCAGAGATATTTAATTCACCTTGATGATGATTTCGTTATGATCTTGTGATGAATCACTCGACTATATTGTTAACCTAACTAGGTGAACTCATAACCGATGAACATAGTAATAATTTTACAAATTCATGATTCTTTCGAATGATGATAATCGCTGAGTAACCTTCATTTTGATCAATGTTTTATGGAACGTAGTTGTTTGGATTATATCTTTCAAAACATTGATGTTGTTTTTAAGAAATTCTACCGGCATATCAATTTTAGAAAAGTTCTCCTTGATGATTGTTCTTGGTAAATTCTCATCCGTTTGAACCATATGAATAATCGAGAACACCTTGAATGATAACCGATAATGATAATAAATTGAAGCTAGTATGAATCCTTGAAATGGAATTATGATACAAAGATAGTTGAACCAAGCAAATTGAATTTAGGATATCGATTCGTTGAACTATATATCGATAGTTACGAGAATGTGTTATTGAATAGATTGTATCCCTTAAAAGGTTGAATGTTCGAGTAACCGATATTAAGTCGAGGACCATTCGTTCGTCCGACAAGGAAGGATTATTCTCATCTCCATATTGAGGCAAGTTATCTTGCTTGGTTATAATGATGTTTGGATTCTTATGATGGTTATGCGTTTCGTGTATATGAAACACTTATAAATTTATGATCCGTGACTTGATATTGTTCTGGATGATGTTCCGTTTTTCATCGTGGGATTTCATTCCCAAATTCGTCACTTTGAACCGTTGATATCATTGATCCTTATTGTCATTTTGGTGATTTTCTTGATCCTTAATCGGATATGTGATTTATTGAATTCGTTGTCATTTTGTATCGTGACATATCCGGAATCATATCTGCGTTCCGATTGGTTATTGTGTAGGATTTTTAGCCAGGCACATATATAGTCATGCGTGGATGTTTCTGTATTAGACTGTGCACACGAGACGTAGTTCATGAGGATAATTAGGTACATTGTCCCACGTATATCCTGGATTCCGTATACGGGGTAGACATGTGCACTAACACATTTCCGGAACGGTCGTACTGTGATGTCCATCTTGAGCCATACTATTTTGGTCGTTCATAGTCCATATATATATATTTGGATGTGTCCGACGTTTTGTAACTAACCGTTCATATGCCCGAGGGGTATGTTCGTGAGTCGGGATGTTTTCCTTGAAATCTAATATATGTGAACTATATAATATCTTGACAAATCATTTATCATGTATATCTCACCCTGTGTTGGGCGAAATACTTGTGTTGTATTTTAGGTCGAGAAAAAGGCAAGGCACGGGAAGATCATGGTGACGGCGAAGGGGTCGAAGTCTTTTGTTGTCCGATTTTGTTCGAACCGTGTAATGTTAATCTTTCCGCTTTATTTAAATTGTGGACAAATGTATTATTATTTAAGGTATATTCCATCTCCATATGGATTATACTTGTATTTTGGATCCTGTGTATAATAAGGCCATTGGCCATACTACTGTAAACTCCTAATCGGAGTAAGTACTATGTATTGTGGTTCGGTATCACAAGTATTGCGTATTTAATCTGTATTTTAGGTATCGCCTAGTGGGTGTAGGGTCCACGGTACTGTAATGGCCGCCTTTTTGGGGTGTTACAGAAGATGGTATCAGAGAGAGTCGATTTTTTTTATCATTGTGAAATGAACTAGTATCAAGAGACCTTCGTGTCACACGTGACCTGTGCAAGCGCCTGATCCTAGGAGCCAAATGCGGTATGTACTCTATGTAATATCCTAGAATTTCACTATGAATTTTTCGCATTATTTTATCTGGGATGTACTGTATAGAGTGGGACCGACATGATATGAGTGGATAATTTTGGAAACCGTGACAGTCGTGCCAGTATGTCTATCGAGGGTATTTTGATTCTAGGACATTACATGCTTGTTTTGTTTTCGATTTCGGATATACCGTATGAGTATTTGTTTGATTTCCGTACTTGGTCGACAGTTGTAATTGAGGATATCGTGCATCAGACGTACCGTATGAGAATACTTTCGGGATTTCGTATATGTGTTCAGTATGCCGTATGTTCATATTTGTTATGTCGAGACGTTGGACAGGAATTGCTGGAAATGGCTAAGTATGGAAGCCATTACGTACGTTATGTGTTGAAGCTTACGTACGTTAAATTGGTAGAGTTACGTACGTTATGGCCGAGACATTACGTACGTAACATGGGAATCAGACGATCGAGTCGTGGTCGGCAGGTGGGACCCTGTGTCGGCAACTTTCGGCGGAGGATGTTGACAGGTGAGTCAACGTACGTGTTACGTACGTTATACAGGACGTGTTACGTACGTAACACGACCATTGTACTGTAGCAAGTCAACGTACGTATTACGTACGCAACGGAACAAGTGTTACGTACGTTACGGGGCGACTGGCCGAGTCGTGGTCGAGGTGACATGGATGGCCGAACATGGCCGGACGTGACTCGTTGGGATGGCCGAGCATGGACGGACGTGACTCGTTGGGATGGCCGAGCATGGTCGACAGTGACTCGCTGGGGGCTAGGACTGGCCGATTACGTACGTAAGGCAGTGGCCGGTTACGGCCGTAAGGGCCAGTTACGTACGTAAGCCAGCTGCCGGTTACGTACGTAAGGGTGCCGAACAAACTGGACAGAAGGTTAGGCCGCGGCCGGCTACGTACGTAAGGACCCGCCGGTTACGTACGTAACTGGCCGGCAGGTCTCGACCTATATAAGGCCTGGACCGAGTCACCCTTATCATTTTCCATTTTTCTTCGTTCCTTCCGCGATTTCTTCAGCAAATATGATGGTTTTGAGTAGAATCAACTTATAACAACATGTTTTGGAAGTTGGAATTATGGATTAACATCATCCTCCACCCGGATCGAAGGTAAGAACACATGAACTTTTGGTTTTTGGATGTTCTTGAGGTTTCTTGGTGTTTTGGCCGATTTGCTCCATTTTGATTCGGATTATTGATAGAACTGGATTGTATACTCGTAATCATTCAATACTCTTGAAGTTTTGTGGAACAAATTCGAGTATTTCTTCGTTAAAATGATTAAATTGGATTATGCCTTCAAAGTGTTCGATGAAATGCCTCAATGAGTAGAACTTGGGAAATTCTGTACGTTTTCGCATGGATGGTGATTGAATTGATATTGTTGTGATTTAGGAATGAACTTTTGAAGGAAGTTGAATCGGTACCCTTCCCTTTTGTCGATTTCTTCGCACCGTGCTATTCAAAACAAGTGATTACTTGTGTATGTCATCTTCTAGAGGTATGTTGATAATCCTCTCATTGAATTCGGATTTTGATGTTATCGTTGAAGAAGGATTCGTATGAATATGATTATAGTTTTGTTGCTACGATTCTTGCGGTTATACGAACTATATGTTGAAGGCATTGTTAGGACTATTGAACACCGAATTTCGGCTTGTGTTCGTATTGTTAAGAGTTGATATGGGTTGGTTTCGTATGATCGAGATATCGTTGAACCATCGAGTTTGATTAGTTGGTCATTTCGGTTGTTGATTGTTATTGAACGTATCGTTAATCGATTATTGCATTAGGTTGCGTTTAGTGATCGTTGAAGTTAACCGTTGTGCTGCGGAGCTTGTAGACGAAGACGGCGGGATTGATAGCGGCTTCGTCAAATTGGTATCAAGGCAAGTTATGCTTGCTCAGTTCTTAATGTTAATAAATGATTTCGTTTTCATTTCATTTATGATTCATATAGCAATGGTATTATGGAATATATGAATTGTCGGAATGGTGGTATGTAAGATAAATCATAATGTATATGATTTTAAGGATGTCTAGTGGAAATGGGAACGTGAATTATAATTTGGTCTATTGCATGAGGAGTTGGATATCAAGGTTAGTTATCGTGTCGATGTTGAACTCGGGATGGTGGTTTGGTATTAGTTATGGACTGTACTTCATTTTGGATTGTCGGATAAACCGTGTATTCGTTCAGGGCGGTTGGTCGTGGATAAGTTGGCGTCTCCAGCTTGAGGTAAATTAATATTGTTAGATTATGATAATCATCATGTTGCATTATTGCATGTGTGTGTTGATATTTCATGCGGTGAGTGTGCACCATTGTTTGTTACGTTTTGTAATGTGCTCTTCCTTTGAGCTGTGATCTGTTGGGCCGATGTGTTAGGGGATAAGACCTATATGGCACCTATGTTCCGGGGTATTCCTGTGTGGATACTTTCGTGACCCTTGGTTGCGACCTTGGGGTATTTTGTGATTGCATGAACTGTGTTAGGGGATAAGACCTATATGGCACCTATGTTCCGGGGTATTCCTATGAGATGCTTCCGTGACCCTTGGCTGCTGCCTTGGGGTTTATGTGTTATATTATATGCATTGTTGAGCATGATGTGGACTATGGTCTGATGGAAATACGACATTGTGGTCGTGTCGGTCTTCTATGATCGAGTTACTGTTGCTCTTTTGGGAAGTCTTTTGATCCTTGATGGATATGCGTTTCTTAGAGATTTGTTGTCATGTTGTATCGTGACGTCTATCTTGAGTCTTATTGATTGGTCGTTCACAGTCCATGTATAATTGGATCTGTTCAATATTCGGGTTGTCCTTGAAATCATGTATATATATGATTTGTATATGGTTGACGATTTTATTCTCTCGTGTATCTGTCCCCGTTGATCCTTTTCTGATCTCGTTTGGAGTTACCTTATCGATGGTCAACTCATTGATATCGATCCTTGATAAATCTCGTTTGGAATTCACCCTGTCATTGGTAATCTCGTTCGTTATTGATCCTTATTGATTCCGTTTGGGAGTTGTCTCACCGTTGGTATTCTTGGTTATTAGTCCTTGATTGATGTTATTGGAGTTTACCGTGTCGTCGGTATTCTCGTTTGTCGATTCCTTATTGCTCTTGTTGGAGTTTACCGTATCGTTGGTATTCCCAGTTGTTGGTCCTTATTGATCTTGCTAGAGTTTACTGTGTCGTCAGTATTCTCGGTTGTTTACCCTTTATTGATCTTATTTGAGTTTATCGTACCGTTGGTATTTCTGGTTGTCGACTCTTATTAACCTTGTTAGAGTTTACCGTGTCGTCGGTATTCTCGGTTATTGATTCTTCGTTGATCCTTACCGTCTAGTCGGTATTCTCGGTTATTGATTATTCGTTGATCTTGTTGGAGTTACCAGATCATGGTATTCTCGTCCATGTTGATCCTTTGTCGATCTTGTGTGGAAATATCATGTCATTGATATTCCGTTGTGATGCATCGATTGTTTATCATTATTGACTGTGTGAGTATTCATGCTTTGTATTGATATCCGGGACTTGCCATTGTTTCGGGACAGTTGATTTGCAGATGTATCGTGTGATATCAGTTCCTATCAGTATTGGGTTTCGATTGTGCGACCCAGCCGGCAGAATCGAACTTGGCCAGATTATTCTATACTCGAGATATGTTTATGATTGGAAATCGTGGTAGTGTTTCGGATACGGTACAGGATTACATTTGAATTCGTTCATTACTTAAGGACGCGAGGCGTGGGATATGGTAAGAATTGATTGTTATGGTTATGACAGGTTGGTAAGGTTACTTCGGTAAAATACATGGGGAATGTTCTTACTCTGTAGATTACATTGATATGTAATTGTTTTTGTGATATGATCGTTATCATTGTTGAGTATTATGGCTGACCCCGTCGTGGGCTTTATCTTTTAGGTACTCGGAGTTCGAGCTAGTAGCGGTCGTGAAGGGATGAGCTTTCCGGTGATACTGGCTATGGCGTGATTGTTGGGATTATGTATTCTTTTCTGGTCTTCTAATTCCGCTGCAAATGTAATTAATTGTGTTTTTATCCGCTGCGTGTGTATATTTAAAATGGTTTTCGGTATTCTCTTGAACTGTGTTTTTATCCGCTGCGTGTGTGTGTACTTTCAAAGGGCTTGTTGACATTTTTAAACGTTTGCGAAAATGATTTTAGCCTTGTGGGTTCCAATATGGGGCCCACGACGATGTAATATTCCCGGTCGGTTTTGGGGGTGTTACAGAAAATGGTATCAGAGCTTGGGTTTCGTAAAACCCGGGCGTGTGTGTTATGTGGCTCTACCGGTGCGGTAGTAGCGTGACTTTTGAAAATGATTTTCTGACTTTTGGGTCAAACCGATTTTGGAGGTTTCAAAATTTGTGAAATATTTTCAAGTTATTGTATTTGCGATGCCTGTGTGTTGACACTTTTTATGGGAGTCGTATGCTGGTATCACGGAAGATCATCGACTTCACGGACCTGTAAGTATGTTCTTTCAGTTATTTCAGTTTTGATGATGATGATTTGAGTATGGTGCCGTGATTTTGAGATATTTCGGGATTGATATACTGATTATGACAGGTGTTGAGTTTCGAGGACGAAACTTATTTAAGTGGGTGTATATGTAATATCCTAGAATTTCACTATGAATTTTTCGCATTATTTTATCTGGGATGTACTGTACAGAGTGGGACCGACACGATATGAGTGGATAATTTTGGAAACCGTGACTGTAATATCCGCATTTTTTTCTTCTTTTTCTGATATTCCTGTTTTAGTGTATTTGCATTTTTGTTGTAGCTCGCTTGTAACCATGTCGACATTTAGAATCTATGTTATTCTTGGAGTTTCTCCATCAGGGATGATCTTGGTGATGTTTTGATATTATTCCGTTTTATGTCATGTATTATGGCACGGACGTTCGATTCTCGTAGAACTCGTTCGCTTTTCTAATTCCTTTGGTTTCACGAGTCGTATAGTTGAGTTGTTCGTATCGTGAGTTTCGGTTTGTTAATCCGACGTCATATCGCAGTTTTGTGAACGTTTGGGCCATTTCGTAATTTTCCTAAGTTTAGGGTATTCTTGTTATCTTAGTTGTTCCTGAACCTTCGGACATTCGGAATCACGTTTCATCGTAACGTTTTGATTTCTCACTTAAATCCGTGGGGAGTGTATCCGGTGGTCATGGATACACCTTGTTATTTTCTCTTTTCGATCGTCTCCTCGTCGAGCAGTGTTTCAGGCTGGCCTGCTGTCATAGGCCATGTTACGGCCGTAAGTCGTATATGTTACGGCCGTAATAATCGAGAGTTACGGCCGTAATCTTCCTTCATACGGCCGTAACAAGGCTTCGTTTCTTACCCCTCTAGTCCAGTTCCGAGATACGGGCGTATCATGCCCGAGTTACGGCCGTAAGTAACGATACGGCCGTAATGGTATTCTCGATACGGCCGTATGTGTCGTTCGTCAATTTTGCCCAGTTCTTTCCAGAGGCCAGTTACGGCCGTAAGAGAGTCGGGTTACGGCCGTAATGTTCCTGTGTTACGGCCGTATGTGGGGTGTGTTACGGCCGTAACACCTGCCAGTATATAAACTGGCAGCGGCCCAGTTTTTCCTCATTTCTCACTTCTCTCTTTCCTTTTCGCGACGGGAGCGACGAATGAAGCTAGGGTTCGTCCGATTTCGATCTAAACTCCATTGTAAGGGCATATTCAAGTATCATACCATCCACCTATCACTAATCATCCATCGTTCATCTTCGAATCAAGGTAAAATCTCTTATAACCTACCTTGGAGGATTTGGGGGTTTTCGGGTGTATTGTTCGTTTTGCTTCGTATTGTTGATTAATCCTTGTTGATTATGATTAATCTCGTCATTGTTCTTGTTCTCCTACGAACTCATGATGTATTTCGTGATATTTACATAATCGAGAGGGTTTGGTTGCGATCCGCCCTCGTCGTTGTTTGATACGAATACACATAAATCGTAGGCGGGTTTTCGGGTGTTTCCAATTCCGTATTTAGTTAGAATTGGTGGTGATTGTGTTCTTCGTATCGTTAGGTTCGTGATTATCGGCTCCTAACGGCCGTCGGTGTTTTTCCTTCCGTTCGTTGCGCCGTCTCTTATTCAAGGCAAGTAATTCTTGGAAACCTTTATACTTAACGTGAAATGGTAGTGTATATTGAGTGTGCTTTACTCACCTCGGGAGGGTCCGACGGGGCCTCGAGGAATCTATGGCTTCGTCCCGGATTCATGAGTTTGATTCGCTAGCCGCTCGAGAGGTCCTTAGAGGCCTCGAGTGGGATTCGTGGCTTCGTCCCGATCTAGGTGACGTGTGGTGCTTGGTTTGTTTTATGAATGTGGCCAGCTCGGGTGGTTCCTTATAGGCCTCGAGTGGGATTCGTGGCTTCGTCACGGTCCTAGCAAATTAATTGTATTTGTTTGTTTAGGAAAAGACATGTCTAGTTTTGATTTTTGAAACGATATTGGTGCATGTACTATGAAATGTGTAAGTGATTGGTTTGCCTTGATTACTTGTACTAGCGTAATTGCTAACCCCTTTGGGGACCCGTTTTGGGGAAATTCTTATTATGGATTTCGAGTTATGATTATCCGGACGGCGGGCACACGGACGATGCGAGGGCGTTGGCGTGGTCGTTGACATGTGCATTTGGGTCTTTCTATTTCTTTCGTCCATTTCGATTTGGTTGTTCTAATAATTATAAACTTATAGAGTGTACTCGCGAGTACTTAGGCTTTTCTTTTCAAACTCCGTATCGTATTACTTTAAAATTGTTACATTGTTGGTTTATGCTTATTCCGCCGATTGCTCCGGGCGTATCTTTTTACGTCATAGCATTTAAATGTGTGTTCTCGCTAACCGAGATGGTTAGTCGAGTAGAGATTTCTTGTTTGTAGCCTGGTGGGTCCCATGTAGGGGTCACGGCTACTGTAATATACTCGAATATCTTGGGGTGTTACAGAAAATGGTATCGAGCTCTAGGTTTATGGATACCTAGGCTTGTTGGTTATTTGGGTCTAGTCATGTTTTGTTTGCACATTGTCACACCGCCGCCAACATCTCAAGATTTCCGGTGCTCGTAAGTTTTCTTACTCGATCCTTTGTTTTCTTACATTGTATTTACCTTTTCGAATTGAAGTTGCTTTTTCCTCCCTTACTCATCATCGGTATACTGCTATCTCTTAACACCGGTATGGATGCCGGAGGAACCGTGGTCGTGGTCGTGGTCGTGGTCGTGGACGCGGCCGAGAACGTGGGGCCCGGTGGGGCGGCCACGCCGCATTCTTCGAGGCAGCGTGCGGTGACCGTCATAGTCATGCTTCTTCTCGGGAGCGCGCCGATCTTGGTATTGCGGCCGTTATGCGGCAAATGGTTAACCAGATGGCGGCCATAGCTCAGGTGGTCCGTAACCCCGACTGTGCCCATGCTAATCGGGCGGAACGGATCGCCGGCTTCAGGATGTCATCAAGATGCATCCTCCTCGGTTCGGGAGCTTCGGACCCGATCGGCTGGGAAGGGTGGATCAAGGAGATATCCAAAGTCTTCACTGCTACCAACTGCCCCGAGGACCGTAAGGTCCCTATCGCTCAATATTTTCTCACGGGAGATGCTACGGATTGGTGGGAGGCCGTTGGTCCCAAAGATCATGTGGCTTCATGGGCCGAATTTCAAGAATTGATGGAGACCGAATATTGTCCGTGGCCGGTCAGACAGGCTCGAGTGCATGCTTTCTATGATGCTCAACCACGGGATATCCCCGTATCTCAGGCCATTGCCGACTTTAACAAGGAGTTGGGTTATGTGAAGACCCAAGTTGTCGAAGAGAGCGACAAAATTTTCCATTTTTCCAGGAGGATGAAACTGTCCATTCGGGACTATATGTCTGGGCTCGTCTGTACTACCTTGAAGGATTATCAGAGTCGAGCTCTTGCTTATGATATGTCGGTGACGGCTAGCGATTTGGCTCGTGAGAGCAAGAAGCAGAAGTCGGTCGGAAATTTTTCTGGTCCCAAGAGTGGAGGCCAGCAGAAATCTCAGGCTGCAAATATTTCTACGGGCGGTTCGGCTCGTTTCTCTGGGAGCTTTCGGAGTGCCGCCGGAACCATCGCCCGGGACCCCAGATGCTTTAACTGTGGCAAGCCAGGCCACGTGAACCGGGATTGTCTTCTTCCACCCTTGACTTGTCATACTTGTGGTCAGTCGGGCGACAAAGCTTCTTTTTGCGAGAAACTCAGACAGTTTCGCAGCGCCCGTTCTTCTCACCCAGCACCTATGGAGCCGAGTGTGAACCAGGGCTCATTTGCTCCGCCGCTTCCACCGAGTGCCGGCCGAGGTAGGGGTCGGGGTCAGCCCGCTAGAGGGGGAGCTTCCAGTGTCGGCTCTGCCCAGCCGCGTATCTATGAGATGAGGAGGACCGATGATCCAGCAGCTACTGTGGCGACAGGTACCGCTCATATCCATTCTCATCCTGTCAGTGTGCTTTTTGATTCGGGTGCTACACATTCATTCATTTCTCTAGAGTGTGTACGCCGTTTGAGTCTCGACTGCTTGTCACCTTGCGAGCCTTTCATCGTTAAACTTCCTAGCGGTGATAGAATTGTCGGTGATCGAGAAGTCCGGGACTGTTCTGTGTCTATTTGTGAGAGGGCTTGGCTCTCTAATCTTATTGTTGTGGGTATCGAGGGTGAGGATTTGATTCTCGGGGATGATTGGCTCGAGCGGCATGGTGCGATCATGAACTACCGCACGAGGATCATTACCATGCTAGCCGAAGACGGCACCGAACATTCTTTCGCGGGGCGAAAGAGAAACCAGAAGTTCGTTATTAACGCCTTGAAGGTGATGAAACTCCTGCGAAAGGGGTGTACTGGTTATTGGTGTTACGCCTTGAAGGCTGATAATGGTGGGGTCGAGCTTTCATCGATTCCAGTCGTTAGTGGGTTTCTTGATGTATTTCCTGACGAGTTACCGGGATTGCCACCGGATCGTGAGGTCGAGTTTGCTATAGAGTTAGAGCCAGGCGCGGCTCCTATTTCGAAGGCGCCGTATCGCATGGCACCTTCAGAGATGTCAGAGTTGAAGAAGCAGCTGAGTGAGCTTCTTGAGTCGGGGTATGTTCGACCGAGCGCCTCGCCCTGGGGCGCACCGGTCCTGTTTGTGCGGAAGAAGGATGGTTCACTACGTTTGTGTATCGACTATCGCGAACTAAATAAGGTGACCATCAAGAACAAGTATCCTTTGCCGAGAATTGATGACTTGTTCGACCAGTTGCAGGGAGCTGCGGTATTCTCGAAGATTGATTTGAAATCGGGGTACTATCAGCTCCGGGTGAGGGAGTCCGATGTGCAGCTTGACTTTTCGGACGAGATACGGACATTATGAGTTTGTAGTCATGCCTTTCGGATTAACTAATGCGCCGGAGGTGTTCATGCAGTTGATGAACAAAGTCTTTATCGAGTATTTGGATAAGTGTGTCGTCGTCTTCATTGACGATATTCTTATTTATTCGAAGAACGAGGAAGAGCATGCCCATCATTTGCGGGTAGTGTTAGACATTTTGAGGGCCGAGCAACTCTATGCGAAGTTCTCGAAATGTGAGTTCTGGCTGAAGGAAGTGATGTTTCTAGGTCATGTGATTTCAGCCGAGGGGGTTCGTGTGGATCCACAGAAGATAGAGGCAGTATTGGATTGGGCACCGCCCAAGAATGTGAAGGAGATTCGTAGTTTCTTGGGTTTGGCTGGCTACTACCGTAGGTTCGTCGAGGGTTTCTCGAAACTGGCTCAGCCACTTACACAGTTGCTCCATAAGTCCGAGAAGTTCGTCTGGAATGACGAGAGGCAGTCGAGTTTTGAGGAGCTGAAGAGGCGTTTGACTTCAGCCCCGGTTTTGGCGTTGCCGTACGGCAACGAGGGTTTTGCCGTCTATAGCGATGCTTCGGGCCAGGGTCTTGGGTGCGTATTGATGCAGCACGGCAAGACCATTGCCTTTGCGTCGAGACAGTTGAGGCCGTATGAGCTTAACTACCCTACTCATGATTTGGAGTTAGCGGCAGTCGTTTTTGCGCTCAAGATTTGGCGTCACTATCTTTTCGGCTCTGCATGTCAGATTTTTACCGATCATAAAAGTCTGAAATACATATTTACTCAGCGGGAGTTGAATATGAGGCAGAGGAGGTGGTTAGAGCTGATTAAGGATTATGACCTTGAAATCCTTTATCATCCGGGCAAGGCGAACGTCGTGGCCGACGCCTTGAGCCGGAAACCGATTGCGTTGCGAACGCTTGAGGTCCTTACGTCTCAGTCTGAGCTTCAGCGGACTTTGATCGAGTTAGATATTGAGGTTTTGTTGCCTGGGACTGTCGGGAAACTTTGTGCTTTAGAGATTTCGTCGTCTTTGATCGATGAAATTAAGCTGAAGCAGTTGGAGGATCCGATGATTACTCAAATCCGAGAGAGCATTCTTAAGGGAAAGTCTCCCGGCTTTGTAATCCATGAGGATGGTGTTTTGAGATTCCAGAGTCGGCTTTGTGTACCGAACGACTTAGAGTTGAGACAGAGTATTCTGCGCGAGGCCCATGCTACACCTTACTCCGTTCATCCTTGTTCGAGTAAGATGTATAAGGACCTGAGGAGGAATTTCTGGTGGAATGATATGAAGGAGGAGGTCGCGCAGTTTGTAGCAAAATGTTTGACTTGTCAGCAGGTCAAAATCGAGCCTCAGCGACCGGCTGGGTTATTGCAGTCACTTCCCGTTCCGGAATGGAAATGGGAAGATATATCGATGGATTTCATTACGAGTTTGCCGAGATCGAGATCGGGCATGAATATGGTTTGGGTGATTGTTGATCTTCTGACCAAGTCGGCACATTTTCTGGGCATCAAGGACACTTGGGGCCCGGAGAAGTTGGCCCGTATATTTATCGCACAGATTGTGAGGCTTCACGGTACTCCGAAGTCTATTGTTTTGGATCGTGATGGTCGTTTTGTATCACACTTTTGGCAGGCGGTGCATAAGGCGTTGGGTACTCGTTTGCATTTGAGTACCTCTTTTCACCCCCAGTCAGATGGGCAGTCGGAGCGCACCATCCAGACATTCGAGGATATGTTGCGTGCTTGTGCTCTCGATTGGAGCAATGACTGGGAGGAGCATTTTCCATTGATCGAATTCACGTACAACAACAGTTGGCACGCGTCGATTCGTATGGCACCGTATGAGGCACTTTATGGGCGGCGATGTCGATCGCCGATTTGTTGGAATGAGGCGTCCGATTTGGTCGGGACCGAGCCGGATGTCGTTTTAGAGACGAGGCGTAAGATAGACTTAATTCGGGAACGGATGTTGATCGCCAGAGTCGGCCAGTCATATGCCGATGTCCGTCGTCGACCTTTAGAATTCGAGGTGGGAGACCACGTTTTGCTGAAGGTGTCGCCGACAAGGGGAGTTTTCCGTTTCGGGAAGAAGGGGAAGCTGAGTCCGAGATTTATTGGACCCTTCGAGATTCTCGAGAGAGTCGGTGAGTTAGCATACCGTTTGGCGTTACCTCCGGCCTTGAGTCGCGTGCATGGTGTTTTCCATGTTTCCCAGCTAAGTAAATATGTCCCGGATCCTAGTCATATTATCGACTATAGTGAGATCGATATTGCCGAGGACTTTACCTTCGAGGAGTGTCCCTTGAAGATTTTGGAGCACCGTGATAAACGATTAAGGCATAAAACCATTCCCTTGGTCAAGGTGCAGTGGTCGAGGCATGGTGTCGAGGAAGCGACCTGGGAAACCGATGATAGCATGCGTGATATCCCGAGTTGTTTGTCTCTTAAGTTTCGGGACGAAACTTATTTCTAGAGGGGTAGAATGTAATATCCGCATTTTTTTCTTCTTTTTCTGATATTCCTGTTTTAGTGTATTTGCATTTTTGTTGTAGCTCGCTTGTAACCATGTCGACATTTTGAATCTATGTTATTCTTGGAGTTTCTCCATCAGGGATGATCTTGGTGATGTTTTGATATTATTCCGTTTTATGTCATGTATTATGGCACGGACGTTCGATTCTCGTAGAACTCGTTCGCTTTTCTAATTCCTTTGGTTTCACGAGTCGTATAGTTGAGTTGTTCGTATCGTGAGTTTCGGTTTGTTAATCCGACGTCATATCGCAGTTTTGTGAACGTTTGGGCCATTTCGTAATTTTCCTAAGTTTAGGGTATTCTTGTTATCTTAGTTGTTCCTGAACCTTCGGACATTCGGAATCACGTTCCATCGTAACGTTTTGATTTCTCACTTAAATCCGTGGGGAGTGTATCCGGTGGTCATGGATACACCTTGTTATTTTCTCTTTTCGATCGTCTCCTCGTCGAGCAGTGTTTCAGGCTGGCCTGCTGTCATAGGCCATGTTACGGCCGTAAGCCATATATGTTACGGCCGTAATAATCGAGAGTTACGGCCGTAAGCTTCCTTCATACGACCGTAACAAGGCTTCGTTTCTTACCCCTCTAGTCCAGTTCCGAGATACGGGCGTATCATGCCCGAGTTACGGCCGTAAGTAACGATACGGCCGTAATGGTATTCTCGATACGGCCGTATGTGTCGTTCGTCAATTTTGCCCAATTCTTTCCAGAGGCCAGTTACGGCCGTAAGAGAGCCGGTTACGGCCGTAATGTTCCTGTGTTACGGCCGTATGTGGGGTGTGTTACGGCCGTAACACCTGCCAGTATATAAACTGGCAGTGGCCCAGTTTTTCCTCATTTCTCACTTCTCTCTTTCCTTTTCGCGACGGGAGCGACGACTGAAGCTAGGGTTCGTCCGATTTCGATCCAAACTCCATTGTAAGGGCATATTCAAGTATCATACCATCCACCTATCACTAATCATCCATCGTTCATCTTCGAATCAAGGTAAAATCTCTTATAACCTACCTTGGAGGATTTGGGGGTTTTCGGGTGTATTGTTCATTTTGCTTCGTATTGTTGATTAATCCTTGTTGATTATGATTAATCTCGTCATTGTTCTTGTTCTCCTACGAACTCATGATGTATTTCGTGATATTTACATAATCGAGAGGGTTTGGTTGCGATCCGCCCTCGTCGTTGTTTGATACGAATACACATAAATCGTAGGCGGGTTTTCGGGTGTTTCCAATTCCGTATTTAGTTAGAATTGGTGGTGATTGTGTTCTTCGTATCGTTAGGTTCGTGATTATCGGCTCCTAACGGTCGTCGGTGTTTTCCTTCCATTCGTTGCGCCGTCTCTTATTCAAGGCAAGTAATTCTTGGAAACCTTTATACTTAACGTAAAATGGTAGTGTATATTGTGTGTGCTTTACTCACCTCGGGAGGGTCCGACGGGGCCTCGAGGGAATCTATGGCTTCGTCCTGGATTCATGAGTTTGATTCGCTAGCCAGCTCGGGAGGGTCCTTAGAGGCCTCGAGTGGGATTCGTGGCTTCGTCCCGGTCCTAGGTGACGTGTGGTGCTTGGTTTGTTTTATGAATGTGGCCATCTCGGGAGGTTCCTTAGAGGCCTCGAGTGGGATTCGTGGCTTCGTCCCGGTCCTAGGCAAATTAATTGTGACTGTTTGTTTCCGGAAAAGACATGTCTAGTTTTGATTTTTGAAACGATATTGGTGCATGTACTATGAAATGTGTAAGTGATTGGTTTGCCTTGATTACTTGTACTAGCGTAATTGCTAACCCCTTTGGGGACCCATTTTGGGGAAATTCTTGTTATGGATTTCAGGTTATGATTATCCGGACGAGCGGGCACCTGGACAGTACGAGGACGTTGGCCAGGGTCGTTGACATGTGCATTTGGGTCTTTCTATTTCTCTCGTCCATTTCGATTTGGTTGTTCTAATAATTATAAACTTATAGAGTGTACTCGCGAGTACTTAGGCTTTTCTTTTCAAACTCCGTATCGTATTACTTTAAAATTGTTACATTGTTGGTTTATGCTTATTCCGCCGATTGCTCCGGGCGTATCTTTTTACGTCATAGCATTTAAATGTGTGTTCTCGCTAACCGAGATGGTTAGTCGAGTAGAGATTTTTTGTTTGTAGCCTGGTGGGTCCCATGTAGGGGTCCACGGCGCTGTAATATACTCTGAATATCTTGGGGTGTTACAGTGACAGTCGTGCCAGTATGTCTATCGAGGGTATTTTGATTCTAGGATATTACATGCTTGTTGTGTTTTCGATGTCGGATATACCGTATGAGTATTTGTTTGATTTTCGTACTTGGTCGACAGTTGTAATTGAGGATATCGTGCATCAGACGTACCGTATGAGAATACTTTCGGGATTTCGTATATGTGTTCAGTATGCCGTATGTTCATATTTGTTATGTCGAGACGTTGGACAGGAATTGCTGGAAATGGCTAAGTATGGAAGCCATTACGTACGTTATGTGTTGAAGCTTACGTACGTTAAATTGGTAGAGTTACGTACGTTATGGCCGAGACATTACGTACGTAACATGGGAATCAGACGATCGAGTCGTGGTCGGCAGGTGGGACCCTGTGTCGGCAACTTTCGGCGGAGGATGTTGACAGGTGAGTCAACGTACGTGTTACGTACGTTATACAGGACGTGTTACGTACGTAACACGACCATTGTACTGTAGCAAGTCAACGTACGTATTACGTACGCAACGGAACAAGTGTTACGTACGTTACGGGGCGACTGGCCGAGTCATGGCCGAGGTGACCTGGATGGCCGAACATGGCCGGACGTGACTCGTTGGGATGGCCGAGCATGGCCGGACGTGACTCGTTGGGATGGCCGAGCATGGTCGGCAGTGACTCGCTGGGGACTAGGACTGGCCGATTACGTACGTAAGGCAGTGGCCGATTACGGCCGTAAGGGCCAGTTACGTACGTAATCCAGCTGCCGGTTACGTACGTAAGGGTGCCGAACAAATTGGACATAAGGTTAGGCCGCGGACGGCTACGTACGTAAGGACCCGCCGGTTACGTACGTAACTGGCCGGCAGGTCTCGACCTATATAAGGCCTGGACCGAGTCACCCTTATCATTTTCCATTTTTCTTCGTTCCTTCCGCGATTTCTTCAGCAAATATGACGGTTTTGAGTAGAATCAACTTATAACAACATGTTTTGAAAGTTGGAATCATGGATTAACATCATCCTCCACCCGGATCGAAGGTAAGAACACATGAACTTTTGGTTTTTGGATGTTCTTGAGGTTTCTTGGTGTTTTGGCCGATTTGCTCCATTTTGATTCGGATTATTGATAGAACTTGATTGTATACTCGTAATCATTCAATACTCTTGAAGTTTTGTGGAACAAATTCGAGTATTTCTTCGTTAAAATGATTAAATTGGATTATGCCTTCAAAGTGTTCGATGAAATGCCTCAATGAGTAGAACTTGGGAAATTCTATACGTTTTCGCATGGATGGTGATTGAATTGATATTGTTGTGATTTAGGAATGAACTTTTGAAGGAAGTTGAATCGGTACCCTTACCTTTTGTCGATTTCTTCGCACCGTGCTATTCAAAACAAGTGATTACTTGTGTATGTCATCTTCTAGAGGTATGTTGATAATCCTCTCATTGAATTCGGATTTTGATGTTATCGTTGAAGAAGGATTCGTATGAATATGATTATGGTTTTGTTGCTACGATTCTTGCGGTTATACGAACTATATGTTGAAGGCATTGTTAGGACTATTGAACACCGAATTTCGGCTTGTGTTCGTATTGTTAAGAGTTGATATGGGTTGGTTTCGTATGATCGAGATATCGTTGAACCATCGTGTTTGATTAGTTGGTCATTTCGGTTGTTGATTGTTATTGAACGTATCGTTAATCGATTATTGCATTAGGTTGCGTTTAGTGATCGTTGAAGTTAACCGTTGTGCTGCGGAGCTTGTAGACGAAGACGGCGGGATTGATAGCGGCTTCGTCAAATTGGTATCAAGGCAAGTTATGCTTGCTCAGTTCATAATGTTAATAAATGATTTCGTTTTCATTTCATTTATGATTCATATAGCAATTGTATTATGGAATATATGAATTGTCGGAATGGTGGTATGTAAGATAAATCATAATGTATATGATTTTAAGGATGTCTAGTGGAAATGGGAACGTGAATTATAATTTGGTCTATTGCATGAGGAGTTGGATATCAAGGTTAGTTATCGTGTCGATGTTGAACTCGGGATGGTGGTTTGGTATTAGTTATGGACTGTACTTCATGTTGGATTGTCGGATAAACCGTGTATTCGTTCAGGGCGGTTGGTCGTGGAAAAGTTGGCGTCTCCAGCTTGAGGTAAATTAATATTGTTAGATTATGATAATCATCATGTTGCATTATTGCATGTGTGTGTTGATATTTCATGCGGTGAGTGTGCACCATTGTTTGTTACGTTTTGTAATGTGCTCTTCCTTTGAGTTGTGATCTGTTGGGCCGATGTGTTAGGGGATAAGACCTATATGGCACCTATGTTCCGGGGTATTCCTGTGTGGATACTTTCGTGACCCTTGGTTGCGACCTTGGGGTATTTTTTGATTGCATGAACTGTGTTAGGGGATAAGACCTATATGGCACCTATGTTCCGGGGTATTCCTGTGAGATGCTTCCGTGACCTCGTCGCCGCCTTGGGGTTTATGTGTTATATTATATGCATTGTTGAGCATGATGTGGACTATGGTCTGATGGAAATACGACATTGTGGTCGTGTCGGTCTTCTATGATCGAGTTACTGTTGCTCTTTTGGGAAGTCTTTTGATCCTTGATGGATATGCGTTTCTTCGAGATTTGTTGTCATGTTGTATCGTGACGTCTATCTTGAGTCTTATTGATTGGTCGTTCATGTCCATGTATAATCGATCTGCTCAATATTCGGTTGTCCTTGAAATCATGTATATATATGATTTGTATATGGTTGACGATTTTATTCTCTCGTATCCGTCCCCCGTTGATCCTTTTCTCGATCTCGTTTGGAGTTACCTTATCGATGGTCAACTCATTGATATCGATCCTTGATAAATCTCGCTTTGGAATTCACCTGTCATTGGTAATCTCGTCGTTATTGATCCTTATTGATTCCGTTTGGGAGTTGTCTCACCGTTGGTATTCTTGGTTATTAGTCCTTGATTGATGTTATTGGAGTTTACCGTGTCGTCGGTATTCTCGTTTGTCGATTCCTTATTGCTCTTGTTGAAGTTTACCGTATCGTTGGTATTCCCAGTTGTTGGTCCTTATTGATCTTGCTAGAGTTTACTGTGTCGTCAGTATTCTCGGTTGTTTACCCTTTATTGATCTTATTTGAGTTTATCGTACCGTTGGTATTTCTGGTTGTCGACTCTTATTAACCTTGTTAGAGTTTACCGTGTCGTCGGTATTCTCGGTTATTGATTCTTCGTTGATCCTTACCGTCTCGTCGGTATTCTCGGTTATTGATTATTCGTTGATCTTGTTGGAGTTACCAGATCATGGTATTCTCGTCCATGTTGATCCTTTGTCGATCTTGTGTGGAAATATCATGTCATTGATATTCCGTTGTGATGCATCGATTGTTTATCATTATTGACTGTGTGAGTATTCATGCTTTGTATTGATATCCGGGACTTGCCATTGTTTCGGGACAGTTGA
Source organism: Orobanche coerulescens (assembly GCA_033398695.1). Classification (NCBI taxonomy): domain Eukaryota; kingdom Viridiplantae; phylum Streptophyta; class Magnoliopsida; order Lamiales; family Orobanchaceae; genus Orobanche; species Orobanche coerulescens. The sequence goes on along the minus strand of CM065816.1, from coordinate 100,663,173 downwards.
TTTGCAGATGTATCGTGTGATATCAGTTCCTATCAGTATTGGGTTCCGATTGTGCGACCCAGCCGGCAGAATCGAACTTGGCCAGATTATTCTATACTCGAGATATGTTTATGATGTTGGAATTCGGTGCCTAAAACGAAGGCCCAGCGGAAGCGGTAAAACGAAAATTAATTCGATCCGAATCCCTACGAGGATCGATCGAGCTACGTATATACGAATATATAAACAAAAGCAAGAGTCGTAAGAAACTAACCCTCGAAGTCCGTTGATTAAATGGTAACCTTCTCTTGAGCTATTCCCCAAGCTCTTGTACGATCCAACGCCGAAAACACCGCGTCTCTACTTGCCACGCGCCGGAAAAACGAACGGAATGACAACACCTTGCTATCCTCCGAGGATACGGCTAGAGCTAGGTGCTGAAGCTTGCAATATGAGATTATCACACTCTAAGTGTATAACTCACAACTCTCAATTAATCTCTTGAAATTTCTCAAAGAAAACCAAGAGGAAAGTGAAGAAGAAGAAGACTACTTTGAGAAGAACTTTTCTCTCTCTTGAAATCTCTTTGATTGATCCGTTTGAATCCTATAAAATGAGAGAATGAAGTCATCTTTTCTTATTCTAATTCCACTCACCTTAAAACAACTCATCAAATGAGAATCAACCCCACCATGTCATTATCACCCATTAATCAATGGGAACAAAAACAAAAGGGAATAAGGTGGAAAGTGGGGGCGGCGGCTATGATGAAAAACGGATGAGTTCGGTTCGTTTCGGACTCCTGTGAGTCCAAACAGATAAACTCCGATTCCGTTCCGATGTATTTATATCGATTAATTAATCCAATTAATTTTATCATATCAAATACATTATGACATAATTAATTTCTCCAAGAAATAATTATATTCATGAATTAAATTTATCACCCAGTAATTTATTTAATTCATTAGGCCGTAAATTAATTTATCCAATAAATCAATTTAAACATCCAATGTCCCGAATTAGATATCCAATATCTAATATTCATAATGAGAGAATTAAGCTTGATTCATTCCGTCGTCAATCCTAATACGCGACTCGGTAGGTCCGTCTCAGTTAGCAATGGGAGGAACCAAAGAGTAGTAGCACCACCTAGCCAGCCTGGCGGCCTACACTGTACCCCAACTGAGAACGAATGATTGGGATCATTCAAGAACCATTCTGTCGTGAATACCAGTATACGTATAAACCCTTCTTTCAAATATCCCGATCAAGTTATAGGGTCACGGTCAGTCAAACCCTATCTGTACTTGACGCTATGCATGCGTTAATGCAAATCGAGATCATCGAGCTGTCGTGTATCTAATACAACTAGCTCCAATGCTTTGGCCAAAGACTTATGATCTCATCTGCCAATAACCGCATATGACATATAACCCGCTCACTAATGGGAGAAAGAATTCTATCTTGGTATTCAGTAGGACCTGCTACTTGCCCGTCAAGATGCACGTCGAGGTTGACCCTCGCCTTCCGGTTTACAGGGTCGAACTACTCTAATGAAAATCTTGACGTCACAAGCACATCCCTACTAAATCCTCAAGTCGAAGGTTCACGAATACCTATCACAACCTTTCGATTCCGTCATTGACTGTCCCGGAGTGAAATCTGTGTGACGAATCGAGGGTGAGTCGGTTCGAGTATACTAATCTAATTAGCATACCTATAACGTGTGCTCCCACTAACCATTAGTGTTCGACAGGCACTCTCCATGTCAAAGAACACGTCATACAAGTCTTTACATAAACTTAACGCCCAGTCAAGTTTCATCGACTTGAACGATTAAGTATTTGAGCTATAAACCTTTCCAAGGTGCCCCCTTATCCAATAAGGAGTGGAACGTTTTGCTCTCAAATACACGGACTAGTTTCTATATGTTTATTTACGAGTTAGGAATGCCAAGAACTACCAAGAATAAAGAAACAATCATTTGCCTTATATAAATGGTTTACATAATTACAAGTACAATGCCCTCACTCAACAACCTCCGAGTGGCATTCGAGGGCATACTCCTAACAATCTCCCACTTGCACTCAATGCCACACACTATGGTATCTAATACCCATGTTCTCCAGATGACGCTCCAAGCTAGTCCGAGATAGTGGCTTGGTCAGTGGATCGGCGACGTTGTCGGACGAGTCTACTCTATGCAAAGACAATGTATCCCTTGCGAACAAATTCTCTTACGAGATGATACTTCCTCTCAATATGTTTGGTGCCGTTGTGAAACCTCGGCTCCTTGGCTCGTGCTACTGCTCCGTCGTTGTCGCAAAGTGGAACAGCAACTCAAAGACATGGTATCATTTGAAGTTCTCCTAGAAACTTCTTAATCCGTAACCCTTCCTTGAAGCCTCCGAGGCCGCTTGATACTCGGCTGACAGTGGAATCAGCGGTCGCGCTTTGCTTGGCACTACGCCAAGATCCGCTCCTCCATTAAGAGTAAATATGTAGCCGTAAGTGGACATCGAGTCGCCCTTCGCCTTGGAAGTACGAATCAGTGAATCCCACCACATCCAATTCTCCACCGCCATACATCAGAACCATATCTCTAGTCCTTCTTAAGTACTTGAGAACGTTCTTTACGGCAGTCCAATGTTCCCTACCTGGGTTTGCCTGAAACCTACTCACCACGCTTACAACATGCGCGATGTCAGGTCTTGTACACAACATAGCATACATAAGGCTACCCACGGCCGAAACATATGGTATATTACTCATTTCCTTTCGTTGTTCCTCACTTTGAGGACACATCTTCAAGGTGAGTTTTATTCCATGTTGCATCGGTAGGAAACCTCTTTTAGAATCATCCATCTTAAATCGCTTTAAGATCTTATCTATATTGAGGGCTTGGGAAAGGCCTATTGTTCTCTTCGCTCTATCCCGGTAGAGTCGAATTCCAAGAATATAGGTTGCTTCTCCCAAGTCTTTCATGGAGAAATTACTCGAAAGCCAAGCTTTCACAGAACTGAGCATTCCCACATCATTTCCTATTAGTAGAATATCATCTACATATAGTACTAAGAATGCGATCTTGCTCCCACTAACCTTCTTGTATACACAAGGTTCCTCTTCATTTTGCACGAAGTCAAACTCTTTGACCGCCTCGTCAAAACGAAGGTTCCAACTACGCGACGCTTGCTTCAGTCCATAAATGGAACGCTGAAGCTTGCACACTTTCTGAATATCGACTTCGGACACAAAGCCTTTAGGCTGCTCCAGATAGATTTCCTCCTCGAGGAATCCATTAAGGAAAGCCGTCTTTACGTCCATTTGCCATATCTCATAATCGTGGTAGGCAGCTATAGCAAGCATCATGCGAATAGACTTGATCATGGCTACGGGCGAGAAGGTATCGTGGTAATCGATCCCTTCCTTTTGGGTATAACCCTTTGCCACAAGCCCGGCCTTATAGGCGTCAACCTTGCCATCACCATCGGTCTTTCTCTTGTAGATCCACTTATTCCCAATGGGCACTATGCCCTTGGGGCGGTCTACTAGAGTCCAGACTGATTGACATGCATCGAGTCTATCTCGGCTTCCATAGCTTCACGCCATTTCGCGGAGTCTACATCCACCATCGCTTGGTCATAGGTTGTTCGGTCGGTCTCTTGGCTATCACTTGGAACCTCATGGAGACCCAGCTCCTCCAAGTGCACAAGCCCATACCTCTCAGGTAAATGAGACACCCTACTAGACCTACGAGGTGGTTGTACTTGTGTTTCAGAAAGTTCGGTTCCAGTTTCTTGCACAGGTGTCTCTCGAGGAGTTTCATTGTATTCTTCTAAAGAAATACTTCTACCTGCTCCGCCTTCCTGAATGAACTCATCTTCCAGGAAGTGTGCTTGTAAAGCAACAATGATCCTTCGATCTTCGGGCATGTAGAATAGATATCCCATCGTCCCAGACGGGAATCTAATGAAACGTCCCTTCGCAGACCTAGCTTCCAACTTTTCCACCTTAGTCTTCTTGACATAAGCGGGACATCCCCAAATCCTAATATGATTAAGACTTGGTTTCCTTCCTTCCCACATCTCATGTGGAGTTTTAGGAACGGATTTGGAAGGACATCTGTTCAAGATATACGCGGTGTTAGGCGTATTTTTATACGCTTATTTATCATTTTTTTGTAGTATTTTGGAGAGTGAAATCATCTAAATGAGCTTTTAATGCCTTAAAGTTGTATGATTGACAGGATATTGAAGTCCGGAAGCTAAAACGAGGCAAAACAGGCGAAAACGGCAAAACTGGACTATGAGCCGCGGCACAAGGAAGGAAGCCGAGCTGCAGACAGAAGACACACCAAGGCGAGTAATCAGTACTCGTGCCGCGCACAGCCTGTGAGCCGCGGCACAGAAGAATTAATTAACGCCCAGGCATTCAGCTGAAGGCGATGTGCCGCGGCACAGGTCTAGTGAGCCGCGGCACACTTAGCGGGTTTTGTAGGTCTGCGTGGATTTTGGGCCGTTTCGAAGCCAGTTTTCGACCGACTAATACGGACGCGTTTTGTGGAGGTGCTGAGCTATAAATAGGGTTTAAGACCCTAATTAAATCATCTTGGAATCATTGGAGCTTTAACTTTTGAGAGCTTAACCTTGGAGATGGCAGAAGAAGAGGGAAGTAGAAGGATTCAAGGGCAGAAGGCGGAAGCTGAAGAACGGAGGAATCCGCGCTTCATCTGCGTTTGAATTTTATGCTTTCGTTTATTTATTCTGTATTTTCAGTTTTTAGTATATCAGGCTAAAGCCCTAATCTAGGGTTTTGATGAAACCTTTGTTTTGACGAATTGATTGAGATTATCCAATTTATTACCTTTTATTGAGTTTTCCCAATTATGTTTAATGCTTGCAATTATCTGGCCAATAGTTGTATTGATTTAATCATTCACTTGAATCGAGAGGAGATTTGGTGAGGAACTATTGGTGAGGACCGTTTTATTCTGTGAGATAGGAATATACTCATAGGAACTACGTGGCCTTTAGGAGATTTCATGCTTTTTGCCTATCGACGAAATAATTCACCTAGGGATAGAGTGCGTTAGTCGCCGTTAGATAAATCTATTGACCTCGGGAGAGGCGGTAGAATATATTAGCAATCTCCGCCTTCAATAAATTGGGAAAATTATTTATTACGGATAATCGAGAGTAAATTCGGATTAACTAAGGTGGATTCAGAACCCTAGACTTATTCATCATTTGATTTCCTTTATCCAAGATATTGTTTTCTACTGCTTAGTCTTTTAGTACTTCTTTTAGTTATTAATCACAAAATCAAATTCGATTGTTCAGATAAAATTGGAATACGAAAAAATCGGTAATTAGAGATTCAATCCTCGTGGGAACGATACTCTACTTATCACTTTATTACTTGTAAACGATGACGTGCACTTGCGTGTAGGAAATATCGCAACAAGTTTTTGGCGCCGTTGCCGGGGATTGAAATTTTCTAATATCAATTTAAGTATTTCCAGTCTTAATTTGAACGTTTTATTTATTTTTGTGTATTTAATTTCGTGTATTTATTTTTCCTTTCAGGACCTTTCGTGTAGTGCATGAGAAGACTCGGTAACGAAGGCCTACTACCTTTGGATACCGAGCTCGAGCGCACTCTAAGAAGGAACAAAAAGGAGAAAAGAGAGTTGCAGACGACGGTCAACATGGCCGAGAATATCGAAATCCAAGGAGGAGACAACCAAAGGCGGCAAGTTCAACCGGAACTAGCTCTTCGAGATTATGCCATGCCGCAGGTCAACGCTAATTTTTCGGGAATTCGGCGTCCCACTATCCAAGCTAATAATTTTGAGATCAAGCCCGCCATTATTCAGATGGTGCAGGCGAGCCCATTCTGTAGACTGCCGAAGGACGACCCGAATGCCCACATTGCTTCTTTCCTTGAGATATGCGACACATTTAAAACTAATGGTGTCACCGACGATGCCATCCGACTGAGGCTTTTCCCTTTCTCTTTGAGGGATAAAGCAAAGTTTTGGTTAAATTCATTACCGCCGGGGTCGATTACAACATGGGAGAGGTTAGCGCAAGCCTTCCTTGCCAAATTTTTCCCACCAGCTAAGACGGCGAGGTTGAGGAATGAAATAACCACCTTTTGTCAATACGATATGGAATCGCTCCACGAGGCGTGGGAGCGATATAAAGAATTGCTACGAAGATGCCCTCATCACGGCATTCCTGATTGGCTTCAGCTTCATACGTTTTATAATGGTTTGAGTGCTTCTACACGCACTCTTGTGGATGCGGCCTCTGGAGGAACCTTCATGGGAAAATCTATGGCCGAGGCACACGTGCTTTTGGAAAATATGGCCGAAAACGCATACCAATGGCCATCAGAAAGATTGACACCGAAGAGAGTCATGGAGGTTTCAAGCAATGACCCGATTTCCACTTTGTCAGCTCAAGTCGCCGCTTTGACACAACTACTCCAGGCATTTTCGCACGCACCAGCCCCCGTTACCATAGAGACATGCAATTGGTGTAACAGATCACACCCGAGCGCGGAATGTCAAGTTGGAAATCCGTTCGAGCAAAATCAGATGGAGCAGGCTCAATTCGTAGGAAATGGGAATCGGCCGAATAACCCGTACTCCAATACTTATAATCCGGGATGGCGCAATCATCCTAACTTTTCATGGAGAAACGGACAAAACTCACACCAGCCCCCGTTCGCCCAGAATCAACAGCAGCCCCCTCCCGCTCCCAAAGTGTCTCTCGAGGAAGCACTTGCAAAATTGGCAGCAAATACGAGTCAATTTATGACCCGCATTTTAAGCTACATTACAAAATCATTCGCTTCCATTCGAACTTGGAAGTCCAAATTGGGCCAAATCGCTAATGTGTTGACACTCGTCGGAGGGAGCATTGCCGAGTACAACAGAGACAAATCCTAGAGAGAGTCTAAATGCAATTAGCTTGAGAAGCGGGAGAGAGGTCTGGATCAGCCCGAGCGGGGTAAAGAGAAGAAGGAAATTGAGGAGTCGAAGGATTTAAAGCCGAGGAGTCGAAGGATTTGAAGCCGGATAACTCGAAGACATGTGTTCCCCTGTTCCGCTTCTCGCAGACTACAAAGAAAGAAGGGCGGACAAACAATTTTCTAAGTTCCTTGATGTGTTCAAAAAGCTTCACATAAATATTCCGTTCGCGACGCATTGGAACAGATGCCGAGTTATGTCAAGTTTATGAAAGAGATATTATCGAAGAAGAGAAAGCTTGAGGAGTTTGAAACGGTCACCTTGACAGAGGAGTGCGGTGCAATTCTTCAAAAGAAGCTCCCACCTAAATTGAAAGATCCGGAAGCTTCAACATACCGTGCACCATGGGGAATCTTTCATTTAATAAGGCACTATGCGATCTTGGTGCTAGTATCAACCTCATGCCTCTCGATTTTCAAAAAGTGAATATTGGGAAGCCAAGCCAACCACGCCTCATTACAATTGGCGGATCGATCGATAAAGTATCCGAGGGGAGTAATCGAGGATGTTTTAGTTAAAGTTGATAAGTTCATCTTTCCGGCTGATTTCATCGTACTCGACATGGAGGAAGATGAAAATATTCCAATCATCTTGGGACGACCATTTCTAGCGACGGGCCGAACCCTTATAGACGTGGAAAAGGGGGAGTTGACTCTGAGGGTCCAAGACGAGCAAGTTACTTTTCAAGTATTCAAATCGTTCCCATGTCCCAGAAGTGCTGATAAAGGATCACAAATTGAAGGTGTGGATGTTGTTGAAAAAGTAAAGCACCGAAAACATCGTCGGTGGGAAAATTCAGATTTTGTGTTAAATGGCCCAAGTTTTAAGAAGGATGTAGAATGAGTGGCGTTCCTCGAGCATGAGGAAAACTCTGCTGCAGTCGTGAGTTCGTTTGTGAAGGAGGAGAGTGAGCCGAAAGCCAAGCGGACAATTAGTCAGGGAGAAACCGGGTGTTTCGGGAAGTTATTCATGTCGAAACCTTTTCGCAAACAACATTTGATGACCGAACCGAAAGTCGAACCGCTGATGACCAATGGTCATAATCTTAACCAAAATATAAACGGTTCGATGAACGGGGCGGAAACCAAATGGAGTTTACGAAAAGCGAACTAATGTTGTCCAATAGGTCCGGCTGAAGACTATAAACTTAGCGCTTCTCGGGAGGCAACCCGATTTCGTAGTTGTAGATTTTTGCATTTCTTTATTTTTCTTGTATTCGTGATTCTTATTTTTCATCATTTTTGTGCTTCAATTTGCTTCTGCCTCCCGTTTTTAACGTCTTCTTCTCAAAATTCTGTGCAGGAAAGTCCCAGGGAAGAAACTGAAGTATGAGCCGCGGCACAGGTATTGTGAGCCGCGGCACACATCAATCGCCAGGGGAGGCTAAACCAACTGTACCTTGTGCCGCGGCACACTATACCTAAGCCACGACACACTAACATACTGAGCCGCGGCATACGAAAACTGAGCCGCGGCACCCGACGACATGACAAAACGTCCCAGTCCTACTGTACTTTGGGCCGCGGCTCACTTATATTGTGCCGCGGCCCCCGTCGCAAAATAAGAGCAGCCAGGTAGGGCTCTTTCAATCGATCGGCCTGCATAGGATACTTCTTCCCTCCCTTCCTTCCTTCCTTCACACAATGAGGTCAAGTGATGCCATTCTATTGTCTCCTTCTCAAATTCTCCAGGTAATTGTTGATTTCTAAATCATAAGTGATTCTTGATGTGAAAAGATTTGAAGTTCTATATTGCTAGTTGTTCTTCACTTTTGTTTCTAAAATGGAGTTGGAATATGGGGAATTTGATATTGTGATGGAATTGATGTTTATGAATGAACTGTTGATGATAGTTGTTGTGATTCAGGGTTATAATCTGTGTTATTATTTTTGGGATTTAGAATTAACCATCAAAATTCTTGCTCTTCATTTTAACTTGTGCACACAAGGTGTTTGATAAATTGCAGCAATGAAAAATTGGTAAGCTAGGCATTTTCAAACTTATATGCAATGAGACATGTTGTCGAATTACATTATCCCCAACCCCTACATCATATTCAACTTGAGAGCTCGTACTTAACTTCCTTGTTGATGATGCAAGCTCGTTTATTCACATTCCGCATGATGTAGTCAAGAAGCATGCAAGCTTACCGGACGATGCCGGCACCATCTCCTGAGCAGACTGGAGGGGAGTACTTGACCTTTTACTTTTATTGCATATCATTTTTGTCCATTGAGGTCAATGTACGTCCTAAGTTTGGGGGGGGATTTACATTCAGTTTCTACATCTATTGCTGTACTTTATTTTATTGCTGTACTTTATTTCGTTGCACTTTTCATTTCTTTGCGTAAAATTTTTTTAGATAGCCTTGCTTGTCTTAGTTTTCTTTATTCGTGAATTTTTCGTGCTTCTATTTGTGTGATACTGATGTTACGACACTGTCTTTCTCTCTGAAGAAGCGGGCGAGTTCTAGTCGAGTTGTAGTCAGTTATTTCTGTTCTGCTTAGTATTCAATTAGGTCCGAATTTTTTCGTGAATGTAGAGGTCTTGGCAGATAAGAGACGATACATACTTGTTTCGAAATCCCCATCAATACGTTTGGCTACATTTTCCAGATAGAGAGTCGTACTTTTTTTTTTCAGTCGTTTTGGCACTTAGATTGAGTTTAGAGTCGGTCAGTTTTTCCCTAAAAGTCGATATAATGTGTTCTATGAAGGGAAGTCTAGTAACCGGGGGTATTCGCGTAACCCGTTGTTTACTCTCGCGTAAAACGACGACCCCGATTAGACTAGTGATTTGGATATTTCACATGTGCCAATGATAGGGAGCCTAGTAACCGGGGGTATTCGCGTGACCCGCTGTTTACTCTCGCGTAAAACGGCAACCTTGATTCGGACATGCGGAAATTATGTATTCGAGTTGTTTCTCCACTGGAGACGGGAACTTAGTAACTAGAAGCATCCATGTGCCCCATGAGTGTCTTTTACGTCAAACGGTTTTCCAATACATGAGAATGGAAGTTCCACCCTAGGATTATCCCGATGAAACATCCCGAGATCCTAACCTAGTGGTCGACTCGAATCAAATTCTTGAGCATATATATAAGGGGATACTGTCCGAGGTTTAATTGTTATGAAACTCGTGAAAATTGTGCCTTTCGACTGTGGAACGGGACGAACTAGCTTGGTTGTGTTAGCCTTTCTTATTGACGGTCGATTTGATTCACGTTTTGTTGATCTTTGAGCTGAATTTTCTGCATGAACGAGTGATTAGGACTGAATTTGATTACTTTGCGGAATCATTATTCGAAAGTAATTTCGCTTTTATGACACTTGTATTATTTAGAGAGAATCACAGGATAGTATTGATTAGGTTGAACACTATGAGTTGCACGATTATTCACGACATTCTTTTATTGAATTTAATTCTTTTTGCTTGAGGACAAGCAAAGGCTTAAGTTTGGGGGTATTTGTTAGGCGTATTTTTATACGCTTATTTATCATTTTTTTGTAGTATTTTGGAGAGTGAAATCATCTAAATGAGCTTTTAATGCCTTAAAGTTGTATGATTGACAGGAAATTGAAGTCCGGAAGCTAAAACGAGGCAAAACAGGCGAAAACGGCAAAACTGGACTATGAGCCGCGGCACAAGGAAGCTGTGCCGCGGCACAGGAAGACACAGCCGAAGGGCAGAGTAATCTGTACTCTGTGCCGCGGCACAGCCCAGGTGAGCCGCGGCACAGAAGAATTAATTAACGCCCAGGCATTCAGCTGAAGGCGATGTGCCGCGGCACAGGTCTAGTGAGCCGCGGCACACTTAGCGGGTTTTGTAGGTCTGCGCGGATTTTGGGCCGTTTCGAAGCCAGTTTTCGACCGACTAATACGGACGCGTTTTGTGGAGGTGCTGAGCTATAAATAGGGTTTAAGACCCTAATTAAATCATCTTGGAATCATTGGAGCTTTAACTTTTGAGAGCTTAAGCTTGGAGACGGCAGAAGAAGAGGGAAGCAGAAGGATTCAAGGGCAGAAGGCGGAAGCTGAAGAACGGAGGAATCCGCGCTTCATCTACGTTTGAATTTTATGCTTTCGTTTATTTATTCTATATTTTCAGTTTTTAGTATGTCAGGCTAAAGCCCTAATCTAGGGTTTTGATGAAACCTTTATTTTGACGAATTGATTGAGATTATCCAATTTATTACCTTTTATTGAGTTTTCCCAATTATGTTTAATGCTTGCAATTATCTGGCCAATAGTTGTATTGATTTAATCATTCACTTCGAATCGAGAGAGGAGATTTAGTGAGAAACTATTGGTGAGGACCGTTTTATTCTGTGAGATAGGAATATACTCATAGGAACTACGTGGCCTTTAGGAGATTTCATGCTTTTTGCCTATCGACGAAATAATTCACCTAGGGATAGAGTGCGTTAGTCGCCGTTAGATAAATCTATTGACCTCGGGAGAGGCGGTAGAATATATTAGCAATCTCCGCCTTCAATAAATTGGGAAAATTATTTATTACGGATAATCGAGGGTAAATTCGGATTAACTAAGGTGGATTCAGAACCCTAGACTTATTCATCATTTGATTTCCTTTATCCAAGATATTGTTTTCTACTGCTTAGTCTTTTAGTACTTCTTTTAGTTATTAATCGCAAAACCAAATTCGATTGTTCAGATAAAATTGGAATACGAAAAAATCGGTAATTAGAGATTCAATCCTCGTGGGAACGATACTCTACTTATCACTTTATTACTTGTAGATGATGACGTGCACTTGCATGTAGGAAATATCGCAACACGCGGCAGTCAGGAGTGCATACCCCCACAGGTAAATCGGCAAGTCAGTATAGCCCAGCATGGAACGGACCATGTTCAACAGGGTCCGGTTCCTTCTTTCTGACACACCATTTAACTGAGGAGTACCTGGAGGTGTTAGTTGTGAAACTATTCCATGTTCCTTAAGGAACTCGTCAAAATCCGTACTCATATACTCGCCTCCTCGGTCCGACCGAAGTGCTTTGATATGATTACCAGTTTGTTTCTCGACTAGGGCCTTGAATTCCTGGAATTTCTCAAAAGCCTCGGATTTATGTTTCATTAAGTAAACATAACCATACCTAGTATAATCATCTGTAAACGTAATGAAATATTGATATCCGTCACGTGCTGCTTCCAAAGCACCACATACATCGGTATGGATTAATCCCAGTTTATCAGCGGCTCTTTGAAATGTCCCTGTGAAGGGGGACTTAGTCATTTTGCCTTTAAGGCAAGATTCACAAGTAGGGAAGGGATCCGATCCCAATGGACCCATAAGTCCATCTTTTTCCATCTTGTAAACCTTGGTCTGACCAACATGACCAAGTCTAAGATGCCATTTCAAAACTTGATTGGTTTCATCCCTACCGCGTTTTCTAGTTATAGTATTCACAACTACTTTGTTGCTGAGATTTAGATGATACAATCCATTCAACAATGTAGCAGTACCCACTAGTTTATTTCTAAAATAAATTTTGCAGGGACCATCACCAATGAAAAATGAAAAGCCTTTTCGGTCCATGACCAGAATGGATACAATGTTTTTGTGCCCCTTGGGCAAAACAAGTACATCTTCTAAAGTCAAAACAAAGCCGGATTCTAAACCCAAAAGAAGTGATCCTATGTCGGTCGCCTCGACACTATGCCCGCTTCCGACTGTGATCATAACTTCTCCAGCTCCAAGCTTCCTACTTTGTTCCAGATCCTGATTCACGGTACAAATATGAGAACTAGCACGAATCCAAGATCCAGGAAGTAGAAAATACAAGAGCGAACAATTTGTTTCCAAAACTAAAAGTTACAGCACTGAAGTGCCATGAAGAATCGGACAGTCTCTAGCCCAGTGGCCCAGCTCACCGCACTTGAGACAAGTATCCTTCTTCTTCTTGTTCATTGGAACCATCGGGGCCTTGCCCTTTCCCTTAAGGTCCTTAGCTTGTGGTCCAGTCCACTTCTTGGTCTTTTTCTTCTTATTCTTAGACTTCCGAAGTCCAGAAGAAATCACAAGTGCAGACTCCTTCATCCGCGGGGTCTTCATCTGAGACTGAGCGGTCACCAGTTTGTTCATTAGCCTAGCTAAGTTACATGCAATCTCATTGCAGTTGAAGTTCATAACAAACTGTGAGAAGGAATCAGGGAGAGACTGTAGGATAAGGTCGGTTTGGAGAGAAGTATCCATTTTAAAATCAAGAGCCTCCAATCTCTCGATCATGGATATCATTTTGAGGACGTGTTCCCCAACCTTCTCACCTTCCTTCATCCTTGCACCGAGCTTGCTTGATATCTCATATCTAGCGATTCATTGTGCTCACCATAAAGCTCGGTTAAATGAGTTAGAATCGCCAGCGAAGTCATTTTCTCATGAGCTCTCTGAAGCTCATTAGACATGGAAGCCATCATATAAGCACGGACTTTCACGTCATCCTTAACCCACTTTTCGTGGTTTTCAATCTCTTCTGATTGGCTCGAGTCCGCATAGGAGGCGCCGGAATGTCCGTCTCCAAGACGTATCCCGGTGCCTCTATACCGAGGACAATCATCGACATGGAGCCAATCCACAAAGTTAGGTCCCATTAAGGTGTTCTTTTCGAGTAGAATTGCGAGTGGATTCATTGTCATATTGAGATTTGTCTGCATTAAGTATAACAGATTAATTAGTGACTCATTCAATTATGTTCTGAGTATAGAATTTGAGGTCTTTTCTATTCTTGTTACCCAGCTCCCACTATTTTATCGGAATAACACACTCCCATGTGAAATCCGGAAGTATCGTCGCTCTACTTCATAGTGGTGATCGAGTTCTTTATAAATCTTAATAGAGGGCAACCGAACAGGTTTCTAGTCTATTAATTTTCATAAAGTGGTTTCCAACACCAACCCATCTAATGGATGATTCGATCTTCTTTTTCCCCTTGTTCACTCCCCTCAACCTATACGGTTTCTATGGTTCGTGAACAAGTTAAGTTTATACCATCGACGCAACCGGTTTCACAATTGAATCTTATCCGGCAACCTATCAGGTTTCTAGGGATAAAATTTGCTCCAACCGAAGGCATCCAATGCGCTCCCGGTAATTTATCCATCGTCCCCGAACGACTACCCCGATAACTCGGAAGCATAGCACATCCGGTTTGGATTTCAATTTCCCGAAAACTCGATGGAGGGAAGGAAAAAACTTTGAAACCTTATAAACTTAATTATTTGTTGTGGGAGAATTATCGCAATTAACGTTACACTTTGCACATTAATCGTTTAAGCGCGTTTGTGGCATTCATACAATATGAAACAACCATTCACAACCTAGTTGCTACCAACATGTGGTTCATGGACCGTTCCTAGAAAACAAAAACTCCGTAATCTAATTACAAGTCTTCGTCTTGAATCTTTGTCTTCTCGAAATGGATCTTCCTCCGGTCTTCGTCATTACATATAAATTTTACATTGAAAATTTCATCCTAGATACAAATATTTCTAGTAAAATAAATAGGCTCAAAACGGCATTTACAACCCAATCGAATAAAACGAACGATTCAAAACTAAGTCCACGAACCACATCCCCATTAAAAAGCATTCATCCAATAAATACTATATAAATGGAAAGCGTGGAGATACATTGATCCAATCAACAATACGAACCGATCCAATCGATTCACACAATCGGTAATATGATAACGTTCAAAATAATTCGGTCGACCATAAATATTCCAATTAATCAAATTTCCCTTATAAAATGAAATACCATAAATCATTTTAATCATATTAAATCCAATTTAACATGAGGGAGATTAATTTTCAAGAATACACGAAAAAATCGAGCCGGGGCGAAATTGGCCTGCCATGGCCGAGTCACTGCCGGCAGCATGCCAGCAGACATGTCTGGCATGGCCGATCATGCTCGGCAGCTGTCGGCCGGCTGCCCAGCAGCCCTGTGCCGCGGCCCCTGGAGACTGTGCCGCGGCCCACAGTACAGTGGCTGCCCAGGCCGGCTGCACCAGCCCTGGGCCGCGGCTCCCGACTTCCGGACGCCTCCCGGACCGTCCAACGGCATTTCGGGACTAGTTTTTCGACCGGATATCCAATATCTATATTCTCCAACATTCATATCTTCAATATAAATCATTTTTCCAAGAAATTAAGATTTATATTTAGACATAAACTTATGAAAAATACAATTACAACGAACGTAAAAATATATACCACGATTATGACTAAAATGATTCCAAATCATTCACCATCTAATCGAGCATTCCAAATGCTAATACCGTATATACGATCGCAAGACCTACGCTCCGATACCACTGTTGGAATTCGGTGCCTAAAACGAAGGCCCAGCGGAAGCGGTAAAACGAAAATTAATTCGATCCGAATCCCTACGAGGATCGATCGAGCTACGTATATACAAATATATAAACAAAAGCAAGAGTCGTAAGAAACTAACCCTCGAAGTCCGTTGATTAAATGGTAACCTTCTCTTGAGCTATTCCCCAAGCTCTTGAACGATCCAACGCCGAAAACATCGCGTCTCTACTTGCCACGCGCCGGAAAAACGAACGGAATGACAACACCTTGCTATCCTCCGAGGATACGGCTAGAGCTAGGTGATGAAGCTTGCAATATGAGATTATCACACTCTAAGTGTATAACTCACAACTCTCAATTAATCTCTTGAAATTTCTCAAAGAAAACCAAGAGGAAAGTGAAGAAGAAGAAGACTACTTTGAGAAGAACTTTTCTCTCTCTTGAACTCTCTTTGATTGATCCGTATGAATCCTATAAAATGAGAGAATGAAGTCATCTTTTCTTATTCTAATTCCACTCACCTTAAAACAACTCATCAAATGAGAATCAACCCCACCATGTCATTATCACCCATTAATCAATGGGAACAAAAACAAAAGGGAATAAGGTGGAAAGTGGGGGCGGCAGCTATGATGAGAAACGGATGAGTTCGGTTCGTTTCGGACTCCTGTGAGTCCAAACAGATAAACTCCGATTCCGTTCCGATGTATTTATATCGATTAATTAATCCAATTAATTTTATCATATCAAATACATTATGACATAATTAATTTCTCCAAGAAATAATTATATTCATGAATTAAATTTATCACCCAGTAATTTATTTAATTCATTAGGCCGTAAATTAATTTATCCAATAAATCAATTTAAACATCCAATGTCCCGAATTAGATATCCAATATCTAATATTCATAATGAGAGAATTAAGCTTGATTCATTCCGTCGTCAATCCTAATACGCGACTCGGTAGGTCCGTCTCAGTTAGCAATGGGAGGAACCAAAGAGTAGTAGCACCACCTAGCCAGCCTGGCGGCCTACACTGTACCCCAACTGAGAACGAATGATTGGGATTATTCAAGAACCATTCTGTCGTGAATACCAGTATACGTATAAACCCTTCTTTCAAATATCCCGATCAAGTTATAGGGTCACGGTCAGTCAAACCCTATCTGTTCTTGACGCTATGCATGCGTTAATGCAAATCAAGATCATCGAGCTGTCGTGTATCTAATACAACTAGCTCCAATGCTTTGGCCAAAGACTTATGATCTCATCTGCCAATAACCGCATAGGACATATAACCCGCTCACTAATGGGAGAAAGAATTCTATCTTGGTATTCAGTAGGACCTGCTACATGCCCGTCAAGATGCACGTCGAGGTTGACCCTCGCCTTCCGGTTTACAGGGTCGAACTACTCTAATGAAAATCTTGACGTCACAAGCACATCCCTACTAAATCCTC
This sequence comes from Orobanche coerulescens, assembly GCA_033398695.1. Taxonomy (NCBI): domain Eukaryota; kingdom Viridiplantae; phylum Streptophyta; class Magnoliopsida; order Lamiales; family Orobanchaceae; genus Orobanche; species Orobanche coerulescens. Next base: position 100,646,353 of record CM065816.1, on the reverse strand, counting down.
AAGTCGAAGGTTCACGAATACCTATCACAACCTTTCGATTCCGTCATTGACTGTCCCGGAGTGAAATCCGTGTGACGAATCGAGGGTGAGTCGGTTCGAGTATACTAATCTAATTAGCATACCTATAATGTGTGCTCCCACTAACCATTAGTGTTCGACAGGCACTCTCCATGTCAAAGAACACGTCATACAAGTCTTTACATAAACTTAACGCCCAGTCAAGTTTCATCGACTTGCGAACGATTAAGTATTTGAGCTATAAACCTTTCCAAAGGTCCGTCCCCTTATCCAATAAGGAGTGGAACGTTTTGCTCTCAAATACACGGACTAGTTTCTATATGTTTATTTACGAGTTAGGAATGCCAGTAACTACCAGTAAATAAAGAAACAATCATTTGCCTTATATAAATGGTTTACATAATTACAAGTACAATGCCCTTACTCAACAACCTCTGAGTGGCATTCGAGGGCATACTCCTAACATATGATTGGAAATCTTGGTAGTGTTTCGGATACGATACAGGATTACATTTGAATTCGTTCATTACTTAAGGACGCGAGGCGTGGGATATGGTAAGAATTGATTGTTATGGTTATGACAGGTTGGTAAGGTTACTTCGGTAAAATACATGGGGAATGTTCTTACTCTGTAGATTACATTGATATGTAATTGTTTTTGTGATATGATCGTTATCATTGTTGAGTATTATGGCTGACCCCGTCGTGGGCTTTATCTTTTAGGTACTCGGAGTTCGAGCTAGTAGCGGTCGTGAAGGGATGAGCTTTCCGGTGATACTGGCTATGGCGTGATTGTTGGGATTATGTATTCTTTTCTGGTCTTCTAATTCCGCTGCAAATGTAATTAATTGTGTTTTTATCCGCTGCGTGTGTATATTTAAAATGGTTTTCGGTATTCTCTTGAACTGTGTTTTTATCCGCTGCGTGTGTGTGTGTACTTTCAAAGGGCTTTTTGACATTTTTAAACGTTTGCGAAAATGATTTTAGCCTTGTGGGTTCCAATATGGGGCCCACGGCGCTGTAATATTCCCGGTCGGTTTTGGGGGTGTTACACTCTACGAGCCACAATTTAATTACTGGCACGATATTTAAATTGTAGGGGTGAGAATTTAGGATCGGGAAATCCCGAGTCCCGGTCCCGTCCCGAGTCCCGATGGGAAACGGGACCTCGAGTCCCGAATTTTACGGGACCGGGACCGGGACCGGGACCTTAAATTTTTGTAATTTCGGGACTCGAGAGTCCCGAAATCCCGATCGGGACTATCCGAAGTCCCGATTGAAATTTCTAATTTCAATCATTTTTTTTTCCTTTTCTGATTTCGGGACATTTCGGGACATTTCGGGACATTTCGGGACATTCGGGACATTTCGAAAAATTATCCTCGGGATCGGGACCGGGACCGGGACTTAAATTTATTCCATTTCGGGAATCGGGACTCCCGAAGTCCCGATCGGGACACGGACCGGGACCACCAAATTGGCGATTTTCGGGATCGGGACATTCGGGACTCGGGACCGGGACCTCGGGATGTCCCGATTCTCAGCCCTATTAAATTGGAATGGATCTCCTTGTTGATCTTTTTGTTTTCGAGGATTTGTGGCAGGATTTATCTGATTGATAATTCGAGGTAAATTCTGGATTGATTATATGATTGAAATTGTTCGACTAAACGTCGATATGATATTCTGTGTGACACTCGTAGTGTCCATAATTCATTGTGAACTGTTTTCTTGAATATGTAATTCCTTGTTGCTATTAACTTAGCATGAATTTTGATTGGTATCATGAACTGTACTTATGGTTATCATTATGAATTGATTCTTTCAGTATGGAAAGAAATCTGAGAGGCCGTCGCAGAGGGGGACGAGGCCGCGGAAGGGGCCGAATCCCGATACCACGAGCCAACAGGCGTGCGAATGCAGAGCATAGTTCCACAGGCAGTGATTCGCCTTCTAGGGACCAATCGCACCACACTGGGCGCGAGGATGCGCGTGTCGATCTTTACGCTGTGATGCAGGGCATGATGGATCAGATGACCCAGATGGGTCATCTAATAGAAGCTATGCAGAGACCTACTATCGACCAGCAACAATGGCCACCTCCTGTACATGGTGGACCGGTGAGTCGGATCATCAGCGACATCTCTCGCCAGTGACCCCAGACTTTTGAACGCTCCTTTGAGCCTCCTAATATCATACATTGGATTGAACACTTCGAGAAATTATTTGATATGGTAGACTGTCCAGCAGAGAATCGCGTCTCCGTAGCAGCTTACTACCTTGGCAAGGGCGCCCACACCTGGTGGCTTTCGGTGAGTCCAGCTGATGGCGTATGTACCTGGGAGGAATTTAAAAATCTCATGCTAGACCGTTACTATCCAGGACCTCTCCGCGAGGCCAAACTATCAGAATTGCTGAATCCAGACCCGTCTGAATATGATGATGTACTATTTGTTGCCGAGAAATTCCAGGCACTTCTTCCTTTTACCTCGACGATTATCTGAACGGAGGGTGGTAAGATCAAATATTTTCTCAAGAGGCTTAAACCCCGAATGAGAATGCAACCGCTGAATCACCACTGTACGATCCTACTGGAGTTTATCGAGAAAGCTCTGGAGTACGAACTGACCGCGAAAGAAATTTCCAAGAAGCAACCGCAGTCCAACAACAAGAAATTCAGGAACCAGAACCAGATTGACAGCAACCATGGAACATTCAAGAGGCCCCAACCAGTGCCAAATCCTTCTGAACGGCCACCCACGGCGTCGAAGCCAACCAGTTCGCAACCTCGAGCAGTCAGCCTATCTGTTGTGTGCTATAACTGTGGAGACCAGGGGCACATCAATTCTAAATGCCCGAGGTCGGCCGTCGCATGCCATACTCGTGTGAAGAATGGACATCGTGCTCATTATTGTAGGAGTGGACCAGGACGTACTCCAGCAGCACCTCATGCTCCTGTTCAGCCTTCTGTTTAGGACTGTGTACCTCCGTCCGCTTCTTATCAGACTACCGGGGCAAACAGAGGGATGGGTCGTGGAAATCAAGCTGGTGCATCTAGTACCGGGGCTACAAAACCCAGAGTCTACGAGATGAAGAAGGCCGATGATCCCAAAGCCAGCATGATTGCAGGTACTCTCGAGATCCGATCTCAGCCTGTATGTATTCTTTTTGATACTGGTGCTTCACACTCCTTTTTATCCGCTTCTTCTTTGGGTCGTTTGCAATTAGATCACGTTACCAATTGTGAACCTTATATAATTGGTCTACCCGATGGTAGAAGAATTGTTGGGAATCGTGAAGTACAGGACTGTCTGATTCGCATGAACGACCGTGAGTGGTTGTCGAATTTAATTGTGGTTGATTTATCTAAAGATGATGTGATCTTGGGTATCAATTGGACAGATCGTCATGATGCCATACTTAGTGTCCGCAAGCGAACAGTGACCGTCACTTCTGACGATGGTGTTGAGTGTATTTTTCAGGTTGACAATCCCAGCCGTTTCGGGAGAGTCATCAGCGCTATGAAAGCAGTGAAACTGCTTAATTAGGGGTGTATTGGCTATTGGTGTTTCATGACCAAAACAGCGGATCGACCAGTCGAATTGGCCGATATTCCGGTAGTCTGAGACTACCCATACGTATTTCCAGATGAGTTGCCAGGCTTACCTCCACATCGTGATGTAGAGTTTACTATTGAGTTAGAGCCAGGTACGTCCCGCTTTCTAAAGCACTGTATCGTATGGCTCCAACTGAGATGCAGGAGTTGAAGAACCAGCTTGAGGATTTGACAGAGAAGGTATATATTCGACCTAGTGCATCCCCTTGAAGAGCACCAGTGCTATTTGTACGGAAGAAAGATAGATCTCTGCGTCTGTGTATTGATTATCGTGAGCTGAACAGGATAACCATTAAGAATAAATATCCATTGCCGCATATTGATGATTAATTAGATCAGCTTCAGGGGGCTGCTGTGTTTTCTAAGATCGACTTGAGGTCCGGTTACCATCAGCTGCGGATTCGTGAGTCTGACATTTCGAAGACCGATTTTCGTACTCGCTATGGGCATTATGAGTTCGTAGTGATGCCTTTTGGACTGACTAATGCACCAGCAGTATTCATGGAGTTGATGAATCGGGTCTTTATTAATTATCTGGATAACTTTGTAGTCGTTTTTATTGACGACATTCTGATCTACTCTCATGACCATGAAGAGCATGAGCATCATCTCCATCAAGTTCTCGAGGCGTTGAGGCAGGAGCAACTTTATGGAAAATTTTCCAAATGTGAATTCTGGATGAGTGAGGTTATTTTTCTCGGCCATGTGATATCAGCCGATGGGGTGAGAGTAGACCCTCAAAAGACAGAAGCTATCCGAGACTGGCTACCTCTGAAGAACTGAATGAAGTTCGTAGTTTCTTGGGGCTAGCAGGTTATTACCGATGGTTCGTGGAAGGTTTTTCCAAGAGTGCGCAACCAATGACTAACCTGTTAAGGAAGGATAAAAAGTATTTATGGTTAGAGGCATGTCAGCAGAGTTTTGATGAACTCAAGAGTCGGTTGATTTCAGCACCTATTTTGGTTCTACCGAAAGGAACGGAAGGATTCGTGGTGTATAGTGACGCGTCTAAATAGGACCTTAGATGTATACTAATGCAGAACGGGAAGTTGATCTCCTATGCATCAAGATAGCTATGACCTTACGAGGTCAACTACCCCACCCATGATTTGGAACTTGCAGCCGTGGTGTTTGCTTTAAAAATCTGGCGTCACTATCTATATAGAGTTACCTAGAACTCATCAGAGATTATGATATCGAGATTCTTTATCATCCGGGCAAAGCAAATGTAGTTGCCTACGCTTTGAGTCGTAAAACAGTACAAGAGCAGATGCTTGCCCGCTTGACAGTTTAGTGAGAATTGCAGTTAGGGTTTGTGAGGCCAGAAATTAAAGTCTGGTTACAGCATATTCAGGGACAACTCTACACACTTGAGATTTCATCGTCCCTTGAGGATATAATTAGATCGAAGCAGGTTACGGACCCATTCTTATCTCGAGTTCGGGATGAAGTAACTCAAGGGAAAGCCCCTGGATTTGTGATCCACGAGGATGGATTGATACGCTTCAGGAATCGAGTTTGTGTACCCGCAGGCGACAAATTGAGGAACTCTATCCTGAGAGAAGCTCATGCTACCCCGTACTCCATTCACCCGGGGTCTAGAAAAATGTATAAGGATTTGAAGCAATATTATTGGTGGGGGAGTATGAAATGTGAAGTTGCAGAGTTCGTTTCGAGGTGTTTAACCTGTCAACAGGTTAAGATTGAGCATTAGCGACCCACAGGAATGCTGAAACCGCTCCCGATTCCCGAGTGGAAATGAGAGGACATATCGATGGATTTTATCACTAGCTTACCGACAAGTCATCGAGGGATGAATATGATTTGGGTGATTGTGGACCGTCTGACCAAATCAGCCCACTTTTTGGAGATAAAAGACACATGGGGACCCGAGAGATTGGCCCAGCTATTTATTAAAGAGATTGTAAGGTTACATGGTACCCCTAACAGTATTGTATCAGATCGTGACGGGCGATTCATGTCAAATTTTTGGAAAGTAGTTCATCATGCGATGGGTACGCAATTGAACTTCAGCACAACATTTCATCCGCAGACTGATGGTCAGACTGAGAGGACTATCCAGACTCTAGAGGATATGTTGAGGGCGTGCATTCTTGATTGGATGGATGATTGGGAGTCCCAACTACCTTTGGTGGAATTCACTTATAATAATAGCTGGCACGCTTCGATTCAGATGGCACTTTATGAAGCATTGTATGGCCATCGTTGTAGATCCCCTCTGTGTTGGGACAATCTGTCTGAATCTTTGGGTACGAAATCCAATATGTTGTTAGCAGCCCGTGAGAAGATCGCTCTGATTAGGAGTCGTTTGTTGATGGCTCAAAGTCGACAGAAGTCTTACGCAGACAACCGTCGATGACCACTTGAGTTCGAGGTCGGCGACCATGTACTAATGAAAGTGTCCCCGACTCGAGGTGCTTTTCATTTTGGGAAGAGAGGCAAGCTGAGTCCGAGGTATGTCGGGCCGTTTGAGGTTTTGGAATGAGTAGGCGATCTAGCCTATCGCCTGGCGTTGCCACCAGCTTTGAGCCGGATTCATAGCATGTTCCATGTCTCCCAGTTAAGGAAATATGTTGCTGATCTGACTCATATACTTCAGTTCGATGATATCGATATAGCGTAGGATCATTCGTACGAAGAGCGCCCCGTACGGATACTTGAAAGGAGGATCAAACAGTTGCGGAACAAGACGATTCCCCTACTAAAGGTTCAGTGGTCACGACACGGAGTCGAGGAGGCCACGTGGGAGACGGAGAGCAGCATGCAAGAGAGGTATCCCGAATTGTTTACCCCTTAGTTTCGGGGACGAAACTCCTTTTAATGGGGGGGAGTATGTAATATCCGATGGAAATTCTTACCTACTATTGTATTATTAGGATAATTCAATACTATTGTAGTCTTGTTGCATTTGTCTAATATTTATTGATGTTGGAATATATCATAATAGACTTGAATATAACTATCATTCGCACTATGAATGATTTCTCGACGTTGTATAGATAAGTGCATTTTTGGGCTAGTATTCTGTGTTTAACGTACGCTAACCCTTTAGCATAACGTACGCTATCTTGTTGGTTTTATGTATGTGAGGAAGTGCTGTTTACGTACGTAAGGCTTGTAGTCTTATCCGATCTCAACTTTAGGCATGTGGGGTCGGGCGTGATTTAGATATCTGACCTTTTTGGAGCAGCCTAGTTGACCTACATTACGTACGTAATGCTCCAAGCCATAACGTACATAATGTTGTTCGTGTTTTTAGTCAGTAGCCTCTGGAACTAGCTCATGTACGTAACACTTTTGGTATAGCGTACGTAAAGATGCTAACGTACGTTATCCTCTTGTGTATAACGTACGTAACGAACTGTGCAGTTATAAAAAAGGCAACTTGTGTATTTCATTTTGCACGTCCAACTCCGATTTTTCTCCCCTATAATCATCCCCCTACCTCCCTAGATCAATTCTACCTTCTTCCAAATTATGTTTGAGCTTTGCATCTTGATTTGGAGCTTGTTGATTGGAAATTTAGAGTCATTCTTGAAGCTTAGAGTGTGTTCTTGTGGTTTTGGTGTATTGTTCTTCATTTCTGAATGTATGTTATACGATTTCACTCTATAATTTCATAGTTATAATGTTAGTAATAAAGTATACTTCACCTAATGTTGAATTAATCAAGCAAAACATGTTTGTAGTTAAGCTTTTAACAACTTAATGATGAACATGGTGGTTAAAGGTTTGACATTATGCGTTCTTGATGTTGTAAGTGGTCGTAATCATGTTTAGTAGAAACACACTCTCCTTGCTGGACTATTAACATCACTAGGACAATGATAATCCGTAGTTTCATTTTAGATAGGTTGATTTGTAGAATTGTTATCATTATATTGAATCAAACTATCATGCTTAGGAAGATTTTGAACTAGATGAACTTAGGTTTTTCATCGGATTTGGTTGAACCTTGAATTATATCAACATAAGGTTATAGTTCAGAGATGTTTAATTTTCCTTGATGATGATTTCGTGATGATCTTGTGATGAATCACTCGACTATATCGTTAACCTAACTAGGTGAACTCATAACCGATGAACATAGTAATAATTTTACAAATTCAAGATTCGTTCGAACGATGATAATCGCTGAGTAACCTTCATTTTGATCAATGTTTTATGGAACATAGTTGTTTGGATTATGTCTTTCAAAACATTGATGTTGTTTTTAAGAAATTCTACCGACATATCAATTTTAGCAAAGTTCTCCTTGATGATTGTTCTTGATAAATTCTCATCCATCTGAACCATATGAATAATCGAGAACATCTTGAATGATAACCGATAATGATAATAAATTGAAGCTAGTATGAATCCTTGAAATGGAATTATGATACAAAGATAGTTGAATCAAGCAAATTGAATTTAGGATATCGATTCGTTGAACTAGATATCGATAGTTATGAGAATGCGTTATTGAATGGATTGTATCCCTTACAGGGTTGATTGTTCGAGTAACTGATATTAAGTCGAGGACCATTTGTTCTTCCGACAAGGAAGGATTATTCTCGTCTCCATATTGAGGCAAGTTATCTTGCTTGGTTATAATGATGTTTGGACTCTTATGATGGTTATGCGTTTCGTGTATATGAAACACTTATAAATTTATGATCCATGACTTGATATTGTTCTTGATGATGTTCCATTTTTCATCGTGGGATTTCATTCCCAAATTCGTCACTTTGAACCGTTGATATCATCGACCCTTATTGTCATGTCGGTGAGTTTCTTGATCCTTAATCGGATATGTGATTGATTGAATTCATTGTCATATTGTATCGTGACATATCCAGAATCATATCTGCATTCCGATTGGTTATTGTGTAGAATTTTTAGCCAGGCACATATATAGCCATGCGTGGATGTTTTCGTATTGGACTGTGCACATGAGACGTAGTTTGTGAGGCTAATTAGGTACATTGTCCCACGTATATCCTGGATTCCGTATACAGGGTGGATATGTGCACTGACACATTTTCGGATCGGGCATACTGTGATGTCCATCTTGAGCCATACTATTTTGGTCGTTTATAGTCCATATATTTATATATATATTTGGATGTGTTCGACGTTTTGTGACTAACCATTCATACGTCCGAGGGGTATGTTCGTTAGCCGGGATGTTTTCCTTGAAATCTAATATATGTGAATTGTATAATATCTTGAGAAATCATTTATCATGTATATCTGACCCTGTGTTGGGCGAAATACTTGTGTTGTATTTTAGGTCGAGGAAAAGGCAAGGCATGGGAAGATCATGGTGACGGCGAAGGGTTCGAAGGATACTATTTCGGGGCCCCCAAGTCTTTTGTTGTCCGGTTTTGTTCGAACCGTATAATATTAATATTTCCGCTTTATTTAAATTGTGGACAAATGTATTGTTATTTAAGGCATATCCCATCTCCATATGGATTATACTTGTATTTTGGATCCTGTGTATAATAAGGCCGTTGGCCATACTACTGTAAACACTTAATCGGAGTAAGTACTATGTATTGTGATTTGGTATCACAAGTATTGCGTATTTAATCTGTATTTTGGGTATCGCCTGGTGGGTTCCAGTGTGGGGGCCACGACACTGTAATGGCCGCCTTTTTGGGGTGTTACAAGTTGGATTTTGGAACACTTCGGTCGGGCGAAGAGAAATGCAGATCCCTTCCACGTTAACAAAAGACATGGTCACCTAGACCAAGAAACTTTGAGAAGATTGGGAAGTGTAAGGAAGGCAGCAAAATTGCCCATAAAGCCTACACCTTACAGATACCCTTCTAGTTCAGACGAGTCTGATGAAGATCAAGCTGCAGCCCGGAACTTACCTGTAGATAAGTCTGACTCAGACTCAGACAACACTCCAATAGCCCTTCATTTCAAGAGAAGGGGACCAGCCTCAGGAGAGATGATAAACCCTCCAAAGAATGTCGACAGTAATTGCACAAACTTCCCCACCTGCAGGACGTAGTAGATGTAACACCCCCAGATCAAACCGGGAATATTACACGCCGCAGACCCTCTCCGTGAGGATCCACCAGGCTAGACATCAAAACAACACATTACATTACATACTGACGAATCAAAATAACGAATCAATAGACCGATTTGGTCTTCCGTCACTGACTTACAAATCAAAATACATAAACTCATCCAGACTCATACACATGCAAGGGTAAAATACTTGCAACGACGAACAATAAGACAGCGGAAAAGACAATACAATGGACTCCGACTAACTAAAGTCAAAACTGGCCTTCGTGTGATTAGTATCATTCGTCTTTCATCATCCCTCGCATCGATCCTGTGTCTTGCTCCCGAAAACCTGCATGTACCTGGACACAATACAGATATCCACCCCCTGATTACTCGGAGGTTAGCAAAACTCCACTGTTTCGCTAGTGCAAGTATAAAGTGCAAATACGAGCCATACACAACACATTCCGAGAATACAACGAAAGACTTCCCGAGATATATTTAGTTAAAAATAGTTCAAGTCTTGAAAGTAGAAACGAAGCAAGTAAGCACTTTGAAAAAATTTCCAAATCTCGGGAGTTTTGGAAACATTAGAAATTGAAAAGTTCTTAATTCCTCGAAAGTCATTTAGGGTCACAGCCCCAAAGTTCATTTTCCAAAATGCAAATCCATTAACAAGACACGGGGTCCACGACCCAACCATTCCGGTCACAAAACACAGGGCCTACGACCCGATCATCCACTGCAATTCACTTACAAGGACACATTACACATAAGACATCATTCTTATGCCATTCTAGCTAAGCACCAAGACTCGATATATAATGTCTCTCGACCCCGAGCGCAAAGCATTGTGATACTCTGGAAAATATCACAATTAACGAAAACATCAACGTCATCCTCAAGATGAAAACCACAACTGGTAACCCGCGGCCGTACCCCTTAGTATCGACCCCCAGACATCCCGTCGGAAACTCCGGGTGGGAAACCACTTCCGCGGCCGTACCCCTTAGTATCGACCCCCAGACATCCCGTCGGACACTCCAGGTGGAAGTTCATCCACACACGCACCCAAGTCCACTTCCGTGGCCGTACCCCTTAGTATCGACCCCCAGACATCCTGTCGGACACTCTGGGTGGAAGGAACAACACACACACACGTTCCAAAATCACAGTTGCAAACCACAAGCCTCGAAGGTCAATCACAGTATATATAGTCGAGGTACCTTACTAGAATGGCCAGTTCATCCAACATATACTCACGACCAAGTAATGATACGATTCTTGCTAGAATTTAAACGATGCAGCTAGTACAAATAACATAGCAACGAGGGAAAATACCTATCCAACCACGCCGAACGACATAATGAGACAGTATCATCAATAGGCATACGTTCCATACATATCTCAAAGGAAAGGTTAAGCTATAAATCCACAACGTCATAATCACACAAAATGATACCCCACACATACTTAGACAAGCATATTTAACAACGAAATCATACGAGTCATCTTTTAAGAAAGTATTGAAAAGCATATCAATTCCTTTGAAAGTTAATTATATGCATTCATAAATCACGTATCGTAAATTACCAACTAATATATCCACAAAACACGTAATGTATTGGCAAGATACTTGCCTCGAATAACCACAACGCAGAGAATCGGCCGAAGTAGGTTGGCACGAACCGACTACGAACTCACCGACTCCACCGAACGACAATCCGCAACAATGAACTACGAACGAAAACAATAACAACGAAAATAAATTCCAAAGTACGACCCAAAGCCGCTGAATTCAAAGAACGAATGACGAAAGTTCAAGTGTTTTCCCCAAAACGGCCAAGAACACGATTCATCCCGACAAAACACGAAAACGGAATTCCAAGTTGAAATATGGATATAAAATCCATAGAATATGTTTAACAACATCATTTAACCATAATCGATCCATCGAAAACGGATGAAAACGAGATCGAGGACAAATCCCCCAAAAAGTCAATTCGAAGAAAATCAAAAAATATATTTCGATTCGACGAAGAACAATGGATTAAATGATGTTAAACACAAGAATACTACCAAGATTAATCATACCCATCATGAATTAATCAATAATACGGAACGAATCGGACAAAAACGCAAAAACCCCCAAATTCACGAAATTAGGGTTCTAAGAAAGATTACCTTGATTCGCTGGATCAAAGGACGATATAGGATGATTGATTGATGATATAACCTCAATAACTTCGAGGATTTGTTGTCAAACAACATGGCTCCATGATGAGCATACCCTCAGCCGCGGAAGAGAAGGAGAAGGAGGAGAAAAATGGCCAAAAACCTGTCTACAGAGCCATAAATAGGCTACACAGTGTGCCGCGGCCCAGCGGGAGTGTGCCGCGGCACAGGCCCAAAAATGGCTCCCAGTGGTCGGCAGTGTGCCGCGGCCCGGCCGGCGTGTGCCGCGGCACCAGGTACAAACGGTTTGGCCGGAAAAATGCACGAGTGTGCCGCGGCCCTGCCGGCATGTGCCGCGGCTCACGGTACGGCCTGCTCAGCCAGAAGCTGCCGAGCACTATCGGCCGTAACTCGGCCAGAAGCTGCCGAGCACTACCGGCTGTAACTCGGCCAGTGCCGGCCTGGGCCCAGATTGCCCGGCCATGACTCGGCCGGAGCCAACTCCGACGGCCCGAACGACCCCAAAACCCGAACCTGAATACGAATCGATGATACGGTTACGACGTACTCGCAAAGACGAATCTAAGAGCTAAGAGAACACACAATTCCGACCACCCGAAGGCTCAGAATTCGACAACGGAAGTAATTACCCAAAACTTTGGGAAATTACGAAAATGGCCCAAAACGTCCGAAAATCACGATATGCGATCAAAACACCAAACCAAAGCTCGCAACATGAATAATAACATTAAATGAACTTACTAGAAACTCGAAACAACAGTTTCGGACGAGATTCGCAAGAATCGAACTCAAGTGCGGAAAAGTCGCTAAAAAGCTCGGAACTCAACAAAACGATACCGAAACGAACTCGGATGACAAAAAGTGCAGAATTAATCATTCTCGAAATGACGAAACGGTCATGAGCGAGTCGTCAAAACGGACTCCGGCCGAAAAAGAAATTTACCGAAAATCGAAAATTGCGGATATTACATTCTACCCTCCTTAAAAGAAGTTTCGTCCCGAAACTTAAAACAAGTAGGGAGAAGCAATATCCCGCCAGGAAAACTCAACGAGATACGCAAGAAAACGCGTAACTTACGCCCATCGGCGAAACGTTACAAGCAACGCAAAGGAATATACGGCGTGAAAACACGACGACCAACACAACGCCGCCATTAGGGATATAATAAAACCAACAAGTGACAAGCGTCATCAACTGGATAATACAATCAAGTCAATTATCCGAACAATCACAAAACACAACGGACGAAAATCAATACGATTGACCAACCCAACGGTACATCAATCAAAATGCGAGCCAATCGCTGAACAAATACGGAATTCCACCGCCTAAGGGTTGGAAGATCGAAAACGAGACTAATTTTCCGAACTTGGAAAGGTCACAACGATATATAGATCAATTTGGAACAATATCAGAACTCGCTCGAATGACAAAGGTGAGAAACAACACCAGGTCAGAAGCATCAACGAACACAGTCGAGTCGATACGGTTGGACGAAACAGAAGAGAAAGAAAGAAAAAAATGTGGGTATTACATCATATCACCTTTAAAAGAGGTTTCGTCCCGAAACCTAAACAACGAGAACGAAGTGCTGGAATAACAACCTTCCCGACTATACCCTCTCGGTCCACATCCGATCTTCATGGCCATTAGTATCGTGGTCACGACTGTGTCCTCTGCCCAACGGCATACTAAGCGGATCCCCACTCAATACGATTGCACAACTTCGCAAAATATTATACTAAAGTACCAACTCAGCACGACATATCACATAAGGTAATCAATAACAACTCGAGAAGAAAATCCACGAGGTATCCTTTTAAAGGAAATCTTTTGAAAATCCTTGGATTTGTATGCTATTTAAAATAAACTTTAAAAGTACTTTTGGTACCTCGGGTTGTTTCATCAAAACTTATAAACAACATAATTTAACCGTCTCATTTGAAATCATTTGAAGTCATCATGCCTCTACGTATCATCATCACCGTTAACAACTAACAAGTTAACCATGCAAGATCATCAAATCATTCTTACATACTCTAACATTTCCAAATCCGAGTTTGAACTATACATCGAGTGAGATTTTTCATCTTTCACTATATATTTTTGAAAATAAAAATCGCATTGGTTTTTGAAATAAAATATTTTTATGGTGTGAAAGATTTTTGAAAATCATTCACTCGAATTATTTGAAAATGCAACAATACGTTAAAATCATTTTCAAAAATTCTCCCAACACTTCACAAACATCAACGACGGTAATATTTTACAAAATGTTCAAGGTACTTTAAAACAACTCTTTCAAATACCGTCGAGGTTTTATTTGAGAATCCTAGGCCGGCTCGCAAATTTCAAACAATTTCCAAAGTTCATACGAAGCCGCCGGCTAATCGCACTTGCACAAACTTATGAAAGTTTTAGAAAGCGTGTTCGAACACACTCGCAGCAGACATAATTTATCAATTTGCCGAACCCAATCAATTATCACTTAGCGCAACGAAAAAAAATCATAACGCACATTCATACAAAACAGTTGTCATTACTTGACAACACACATAGAATACAGTCCCGGGTGATTGACTGCTAAGGTTAGGCCTAACGGCTAAAAGAAATGTAGTTCCCTAGCCTCTGTCCAGACTGACTAACGCGCGCTACAACACATATTTAGCGTGCGCTACCCATGCTGCATTAGCGCGCGCTAGCCTTACATTTAGCGTGCGCTAACGGTTATATTTTAGCAACATGATTGCGAACATATATATGACATTACTGGAATCGAAGGTCACAAATAAACAACAACAATATTCGAATCTCAAATCTATCGATTCACATAATTACAACACATCATGAGCAACCATCAAAAGGCAATTGTCATTCAAAACCGAAAAGTTAAAAGCAAGGGTCACGTCTTGAGTATATTTTGTAGAACTCATTTGAGTTCAAAACTCGTGTTTTGAAAACTTATAGTACACAGTGGAAAAGGATTATCAATAATTCGAGTTTTCAGAACTTTCAGCCTTGAGGTCAACATACGAAAATCAACTTTTTCCTCCCTTGGAGGACATTTTAAAAATTTTACGTGACTCCCCGAAAGGATTCGAAAACTTAAAATTCCAAGGTTTATACTCTTGCAAGAAAGACGGTTTATACAAACATACATTCAGCAATATCATTCTACATTTTAGCGCAAGACGGGAATCAACAAATATATGTCACTTACTCACGATGCACCTTCAAATACTAACTACATAACACAGAATCACACAGGCTCGTATAGCTCGTGGTACAACCCGTAGTAGGGAGACTTACATCCACAGATCGCACGAAGATGATGGCTGCACCCTGATACTAATCACGGCCGACATTCCAAACGACGCATCGCGACACGACATCAGTCAGACTCAATCTGACAAGACAAGACCCAACAATACACGACTGGACCCGACAGCCTAGGTTTCCGCAACCTAAGCTCCGATACCATAAATGTAACACCCCTAGATCAAACTGGGAATATTACACGCCGCAGACCCTCTCCGTGAGGATCCACCAGGCTAGACATCAAAACAACACATTACATTACATACTGACGAATCAAAATAATGAATCAATAGACCGATTTGGTCTTCCGTCACTGACTTACAAATCAAAATACATAAACTCATCCAGACTCATACACATGCAAGGGTAAAATACTTGCAACGACGAACAATAAGACAGCGGAAAACACAATATAATGGACTCCGACTAACAAAAGTCAAAACTGGCCTTCGTGTGATTAGTATCATTCGTCTTTCATCATCCCTCGCACCGATCTTGTGTCTTGCTCCCGAAAACCTGCATGTACCTGGACACAATACAGATATCCACCCCCCGATTACTCGGAGGTTAGCAAAACTCCACTGTTTTGCTAGTGCAAGTATAAAGTGCAAATACGAGCCATACACAACACATTCTGAGAATACAACGAAAGACTTCCCGAGATATATTTAGTTAAAAATAGTTCAAGTCTTGAAAGTAGAAACGAAGCAAGTAAGCACTTTGAAAACATTTCCAAATCTCGGGAGTTTTGAAAACATTAGAAATTGAAAAGTTCTTAATTCCTCGAAAGTCATTTAGGGTCACAGCCCCAAAGTTCATTTTCCAAAGTGCAAATCCATTAACAAGACACGGGGTCCACGACCCAACCATTCCGGTCACAAAACACAGGGCCTACGACCCGATCATCCACTGCAATTCACTTACAGGACACATTACACAAAACACATCATTCTTATGCCAATCTAGCCAAGCACCAACACTCAATATATAATGTCTCTCGACCCCGAGCACAAAGCATTGTGATACTCCGGAAAATATCACAATTAACGAAAACATCAACGTCATCCTCAATATGAAAACCACAACTGGTAACCCGCGGCCGTACCCCTTAGTATCGACCCCCAGACATCCCGTCGGACACTTCGGGTGGGAAACCACTTCCGCGGCCGTACCCCTTAGTATCGACCCCCAGACATCCCGTCGGACACTCCGGGTGGAAGTTCATCCACACACGCACCCAAGTCCACTTCCGTGGCCGTACCCCTTAGTATCGACCCCCAGACATCCCGTCGGACACTCCGGGTGGAAAGAACAACACACACACGTTCCAAAATCACAGTTGCAAACCACAAGCCTCGAAGGTCAATCACAGTATATATAGTCGAGGTACCTTATTAGAATGGCCAGTTCATCCAACATATACTCACGACCAAGTAATGATACGATTCATGCTAGAATTTCAACGATGCAGCTAGTACAAATAACATAGCAACGAGGGAAAATACCTATCCAACCACGCCGAACGACTAAATGAGACAGGATCATCAATAGGCATACGTTCCATACATATCTCAAGGAAAGGTTAAGCTATAAATCCACAACGTCATAATCACACAAAACGATACCCCACACATACTTAGACAAGCATATTTAACAACGAAATCATATGAGTCATCTTTTAAGGAAGTATTGAAAAGCATATCAATTCCTTTGAAAGTTAATTATATGCATTCATAAATCACGTATCGTAAATTACCAACTAATATATCCACAAAACACGTAATGTATGGGCAAGATACTTGCCTCGAATAACCACAACGCAGAGAATCGGCCGAAGTAGGTTGGCACGAACAGACTACGAACTCACCGACTCCACCGAACGACAATCCGCAACAATGAACTACGAACGAAAACAATAACAACGAAAATAAATTCCAAAGTACGACCCAAAGCCGCTGAATTCAAAGAACGAATGACGAAAGTTCAAGTGTTTTCCCCAAAACGGACAAGAACACGATTCGTCCCGACAAAACACGAAAACGGAATTCCAAGTTGAAATATGGATATACAATCCATAGAATATGTTTAACAACATCATTTAACCATAATCGATCCATCGAAAACGGATGAAAACGAGATCGAGGACAAATCCCCCAAAAAGTCAATTCGAAGGAAATCAAGAAATATACTTCGATTCGACGATGAACAATGAATTAAATGATGTTAAACACAAGAATACTACCAAGATTAATCATACCCATCATGAATTAATCAATAATACGGAACGAATCGGACAAAAACGCAAAAACCCCCAAATTCATGAAATTAGGGTTCTAAGGAAGATTACCTTGATTCGCTGGATCAAAGGACGATATAAGATGATTGATTGATGATATAACCTCAATAACTTCGAGGATTTGTTGTCAAACAACATGGCTCCATGATGAGCATACCCTCAGCCGCGGAAGAGAAGGAGAAGGAGGAGAAAAATGGCCAAAAACCCGTATGCAGGGCCATAAATAGGCTGCACAGTGTGCCGCGGCCTGTGAGTGTGCCGCGCACAGCCCAAAAATGGCTCCCGGTGGTCGGCGGTGCCGCGGCCCGGCCGCGTGTGCCGCGGCACTGTGCATGCAGTTTGGCGGGAAAAATGCACGAGTGTGCCGCGGCCTGCCGGCATGTGCCGCGGCCCACGATGACGGCTGCTCGGCGGAAGCCGCCGAGCACTACCGGCCGTAACTTCGGCAAGGTCGGCCTGGGCCCAGATTGCCGGCCATGACTCGGCCGGGCCAACTCCGACGGCCCGAACGACCGAAACCCGAACACGAATACGAATCGATGATACGGTTACGACGTACTCGCAAAGACAAATCTAAGAGCTAAGAGAACACACACCGACCACCCGAAGGCTCGAGTCGACAACGGAAGTAATTACCCAAAACTTTGGGAAATTACGAAAATGGCCCAAAACGTCCGAAAATCACGATACGCGATCGAAACACCAAACCAAAGCTCGCAACATGAATAATAACATTAAATGAACTTACGAGAAACTCGAAACAACAGTTTCGGACGAGATTCGCAAGAATCGAACTCAAGTGCGGAAAAGTCGCTAAAAAGCTCGGAACTCAACAAAACGATACCGAAATGAACTCGGATGACAAAAAGTGCCGAATTAATTATTCTCGAAATGACGAAACGGTCATGAGAGAGTCGTCAAAACGGACTCCGGCCGAAAAAGAAATTTACCGAAAATCGAAAATTGCGGATATTACAGTAGACACATATATATGATCATATGTATGTATAAGTTTACTATTACTAACTAATTAAAAACTTGGTACGTGCATATATAATTGTGAACTAATTAATTAATTTAGAAGCTAGCTAGGGAGGGAGGGTCGGACCTTTTCGCCCATTGCGTCCTGAATAACAACAGTATCGCCAGACATTCTTCCAATGAATTCACCAGTATGAACTTCCTTATCGAAGAAGGTAATATTCTAATGCAGTATAGTTTTCAGGTACAATGTCCTAATTCATGCCGCCTGTCTCTCTCCTGTGATCACCCAACATGCCACCTCTGCCAATCAATTATATTTATTCTATTAAGATTGTACAATGTAATTCTACTTTCATATATATGTATGTACGTATGTATGTATGTCTGTACGTGATCTACACACACACACACACACACACATATATATATATATATATATATATATATATATATATATTGTATACACTGAGCTACCATGCAACTGGAATATATATGGCACACTTACGAAGGAATGCTGCAGCACCGCACCCTAAAGTCAAATACACAAACTTTAGTGATACCTGCAGAATTAAGTATTACCAAATATGATTATCAATTGCACTTAATGGAATATTAAATTGTGTTTCAAACTAATATATATTCGTACTATAATATACACTTCCACCTCTCTTCCTATATTATTGTAATATTTGAATTTTTATATTGATCATGCTATCTTTTTTCAATCTTTTGTGTGATTTATATGTAAAGAAAAAAAATAAAGTCATGCATGTGGGGTTTTGTTTACATTCCAAAATAAGTAGTTAAGTAAAGACAATATCAATTCTAATGAAGCTATTGATATCTATGTAATGAAGCATAATAGTAAAAGCATCCCAAAATGGGAGGTAATTATGAGAACTGAACCTGTTGCTTTACACCAAGAGGAGCAACAGTGATGTAAGAGACAATTGTTGCGAATTTCGGTGAACGCAAGTGCACGTTGTCGTAAGCAAGTAATAAATTGATGAGTTAGATATCGTTCCCTCGATGACTGACTTACTAATTACCGATTTATGCGTATTCTAATTTTATTTGAACTATCGAAATTTGAGGTGCAAGTAATAATTAAAGAAAATTAATAACAGAATAAAACGTAAAATCGATTGTTCGAAGAAAGAAAGTCAAATATGAAAATAATCTAGGATTGTGAATCTACCTCGGTTTATCCCGAATTATTCTTCATTTATATGAATTAATTGATTTCCCAATTTATTGAAGGCGAAGATTGCTAAAATACTCCACTGCCTCTCCCGAGGTCAATAAAATTATCTAAGGCGAATAACACACTCTATTCCTAGGTGAATTAATTCGACAATAGGCAAAAAGTACGAAATCTTCAGAAAGGCCACGTAATTCCTATGAGTATATTCCTATCTCACAAGATAAAACAGTTCTCACCAATTTTTCCTACCAACTCTCCTCTCCCGATTCAAGTTGCGTAATAAAAACAAATCAATCATAGGCCACATAATTGATAGTAATTAACACAATTGGTAAAACTCAATAAGAAAGGAAAATATATTTTAATAATGTAAAATCAAAAGTTAATTCATCAAAACCTCGGTTTCATCAAAAATCCTAGAATAGGGTTCTAGCCCGACATGCTAGAAAATAAGAATACACAAAGAATTGAAGAAATCATAATAGAAATCAAACGCAGTTGAAGAACTCGGATTCCTCCGTTCTCTAGCTTCCACTCTCTGCTCCTTGGTGTTTTCTCTTCTTCCTCGATGATTCATCATGATCTCTTCAGACCTATTATCCCTATTTATAACCACCATTAGTCTCCAAAACGCGTCCGAGAATTAGGTCGAAAACGGGCTTCAGAACAGTCCAAAAACGAGGGCTGGATCATCATTACCGCCCCGTGGGCCGCGACTCAGTAAGTGCGTGCCGCGGCTCAACATGTTCAGCGCCCTATGCCTGGGCACAAATTTTCTTCATGGGCCGCGGCTCAGCTTCAACGTGCCGCGGCCCCCGGTACAGTGCGTTCGGCGCCTTGGTGTGCCATGCGTGTGCCGCGGCTCGCTTTCCTTGTGCCGCGGCTCGTGACCAGAAATCGTTGTTTTCGCCCGTTTTTCGTCGTTTAGGCTTCCGGACTCCAATTTCCTGCAAAACATATAAAGATAGTGCATCAAAAGCTCATTTATGCAGATTTAGACTTAAAATGGATATAAAATAGTAATAAATAAGCGCATAAAAATACGCCCAACAAATACCCCCAAACTTAAGCCTTTGCTTGTCCTCAAGCAAAAATCAATTTAAAAAAAAAGTATCGTGAATGATCGTGCAAATCCATAGTGCTCAACTTAATCAATACTACCCTGAAAATCTCAAAGAATAATACGAGTATCGTAATAGTAAGTCACATCAAGGACACTGATTCCAAAAAGTTACCATTTTTAGTGCTAATCAATCGTTCATGAAGAAAATCAAGCTCAAAGATTAACAAGCGTGAATTTAACCGACCGCCAATATGAAGGGTTAGATTAAACAAGCCAACTCGCCCAGCCCCACAGTCTAGTTGCAAAAATTCAAGAGTTTCATCGTCAAAAATAATCTTCGGACAGCATTCCCTTATGTATGATCATAATAAAGATTCGAGTTAACCACTAGGTTAGGATCTTGGGATGTTTCATCGGGATAATCCTAGGGTGGATTTCCATTCTCATGTATTGGGGAACCGTTTGACGTAAAAGACACTCATGGGGTACATGGATGCTTCTAGTTACTAAGTCCCCCTCTACAGCGGAGAAAAAACTCGAATAGTAATTCCCGCACGTCAAGGTTGCTATTTTACGCGAGAGTAAACAACGGGTCACGTGAATACCCCCGGTTACTAGGCTTCCCATCATCGGTAATGCAATATTTCTAAACCATTAGTCTATTCAGGGTTGTCGTTTTACGCGAGAGTAAACAACGGGTCACGTTAATACCCCCGGTTACTAAACTTCCCATCATGGAATATGTATAATATCTCGACTTTTTGGGAAAAACTGTCCGACTCTAAACTCAATTTAAGTGCCAACAAGACTCATGTTACTGGACGACTAACTACGCGAAAAGTGTAACCAAACGTATAGACGACGATTTGAAAACACGTCTGTCTCCTTTCTTATATGCTAAGATTTCTATAATAACGAAAAATTTCAGACCTAAATGAATACTCAGAGGAAACAAATATCACAGACTGCAAACTCGACCAAAACTCAACCGTTTCTTCAACGAGAAATTAGTATCATAACATCAGTTTTACACAAGGAAGCACGTAAAATCCACGAATGTAAATAATATCACGAGAAGTAAGGCTAGCTTAAAAAATAACGAAAAATAACAACGAATAAGTAAAAAGCAACTGAAAGTAACCCCCCCCCCCCCAAAACTTAGGACGTACATTGACCTCAATGGACATAGATAGTAATATGCAATAAGAGAAAAGGTCAAGTACTCCCCTAATGTCAGCTCAGGAACTGGTGCCGGCCTCGTCCGGCGAGGAGGGTGGTGTGGA
Organism: Orobanche coerulescens; assembly: GCA_033398695.1. NCBI lineage: Eukaryota > Viridiplantae > Streptophyta > Magnoliopsida > Lamiales > Orobanchaceae > Orobanche > Orobanche coerulescens. The sequence continues at coordinate 100,624,344 of CM065816.1, read as the reverse complement.
TGGCCTAACTAGTGGGATCAAGGTCCCGTCCGGGTGCAGTATATGGCTCGTCCACGCAGAAAGGTAGTCCTGATGGTAAGCATCCCTCGCCGCCAAGCGCCTCTCCTCACGTAGATTGGCCCGAAGGGCCTGCTCTCTCATCTTCTCCCGGAGAGCTGCGAGGAGGCACTCTCTCCCTGTCTGCATCTCCTCTCTCAGGGCAGCTAGGTGACACTCTCTATCTCTCCGCATCTCCTCTCTCAGGCTGTCGAACATCGCCTGAAGGTGCTCTCTTTCGGTCGGCGGGCTGGACTTCGCTCGCTCATGTGTCAGAAGAAGAGGCTCGGGGGACTGCTCATGTGCCTCGTCAAGAAGAAATCCTCGTCCCTGAGCATGTGCCGGCGCTCCACCCCACTGGTCAAAGTGAGGAATAATGCGATGATCAATCGGACCCTGGGGTGCTAGCATTGGCTCATCATCCGACCAAGTCATGCCCGACTGGCGGCATAGAGCGCAAATGATAGAGGGGTGCTTCAGCCCCGTCTTGGCCCCTCCTTGAATGCACTGAAGGATAGATCGGACTAGATGAGGGGCCACATCGAATATGAGTCCGGTGGTGATAGCATAAAGTAGTCGGGCCCGAGAGAGTAAGACTTAGCGGATCTGTGAGGTAGGATCGAACCGTATGCAGAAGAAGTATAACCAGGCTCGCCCGAGCCGACTGAGGCGCGAACTCTTAAAATAGAAGGCGGAAGAACCCGGGGCGCGCGTCTCCCAGATGGAACCGGGCTATGTGAGTGCCTCAAGCAGAGCCTCCCTCGTGAGGCTACTCATACTCTGCGTATACGCCGTCTCATCTACCACTGGCAACTCGTATAGTCTCTGAATTGCAGCCATCGAAAAATCCATAGTATGGCCTCGGACGACGACCTGAGTCCGAGTATCTGATTGCCCTATCATCTGCCCTACCCGAATATGTCGCAATAGAGCGCTAGCGTAAAACTCCTAGACGATAGAGATCACAACCGGCTCGGGAGGCGCAGTGAAACGAGCCCATCCCATCTCGTCAATCATAGTCAGAAGCTCACCGTCCTGGGGGGCGGGAGTGAATCCCCGCTCCGGGATTATTGGTCGAGGCCGGATTTTTTTGTTGAATATTCTGTGAATTTCTAGATCGGAGAATTGGTGAGATTCTAAATCGGCTTGGCTTCGTGATGTCTCCCCTCTTGTGGGGGATGATTGTGTCCTAGCCCTTGTACTAATCTTCCTTTTTCTAGCCATGGCGAGGTTCCTGAAAAAATAAACACCGGAAATTACACAACCTTTAAGGAAAACTACACCACTGTCGACTTAAGATACGCGGAACGTGAATATAGAATCGAATGAGCTTGCACCATCGTAAGAGGAAATTAAGGCTGAGCTTTCAAGTTTAAACATGATGTAAGGATTGGGGTACAATGTAATCCGATAATCAAATTCGTTGCATATCGTTTTAAAATGTTTGGCTCAAAAATTTTCATTGACGCATTTTATCAAACACTTAACATGCATGGGTGTAAATGAAGAACAAGAATGATAATGGTTTAATCCAACCCCCAACAAAAACAACATCAATCGATAGTCATGACAAAACAGCAAAAACATCTATAATCCATAGATAACCAACAACTAACATCACCAATCAAACAATAATCACCATATTCCAACTCAATTTTGATAGAACTTTAAAAAAAACTAACAACATATTCAATATTGAATGAAGAACAACACCTCACTTTTCGAACCATGTAGCAATTAAGATTAAGAATGAGAGTTACCTTGCTTTGTATGGAAGAAGGCGAGAAGAAGAAAAAGTGAATAGAGGTCGTCCGAGTGTTGCGCGAAGGAGGGAATGGAACTTACCTGGTGTCGGCCGATTGAGTTTATGAAGGAATGCTGGCCGTTTCAACTTCGCGACAGGGGCCGCGGCACAGCTTAAGTGAGCCGCGGCCCAGAGTACAGCCTGCCTGGGCCTTTTCGTAATGTTGCCGTGTGCCGCGGCTCAACATATGGGTGCCGCGGCTCATCGTGTAAGTGTGCCGCGGCTCATTTGGTTCGTGCCGCGGCACAGAGTACAGTTTGGTTAGCCTTTTTGTGTCAACTTGTGTGTGCCGCGGCTCACTATCCTTGTGCCGCGGCTCAGGGTTAAATTCTCCCCTAGGGATATTCCTGCACAGAATTTTCAAAGGAAAACACCAAGAACGTGAGGGATAAGCATATCAAAGCAAAAATGACGAAAAATAAAGACTCTAAAATGCATGAAAACACTAAAAAATAAAATCTACAACTAATACTCGGGTTGCCTCCCGAGAAGCGCTAAGTTTATAGTCTTCAGCCGGACCTTTTGAAAATCAATTTGCTTTTCGCAAACACCATTTGAACTCCGCCCCGCCCATCGAACCGTTAATATGTGTTTTAAATTTTTGACCATTGGTCTTTAACAATTCGATTTTCGGTTTGGACACCCAATGTTCTTTGCGAAAAGATTTGAACAAAAACAACTTTCCAAAACACCCATATTGCACATGACTTGGCACCTGTTTCACTTCCGGCTTATTCTCTTTTTTCACGAACGAACTTATGACAGCATTAAAATTTTTCGTTGGTGGATGAACGGTTGATGAAGACGACATGTCCAAATGCCTCAGATATGCGACTCGTTCTACATTTTTCTTAGACGTCGGAGCAACTGAAAAGGATTCTGAACATTTCGACAAACAACTCTCCCGGTGTGTGTCTTTCTCAAAGATATCAATTTGTGAACACTTCTGATCCTTGCTAGGACACGGGAAAGATCGAAACACTTTCAATGTGACTTGCTCATCTTCAACCCGAAGTATTAATTCACCCTCCTGAACGTCAATAAGGGTCCTTCCGGTGGCTAAGAACGGTCTACCCAAAATAATCGGAATCTCATGGTCTTCTTCCATATCAAGCACAATGAAATCAGCAGGGAAAATGAATTTATTGACCTTGACCAAGACATCTTCTATTACCCCTCTCGGGTACTTGATGGATCTATTGGCTAGTTGTAAAGAGACCATAGTAGGTTTCGCTTCCCCAATTCCTAGCTTCTTAAAAATAGAAAGAGGCATGAGATTAACGCTAGCGCCGAGATCACATAATGCTCTATCAAAAGACAAGTTTACAATAGTGCACGGTATAGTGAAGCTTCCTGGATCCTTCAATTTAGGCGGGAGATTTCTCTGCAAGATTGTGCTGCACTCTTCAGTTAGTGCCACCGTTTCATATTCCTCGAGCTTCCTTTTGTTAGATAAGATTTCCTTCATAAACTTCACATAGCTAGGCATTTGTTCTAAGGCGTCGGCAAACGGAATGTTGATATGTAGTTTCTTAAAGACGTCAAGAAACTTAGAGAATTGTTTGTCCAATTTTTGCTTTTGCAAACGCTGTGGAAACGGGATGGGAGGCACATAGGCTGTCAAATTATCTGGAAACAGTTTCGAGCTCTTAGAAACTTGTGATTCCTCGGTCGCCGAATTTTTCTTCCCCTCATCTTCACCTCTCTTTTTGTTCTGCCTGGGCTGCTCACACACTTCCTTCCCGCTTCTCAAACCAATGGCATTAATACTCTCTCTGGGGTTCGTCTCGGTTGTACTTGGCAAGGTACCCTCAGGGCGAGCTGTTAACACATTTGCTATTTGACCCAATTGGACTTCTAAGTTGCGAATAGAGGCGGAATGGTTTTGCAAGGTTGCAAAATGACTCGTATTTGCTGCTAATTTGATCTGACTCATGAACTGACTCGTATTGCTGCTAATTTCGCCATTGCCTCTTCTAGAGAGATCTTTGGAGCGGGAGGGGGTTGCTGTTGGTGTTGAGCAAACTGAGGTTGGTTTATGTTTTGGCTGTTTTTCCACGAAAAGTTAGGGTGATTTCGCCACCCTTTATTGTATGTGTTGGAATACGGATTGTTCTGCCGATTCCCGTTCCCCACAAACTGAGCTTGTTTCATCGGAGGTTGCTCGAAAGGATTTCTGACTTGGCACTCTGCGCTAGGATGAGATCCGTTGCACCAATTACATGATTCCGTGGTAACGGAGGTAGGAGCATGTGAAAAAGCTTGCTATTGTTGAGTTAGCGCTGCGACTTGGGCTGATAGTGTAGAGATCGGATCGTTTTTGGAAACTCCCATAACTCGCTTTGGGTTCACACGATCGGAAGGCCACTGATAAGCATTTGCATCCATCGCCTCCAATAGAGAGTGGGCTTTGGCCATCGTTTTTCCCATCAATGCTCCTCCAGCGGCTGCATCAACAAGAGTGCGTGTAGAAGCACTCAATCCGTTATAGAATGTCTGAATTTGTAGCCAATCCGGTAGACCATGGTGTGGGCATCTCCTTAGCAAATCCTTGTATCGCTCCCAAGCTTCATGAAGCGACTCCATATCAAATTGCCCGAAAGTAGTTATCTCGTTCCTTAATATCGCTGTCTTCGATGGTGGAAAGAACTTAGCCAGAAAGGCTTGTGCTAATTCCGCCCAAGTCGTGATAGAGCCCGACGGTAGTGAATTCAACCAAAACTTGGCATTGTCCCTCAAAGAGAAAGGGAAAAGCCATAGACGAATAGCATCATCGGTAACACCGTTATTCTTGAAGGTGTCACATATCTCGAGAAATGAAGCGATGTGTGCGTTGGGATCATCGTTTTCCAGTCCACAAAATTGGCTTGCGTGTACCATCTGAATAATAGCCGGCTTAATTTCGAAGTTGTTCGCTTGGATGGTTGGACGCCGAATCCCCGAAAAGTTTGCATTTATTTGTGGCATTGCATAATCACGGAGTGCCAATGCCGGTTGAGCTTGCTGCATAAGATTATCTCCTCCGTGATTTTCTGTGTTATCGGCCATGGTGTCCTTTGTCGGTAGCTCACGCTTTTCCTTCTTGTTTTTCCGAAGAGTGCGCTCGAGTTCGGTATCCAAAGGTAATAGGCCTTCGTTACCGAATTTTCTCATGCACTAACCAGAAATTCCTGAAAGGAAAACAAATAAAAAGAATTACACAAAACTAAAATAATGTTCAAATTAAGATAAGAAATATTGAAATCGATATTAGTAAAGAAATCAGTCCCCGGCAACGGCGCCAAAAACTTGTTGCCAATTTCGGTGAACGCAAGTGCACGTTGTCGTAAGCAAGTAATAAAGTGATGAGTAAGATATCGTTCCCTCGAGGACTGACTTACTAATTACCGATTTATGCGTATTCTAATTTTATTTGAACTATCGAAATTTGAGGTGCAAGTAATAATTAAAGAAAATTAATAACAGAATAAAACGTAAAATCGATTGTTCGTAGAAAGAAGGTCAAATAGGAAAATAATCTAGGATTGTGAATCCGCCTCGGTTTATCCGAATTATTCTTCATTTATATGAATTAATTGATTTCCCAATTTATTGAAGGCGAAGATTGCTAAAATACTCTACTGCCTCTCCCGAGGTCAATAAAATTATCTAAGGCGAATAACACACTCTATTCCTAGGTGAATTAATTCGACAATAGGCAAAAAGTACGAAATCTTCAGAAAGGCCACGTAATTCCTATGAGTATATTCCTATCTCACAAGATAAAACGGTTCTCACCAATTTTTCCTACCAACTCTCCTCTCCCGATTCAAGTTGCGTAATAAAAACAAATCAATCATAGGCCACATAATTGATAGTAATTAACACAATTGGGAAAACTCAATAAGAAAGGGAAATATATTTTAATAATGTAAAATCAAAAGTTAATTCATCAAAACCTCGGTTTCATCAAAATCCTAGAATAGGGTTTTAGCCCGACATGCTAGAAAATAAGAATACACAAAGAATTGAAGAAAGCATAATAGAAATCAAACGCAGTTGAAGAACTCGGATTCCTCCGTTTTCTAGCTTCCGCTCTCTGCTCCTTGGTGTTTTCTCTTCTTCCTCGATGATTCATCATGATCTCTTCAGACCTTTTAATCTCTATTTATAACCACCATTAGTCTCCAAAACACATCCGGGAATTAGGTCGAAAACGGGCTTCAGAACAGTCCAAAAACGAGGGCTGGATCATCATTACCGCCCCGTGGACCGCGGCTCAGTAAGTGCTTGCCGCGGCTCAACATGTTCAGCGCCCTATGCCTGGGCGCAATTTTTCTTCATGGGCCGTAGCTCAGCTTCAACATGCCGCGGCCCCCGATACAGTGCGTTCGGCGCCTTGGTGTGCCGTGCGTGTGCCGCGGCTCGCTTTCCTTGTGCCGCGGCTCGTGACCAGAAATCGTCGTTTTCGCCTGTTTTTCGTCGTTTAGGCTTCCGGACTCCAATTTCCTGCAAAACATATAAAGATAGTGCATCCAAAGCTCATTTATGCAGATTTAGACTTAAAATGGATATAAAATAGTGATAAATAAGCGCATAAAAATACGCCCAACAACAATACAGTCATAGTAGACATAAGAGTCTCCACCTAAACAAACACTAACGAAACTAAATAATTGATAAACGATGCCAAGAAAATAGCAAAAATATGGTAAGATGCAAGGCATTGGCTGTACAAGAAACACAAAAGCAAGATAAATTTTCCACGGAATGTTTCTTGTGGGAAGATTTTTTTTCTTTGTTACTGACCTACTCAACGTTGTTGATAGCACAAACAACATCGGCCACTTCCAAAAGGCATATTACTAACCGTCTAATTTTTATGTTGCCTCAAAAGAAAAAGAATTCCACGTCGGCCCTAAACTCAACTATGTTGTGATCAGGTCTTAACAGCCATTGGGAACTTCTGTATCTGCTCCATTGCTGTGGGCATGGTTATATGAGAACTGAACTTGTTGCTTTACACCAAGAAGAGCAGCAGTGATGTAAGAGACAGTCAAGTCATAGTAGACATAAGGGTCTCCACCTAAACAAACACTAATGAAACAAAATAATTGATAAACGATGCCAAGAAAATATCAAAAATATGGTAAGCTGCAAGGCATTGACTGTACAAGAAACAAAAAAGCAAGATAAATATTCCACGGATTGTTTCTTGTGGGAAGATTTCAGAAGATTCTTTTACATGTCTAGATTTGGTCAAGTATTTTGGGATCGTTGCTTTATGATTGCTGTCAGCAGCCACCACCTCAGCCAAGAAATCCTCCGAATGAACATGTAAATCCAAGAGTTCTCATCAACAAACCGTTAAATAAAATAGGACTCAAACTAAAATGTATTTGTGAAGTGTGTGTATGTGTGTTGTGACCGTGAATCTAATTTGAAGAATAAAACTGGATGGAATAGATTCCTACCATTTTCTGCAATTCTCAATGAGTCGATCGGACTCGGAGAAAATATAAAGAAAGAAAGAGAGCTCAAAAATAAGGATGACCATGACTATGAGGAAGAAGATGAATTGTAACCCAGGCAAAAAAAAACCCTAATCTAAAAGAAATGAACCCTTGTGCGGCAGGAACCGAACGAAGGAGGAAGAAAAAAATCACTTACTCTTTAAAAGGCCAAGTGTTTTGACAGCAACATCCAGAGGAACGGCTCCAGAGGACTAACAGGCACGAGCGAAGCAGACAGGGTAGCGAATTTGGGGAGGCGCGGGGGACCTAAGTGGAAGTCTGAAGCGCAGCAAATGAACAAAGAAGAAGAAAGATAGAGAGACTGGATAGTAACGAGGGGAAGATATGGAAAGAAACGAAGGAGGAGGTGTCAATCAAAGAGAAAGCAGCAGGAAAGCACGAAGGAAGCAGAAAAGGGCGACCAAAGCAGGAGTGAAGAAGGTGAAGGAGACAGGGGAAGTAGATGAAACAGAGAGGAAGCGGGCGACGAAAGAAGCCTCTTATTACTTATGCTACAATATAGAGGATGGATAAAATTAGAATGAAATTATGCGCAAGAGATGAGAATAAATTTGAACCAATATTCTCCGTGTGTCGTACAGTCCAGATTAGCACATACATAAAATTATGTATTTCATGCATCAAAATACTAATGCATAAAAATTATACATTATATTTTAGGAATACTTCTAAGATTTTGATGATGTCATCATTGTATTCAAAGTTTATTTCAACTTCGCATTGTAAAGAAGAACCAAATGAGTATCTTCTATAGGCCTTTAAAATATTAGGCTAAGTATTGATCATGTTGATCATATAGAATTTCGGGTAAGTATAGAACATCCTAAAATCCATCGGGCAAAATACCATCTGAGCTTGACCAGATAAAAATATCAGTCGGGTTTTGGTCAAAGCAAATCTCAGCTAAATTTGACCAGATGAAACATCAGTCGGGTTTCGGTCAAGACAAAATATCAACCAGGTTTGACTAAGTAAGAAATACAGCTGATTAACACTGAAGATAATTTTGGCTAAGTATAAAATAATCAAACATCAGTCGGGTCTCAGTCAAAGCAAAATATCAGTCAGGTTTGACCAAGACAGAATATCAGCCAAGGTTGGAACATCAGCTATGTCCACGTCAACAAACGTTGAAAAGTTAACAAATACGACAAATCATATGCAAATGTAAAAATAAGGAGACAAAGTGATTGATTCCCGAAATTTAAGGAATAATATATTAGTCAAGATTCGCGCTCTGAAGACTTTCCAAATATAGTAATCAAAGAAAAACGGCACAACAATCCTACATCTTCAAACGGGCGAATTTGAAGAAAGAGACAAAGTCGTGTAAAGAGGAGAAATGCTAAACAATGAAGTCCACTCTCCAATGGATGGATTTATTCCAAGATGCAACGGCTATGAAGAACTCAAGAATCTTACTATAAATATCTGAAGAACACTTGAGCAGAAGTGAGATGTGAACTATACTTACAAGCAATCAAATAAAACGAAAGCAATATACATCTATAGCATCGTGAAGAGCAAGATCATAAAGTATCATATACCGAGAAGCTCTCAAGTTGGAGAAAACAAACACTCTTGTCTTAAAAGTTGAAATACGGGGTACTTTCTTGAATGAGGTTCTTGAGAGTAAGAGGTTGTACGGCATCCACGGGTTCTTGATTCTAAGGTGATAGACAACTTGCAGTTGTTGAGGCATCCAAGGGTTTCCAATCAAGAGGTGTTAGGCAACCAAGGGAAGGAGTTACAACGGTCACGGATTTTCACTGGTTGAAATCTGTCGTAACTAAATTTATTGTAACACGATTTCACTGGTTGAAAGTTATAGTGAATTTTTCTCCAACTGGTTTGGAGAGAAGTGGACTAGTAGAGGATTACCCCACCTCTGAAACCACTATAAGTGCTGTGTGATTTATTGTTTTTAACATCATACTTAACTGTCGCATTCATATTAACTGTTGCATAAGTCAGTTGTCTTCCGCAGATAATGTTACAGCTGATAAATCTTGACTGCATTAAACTCAACCGAGTTAACTTAGCTGCACTATTATAGCTGTGTTTTTTCAAATAGTTATTTAGCAAAAAAGATTTTACAAGTCTATTCACCCTCTCCTCTAGACTTGTACATGATGTACTTGTGACCTACAATGGTATCAGAGCGGTTGGTTCAATACACCGAACCAGATCCATATCATTCTCGGAACACATGCAACATATGCAATCTACACTTCCTATTTTCTCTGTTGATGAATATGATCATTGGAAGATTATAATGCAGGCACATTTATCATCCATACATGCCGACATGTGGTGTATAATAGAAGATGGACCCTTCACATTTCTGAAGAATAATTCAGATGAAGAAATTGCAGCTGGGAAACCAAAGCAGATTCCCAAGAAAAGAATAGAGCTGACCACCAAATAAAGAATGCGGGACAACCTTGACAACCGAGCCAGAGATATTCTATATCAAACTCTTGATAAAGCCACCATGGTGAAAATCAAGAATTGTAAAAATGCCAAGGAGACATGAGACACATTAGCTGTAATGCGTGAAGAAACTAAGTTGATCAAGGAAAACAAATTGTCAATAGCCACGCAAAAGTTGGATAATTTCAAAATTAAGAATGGGGAGACCATAGAAAAAATGGACATAAGATTCACTGAAATCATAAATGAAATTAGCAACCGAGAGATGGCACTAAAAGTTCTAAGGTCTCTCACGCCAGAATAGAGCATGAAAGCAGTAGCCATGATGGAATCAAAGGATCTCAACAAAATAAAGATCTAAGAGCTATTCTAAGACCTAAAGGCCTTTGAGTTCGAGCTACCATGCTCATCATCCAGTGAGCCAGCAGAAAAAAGAATTGCCTTTGCAGCTGAATCCCCTGCAACGAACCTAGCTGAAGTCAATCCCCCAAGTCCTCTAAACTTTGAGGAAGAAATGGCATTTATAATGCAAAGATTTAGTAATTTTAGGAAGAATTACTCGAAGTACAAAAATAACTACAAGGAGAATCCCACGAGAATCAAAAGTTGGTACTGGAAAGTGGAATGCTATAACTGTGATAAGACAGGACACATCCAGTTTGACTGTCCTGACCTTAAGAAGGATGAGGAAAATAAGGACATGGGCAGAAAAGAAGACAAGAGGAAAGCTCTGATTGGAGAAGATCAGATACAAGAGATTGGGGAATCAAGCAGTGTATTCTTCTCTAAAGATGATGATAATTACAACTGCCTAATGGCCAACCTAGCTGATGAAGAGGTAACATCTAAACGTCAAACTTCATAATGGGTAAGCTCAGACATGTATGAAGATATTGATTTACACAAATCTTTATATCAGTTGTTAAAAGATTTTGAATCTTTAAAAACTGCACACCTGACCGTGACAGTTGAGAATACACAGCTGAAAAATGAGAAAAGGCAGCAGAAAAATGACTTGGATAAACTCAACCAAGAGTCAGCCAGAATTGAAAACAACAGAGCTGAGTTTGAAAACCTATAATACCACAAGTATTTCATGTTGTAAAATAATATATGTACTATTGGAATATTTATTCCACATATTCATAAATAGTGTTTTGATGATTAAGTTGCTAAACAAAACAAAACAACAAAGAGGCAAAACAAAATAACAAAGAAATCAAAGACGCAAAAAGTTGCAATCTGGACTACATTAGCGCACGCTACGTATAAAGGCTAGCGCACGCTAACGAGAGTTATCTGCAGAACAGACGAGTTCGAAGTTACCTGAAGTGAAGTCATCTGATAAAGATAGTGCACGCTACACATGTATACTAACGCACGTTATCGATGCTATATTACCGTTGTGAAGATATTCAAACACAGAATGATGTATGCAGTGAAGTCAGCTTAGCACACGCAACAGATGATATTTAGCGGACGCTAAATATCAGTTTGAAATCAAGTCAATCAATCTGTTGGGAAGATTCTGAAGCAAAGTCAAAAAGTATAAACGGATATATGATGCATGCAATGATGCAAGATTAGCGCACGTTACAAGGAAGTGTTAGCGCATGCTAACAGTCAGAGACAGTAGCCACTGGACTAAAACGGGAAGACATTAATGTACGTAACATGCAGTACATAACGTACACTAAGGAAAAAATGCGCGATAGCGCACGCTAAGAGGAAGAGCTAGCGCACGCTAGCAAGTCAAAAGTCAGCAACGGCTAGTTTGATGAAGAAGGCTATAAATACCACATCCTTGGTATCAAACCATAAAACAACTTCAAGCAATCAAGACATTGATCTTATATTCATATACATTACATTGTTGTTGTGATATCGAGCTTATATTGTTAGTTTCAGTGTTTATACATTCAACATATACACGAGAGGTAAAAGAAAAGATACGATTGGATTCGGTATTATTAGGATCAAGGATCCGGCATTATTAGAAGTGCAATCGATATCTAAGTGAGGTTTATCTAGTACTGATAGAAAGCTAGAGTGGTTGATTCCTTGTCTAATAGAAAAGGAAAACAGTTTAACTTGGACCGACAAAAAGACAAGTAAGAGAACGGTTTTACTCGAACCGATAGAAGACGAGCTTGTAAAGGTAATCCCTCGACCGATAGAAGAGAGGGGCAGAGGTTTTGATCTTTAACCTATAGAAAAAGATACAGCGAGAGAGGACGTAGGCACGTTTGGCCGAACCTCTATAAATCCTTGTGTGTCGTTTAATTTCCGCACTTTATATTTACGCTTCCGCACAACAGCGCATATACCGATTTTGCTCCAACAAATGGTATCGGAGCGGTACCTCTAATAAGGGCTTAACATTCGAGGAGTCGATCCAAATGGCGTTTCAATATGCTCTAGTCGAAGGCCTTGCTCTCAGTCGACCACCAGTTTTTGATGGCTCAAACTTTATGACGTGGAAGAAAAAGATGTAAATATTCATCCGAGCATTGACATCGAGCTTTGTAAGCTGATTTGTCTTGGTCCGAAAATTCCGACAAATTCCAACGGTACGCTTAAAACTTTCGAAGAATATGACGATTCCGATTGGAAAAATGACCATTACAATTGTAAGGCAACTCAACTCCTTTATTGTGCCTTAAATCCAGAAGAACACACCTGTATATCATCGTGTGATAGTGCCAAAGAAATTTGGAAAATGCTTGAGGTAACACACGAAGGAACGTCTCAAGTCAAGGAGACGAAAATAAACGTGCTCCTTCACGAATACGAACTATTTCAAATGAAGGATGATGAATCCATCACAATCATGCTCGACCGATTCTCGGTCATCACAAATGGATTAGCATGTTTCGGAAAACCACTTTCGAGTAGTGAGAAAGTAAAGAAAATTCTCCAATCACTACCTCAAGAATGGGACGGTACGGTGACGGGCATAATGGAATCAAAAGATTTAATTACTCTTGATTTTTTTGCTCTCGTTGGTTCCCTTATCAACTACGAGATTGTTCTAAAATCTCGGAATGCTAAACCAAAGCCGAAGGAAAGATCGATAGCCATGAAGGCTAAGATGTCTAAAAGAGAAGAAATCCTGATGGACGAAAGCGATGAAGAATCGGCATATTATGCCAAAAATATTAATAAGTTCCAACACTTATTAAACCGGAGAAAGAAGGACATCCAAGAGGGCGAATCTAAGAAATTCGACAACACTTGTCGATTATGTGGTAAACCAGGCCATTTTGCGAAGAATTATCGTGTAAAACCAAAAGAGGTTTTAATTGCAACATGGAGTGACAAAGATATTGATGATGATTTCATCGATCAAAATAACCTTGCATTTATGGCCCGGAGTTCATTCGACGATAGCGATGTCGAAAGCCAAGTAATTAATTCTTACGACGAACTTTTTGAAGCATTCGAGTTATTACATACCGATTATCAAAATGCTTTAAATGAGATTAAATCCCTTAAATCTAAATGCAAATCTTTAGAAAATGAATATTCCAAAATTCTTGAGAAGGAAAAATTTGTTGAAATCGATCATTCTAAATGCATTGAGAATGAAAATATTTTAAAGGATGATCTTGTTAAAATCCAAACCGAGCTAAAAAATTTAACGAAGAAATTTTCTCTCGGAAATGAGAAATTTGAAAATATGCTCTCGGTTCAAAAATACACGTTAAATAAAGAGGGGTTAGGATTCAAAACACGTTTTAAAAATGAATCCGTAAATTTCAAAATACCCCATTGCGAAAAATGTTTGAAAATTGGGCACCATATTTCAAACTGTAAAATCCCAAGACGGACGATAAAAACTAAGAAAATTCGGATTCCCAAAGGAACGTTTAGTCCTAATCGTCTATATCTCAAAATAAAAACCAACTATCGGTTGGATCTCCAAAAATTAATTTTTATCAAATTGATATTTTACAAAGGGGGAGATAATATTTTCAGGGGGAGTTATTTTCTATTCATGCATAATTATATTCATCAATTTGGTATCATGCATATTCAATAATTTATATCCTCTATTCAATTGCTATATTTTTTTTTTACACTTTTTGCTGAATACAAAAAGGGGGAGAAGGAGTAGAATCGGATAAAAAGCACCATAAAATATATGACGAGAGAAATAAAAAGTAAAAAGGAGGAGAAAATAATAAAAATCGAAGAAGTCGAAAATGACAGAAGAAGAAAATGGGTGAAACTAACGAAACGATCAAAGCCGAAAACTTTGAAACGTACATATATATATATATATATATATATATATTTATTTTGCAGGTTTTATCCAATTCAAGGGTTGTTTTGTAATCATCAAAAAGGGGGAGATTGTTGGAATATTTATTCCACATATTCATAAATAGTGTTTTGATGATTAAGTTGCTAAACAAAACAAAATAACAAAGAGGCGAAGCAAAACAACGAAAAAATCAAAGACGCAAAAAGTTGCAATATGGACTACATTAGCGCACACTACGTATAAAGACTAGCGCACGCTAACGAGAGTTATCTGCAGAACAGACGAGTTCGAAGTTACCTGAAGTGAAGTCATCTGATAAAGATAGCGCACGCTACACATGTATACTAACGCATGCTATCGAGGCTATATTACTGTTGTGAAGATAGTCAAACATAGAATGACGTATGCAGTGAAGTCAGCTTAGCGCACGCAATAGATGATATTTAGCGCACGCTAAATATCAGTTTGAAATCAAGTCAATCAATCTGTTGGGAAGATTCTAAAGCAAAGTCAAAAAGTATAAACGGATATATGACGCATGTAATGATGCAAGATTAGTGCACGCTACAAAGAAGTGTTAGCGCACGCTAACAGTCAGAGACAGTAGCCACTGGACTAAAACTGGAAGACATTAACGTACGTAATATGCAGTACATAACGTACGCTAAGGCAAAAATGCGCAATAGCGCACGCTAAAAGGAAGAGCTAGCGCACGCTAGCAAGTCAAAAGTCAGCAACGGCTAGTTTGATGAAGAAGGCTATAAATACCACATCCTTGGTATTAAACCATACAACAACTTCAAACAATCAAGACATTGATCTTATATTATTGTTGTGATATTGAGCTTATATTGTTAGTTTGAGTGTTTATATATTCAACATATACACGAGAGGTAAAAGAAAAGATACGATTGGATTCGGTGTTATTAGGATCAAGGATCCGGCATTATTAGAATCGCAATTGATATCTAAGTGAGGTTTATCTAGTACCGATAGAAAGATAGAGTGGTTGATTCCTTGTCCAATAGAAAAGGAAACGGTTTAACTTGGATCGACAAAAAGACAAGCAAGAGAACGGTTTTACTCGGACCGATAGAAGACGAGCTTGTAAAGGTAATCCCTCGACCGATAGAAGAGAGGTGCCGAGGTTTTGATCTTTAACCTATAGAAAAAGATACAGCGAGAGAGGACGTAGGCACCGAACCTCTATAAATCCTTGTGTGTCGTTTAATTTCCTCATTTTATATTTACGCTTCCGCACAATGGCGCATATGCCGATTTTGCTCCAACATGTACTCCCATTTTTGTGGCGTTATCTCACGATGCTTGTATTTTCTTTGTGATTATTTACAAAAAAAATCTTGTCAACATTTATTAAATATTATTGTGGTATAATTGTATGATATTGATGATATGTCGGTGACGGACCCTGATGTCGTTGATCAATTACCGATGCGAATATGATGGTGGCCAACGTCTTGTTCCCCAAGGAAATTGCTTGACGAGTCTAAAGGAAGTCACACTATGTGGGATTAATATATATTGCGTACGCTAGATGTAGGAACTACATACGCAACATGCAGTGTATTACGTATGTTAAAATGTATAAATTATGTTTGCTACTCGCCTCATTTTACGAACGTTAAAGAGTATGCTTTATGTACGTTATCCAGTCTTCGGTCTACGGATAAGAATCTTCAATCATGCATTATCAATTCAACTTTCGACGCACTAGTCAACCGATTATAACATACGTTAATCTTCAGAGCTTACGTACGTTATGTAAAGAATGTTACGTAAGTTGCCACGGTATTAAGTATGTAATGACGGGGGTGATTCCAGGCAGTAGCCTCTGAGCAGACCTTACATACGTTAACAGATTGAACATAACGTACGTTAAAGGCCTTACGTACGTAGACCTTAAGGCATAATGTAAGTAAAGCACATCCAGATGTTATAAAATAACATCTCCTCTTTCATTTCTCACGACCTAAAGACACTCCCCCTCTTTCTCTCTATAAACGTCCTCCAGCTACATTGATTGATTTCCAGCCTTTCCAGCCCGTGCATTATCGTAGTAGAGTTGATTGTTCAAGTTTCGAAGAAGATTTTGAAGGTATTGTCCCCGTTCTTTGTTGTTCTTCATTGTTCTCGGTCGTTCTTCATCAGTTGAGGTTAGTGTTGTTGGGATTCCGGAAGTAAAACGAAATACGCAGTGGAAATAAATATGAACCCCAAACAGGATCGATCAAGTAACGTATATACGAAAAAAATTAAATACGAAGATAAAGGATCATACCCTTGAAGCCTTTGAAATAAATCTTCGTAAATATGGATGACGATCACGAACACCGTCCCGAACACGAAATCCCTTCATTCCAAGCACCAAAAATTCGAAGCCTCTACTTCACATGCATCGGAAGTTGCCCGGAAAAATCTACAAAATTCCGTTCTATGAAGAACACGGCTAGGGAAAATTGTAGGAATTTTTCTCTCTTTATTTTCTTATCTTGTTTTCACCTCTAAGATGACAACACTCAAAGAAAACAAATATTTCTCTCCCTCAAGAAATTCCTCACGGCCGAAGCAATATGAAGATACTTTCTCTTGGCAGTATCTCCTACAACTCTTAGTTACACATGTGAAGTGATGTCTATATATTCTTTTATTCACACACCAAAATGATTAAGATGATAATATAAAAATAAAGAGATCCCACATCTTAATAATAAGGCATCATGTGAAAAAGAATCATATTCCATCAACAAAATAATCACCATGTGATGATGAGAGGGAGGTGGCGGCCCATTAGGAAATTTCCTAGAAACGAGCCGAGTCACTCGGCTCATGTACCGAATGTTCGTCAAAACGACTCCGTTAAATACACTCCGTTAATTTACCAATGCATTTATATAAATTAATTAATCCAATTAATTAATTATAGCAAATACAAATATATTTCTCTAAGAAATATAATTTATGAATTAAATTAATTACCCGGTAACTTAATTTTAATTCATAAGACCGCTATTTGATTTATCCAATAAATCATAATTAGATATCCAATATCTAATATTAATAGAGAGATAATAAATTCACATTTATCCGTCAACGCTCCTAATGCGCGACTCTGTAGGTCTGTCTCGGTAGGCATTGGGAGGAACTAATGAGTGCGGGCAAGACTTAGCCACTTAGCGGGCCGCACCGTAAACCCCGATCGAGAACGAATGAAGGGATCATTCCGTAACCATTATGTCGTGAATACTATATATGTATAGACCCTTCATCGATGTCCCGGTCAAGTCTTCGGCCACCAGAAAGTCAAACCCTACTGTTGACTAAACTCTATACATGTGTTAATGCAAATCAAGACCGACTGATTAATAGTGTATCTAATACGACTATATCAGAATGCTTTGGCCAAAGACTTATGATCTTATTTGCCATTAACCGTATAGGACATTCACCTGCTCACTAACAGGAGATAGAATCCTTTCTTGGCGTACAATAAAGATTGCTACCTGCCCGTATAGTCTGCACTTCGAGGTCGACTCAGCAATTAAGCAAATGAGTCTAACTAGTCTAATGACAAACTAAACGTCACAGGCACATCTTCTACTGAACCCTCAAGTCAAAGGTCCACGTATACTATCACAACCTTTCGATTCGTCATCGACTCTCCGAGAGTGAATACCGTGTGACTGAATCGAGTATGAGTCATGTTCGACTATACTGGTCCCACCAATATACTTATAACTATGCTATCAAGACATGCACATGTCCTAGCATCAGTTATACAAGTCTTGTTAAAACTTAATGCCCATTTAAGTTTATTGACTTGCGAATGATTTACGTAAATAAACTTTAAACACTTCCAGTGCATTTTCTCTTATCCCATAACGAGAATGGAATGTTCGATTTATTTACACGGACTTCACTTCAATGTTTACCAAATCAAGAATGCATTTGAAATACAATAAACAGTGAATGAATCGTATTGCCTTCTTTTATTGATTAATTATTCATAATTACAAGTACAATGCCCCTACTCTCTCATCCCCTGAGTGGCATTCGAGGGCATATTCCTAACAAGTGTAACAAGTCTTTAAACCTATTTCGATATTTCTAGCCATGTTGTATCTGATCTCGGTGCCTTGGGTAGTTTTGAACTCCTGAAGATAACCGAACCGGGAAAACTAACGTTAAATCATAATCGTTGAATGTAAACCTATCTTGAGATAGCAACATGGGTATTCTGCCATAGAAATCATGTATTCATTTACAAGCTTATGATTACAGTGTAATTGGATTAGTCGTGTAGTAGATTTTGTTGGCAATTCGGTTATTCATTGATTAAACTCATTAAAATTTCTGAGATGAACTAAATCACGAAATGCCGAGTTGGATAAGACGATCATACACATAAGAATTTCTTTTGCTAGAATCATGTCCGATCATTTCACTCCAGAACTGGGAAAATTCGAACTAAGTAGTTAGCAAGATAATAATGTTGATCGTAGTTGAAATCGTATCGGAGACGTATTGTAATGAGTTGATAATCAAGGAATTGAGAATTGTAAATAATTAACATTATTATTAAACGTAGAATTTTGGTTCCAATGCTATGAATCGAACTAGGTTTAGAACTCAATCGGGGAGGGATAATTGTCGCTATTTGTCATTATCACTATAAGGAATTAATTGATGAATGTGTAAATAGGTTGAACTCTCGATTGTGGACATTCGAGCCGTTGTGTTAGTGAGGAAATTACTCTCTTTGGAGTTAAGGCAAGTGATATCTTGCTCTGACTATGTTAGTTTAAATTCCGAGATTGACTGTATGTCATTATTTGTGAGTTTTGTGTTTTCACCTTCCTTAGAAGTTTGAGATTTATGGATGTGTTGGGGGTAAAACGTGTATGGTACCCGTACAGAAATGTGTTGAGGGATAAAACCTGAATAGTACCCACGTCCGGAGTATTCTTGTGTAGATACTTCCGTGACCCTTGGTTGCGACCTTGGGAATTTATGTGCCGGTAGAAAAGAGAATGTTGAGTATATTGTGAACTTTTGCCAAATCAAATTATGATATTGTTCTGCGGATTTATATTATTCTATCGATGAATTTTTAATTATACTGTCTGACTAGGTTGGCTGGCAAAATTCGTCGTGCCAGGCAAATTTGGTGAATATATGCAGGACATTCCCGTAGGTTCAGGTCAGGCTTGAGCAATGTTGGAAATGAGTCTTGTCATTTCGTTTCTTTTGAATTAAACTCTTGGAGATTCCAAAATTATGTAAGAACCGTATTTGCGAATTTATTTTCCTAAAGTATTTCGTTTTCGTATTTGTACTATCGTGGTTTTACTCTCTTAATAGTTATTTAAAGGAAATTATAAAATCTTTAAAATTAGCCTTGTGGGTCCCACATGAGATTCACGGCACTGTAACGTCTCGATAAATCTTGTGGGTGTTATAGAAAATGGTATCAGATAAAAAAATCCACGTTGAAGGTTTTACCAAAACGTTTTTGAAAATGTATGAGGGTTTTCAAAGTCCAACACTCCAAGCGACCGCAACTCCTCGAGGAATGTCAAAGTGAGGAACACGTATATTTTTTGAAAATCAGGTATGATGTTTGAACTCAGTAGAACTCAAAGATTAATTGTACTGAACTGACTCTCTAGATCGAACATTTATCACAATGGCACATCATAGAGATAGGAGAATCGCGAGCGACGCTCAGGGCTCCACTGTGAACCAAAATGAAGACAGGAACACCGCTGAAACCGTTCCAGCAGGAAACCAGCCACCGTCCAATAATCAGAATGAACAGGAGGCATAAAACCAGAACAACGGAGGGATGAATCCGACTTTCATTCAAACTCTCGCCCAGGCCATTGCAATGGGGACCACTCAGGTTAACTGAGCGGAGCGGGTACTAGTCATTAACCACTACGCCATAAGTGTTCATAGGCAATGCCTGTTTATTGTTGCAGAAGACAGTAAAAGTGTTGCCTTAGGCCAAAGGCAACACCAAACTCTTGTTGCCAATATGGTCGTTGCCTTTGACACCTAAGGCAATACTTTTAGTCTCTATTGCAACAACGGAAAAGTATTGCATTACGCCTATAATGCAACAACATAACCAAGTAAAGCAACAACAAACGATGTTGCCTAAAATTAAAAAAAAAAACATAGGGTCCACATGTGCCACCTCATAGTGAGGAGTATTCCTGGAGATGTTGTTTTCATATCCTGATGGATAGTTCGTACCCCGTGTTGTGCACCCTGAGTTTCGGGGACAAAACTCTTTTTAAGGGGGGGGGGTATGTAATATCCGGGGGTATTTTTTTTTTCTTTTTACTGTTGAGTTGTACATATTCATTTGGAATTGTACAAATGCCGTTGTATTGTATCATTCACATTTGTTGAGGTGCGTTGCATTGTAGTTCGTTCATTCCGGTTGAGAGTTGGTGGAACAACTTGGTTGTCCACTTTATTGAGCTAACGTACGTTATCTTGTGAGCTTAACATACGTTAGGATTTAGGCATTACGTACGTAATGATGTTCATGCAACGTAAATAATGAGTGGTAGGTGGAGGGAACCTTCCTAGGACTCGACTTTCGGATGGTAGGTCCTGATCATTTTCGATCTGATCTTACTATTGCAGTCAACGGATCCTTACATACGTTAAGAGGTGAGCTCTACGTACGTATCCATGTACCTTGATAACGTACGCAAAGTGTTTTTGTTTACGTACGTTATGGTCTTCGTGTTTTTGGTTAGTTAGTTCTGGAGTTAGCATTACGTACGTTAATGTTTTTGCATAGCGTACGTAAAGGCCCTTACGTACGTTAACCTTGTTGTATAGCGTACGTAATGTGTTTGTCAGATTATATAACTTGGTTTCGTATTTCATTTCTTCACGAACCAAATTCATTTTTCTCTCCCTAGAATCGTCCTTCTGGACATGTTCTTGATATTTAGCCTCTTCCAACACGATTTTGATCATCCTAGCTTGGATTGAAGCTTGTAGTTGGAAGCTTTTTGGTGCTCCTTTGTTGTTTGGAGAGTTCTTCTTGTTCTTCATTGGTAAGTTCTCTTAATCTCTTGTTCTTCAAGTGATTTCCGAGTATGATGATGATGTTGTTTTCTTCGGGTATTGATTTGTTGTTGGAGTATATCATGATTCTTGATGAGTTTTTACAACTTGCGATGAAGAACATGGTGATTGTGTCTTGAGGAGGAGTTGTTCTTGATGTTTTAGTATGTTTGGAGGTTATAATCATGTCTAGGAAGGATTATGTTAAGATTGTTATATGATTAACATAGTCTTGATATGATTGTTGTTGTTGTTTTTGTTTTTGGAGGGATTATAACCATTTTAGTAAGGAATTGTGATGAATTATGTAATGATTATCACAATCTTACAATGGTTGATTTAATCTTGTGGTTTAATCCGAATTCATGATGAAATGTTGATTGATTATTGTTTAGACATCATGATTGTTGAGGTGATGATGTTCTTGGGGGTATTGATGATGATATTAGTGATATTATCATTTTGAGATATTTGTTTTGATGATTGTTCTTAAGTGATTCTTGTTGAATTGATTTCTCAAGTGCTAAGAACGTAATGATCATATTAATCGATCATTGAGGTGTTGGAGGATATTAGAATTCATAGTTGAGAACTATGATATTCGTTGGTGGAGTTTAACCGATTCGGGGTTGAGTCGGGATTGTTTTGGTGTTGCTTTCCATTGATTTTGTGTTATTGAATGATTCGTATTTCATTCAAGGTTGTTCGAGTGCTTGTGATCATCGAAGGACATCGTTCGTCGTTTCGTGGAAGGACGTTGATCGTGGAAGGACTTTCTCGCCTTCGGTTTGAGGCAAGTTTTATACTTGTACTAGTCAGTGAGATTAATGTTATCATGTATGTGTATGAATGTGTTGTATCATTTCGAGACTTGGTCTCTCTATGATTTTGTTGATATCAGGGGATTGTTTGATACGATGTCCTTCGGCAAATTATGCCAAATATTGTTATTGTCCGATAAAAGCCGTTCAGGGCTTTGAGGTACTCGTTGATGATGTTATTGTCGATAGACGGTCCCCGGTATCGATGTATCGGTTGTTGTTGTTGATATTGATGTCGGTTTGAGACGTTGTTGCGATCATTGTTGTTGATATTGGTATTTTGCGATTGATGCTGTAGTTGGCCAAGTGAAGGCATTGACGTGTTCAATTATCATCTCCATCGTCAGTAATCGATTAAAGGCACCGGGACATATGTTCTAATCATTTTGTTGTTATCGATTGACCGTTATAAGGTAATAGAGGTATTGAATTGGGATTGTCGAAGATAATTCCCATCCGTTGTATCATTGTTACCGATTGACCGTTGTTAGGTAATCGAGGTATTATATTGGGATTATCGAAAATAATTCCCATCCGTTGTATCATTTTTATTGATTGAACGTTATAAGGTAATCGAGGTATTGAATTGGGCTTATCGAAGATAATTCCCATCCGTTGTATCATTGTTATCGATTGACCGTTCTAAGATAATCGAGGTATTGAATCGGGATTATCGAAGATAATTCCCATCTGTTGTATCATTGTTATCGATTGACCGTTCTAAGGTAATCGAGGTATTGAATTGGGATTATCGAAGATAATTCCCATCTGTTGTATCATTGTTATCGATTTACCATTCTAAGGTAATCAATGGGACTGTCGAAGACAATTTCCATCCGTTGATGTTGTTGTGATCGATTGGCCATTCCTAAGGCAGTCGAGGTATTTTAATTGGGACCGTCGAGGACGGTGCCCATCCGTGCGTGTTGGCCGACTCAAGGCAACACACTATTATTCTTGTAAATCCGGTAATCTTGGGATCGTTGCCGTCTGTGATTAATTGTGTTTGGAGGCTAGTCGTGGCTAGTGCTCGATGGGTAAGTTTGGTGCTTGAACCTTCGCGGTTGGTTTCCCACCACCTACAGTTCAGTAGGTCACGGTCATGCTAATGATCTCATTATGGGTAAGTTTGGGTCTTGAACCTTCGCGGTTGGTTTCCCAACACCTACAGCTCAGTAGGTCACGATCACTTGGTGATCTCATTATGGGTAAGTCTGGGGCTTGAACCTTCGCGGTTGGTTTTCCAGCACCTGCAAGTCAGCAGGTCACGGTCATTGGATGATCTCATTGTGATACGGTTTCGTGCCGTGGCTTCGGCCCTCATTGTGATGCGGCTTCGCGCCGTGGCTTCGACGCTCAGATGATACAGCTTCGGGCTGTTTGGCTTCGGGCCATTGTGATGATTGACAGATTCAGCTGAGTGGTTTTCAGACCATTGTGATATTGTGGCAGCTTCGGCTGAGTGACTTTCACGCTATTGTGATATATTGGTATTTCTGTTGGAGCCTTCGGGCATTATGATTCGTATTTATTTCAGTTCTGGTTTGGTTTACCTTCGGGTAGTTCATGGTTATGTTCTATATTGATGATTCGCCGTGGGGCACTTATGTTCTAACCTGTTGAGCAGGTACCGATCGTATGCCACGGGCATAGTGTTTCTCGAATGCTCGATTCTTACTTTAGTTTGTGAGCATCTCGTATTACCATTGCTGTACCATTTTATTCTACCTTGGATGCATATCATGTTGTACATGTATTTGGTATTCATTATGTAGAACCCCCTAAATTCGATAGCTCACTATATGTACGGTTTATTATATCATGATGTAATTTTAATAACGCTTGTTATAATATAATATAACCTATATCTAGTTTCATTTTATTTTACTTCATTGTTTCAAAAATAATAAATTAATTGAAAGTTAAAGTAGAACATTGATTCACCTAATGGGCTATGTGTACCAACATTTACTAATATAAACTTACTAATGGACTCAAACCCAACTTAATAAAATTCCTAAGTCTTGAAATTATGATTGAAAGTCCAACCCAACTACTTAATCCATTTACAATTAAACAAATACCCAACTAACTATATTAATATTCTACACACTTACAATACAAAAAATATATATATACACACACACACACACACCAAATGGGCGGCCAAGTGGAGAGGGGGAGGACACCTAGAGTCTTCATGTCCTCCTCATGCAAGACATGACCTTGTGTCTTGTGTTTCCTTTCCCCATGCTTGACCACCTCTTTTTAAACACTTAAAATATACACCATATTAACCTTATATTACATGCAAAGCAAAAAAAAATCTGAAAATTGAGACTAGAGAGAGAGAGAGGTCCGATCCAAGAAGAAGAAAGAAGGAGGAAGGGGAAAATTCAACAAGAGAATAATTAATCTCATTTCTTATATTTCAATATATTAGTTAGCATCTCAAATATCTAAACATGCAAACAAAATATGCATCATGGATGCATGGATACTTAAATCGGCCGAACCATGTAGTTTAAGGAGGGAGATCGTTTTCTTCCACTTCCGAGACCTTGAACCATTTACTTCCAACAAGAAATCGAGGGGGGTAAAATTATTTTCTTTCTTTTCTCTTATTCAAAATTATTACAAGTTAAATATATATGGTGCATGCAAGTATTATGACTTTAGTTAGCTATACTTGATTAAAAATGACATTCATTACCATGCATGTAATGGTATTTGCAATTGTTGAATTTTAGTTTGTCATATTTTGATTATATGTGCAAATTAATTCATTGGTGGAAACTTTGGTTGAATATGGCAAATCTAACCTTTGTTATTAAAATCCCAAAAATATATGATTATATATTGGACTATGGTAAGAGGATAATTGGTCACCGGAAGATTTGATAATTCGAACTTAAATTCGAAGGATAACTAGAATAATTTAAATAAAATAAATTTTGGAGTAAAATTGTTAAAATTTTACATGATTCTGGTCTTATATAATGAATGTAAGTCTATATGTAACAAAAATAAGTTCTCCATAAATTTCACCAAAATCGGAATTTACTAAAATAGAAAATCGGGGCAAAAATGTAAATCTCAAGAATTCGGGGCCAAAACTGTAAATTACCGAAATTTACTGTTTCGAAAATAAAATTTCTAGAAAAGTTGAGCTCTCTGGACTCGTAATAATATAAGGAGCTTACCCCAAAAATTTGAGGTCAATCCGACAAGAAATGAAAAAGATATGTCAAGAATACTAAAATGCCGATTAAGGCAAAATGAAGGGGTAAAATTATAATTTCTAAAATAATAGAAATTAAAAATGAACAAAATCTAAATGTACAAGTCATAAGGTTCAAATCGCAACTGGATTCATACTTATCGGAGTTCAAATGAATCCAAACGAATTAATCAAAATTATAAGACAAAACTAAATAAAAAAAATAATAATAATAATAGTGTTCCGGGAATTATTATTCCCGTAATGTGTCTTACCTAATACTGGTTGTAGATACATAGATAGAAGGTTCTAGATCCTTCTAGAGGTAGTAGGATCCTATTAGATGTCTTACCTTATCTAGGAATCTTATGTATGGAAGGACTCTCATTGTAATGCCTATATAAAGGCCCCTCTATCAATGTTATGAATGCAATTGATTGACTCTATTTACAGTCTTTTTACTTTCTTCTGAAACACGTTATCAGCACGTAGTTCTCAGCTGAGCAAGAATTTTTTCCTCCCGATTTTCTGCAAAATTCCAAGAATGAGATTTACCGAGAAAAAAAAATCGTTTTCTGGAAAACCCTAGTAGCAGATCCGCCGCCGCCTCGGACTAGAAACCCCACACCCTGTCGCCACCGCCGTAGCAACGTTATCAGCAGCAGAAACCCTCCCAGAAGGGGTCGTCTTCCCCGCAACCCCGCTCCCGCGCAACCCGATCGTCTCCTGCAAATCGGAGTCGCCACCTTCTGCAAATCGGGCCATCTTCCCAGCACACCGTTTGCCATGCCTTCTGCAAACCAGATCGCCACCCGAAGCCGCTAGCAAACCCTAGTCAGGCGAACCACCACATGTGAGCCGCACGCGACCCTCCTTCCTGATCTGCTCAACAATCGTCGCCGGCCGAAACGAAAAAAAAAAAAAAGAAAAAAAAGTCCAGAATCCGGACCGCGACCAGATCCAACCCCGATCGCCCTAAATTCCAACCGCGATCCGCCGTGCACAGCAGTCCAATCCAAATCTACAGTTCCCCGTCAGATCCTCACACCTCCGATCTCCTCCTTTCACCGCGGCCCGCCTGTCCAGCCCGACCAAGTGCTGACCCGACCCAGTTGCTGGCCCGACCCGACAGCTTTCAATTAATTTTTTTAGTCCGACTAACGAAGTAAGAACTACAAGTCCAACGGTGGAGATCTGTTTCGGAACAGTAATATCGACAAAACTGTATGCGAACAGAAGCATATCTTTACACACACAAAAAAAAAGAGAAAATTTCCGCGCGTAAATTTTCTGCACAGCGCAGTCGTACTAAAAACATGTTTCCCGATTCGTTAACCGTCGGATCGGTGTGAAATTTTGACAGCAACTTCCCAACACAAATATCCGTATAGTCAACGGTGAAGATCAGATTCTGAGTAATTTTGATTACTGAATCTGCCTCCGAACAGAAGCAGATTTTTACGAGGAAATTTAGAGATCCGACCTCATCCAATACCGAGCTGCTGCATCACCGCGCTCGAGTCCATTTTCGGCCGATTATCGAGCCCAGTAGCCCTTTTCGAGCGTTTCTCAACTCTCTATTTTCCTAATTAATGATTCAGTTGTTCATTGATTTGTACACTTATGAATCTTACAAGTTTATATTTTACGTGTATATAGAAAAATACGTCGCTCATGATGATGTGCACGCTATGGAGAAAAAGCCATATTTATCCCGTTCAAGGATCAAAGTAAATATAGAACGGAGTACCAACGGAAATATGTTGCTCATATGGAGAGAATCTCCCGTTCAAGGATCAAAGCATATATGGAACCAAGTACCAGTAAGACTTTATTAAAGTTCCCGTTTTTCAATTCCTCTCTTTTGGAAAATTTTTTATTTGGGGAATTGGGTATTTGGGTTCTTTATCTCCCACGATACTTTGCGGTGGATGAGACTATGAGAGGTGGTATCACTCTCAGATGTCGAAGTAAACTGTGTGACGGTCCTGGGGGAGTCACGAATAATTGTTGAAAGTTGATATTTGTGGTTGTTGCATACACCACATTTTGGGTGCGATTTGACGTCGCCGTTTTGTCGATTTTAAACCAACAATTGAATAAAAAGAATATTGTCGGTAACGGTAAAGTTATGACTTGTTCATGATTAGTCACGGATTTGTGACGTACAAATGGGACAAACATCGATTGCGACGGATATGTCGTGGTTAAAATCGATTTGTGACGGATTTGTCACGTTGAATTGAGCGACCATCACGTTGGTCTTGACCCAATACCATACTTGGAAAACTCCATCTTTCATCCTATTAAAATAAAATATTGCATGTGGGTGTAGACATGCACCGTCTCCTTGCAACATGATATATGAAAGAATGTACGAGTAATTCTCATGAGTTTCAACATGTAAATCAATGGCATATTGCGGTAAATACATGAATTTGTTGACCTCGATTATAGTTCGTATGACTATAGGTCCGAATACTTCTCCGAGTATTTGTAAAGGCATGTGCCTTATGCATTTGACTATGTTTAGTCGATCTTATTGGATGGTCAAGACAAGTTGGTTATGGTATATTCATTATGTCTCATGGTTCAAAATGCTTAGTTTTGATGCACCGTGTTGCATCCACATAACATGGCTATTATGATGTATACTTGCAAATTGAGAATTAAAATTCTTTGTTGGTTTGATGCACTTTGGTGGATTTTGTCTACACTTTTGATCATGACTAGGCGCATCCTCCTTGGTATTTGTTTATGCTTTGAAAGTTCAAACGGAATTAGTGGTTTTTAAACAGCCTTAGCTGCACCGACATTCCTACTTTCTCTGCAAGTCTACCAAGTTGGAGTTACCGAAAGGATCATTAGTCGAGATAAGAAATCAAACACCCTGCTGCGTTTAGACGCACCTATGGCTGTTATTGCCATATTTTTGCATCAACACTTATGCCATTGGATATGGTCTCAACCTTGTTTTCTCACTAAACTTGAGAAATACTAAATCAGTCAATTAAAACATGCACTGTGATCTGAGTTTAATGATCCGAGTGGTGCACAATATATGGATTGAAAGATACGGAAGTCTGGTTTCTAGAACATCTGACTGTTTATCCATAGCCTTCCTAACAAGGGAGTTATCATTGTTTTAGTGAACAAAGGTCAAGCTGCGTGGAATTTTATTTCCAGCGATTGTGCTAACTTTTGTCCCAACCAACTTGGTTCCCATCTTGAATTTGCAAGTGGTCTTATGACACATGTTTTTCAACCTCTTTTTGGCCGAATTTGCCATAGATGATGCCGTTTTTGATATGCGTTGTACGCTAAACTATCATCTTTCAAATGTTGAAAAACAGTTTCCTTGGGGAAGCCCAAAATACGCACCCTTATAAGAAGGTCGAGCGTGTGCATGGTAGTGTTACACCATGCTTGTGTCTTAATTTTGCCCCTTAGGCATAAAATCTTGCCATGTTATGCACTCAATATGATAGATCATTTTGATCGTATTTGGTATAAAATCTCTATGTTGTTAGAGTGTTCGCTATGCTCATATTTGTAAAATTTTGCAAGCGAAATTGAGTGCGTATTAAGCTATTTTCAAGGAACACGATATTTTTAGATTTCGGTTTATAAATCTATTGTGACTATGATGACTAGGTCATCACAATCAATGAGTGGTATAATGCTCAAGTTGTTGAACGCCAAATGGTGTTTTCTAGTCACATATGTTCCGTAACAATTGAACCATGTTATGACTCGATGATATATATGCCAAAGTGTATCACTCATAGTATCTCATTATGATTTGTGAGAAATAAAATCTTATGCATCACTTGTATTGGATATGTAAAAAGAAAAAATATTCATGAGTCAATACGGTCCGGCTTGCATCGGTTTTTGTAACCAGAAGATGTATTGGGATATTGACACATTTAGGCTTTAATAGTCTGGAGTTTGGACAATTTAATGATCCATATACCACGGTATTGTCATGGACATCATTTTATTTGAACAAAAAAACTAGTTGGATCAAAGACACCAAAGTACGTTGGTAGAGTCGTGAGCAGGGCTCATGACCGATGATGATATTTATGTCATCTGCGTCTTGTTTTCATAAACACGTATGACGCCAAAGACCCCCCCAATGATCCTTCTTATCCATGTTCATTGATTTAAGCTTATTCTTTGGCACGAATAGGAGATGACACCTTCCTATGCTAAAGAGAATAATGTAGCGACTCGCATAAGCATGTTGTTGAGTCCTCCCTTTTCACCGAGTCCTTATACATACATGATCATAAGTATTAGCCTGTGTGGCTTATGATGCTATGATGGTGTTCACAAATGGTCGTACTCAAGTGATAGCATTTATATGTTATATTGTTCCTTTGACAATGATTGATAAGTTGATGAAACCTGAGTTATGGTTGTCCAACTTGCGGACCAGTCATTGTAAAGGTCGGTTTACCCACTTTTAGACCAAGTCTTAAAGTGAAATTTTAACAAGTACTTCCTAACATACAAGGATACCTTCTCACAAATTTTGGTGCCATTTGGAGACTTGAAAGGAGGTGAACCAGTTAAATGAAGTCTTCACATACCACCAACCTTCCGAACGACCAGTTCGATGTCATTTCGACCGGTTTTTGACCACAAGATTGATGGTTTTGGAATCTTAAACACCCGTTTAGACATGCTCACGAAATTTTGAGGTGTTTGGGGCTGGTGAAGGGAGTGAACTCTTCAAGAAAGCACTAGAGGTTCGATAAAACCAACGGCCTATCATCAGTTCAATCGTTTCATTATGTTCGATCCCGGTGGTGCATGGTGGTGGATTTGTTGGATTCTAAAGACCAGTAGCTACGGTTATGTAGCATCGGTCAACATATCATATTCACCTATACCTATCATCATTCAAATGCTTACTTACGAGTGTAACAGTATGCATTTTTTTAACTGGATTACGTTAACACTGAAAACCTTTATCGTCCACATGTTCATGTGCCAAAAGTGCGTCACCACAACACGTTATTACGGGTTATAAATGATGAATATGACATGCGCTTTCACTCATAGTCCGCTTAAAATATACCTTGGCAGACGATCTCGTAAGTCACTTTGATGAGCCAGTCTTCCCGTTGTTAGGGGGAGATGCGAACGATCATGTTCGAGTAGAGCGACTTGGAATTGTCGTAGTTTGTCCCTATTATGCCTCACCAAGTTCCCTAAAGTGACGAGATTAAATACATGCTGCAAACATGTCTGCAAGGATTGTATCCGGTCATGGACATTCGTCAACTATGAATGGTGATATGGTAACACCACAAATTGTGATGGATGGTGTTACTAGGCCGTGGATCTCATAGAGTATTGGGATGCCACTTGGTTCGATAAATACTCTCGCTAAGAATGTATGCGAGCTTGGTACATGAAACTTGATCATATGATCAAATGAACTCATCCGTCTCATGTGATTCTGGATTATTGTCATCACTGGGGGACGCCTCAATGGATGCCAATCCATAAAGAGTACTCTATGAATAAAGCCGGTTCATGAGGACGTGGAATGTGAGTTTAATCGAACCATACTTCGTTGAAAATATACAACGTTGTAGCCTTGGCCTAAAATGGAAACACATGCGACTCCAGTATAAACAAAGTGATAGCCCTTTGTTGAAGTGGTGCTGACACTCCAAAGATAAGATCTATCCATATACTTTGTCAAAGCGAGTGAGAGAAGGAGTTAAAATCACCTCATGGCGCGAGGTTTCTCATGAAACGCACTGGAATCGACTACGATGACACAAAATTTAGTTGTGCTATCGTAATGGATGTTATAGCATCCACTATCTTTTCAGTTAGATAGTTTCCCAAAAACTGACGTGCAGCTTGTGGTTAAATGTTATCTTAGTGGGGAACTAAGTTAAGTGATGAAAGAATCTCGTGGTGGATCAGACTCAAATCAAGTGGCTCCTGACCACGGAGCGCATCGACAAGTGATTGTCGGGAACGCATACTAAGTATATACTAGATTTGGAAGAGATACGAAGCTTTTGTGTGTAAAACTAAGGGTTTATAGTGATGTACTCTTGTGAGACTAAGAGATTCCGCTAAATCCAAAGTTAAGAATGAAAGGATCTTGGGGACACTTGATGATGCGTATTCATCAATCGGTTTAAGGCAATCTAAGGGACGGTTTCCCTAAGAGATGATAAAGTAATGCCTATATGATTCCCAATGACTAAGTCGAAGTCATCATAAGACTTGGCTCACTTAAGTGATGATGCAGTCTTAAGAGAAAAGTACGGTATTATGTACTCATGTTTGATTCGATGTACTCATTCGTAATAATCCGGTAAATCCACTGTGATGATGGCCTAGGATATGCTCACGCAATGTCTGTGATTGACAAGAAGCTTGAAGCTCGCTCTATCTCGATAAAAAAGACACTTGAAAAATGATACCCGAATCTGCCCAGAATGTGTTGGTCTATCTCCCATATGACCTACAGGGCAGCTCACTTGATGGAAAATGGTGAAGTTGGTGCCATTGGAAAGGTTTGTGTCTACTTTCCAAGGAAACCAACCATTTGATCACATCTATCATGTTGAGTGACATATGACTATTGTTGCAAAGTAGGATAGGATATGTCCGGTAATTTGCTGAGTCAACTTCGACAGAGCTTTGTGATCTGCTCAGGTTGATCTAGGTTACGTACTGTATGTGAATGAAAAGCTATGGATGTCTAGTTTTCATAAATTCTTACAGTTTCGTTGATACCTATTGAATCGAAGAAGTTATGACTGATTTGATGCATGGAGGTCAAGACTTTGGAAAACTTGATAAGTCTTTAGTGACTCTGCACTTTGGATGTGTCGCGCTCTTTTTGTCCTTAGACCAAGGTTTGTTTTTTCCCATTGGGTTTTCACTTGGTAAGGTTTTTAACGAGGCGACCTATGAGAACATCCATACAATGATGCGTTGTACTTCTGTTCAACTTAGACCAAGAGGTATTTTTCCCACTGGTTTTTTTCTTGGTATAGTTGTGAGGACAACTTGGCATCTGACTCCTATGATTTGAGGTACTTATCAGGGTGAGTCATTATGTATACATCAGGGGGAGTATACATTACATGTTATGTTGGTGCGTTGTAATCTTTTCCTCATCAAGCCTTTATTTTTACCATGGGGTTTTGTTTTGGCTTGGAATAGGTTTTTACGAAGGCAACATCTTCTGCACTATTGTTGTATTAGTGCTCGACACAGGGGGAGTGTTCCGGTAATTATTATTCCCGTGATGTGTCTTACCTAATACTGGTTGTAGATACATAGATGGAAGGTTCTAGATCCTTCTAGAGGTAGTAGGATCCTATTAGATGTCTTACCTTATCTAGGAATCCTATGTATGGAAAGACTCTCATTATAATGCCTATATAAAGGCCCCTCTATCAATGTTATGATTGCAATTGATTGACTCTATTTACAGTCTTTTTACTTTTTCCTGAAACAAATAGTACTTTAATTTCGAAAGGGCAGAATTATAATTTATAGAAGGAAAAACCTCCATACAACTTCTGACCTTTAATCCTCATATCATGACGGACTTTTCGCAATAAAGTTCGTAATTTTCGGACGTATAATCAATCCGTACCGAATTATTCAAATTTATGATATTTTAGTAAAAATAATGATAGTACTTAAAAGACGGAAGGGCAGAATTGTAATTTTCGAAAGGTAAAACTTTCATGAAACTTCTGACCTTCAGTCCTCATATCATGACGGACTTTTCGCAATAAAGTTCGTAACTTTTGGACGTATAATCAATCCGTACCGAATTATTCAAATTTATAATATTTTAGTAAAAATAATGATAGTACTTAAAAGACGGAAGGGCAGAATTGTAATTTCCGAAAGGTAAAACTTTCATGCAACTTCTAACCTTCAATCCTCATTTCATGACGGACTTTTCGCAATAAAATTCGTAATTTTCGGACGTATTATCAATCCGTACCGAATTACCCAAATTCATACAATTATAGTAAAAATAATAATGATAGTACTTAAAAGACGGAAGGGCAAAATAGTAATTTCCAAAAGTTAAACTTTCATGCGACTTCTGACCTTCAATCCTCATATCATAACGCACTTTTCGCAATAAAGTTCGTAATTTTCAGACGTATAATCAATCCGTACCGAACTATTCAAGTTTATTAGTTTATTATAAGATTATGCTAAGACTCGCACAATAGCAATCTAATCATCAACTGGTTGAACTAATTCCTCTAGTTTATCCAAGTCCATTTACTATCAAATAATTATATTGATATCTTATAATATGCATAATCATTGTTAATCACGACAATAATTATTATTCAATTGAAATCGGGAGTAAGTGCTGTGCGGAGTTAAGTGCTACGACCTTCGGGCGGAAGCCACCGCTAGAGTCCGTACGAGTACCTCTAGAGTCCCTTTTTCTATTTATATGCATGAGGGGCGGTTAGTCTAAGTCATGAATCGAGTAGCGTGGCTGCGGTTCTACGCAAAGCTACCGTCGTATCCTATTCCCTTGAAGCCAAAGGAAGGAGTGATCCTAAGGTGACTGGGTCGTAGAATTCGGGTATAGTCACGATTATGATATGATACGGGCATAGACCCAAGCTAAGGACATATAGATCCCAGATAAGAGATTAGGCAGCACGTCACCAAGCGTGAGAGCGATAAAGCTCAAATGCCAATGTTATAGTGACGGTCCGACAAACGCCCAAGGCTACGGTTATCAAACCAAAGGTCGTGGCGATAGTCAAAGGCCAAACACTGATAACGGTCTAAGACATTATAAGGAGGCTAAGGGATTAGTCATGTATACGATCTCCCAAAGCTAAGTACTCATTGGGCGCTCGACGCCGTGCATTCTTCATACTCAACCGCAATCTACGGAGATTAACTGTACATTCATGTCATAATTCATAATATTCTTCTTGAAAACTTGCACCAATTTTTAAACAACACTATTTTTCAAAATTGGGAGAAATATAATGTTTATTAAACAATAAACTCATTAAACACCCAAACCCAACTCACTGAGAATTTATTATTCTCAGCCCATTTTGAATTGTTTTCTAGAACCCCACTAGATGAAGAGAACCAAGAAGAAGATGGGAAAGATGCTGATGACCACTATAGACCATCCTCAAAGTATTGCCAAGACGTAGGAATTAGGATGCTGCTTTAATGCTTCTTTTATTCCTGTGTCAAAATGTATTTTGGTTTCCGATGTACTCTTTTGCATTTGATGTAATAATTCCGTTGTACCCTTGAATATTTCTTTTCTATGGAACAACCTGTCTTAGTTCATCGGGATGAGATCTGGTATATGAATGCTTTACTGGAATGTATTATCACAAACGTTGATTATTATGTTAACTGTCGCATTCTCGTCCAACCCCGGTGTGGGAGCGTGACAGGAGTGGTATCGGAGCTCGGTTTGTAAGAAGGACACTTACATCGAGCTTTCCAGGATAAGATTCTTCGGACTTATATGGGAATTCCACCTAGGGCGAAGTGAACCATAGGACTGAGACCTAAAATAGATTTCTCGAGTCAATTCTCCTTAAGATCTCTTTCGACTTGTCGCTATTCACTTGGAATATGCATAGTCAAATTCAAAATTCCTAAGTTATTGGCCAAGGTACTTGATTAAGTATCCAAGACATTTCCCCGATTGAATCAAACCTTCTATTAAACTCTTGAAATGGATATAGATTATTTTACTTATCCATTTCTCAAAGTCATATCACTATTCATTCGAAATTGATGAAGTTCCTTTAAACTCCACTAAACTTCATTGTCTTCTTAAAAATGGAGTATTATTGTTCCTTTGTCGTTAGTATCATATAAGCATATTTGTTGAATCATTAAGTTCACCGTCTTAATGATTATTCATGCTTAATATAGTATTGTGTTGGATATTAGATCTTGCGAGATACTGACTTAGTTTCATTTTATTAACTAGATGGACCCCACAGATAAGAAAAAATTTGACCAAGGAAAATCAGAATACACCTAACTCGATATGTATGCTCAGGTGGATAAGCCAAACTTAACCAGAAACAACTATAAGTGTTCAATCGTGCACTTAATTCTACATGACAACATAAAATACTAATAATTCCACATAAGACCGTAAATCCTCACACAATCCCTAACTTATAATAGATGGCTGACCGAAGACGTGGACGCCCTCGCATGAATAGTGACGAGCAGCATCAACGCGATGATGAAACTCATGGCTCAAGCCCTCAATCAATTGACGAACTTCCTATAACAGCAGACTGCTAACAACGGGAACAATAACGAAACTCATGATCGCACCTTGGAAAGATTCTTACGCTTCAACCCGCCTACCTTTGACGGGCAACCCGACGATATCAAAGCTGAACTCTTGCTGGAGAAAATTGAGGGAATTTTCAATGCCCTTCAGTATACTGATGAACATCGGATATCACTAGCTACATTCCGACTCGAGGCTGCAGCTCACGACTGGTGGAAGATTGCAAATAGAAAGTGGACAAGGGAAGCTACTGATCGAACATGGGAAAACTTCGTAAGGGCTTTCCGTGATGAATACATTTCTCAGTCCTCTCGTGAAGCTATCCGTGACGAGTTCTACCATCTTAAACAAGGGGCAATAACTGTAGCCCAGTACGAGTCTCAATTCAATCGATTCTCAAAACACGCGCCAGGACTTGTGAGCACAGAGGAGGATAAACTGTACAGATTTACACACGGGTTGAGGTTTACGCTACAACAAAGCTTGTTGCCAGTAAGAATGACTACAATCACAGAAGTTGTCGAGGCTGCCAGCCAAATCGAAAGTGGGATGACCTGGTTGGGACAGGCGAAGGATCGCACAAGTGAGAAGTTCAAGAGATCCGCATCCAATCCATCATCCAGACCACCCCAAAAATTTCAACGCAATACTACTGGACAGGATTCCGGAAAGAGGCCTACGAATAACCTACCTCCATGTTCCCACTGTAAAAAGATGGGACATAAATCTGAAGATTGTTGGAAGAAGCAAGGGAGATGCTTGCGTTGTGGAGATAATCAACACCCAACTAGGGAATGCCCAAAGTGGGAGACATAGGGCAGCAATCAGCAGAAAAATGCAGCTAAGAAGGATGATCGCAAAGGCAAGGGGAAGGCACCAGCAAGAGTTTTTTCCTTAGCTAGACAAGAAGCCCCTAACGCAACAGACGTGGTGGAAGGTATATTTCTTGTGTCAAACCACTCTGCTCATGCATTGTTAGATCCAGGATCATGACATTCTTTTGTTGCACCTCATTATGCACAAAAATTAAATGTCGACATGGAGTCACTACCCATAAGCTTAGAAGTATCCACACATATGGGTGCGAGCCGAGAAACAGATTTAGTATTTAGAGATTGTGAAGTGATCATTAAAGATCACTGTTTTCCTGCCGACCTAATTCTTCTCCCTATACTTGAGTATGACCTCATACTTGGGATGGATTGTCTATCTAAACACTTTGCACAACTCGACTGCCATTCTAAAAGAGTTCGATTCTGCAAACCCGATCACCGAGTAGTTGAACTACACGGGGATGCTAGAATTAACTCGGCCCCAATCATATCAGCCACGAAGGCGAGAAAGGCCATCTCGAAAGGAGCAATGGGATATTTGGCTTTTGTCATTAACAAACCCAAGAGTAAAACGGATATTGAAGCTACACCGGTAGTATCAGAGTACCGTGATGCTTTCCCCACGGAACTCACTTCTCTACCTCCAGATAGGGAAGTTGAATTCAGCATTGAGATTTTGCCGGGAAAGGCACCTGTGGCTACAACGCCATATCGAATGGCACCACTGAAACTGCAAGAACTGAAGGTTCAGTTGCAGAAATTATTAGAGGTTGGATTTATCCGACCGAGTATATCTCCTTGGGGAGCACCAGTGCTATTCGTAAAGAAGAAAGAGGGCACACTAAGATTGTGCATCGATTACCGAGAACTTAACAATATTACCGTTAAGAACAAGTATCCACTTCCGAGGATCGACGAATTATTCGACCAACTACAAGGAGCAACGGTTTACTCAAAGTTCGATCTTCAACAAGGATATTACCAATTAAGGATCAAAGATAATGACATACCGAAGACTGCCTTCCAAACTAGGTATGGTCATTATGAATTCGTGGTAATGCATTTTGGATTGACCAACGCGCCAGTTGCATTTATGGATTTAATGCACCGCGTATTCCAACTGTATCTAGATCAATTCGTAGTGATATTTATCGATGACATACTCGTTTATTCCAAGTCGGATCAAGATCACGAAACTCACTTGAGATTGGTGCTAGAGACACTAAGGAAGCATAAATTGTACGCCAAATTCAGTAAGTGTGAATTCTGGTTAAGAGAGGTAGCGTTTTTAGGACATATAATATCTGGAGATGGAGTCGCAGTAGATCCATCAAAGGTGGAAACTATTCCGGAATGGAAGAGGCCAGAAACAGTCACTGAGATTCGGAGCTTTCTTGGGCTTGCAGGTTACTACTGCAAATTCATTAAAGACTTCTGTAAAATTGCAGGACCACTCACGAGACTGACACAGAAACACGTGAAATTTGAGTGGAACGATAAGTGTGAGTCGAGCTTCCAGGAACTCAAGAGAAAACTCACTACCACACCTGTACTAACACTTCCCGAAGGGAGCGAAGGGTTTATAGTATACAACGATGCATCAAAGCAAGGTTGTGGCTTATGCATCACGAAAATTGAAAATCCACGAGATGAATTATCCGACACATGACCTTGAACTAGCAGCAATAGTGTTTGCTTTGAAGAAATGGAGATACTACTTGTATGGAGCTACATTCACCATCTTTACAGACCATAAGAGTCTCAAATATTTGTTCTCTCAGAAGGAGTTGAATCTAAGGCAGAGACAGTGGATAGAACTTCTCGAGGATTATAACCTCACGATTCAGCATCATCCGGGCAAGGGCAATGTCGTAGCAGACGCCTTAAGTAGGAAAGCGAGTGTGGCTAGACTCATGATAAGGGAATAGGATACCCTAAGATAAATAACCCAATGGAACCCAAGACAGTCTAAGACACACGTTGTGTGCGCTAATTTGTCAGTGAAGACGGACTTACTTAAGGAAATACAAGAAGCACAAACTCTAGACAGGAAGTTGTGTAAACTTAAGGAAAGAGTCACACAAGGTGAGAGATCTGAGTTTATCATGTCGGGAGATGGGACACTAAAATTCAAACACCGTATATGTATTCCCGATAATGACGAACTCAAGAAGAAAATTTTAGCAGAAGCTCACTGCTCTTGGTATACAATTCATCCACGTAGTAATAAGATGTATAAGGATCTAAAGAAACACTACTGGTGGGTGAATATGAAGAACCAAGTAGCAGAATTCGTTGCAAAGTGTTTAACTTGTCAAAGAGTGAAGGCTGAACACCAAAGACCATCAGGGTTGCTACAGCCGCTCGAGATTCCCAAATGGAAATGGGAAATAATCACGATGGACTTCGTGAAAGATCTACCAAAAACCAATGGAGTATATAACACAATATGGGTAGTCGTGGATAGACTTACGAAGTCAGCTCACTTCCTACCTGTAAGAAAGAATGATAGTCTGCAGAAGCTAGCAAGGACATATATCCGAGAAATCTTTAGATTACATGGAGTACCTGTAGACATTGTGTCAGACTGTGACCCCAGATTTGTCTCCAGATTTTGGAAGAGTCTTCATCAAGAACTTGGGACGACATTGAGTTTCAGCACTCCAGCTCACCCTCAGACAGACAGACAATTCGAGAGAATGATACAAGTCCTTGAGGATATGTTACGGGCATGTGCACTGGATTTTCAAAAGAGTTGGAGTCACTACCTACCCTTAGCTGAGTTTGCCTATAACAACAGCTACCAGGCAACAAGTGGGATGCCTCCATATGAAGCATTATACGGAATAAAGTGCCGATCGCCAATACATTGGGAGATTGACGACCGATGGACACCAAAGGGTAAGCAGAACTGAAACCCGATAGCGAGAGTTGATCTAGTAGAAGATGCCATGGGTAAAGTTCGAATCATTCGGGATCGAATTCGCACCGCTCAGAGCCGACAGAAGATTTATGCAGATCGGAGAAGGAAGTATTTGGAATTCGACACCGGAGACAGAGTATTCCTTTGTTTATCACCACGTAAGGGATTGATCAACCTGAAGAAAGGAGGAAGCTTAGCCCTAGATATGTCGGACCTTTCACAATCCTAGAACGAATTGGAAAATTGGCATATCATATCGAGCTACCAACCGATCTTGCCGGAATGCACGACGTATTTCATGTCTCACAATTGAAGAAATATCATCCAGATCCTGAACATGTCATCACACATGACATACCACCAATCAAAGAAGATTTAACTTATATCGAGACGCCGATCACGATCGTGGATCAACAAGTACGCGAACTAAGAGACAAGAAGATACCATTGGTCAAGGTTGTCTGGACAAATCACAGTAGAGAGGAAGCAGCTACGTGGGAAGCTGAGGAAGAAATGAAGAAATCATATCCCGAGTTGTACGAGAAGGAATTTGGGGACCAAGTTATTCTAAGGAGGGGAGGATGTACAACCCCCTAAATTCGATAGCTCAGTATATGTACGGTTTATTATATCATGATGTAATTTTAATAACATTTGTTATAATATAAGATAACCTATATCTAGTTTCATTTTATTTTACTTGATTGTTTCATAAATAATAAATTAATTGAAAGTTAAAGTAGAACATTGATTCACCTAATGGGCTATGTGTACCAACATTTACTAATATAAACTCACTAATGGACTCATGTTGGGATTCGGTGCCTAAAACGAAGGCCCAGCGGAAGCGGTAAAACGAAAATTAATTCGATCCGAATCCCTACGAGGATCGATCGAGCTACGTATATACGAATATCAAAACGAATAACAAGAGATATAGAAACTCACCCTTGTAGTCCGTTGATTAGATGGATAACCTTCTCTTGAGCTATTCCCCAAGCTTTGCTTGATCTCTACGAATCTATTCCGCTTCAAGCCCTTGAACGATCCAACGCCGAAAGCACCGCGTCTCTACTTGCCACGCGCCGGAAAAACGAACGGAATGACAACACTTTGCTATCCTCCGAGGATACGGCTAGAGCTAGGTGATGAAGCTATTGATTTTGATGAATATACTCCAAGTATGTTTATCAAAATTCTCTCAATATTTTTTTCTCAATTTTCTCCAAGAAAAATGAAGAAGAAGTTAGTGAAGAAGATGAAGATGAGTATGAACACCATGAAATGAACTCTAAGTTCTATTCTCTCTCTCCTTCAAACTCACTTACGTATCTCTCTCCTCCAAGGTGTGAATTATATATGTTATATGATGAAGTCTTCTCAATCACAAGCTTACATATATATTCTT
This sequence comes from Orobanche coerulescens, assembly GCA_033398695.1. NCBI lineage: Eukaryota > Viridiplantae > Streptophyta > Magnoliopsida > Lamiales > Orobanchaceae > Orobanche > Orobanche coerulescens. The sequence continues at coordinate 100,583,652 of CM065816.1, read as the reverse complement.
TATTCACCTTCCACCAAACTTATACAACTCATTCACATGAGAGGTATCCCCACCATGTTAATATCATCCATATAAAATGGAAACAAAAGACAAGGGGAAATTAGGTGGAAAAGAGGAGGGTGGCCATGATGAAAACGGACGAGTTCGGTTCGTTTCGACTCGAAAGTCCAAACAGATAAACTTCGATTCCGTTTCGATGTATTTATATCGATTAATTAATCCGATTAATTAAACATATCAAATACAAAATAATATAATTAATTTCTCCAAGAAATAATTATATACATGAATTAAATTAATCACCCAAGAATTTATTTAATTCATTAGCCGTAAATCAATTTATCCAATAAATCGATTTAGACATCTAATGTCCCAAATTTAGATATCCAATATCTAATACACATAATGAGATAATTAGCTTGATTCATTCCGTCACAATCCTAATGCGCGACTCGGTAGGTTCGTCTCGATCAAGAATGGGAGGAACCAAAGAGTAGTAGCACCACCTAGCCACTGGCGGCCTACACTGCACCCCCAACCGAGAACGAATGATTGGGATCATTCAAGAACCATTCTCACGTGAATACCAAGATAATGATAAACCCTTCTTTCAAATGTTCCGATCAAGTTATAGGGTCACGGTCAGTCAAACCCTATCTGTACTTGACGCTATGCATGCGTTAATGCAAATTGAGATCATCGAGCTGTCGTGTATCTAATACAACTAGCTTCAATGCTTTGGCCAAAGACTTTATGATCTCATCTGCCAATAACCGCATAGGACATATAACCCGCTCACTAACGGGAGAAAGAATTCTATCTTGGTATTCAGTAGGACCTGCTACTTGCCCATCAAGATACACGTTGAGGTTGACCCCCTCCTTCCGGTTTACAGGGTCGAACTACTCTAATGAAAATCTTGACGTCACAAGCACATCCCTACTAAATCCTCAAGTCGAAGGTTCACGAATACCTATCACAACCTTTCGATTCCATCATTGACTATCCTGGAGTGAAATCCGTGTGACGAATCGAGGGTGAGTCGATTCGAGTATACTAATCCAATTAGCATACCTATAACGTGTGCTCCCACTAACCATTAGTGTTCAACATGCACTCTCCTTGTCAAAGAACACGTCATACAAGTCTTTACATAAACTTAACGCCCAGTCAAGTTTCATCGACTTGCGAACGATTAAGTATTTGAGCTATAAACCTTTCCAGTGCCGACCCCCTTATCCAATAAGGAGTGGAACGTTTTGTTCTCAAATACACGGACTAGTTTCTATATGTATATTTACGAGTTAGGAATGCCAGTAACTACCAGTAAATAAAGAAACATTCATTGCCTTATATAAATGATTTACATAATTATAAGTACAATGCCCTCACTCAACAACCTCTGAGTGGCATTCGAGGGCATACTCCTAACAATCTCCCACTTGCACTCAATGCCACACACTATGGTATCTAATACCCATGTTCTCCAGATTATGCTCCAAGCTAATCTGAGAATGTGGCTTGGTCAGTGGATCAGTGACGTAGTCGGCTGACTCTACTCTATGCAGCACAATGTATCTCTTTGCGATCAAATACTCTTACGAGATGATACTCTCTCAATATGTTTGGTACTGTTGGGAAACCTCAGCTCTTAGGCTGTACTCTTTTCTGCGTGCAGCACAAGGTGTCACGAGAAGTTTACCTAGTAACTTCTTAACCTTTCCTTTGGAGGCCTCCGTGGCCGCTTTATACTCAGCCTAACTGGTGGAATCAGCAGTCACGCTATACTAGGCACTATGCCAAGATACTGCTCTTTCATTAAGAGTAAATGTAGCTAGAAGTAGACATATAATCGTCTTTCTGTCCTTGGAAGTCCAATACAGTGAATCCCACCACATTCTGTACTCCACCACCATATATAAGAATTAGATCTCTTAGTACTTCTAAAGTACTTGAGAACATTCTTTACGGCGGTCTAATGTTCCCTGACTGGGTTAGCCCGAAACCTACTTACCACGCTTCCAGCATGCGCAATGTCAGGTCTTGTACACAATAAAGCATATGTAAGGCTACCCACTTCCGAAGCATATGGTATATAACTCATTTCCTTTCATTGTTCCTCACTATGAGGACACATCTTCAAGGTGAGTTTTATTCCATGTCGCATCGGAAGGAACCCTCTTTAAGATCTAATCTATATAGAGGGCTTGGGAAAAACATATCATTCTCTTCGATCTATCCCAGTAGAGTCGAATCCCAAGAATATAGGTTTCTTCTCCCAAGTCTTTCATGGAGGAATTACTCGAAAGCCAAGCTTTCCTTAATCGAGCATTCCCACATCATTTCCTATTAGTAGAATGTCATCTACATATAGTACTTAGAATGTGATCTTGCTCCCACTAACCCTCTTGTATACACAAGATTCCTCTTCATTTTGCACGAAGTCAAACTCTTTGACCGTCTCGTCAAAATGAAGGTCCCAACTACATGAAGATCGCATACCCATTTCATGGAGTCTACATCCACCATTGCTAGGTCATTGGTCGCGGGTCGGTCTCTTGTTTATCACTCAGAACCTCGAGGAAACCCAGTTCCTCCAAGTGCATAAAACTATACCTCTCAGGTAAATGAGAAACCCTACTAGACCTACGAGGTGGTTGTACTTGTGTTTCAGAAAGTTCAGTTCCAGTTTCTTACACAGGTGTCTCCTGAGGAGTTTCATTGTATTCTTCTAAAGAAATACTTCTACCTGCTCCGCCTTCCTGAAGGAACTCATCTTCCAGGAAGTGTGGTTGGAAAGCAACAACGATCCTTCGATCTTCAGGCATGTAGAATAGATATCCCATCGTCCCAGACGGGAATCCAATGAAACGTCCCTTCGCAGACCTAGCTTCCAACTTTTCCACATTTGTCTTCTTGACATAGGCGGGACATCCCCAAATCCTAATATGAATAAGACTTGGTTTCCTTCCTTCCCACATCTCATGTGGAGTTTTAGGAATGGATTTGGAAGGACATCTGTTCAATATATACGCGGCAGTCAGGAGTGCATACCCCCACAGGTAAATCGGCAAGTCAGTATAGCCTAGCATGGAACGGACCATGTTCAACAGGGTCCGGTTCCTTCTTTCTGACACACCATTTAACTGAGGAGTACCTGGAGGTGTTAGTTGTGAAGCTATTCCATGTTCCTTAAGGAACTCGTCAAACTCCGTACTCATATACTCGCCACCTCGGTCCGACCGAAGTGCTTTGATATGATTACCAGTTTGTTTCTCGACTAGGGCCTTGAATTCCTGGAATTTCTCAAAAGCCTCGGATTTATGTTTCATTAAGTATACATAACCATACCTAGTATGATCATCTGTAAACGTAATAAAATATTGATATCCGTCATGTGCTGCTTCCAAAGCACCACAAACGTCAGTATGGATTAATCCCAGTTTATCAGCGGCTCTTTCAAATGTCCCTGTGAAGGGGGACTTAGTCATTTTGCCTTTAAGGCAAGATTCACAAGTAGGAAAGGGATCCGATCCCAATAGACCCATAAGTCCATCCTTTTCCATCTTGTAAACCTTGGTCTGACCAACATGACCAAGTCTTAGATGCCATTTTAAAACTTGATTGGTTTCATCCCTACCACGTTTTCTAGTCATAGAATTCACAACTACTTTGTTGTTGAGATTTAGATGATACAATCCATTCAACAATGTAGCAGTACCCACTAGTTTATTTCTAAAATAAATTTTGTAGGAACCATCACCAATGAAAAATGAAAAGCCTTTTCGGTCCATGACCGGAATGGATACAATGTTTTTGTGTCCCTTAGGAAAAACAAGTACATCTTCTAAAGTCAAAACAAAGCCGAATTCTAAACCCAAAAGAAGTGATCCTATGTCGGTCGCCTCGACACTATGCCCGCTTCCGACTGTGATCATAACTTCTCCAGCTCCAAGCTTCCTACTTTGTTCCAGATCCTGATTCACGGTACAAATATGAGAACTAGCACCAGAATCAAGTATCCAGGAAGTAGAAAATACAAGAGCGTAACAATTTGTTTCCAAAACTAAAAGTTCTGTACCTGAAGTGCCATGAAGAATCGGACAGTCTCTAGCCCAGTGGCCCAGCTCACCGCACTTGAGACAAACATCCTTCTTCTTCTTGTTCTTTGGAACCATCGGGGCCTTGCCCTTTCCCTTAAGGTCCTTAGCTTGTGGTCCAGTTCGCTTCTTGGTCTTTTTCTTCTTATTCTTAGACTTCCGAAGTCTAGAAGAAATCACAAGAGCAGACTCCTTCATTCGCGGAGTCTTCATCTGAGACTGAGCGGTCACAAGTTTGTTCATTAGCCCAGCTAAATTACATGAAATCTCATTGCAGTTGAAGTTCATAACAAACTGTGAGAAGGAATCACGGAGAGATTGTAGGATAAGGTCGGTTTGGAGAGAAGTATCCATTTTAAAATCAAGAGCCTCTAATCTCTCGATCATGGATATCATTTTGAGGACGTGTTCCCCAACCTTCTCACCTTCCTTCATCCTTGCACCGAACAGTTGCTTGGATATCTCATATCTAGCAGTTCTGCTATGATCACCATAAAGCTCGGTTAAGTGAGATAGAATCTGCCTAGCAGAAGTCATTTTCTCATGAGCTCTCTGAAGCTCATTAGACATGGAAGCCATCATATAAGCAGGGACTTTCACGTCATCCTTAACCCACTTTTCGTGGTTTTCAATCTCTTCCTGATTGGCTCGGGTCCGCACAGGAGGCGCCGGAATGTCCGTCTCTAAGACGTATCCCAGTGTCTCTATACTGAGGACAATCATCAGATTGCGGAGCCAATCCACAAAGTTAGGTCCCATTAAGGTGTTCTTTTCGAGCAGAATTGCGAGTGGATTCATTGTCATATTGAGATTTGAGTCTGCATTAAGTACGATAGATTAATTAGTGACTCATTCAATTATGTTCTGAGTATAGAATTAAGGTCTTTTCTAGTCTTGTTACCCAGCTCCCACTATTTTTATCGGAATAACATACTCCCATGTGATATCCGGAAGTATCGTCGCTCTACTTCATAGTGGTGATCGAGTTCTTTATAAATCTTAATAGAGGGCAACCGAACAGGTTTCTAGTCTATTAATTTTCATAAAGTGGTGTCCAACACCAACCCATCTAATGGATTATTCGATCTTCTTTTTCCCCTTGTTCACTCCCCTCAACCTATACGGTTTCTATGGTTCGTGAACAAGTTAAGTTTATACCATCGACGCAAATCAGTTTCACAATTGAATCTTATCCGACAACCTATCAGGTTTCTAGGGATAAAATTTGCTCCAACCGAAGGCATCCAATGCGCTCCCGGTAATTTATCCGTCCTCCCCGAACAACTACCCCGATAACTCGGAAGCATAGCACATCTGGTTTGGATTTCAATTTCTCAAAAACTCGATGGAGGGAAGGAAAACATTGAAACCTTATAAACTTAATTATTTGTTTTGGGAGAATTATCGCGATTAACGTTACACTTTGCACATTAATCGTTTAAGCGCGTTTGTGGCATTCATACAATATGAAACAACCATTCACAACCTAGTTGCTACCAACATGTGGTTCATGGACCGTTCCTAGAAAACAAAAACTCCGTAATCTAATTACAAGTCTTCGTCTTGAACCTTCGTCTTCTCGAAATGGATCTTCCTCCGGTCTTCGTCATTACATATAAATTTTACATCAAAAATTTGCATCCTAGATACAAACATTTCTAGTAAAATAAATAGGCTCAAAACGGCCTTTACAACCCAATCGAATAAAACGAACGATTCAAAACTAAGTCCATGAACCACATCCCCATTCAAAAGCATTCATACAATAAATACTATATAAATGGAAAGCGTAGAGATACATTGATCCAATCAACAATACGAACCGATCCAATCGATTCACACAATCGGTAATATGATAACGTTCAAAATAATTCGGTCGACCATAAATATTCCAATTAATCAAATTTCCCTTATAAAATGAAATACCATAAATCATTTTAATCATATTAAATCCAATTTAACATGAGGAAGATTAATTTTAAAGAATACACGAAAAAATCGAGCCGGGGCGAAAATGGCCTGCCATGGCCGAGTCACTGTCGGCATCTTTCCGTGATCCGGCACGGCATGGCCGAGTCACGCTTCGGCGGTACCCGTCGGGCACGGCCCGTGTCTCGACACGGTCGGGTGCCACTGGCGATGGCACGGGATCGCGGACACGGCCCGTGTCACCAGACACGGCCGAGTCACCCTGGCAGCTTCCTGCCCTTTGTCCGAAAAATCGTCCGACGACGATTCGGAGCTCGATTTTCGACCGGATATCCAATATCAATATTTTTCAACATTCATATCTTCAATATAAATCATATTTCCAAGAAATTAAGATTTATATTAAGACATAAACTTACGAAAAATATAACTACAACGAACGTAAAAATATATACCACGATTATGACTAAAATGATTCCAAATCATTCACCATATAATCAAGCATTCCAAATGCCAATATCGTATATACGATCGCAAGACCTACGCTCCGATACCACTGTTGGGATTCGGTGCCTAAAACGAAGGCCCAGCGGAAGCGGTAAAACGAAAATTAATTCGATCCGAATCCCTACGAGGATCGATCGAGCTACGATTATACGAATATCAAAACGAATAACAAGAGATATAGAAACTCACCCTTGTAGTCCGTTGATTAGATGGATAACCTTATCTTGAGCTATTCCCCAAGCTTTGCTTGATCTCTACGAATCTATTCCGCTTCAAGCCCTTGAACGATCCAACGCCGAAAGCACCGCGTCTCTACTTGCCACGCACCGGAAAAAAGAACGGAATGACAACACTTTGCTATCCTCCGAGGATACGGCTAGAGCTAGGTGATGAAGCTATTGATTTTGATGAATATACTCCAAGTATGTTTATCAAAATTCTCTCAATATTTTTTTCTCAATTTTCTCCAAGAAAAATGAAGAAGAAGTTAGTGAAGAAGATGAAGATGAGTATGAACACCATGAAATGAACTCTAAGTTCTATTCTCTCTCTCCTTCAAACTCACTTACGTATCTCTCTCCTCCAAGGTGTGAATTATATATGTTATATGATGAAGTCTTCTCAATCACAAGCTTACATATATATTCTTTATTCACCTTCCACCAAACTTATACAACTCATTCACATGAGAGGTATCCCCACCATGTTAATATCATCCATATAAAATGGAAACAAAAGACAAGGGGAAATTAGGTGGAAAAGAGGAGGGTGGCCATGATGAAAACGGACGAGTTCGGTTCGTTTCGGACTCCCGAAAGTCCAAACAGATAAACTTCGATTCCGTTTCGATGTATTTATATCGATTAATTAATCCAATTAATTAAACATATCAAATACAAAATAATATAATTAATTTCTCCAAGAAATAATTATATACATGAATTAAATTAATCACCCAGTAATTTATTTAATTCATTAGGCCGTAAATCAATTTATCCAATAAATCGATTTAGACATCTAATGTCCCAAATTTAGATATCCAATATCTAATACACATAATGAGATAATTAGCTTGATTCATTCCGTCGTCAATCCTAATGCGCGACTCGGTAGGTTCGTCTCAGTCAGCAATGGGAGGAACCAAAGAGTAGTAGCACCACCTAGCCAGCCTGGCGGCCTACACTGTACCCCAACTGAGAACGAATGATTGGGATCATTCAAGAACCATTCTGTCGTGAATACCAGTATACGTATAAATCCTTCTTTCAAATGTCCCGATCAAGTTATAGGGTCACGGTTGTAATATCCGCAATTTCGAATTTCGGTAATTTTCTTTTTTCGGAGGAAGTTCGTTTTGACAACTCTATCATGACCGTTTCATCATTCCGAGAATGATTAATTCTGAACTTTTTGTCAACCGAGTTCGTTTCGGTGTCGTTTTGTTGAGTTCCGTGCTTTTTAACGACTTTTCTAAGTATGAGTTCGACTTTGTTGGATCACCATTAATTTTTGGTGACTCCAAAAATTCTAAATCTTTGCAATATTATAGAGCATCGAGTTAGCTTTCCAATGGTTCGAACGGTGAGTCAATCGGAGTCCGGACGAGAGAGTTATGGTCGTTTTAGCTCACCCGCTCGTTATTGGCGATCATGCCGGCCGGACCCGACTGCCGTGTCGTCGACACGGCCGTGCTGCACTCGTCCGGAATCGAAAGTTTCGTCTCGGGACCCGACCGTGTCGTCCGACACGGCCCGTGCCGTACTCGTCCGGAAATGCCGTAACCGACTGCCGACACGCCCGACCGTGTTCAGTGACACGGCCGAGTCTCGCCAGTCGCCGCTTGACGGAGTCACTGTCGGAAGGCCCTCCGCGCCGCGACCGTGTCAAGCAGGACACGACCGTGCCGATCGTGCCGATCTTGTCGGCCAGCTGTGCAACGCGACCGTGTCATGCAGGACACGGCCGAGTCCATGTCGGCCAATCGCGCCACGACCGTGTCGGGCGGACACGGCCGAGTCTGTCACCTATAAAAGGCCCCGCAGACGTTTTTCTTGCCATTTTTCACCTTCTTCTTCTCCTCTTCCGCACCGGGCGTGTTCCAAGATTGTAGCCATGTTGTTTAACAACATATACATGAAGTTTGGAGGTTCATATCATCAATCATCCGTCTATAACATCCTTTGATCGAGCGACCAGTCGATTTCCTAGAAATCTAGTTTTGGGGAATTTGGGGGTTTTTGTTGTTTTCGTCCGATTAATCCGATTTAACTTAGGATTTTGATGGATTGATGATTATATAGATGTATTATATCATTTCCGTTATTATTCCATGGTTGGATCGTATCGATTCGTTGTTTGAGTCGAGTTCTTGACCGACGCCTTGAAGGTGTCCTTAAAATGTCTTAGAGGGGTTTTCGGGCGTTCTACGATTATTCCTCATCGTATGATCGATGATTTATTGATTATATTGTTGTTAGGGTCGAGTTTCTTGTGAAGAAACCGTGTTGAACCCTTCCGTTCGTTGTCGTCTTCCTTTTCGTTAGCATCGGGCGTTTCGAAGCTTTCCGGTTGAGCCGTGTTCGTCGGAATACTTGCGTGCGATTTGAGGCAAGTACCTTGTCCATACAATTCTTGTTTTGTGAATATAATAATTGGTGATCGTCTTTATATGTTTGTTTGATTGTTTGAACGAGTTTTCAAAATATTCAATTAGCCTTGTTAAAGGCTTTCTTTCAAAACGCGTATGTTTTGTGAACGGTGTTTTGAGAATTGATTATGATTTGATTATTTTGAACGTTGAAGGATTTTATGATGATACTCCTATTGTTTAAAGTTATGGAATCGTGTATTCCGTATTTAATCTTGTTATTGTGTTTTGAAGAGTTTGATAATGGTGTCGAGTTAATGGCCATCTCTAGTGAGTATTCTCAATGAACTTACATTCTTAGCATGTTAGTATTGCATGAGTAACGTGTGTGTGTGTATGCTCACTGCGGGTTAGATCCGACGGGGTCTCGGTAGGGCTCCACGGCCGTGGAACCGCGAGCTTGCTTTTAACCACTGCGGGTTAGATCCGACGGGGTCTCGCTAGGGATCCACGAAGCTGTGGGTCCGCGGTTAATTGTGGTGCATTTTACAAATGTGATTCGATATTGGCATTTCCGGAAATGAGTGCTTTTGAACGGTTTTCATGATTGCATGCATTGACTAAGTGTGTAAGAGGTAAGTTGTTCGTTTGGCCTACTTGGCTAGGATGGCACTAGAGTATTTTGTTGTTTGTTTTAAATCCTTTATTTGTGGATTTTGATGTTGGGAGACGAACCTTGTGGTCGTTCTTGTGTACTGTGAGTTGATGAGATTTGGGGCTAAAATCCCAATGGTTTTGTAAAAGTCATTTTACGGATTTGGGGCTAAAATCCCAACGGGTTGGTAAATGTCATTTTTCGGAAAGTAAAGATTTGGGGCGGTGACCCCTTTTTGTCTTGTGGATTTTGAAAAGTAGGATTTGATAATCCTAAATGGTTTTCTATTAAAACTCTCGATGGCATTCTAAACCGTCTTATAAATTATTTCCATTGAATTATGGTATTTCGATTTTTAAAGGTTTTCTCAAACCCTTGCCTCGAGAAGTACTTTTCGTTTCGTTTGGATCTTTGAGGATTCCTGGTTATTGTCATTCGTGGAATGTGAATTGTATGGCTCGTTTTTGCACTTTGTATTTGCACTAGCAAAACAGTGGAGTTTTGCTAACCCCCGAGTATTCGGGGGGTGGATGTCTGTTTTTGCATTCAGGTTTTGGAGCATATCACAGGGTCGGCACGAAGGATGATGAAAGATGATCGATACTAATCACACGAGGAACCGTACTCTGTTTATTGGTTCAGCTGTACTCTATTTTTCCGCTGCTATATTTTCCCGTTGTACGGGCGTAGTTGTATTGTTTTCCCCTGCGTGGGCATGAGTTGTATTTGAGTTGTATGTATTTGTGGAAAGACCAAATCGGTCTACTGAGTCATTGTAGCCTTGAAGGCATTGTCGAGATGTTAAATGTTGTTACCAGCCTGGTAGATCCTCGAGGAGAGCGTCTACGGCGTGTAATATCCCTGAGTGGATTGGGGGTGTTACATAAATGGTATCGGAGCAAGGTTGAGGAAACCTAGACTGTCGGGTCAAGTCGTGTTGTTGAGTCTTGTTTCGTCGGATTTTATCTGACTGAGTCGTGTCGCGACGCGTCGTTTTAGTTTGTTGGTCGTGATTAGTATCGTGGGGCGATCATCATCTTCGTGCGACCTGTGGAAGTAAGTCTCCCTTCTTTGTGTTGTGCCTCGTGTGATACGAGCTATTTTTATGATTATTTGTTAAGTGATGGAACCCTTATGTGGGTTTTGATTTCACGATATGTATTTAATCGACTCTCGTATTTGATTTATACGAGGAGTGTCGTCGCTTGTGATAACTTTTTATTGTTGTTTTTGTTCGTTGTTGATGATTTTCGAATCGATTTGCACGTTTTACAAGTCTCTTGTGGAAGCTTTGTGCTTATACGCGTTCGACTTGTTCACTAGCCAGTGCGGGAGGGTATTTTATCAGTGGTTTTGTTCTGAATGTGGTATTTTATCGTTTATTTTCGTTTAAAGACATGTATTGTCTTGATTTTAAATGTTTTGATGCGTGTGCTAGGAGTTGTTTTAGTGAACGTCGGTATGTGTGAGTTTTGGGCATTCTGGCCTATTGGATTTTTGAAAACCTTGAATATCTTAGAAAAATAAACTTCGAGACATACTTTTCAAATGACTTATTTTCTTGTGGTACATCCTAGGTGCCACAATGTATTTCAAAAATTTTCTACCTCGAGGACCAAAATATTTTGAGATATTTTCAACACTTTTATTTAGACCCGAGGGTCGAATATTTTGAAAGTTTTCACTAAGAGAAAATGTCCTCATTTTTATCAAATATGATATGGTTCTCCAAAGTCTCGATAATGATGTTTCACGTTTGTACTTTTTGAAAGGTGATACTCAAGATCAATCGGTGTTCTTCTAAATTATTTTCAAAATGAGGTTTTCGTTTTTAAAACCTATCCATTCCCGTTTGAGGACTGGGTATGTATGTGTGATGTTCGCGTTGTCATTTTGATACTTTCTCCCGAATATGATCGAATTGGCGGTGTGAGCGTTGAGACGCTTTCCACACATTGGTTGTGCTAGCCCCTGTGAGAGGCGGAGTGTTGGTGTTGAATGTTGTCGCCTCATGGCAATCTCTGCGTTGTCGCGCATGTGCGAGCTGTTAGAGCTTGGTTTGGTATGACCGTGTGCATCGGTGATGGTTTCGTTATGCGTCGATTGTTTAATGTCTTGATACCTTGCTCCCGTTTTTTTTTTTGTGAATTTCGTGGACGAGGTCGGAGGTAATGCCCGTACTATTTTGACTTCTGTATTTTCTCTTTCTCCAGTCTATCGATTCGCTCATGTTCGCTGATACTTTATGAACATGTTCTGTATTTCGGTTTCATCGTCCGGGCGAACTACGACCTTGTTGTGGGTCGATCTGGTTATCGCTGTGACTTTTTCGAGTTCGGTTCGATTCTTGTGAACTTTGTTCGGGAGTAACATCATTTGGTTCTACTAGTCCTTTTATTCGAAGGGATCGGATTTTGAACTTCTGTATTTTCTGCTTTGTCGACTCATTTATGTTCGTTGACATTTCTGAGCTTGTCCTGTCCCTTGTTTTTGTTTATCGAACGAGTGTGGCATCATTTCGGAATAACTCATTTGTCATTGTGACTTTTCAATTTCTATTCCCTTTCATGTGGATCTTATGTGAATGCATACGTTGTTGTTTTCACCGGATCATATAATGTCTCGAGTCGAGATGTGAACCTTGGAGTTGTTGTTTGAATTTTATTGTTCTTCGTGATTCGAACATGATTGTTCGTTTTTGTTGTCTCGACCGTTGTGGTTCGGTCGTTTGTTTGTTCGGTTTTTGTCCTCGTTTCGTGATCGTTGAGCATTCAGGCTCCTTCCTAATTCCCTTAAGTTCGGGAAATTAGTCTCGTTTTCGATCTTCCAACCCTTGAGCGGTGGAATTCCGTATTTGTTCAGCGATTGGCTCGCGTTTTGATTGATGTACCGTTGGGTTGGTCAATCGTATTGATTTTCGTTCGTTGTATTTTGTGATTGTTCGGATAATTGACTTGATTGTATTATCCATTTGATGACGCTTGTCATTTGTTGGTTTTATTATATCCCTAACGGCAACGTTGTGTTGGTCGTCGTGGAGCGTGTTTTCACACCGTATATTCCGTTGCGTTGTATGTAACGTTTTGCCGTTTGGCATCAGTTACGCGTTTCTTGCGTATCTCATTGAGTTTTCCTGGTGGGATATTGCTTCTCCCTACTTGTTTTAAGTTTCGGGACGAAACTTCTTTTAAGGAGGGTAGAATGTAATATCCGCAATTTCGAATTTCGGTAATTTTCTTTTTTCGGAGGAAGTTCGTTTTGACAACTCTATCATGACCGTTTCATCATTCCGAGAATGATTAATTCTGAACTTTTTGTCAACCGAGTTCGTTTTGTTGAGTTCCGTGCTTTTTAACGACTTTTCTAAGTATGAGTTCGACTTTGTTAGATCACCATTAATTTTTGGTGACTCCAAAAATTCTAAATCTTTGCAATATTATAGAGCATCGAGTTAGCTTTCCAATGGTTCGAACGGTGAGTCAATCGGAGTCCGGACGAGAGAGTTATGGTCGTTTTAGCTCACCCGCTCGTTATTGGCCGATCACTGCCGGCCGGACCCGACCGTGTCGTCCGACACGGCCCGTGCCGTACTCGTCCGGAACTGCCGAAAGTTTATGTCTCAGGACCCGACCGTGTCGTCCGACACGGCCCGTGCCGTACTCGTCCGGAAATGCCGGAACCATCGCCGACACGCCCGGCCGTGTTCCAGACACGGTCGAGTCCCGCCAGTCGCATCGGACGGAGTCACCGTCGGAAGGCCCTCCGCGCCGCGACCGTGTCAGCGAGGACACGGCCGTGCGATCGTGCGATCTTGTCGGCCAGGTGTACGCGAGCAGCCGTGTCATGCGGGACACGGTCGAGTCCATGTCGGCAGCTGCGCGCCACGACCGTGTCGGGCGGACACGGCCGAGTCTGTCGGCTTTATAAAGGCCCCCGCAGACGTTTTCTTGCCATTTTTCACCTTCTTCTTCTCCTCTTCCGCAGCTGGGCGTGTTCCAAGATTGTAGCCATGTTGTTTAACAACATATACATGAAGTTTGGAGGTTCATATCATCAATCATCCGTCCTATAACATCCTTTGATCGAGCGAATCAGGTCAGATTTCCTAGAAATCTACTTTTGGGGAATTTGGGGGTTTTTGTTGTTTTCGTCCGATTAATCCGATTTAACTTAGGATTTTGATGGATTGATGATTATTTAGATGTATTATATCATTTCTGTTATTATTCCATGGTTGGATCGTATCGATTCGTTGTTTGAGTCGAGTTCTTGACCGACGCCTTGAAGGTGTCCGGTAAAATGTCTTAGAGGGGTTTTCGGGCGTTCTACGATTATTCCTCATCGTATGATCGATGATTTATTGATTATATTGTTGTTAGGGTCGAGTTTCTTGTGAAGAAACCGTGTTGAACCCTTCCGTTCGTTGTCGTCTTCCTTTTCGTTAGCATCGGGCGTTTCGAAGCTTTCCGGTTGAGCCGTGTTCGTCGGAATACTTGCGTGCCGATTTCGAGGCAAGTACCTTGTCCATACAATTCTTGTTTTGTGAATATAATAATTGGTGATCGTCTTTATATGTTTGTTTGATTGTTTGAACGAGTTTTCAAAATATTCAATTAGCCTTGTTAAAGGCTTTCTTTCAAAACGCGTATGTTTTGTGAACGGTGTTTTGAGAATTGATTATGATTTGATTATTTTGAACGTTGAAGGATTTTATGATGATACTCCTATTGTTTAAAGTTATGGAATCGTGTATTCCGTATTTAATCTTGTTATTGTGTTTTGAAGAGTTTGATAATGGTGTCGAGTTAATGGCCATCTCTAGTGAGTATTCTCAATGAACGTACATTCTTAGCATGTTAGTATTGCATGAGTAACGTGTGTGTGTGTATGCTCACTGCGGGTTAGATCCGACGGGGTCTCGGTAGGGCTCCACGAAGCTGTGGAACCGCGAGCTTGCTTTTAACCACTGCGGGTTAGATCCGACGGGGTCTCGGTAGGGATCCACGAAGCGGGGGGTCCGCGGTTAATTGTGGTGCATTTTACAAATGTGATTCGATATTGGCATTTCCGGAAATGAGTGCTTTTGAACGGTTTTCATGATTGCATGCATTGACTAAGTGTGTAAGAGGTAAGTTGTTCGTTTGGCCTACTTGGCTAGGATGGCACTAGAGTATTTTGTTGTTTGTTTTAAATCCTTTATTTGTGGATTTTGATGTTGGGAGACGAACCTTGTGGTCGTTCTTGTGTACTGTGAGTTGATGAGATTTGGGGCTAAAATCCCAATGGTTTTGTAAAAGTCATTTTACGGATTTGGGGCTAAAATCCCAACGGGTTGGTAAATGTCATTTTTCGGAAAGTAAAGATTTGGGGCGGTGACCCCTTTTTGTCTTGTGGATTTTGAAAAGTAGGATTTGATAATCCTAAATGGTTTTCTATTAAAACTCTCGATGGCATTCTAAACCGTCTTATAAATTATTTCCATTGAATTATGGTATTTCGATTTTTAAAGGTTTTCTCAAACCCTTGCCTCGAGAAGTACTTTTCGTTTCGTTTGGATCTTTGAGGATTCCTGGTTATTGTTATTCGTGGAATGTGAATTGTATGGCTCGTTTTTGCACTTTGTATTTGCACTAGCAAAACAGTGGAGTTTTGCTAACCCCCGAGTATTCGGGGGGTGGATGTCTGTTTTTGCATTCAGGTTTTGGAGCATATCACAGGGTCGGCACGAAGGATGATGAAAGATGATCGATACTAATCACACGAGGAACCGTACTCTGTTTATTGGTTCAGTTGTACTCTATTTTTCCGCTGCTATATTTTCCTGTTGTACGGGCGTAGTTGTATTGTTTTCCCCTGCGTGGGCATGAGTTGTATTTGAGTTGTATGTATTTGTGGAAAGACCAAATCGGTAAAAAAAGTCATTGTAGCCTTGAAGGCATTGTCGAGATGTTAAATGTTGTTACCAGCCTGGTAGATCCTCGAGGAGAGCGTCTACGGCGTGTAATATCCCTGAGTGGATTGGGGGTGTTACAACGGTCAGTCAAACCCTATCTGTACTTGACGCTATGCATGCGTTAATGCAAATCGAGATCATCGAGCTGTCGTGTATCTAATACAACTAGCTTCAATGCTTTGGCCAAAGACTTTATGATCTCATCTGCCAATAACCGCATAGGACATATAACCCGCTCACTAACGGGAGAAAAGAATTCTATCTTGGTATTCAGTAGGACCTGCTACTTGCCCATCAAGATGCACGTTGAGGTTGACCCCCGCCTTCCGGTTTACAGGGTCGAACTACTCTAATGAAAATCTTGACGTCACAAGCACATCCCTACTAAATCCTCAAGTCGAAGGTTCACGAATACCTATCACAACCTTTCGATTCCATCATTGACTATCCCGGAGTGAAATCCGTGTGACGAATCGAGGGTGAGTCGATTCGAGTATACTAATCCAATTAGCATACCTATAACGTGTGCTCCCACTAACCATTAGTGTTCAACAGGCACTCTCCTTGTCAAAGAACACGTCATACAAGTCTTTACATAAACTTAACGCCTACCAAGTTTCATCGACTTGCGAACGATTAAGTATTTGAGCTATAAACCTTTCCAAGGTGCGACCCCTTATCCAATAAGGAGTGGAACGTTTTGTTCTCAAATACACGGACTAGTTTCTATATGTATATTTACGAGTTAGGAATGCCAGTAACTACCAGTAAATAAAGAAACATTCATTGCCTTATATAAATGATTTACATAATTATAAGTACAATGCCCTCACTCAACAACCTCTGAGTGGCATTCGAGGGCATACTCCTAACAACTCAAACCCAACTTAATAAAATTCCTAAGTCTTGAAATTATGATTGAAAGCCCAACCCAACTACTTAATCCATTTACAATTAAACAAATACTCAACTAACTATATTAATATTTTACACACTTAAAATACCAAAAAAAATATACACACACACACACACCAAATGGGCGGCCAAGTGGATAGGGGGAGGACTCCTAGAGTCTTCATGTCCTCCTCATGCAAGACATAATCTTGTGTCTTGTGTTTCCTTTCCCCGTGCTTGACCACCTCTTTTTAGACACTTAAAATATACACCACATTAACCTTATATTACATGCAAAGCAAAAAAAAAATCTGAAAATTGAGACTAGAGAGAGAGAGGGCCGATCTAAGAGGAAGAAAGAAGGAGGAAGGGGGAAAATTCAACAAGAGAATAGGTAATCTCATTTCTTATATTTCAATATATTAGTTATCATCCAAATTCCCCTAATCTAACTCAAATATCTAAACATGCAAATAAAATATGCATCATGGATGCATGGATACTTGAATCGGCCGAACCATGTAGTTCAAGGAGGGAGATCGTTTTCTTCCCACTTCCGAGACCTAGAACCATTTACTTCCGACAAAAAATCGAGATGGATAGAATTGTTTTCTTTCTTTTCTCTTATTCAAAATTATTACAAGTTAAATATATATGGTGCATGCAAGTATTATGACTTTAGTTAGCTATACTTGATTAAAAATGACATTCATTACTATGCATGTAATGATCTTTGCAATTATATGTGCAAATTAATTCATTGGTGGAAACTTTGGTTGAATATGGCAAATCTAACCTTTGGTTATTAAAATCCAAAAAATATATGATTATATATTGGACTATGGTAAGAGGATAATTGGTCACCGGAAGATTTGATAATTCGAACTTAAGTTCGAAGGATAACTAGAATAATTTAAATAAAATAAATTTTAGAGTAAAATTGTTAAAATCAATGATTCTGGTCTTATGTCATGAAATTAAGTCTATATGTAACAAAAATAAGTTCTCCATAAAATTTCACCTAGATCGCAATTTACTAAAATAAAAAATCGGGGCAAAAATGTAAATCTCAAGAATTCCGGGCCAAAACTGTAAATCACAGAAATTTACTGTTTCGAAAAAAAATTCCAGAAAAGTTGAGCTCGTTGGACTCATAATAACATAAGGAGCTTACCCCGAAAATTTGAGGTCAATCCGACAAGAAATGAAAAAGATATGTCAAGAATACTAAAATGCCGATTAAGGCAAAATGAAGGGGTAAAATTATAATTTCTAAAAGAATAGAAATTAAAAATGAACATAATCTAAAAGTACAAGTCATAAGGTTCAAATCACAACTGGATTCATAATTTTCGTAGTTGAAATGAATCCAAACGAAGTAATCAAAATTATAAGACAAAACTAAATAAAAAAATAATAATAATAGTACTTTAATTTCGAAAGGGAGAATTGTAATTTATGGAAGGAAAAATCTCCATGCAACTTCTGATCTTCAATCCTCATATCATGACGGACTTTTCGCAATAAAGTTCGTAATTTTCGGACGTATAATCAATCCGTACCGAATTATTCAAATTTATAATATTTTAGTAAAAATAATGATAGTACTTAAAAGACGGAAGGGCAGAATTGTAATTTTCGAAAGTTAAAACTTTCATGCAATTTCTGACCTTAAATCCTCATATTATGACGGACTTTTCGCAATAAAGTTCGTAATTTTCGGACGTATAATCAATCTGTACCGAATTATTCAAATTTATAATATTTTAGTAAAAATAATGATAGTACTTAAAAGACGGAAGGGCAGAATTGTAATTTTTGAAAGGTAAAACTTTCATGCAACTTCTGACCTTCAATCCTCATATCATGACGAACTTTTCGCAATAAAGTTCTTAATTTTCGGACATATAATCAATCCGTACCGAATTACCCAAATTCATACAATTATAGTAAAAATAATAATGATAGTACTTAAAAGATGGAAGGGCAGAATTGTAATTTTGGAAAGGTAAACTTTCATGCGACTTCTGACCTTCAATCCTCATTGTTAGGGATACTTGTTAGATTTTGATGATGTCATTAATATAAAATCAAATGTTTATTTCTTGGCAAAATGTAAGGAAGAACCAAATGAGTATCTTCCATAGGCCAGATATGTTAGGTATATAACTTAGCAAAATGTAAAGAAGAACCAAATGAGTATCTTCTGTAGGCCAAAAATTAGTTAGGCTGAAAAACGGCTAAGTACTGAGTACAGCTAAGTCCATCAGAGAGGAACAGCCGACTCCAATCAGAGTAGCTCTGGTCAACAAAATTTATCAGAGAAGTTTGACCAGACTGCAGCCAAGGTACCTCAGGGAAGTCACCTGATCAGATGAGTCACAACGGTGAATGTACCGAGAGGACCTGTCTGCAGAGATGTTAGCTGCACATCAGCCTACTCGAAATGCAGCCAAGTACTCCAAGTCCACGTCAGCATGAGTTGAAAAGTCAAGAATTTCGGAAAGTCACATGCAACGTGAAGAGACAAATTGGAGTGATTCCCGCAAGAGATATGATTTAAATAAATCATCCAGACCCACCTTGAAGACTTTAATCCTTTTATATTCAAAAGATTCGGCGCTCACATGCAGAAGTCTTCTAGCAGTCGGAAGATAAAATAAAATAATGGGAATCCAGCCTTGCAACGTTCAGAAAGATTAAACAATGAAGTCTCCCTCCAACGGACGGATTTGTTCAAAAGATTTGCAACGGCTACAAGGAAAAAGCTCAGAGATCATGACCTATATATATCCGGAGATTTGAAGCTGAGCAACTACCGGTGCGAACATACATTCAAGCGATCAAAGCAATCAAGCAATCTAAAGCAATCAATAGCATCGTGAAAAGAGCAGATCTAAAAGTTCATACTTAAAAGAAGCTCTTAGTTGGAGAAGACAAAAACTCTTGTCTATAATCCTGAGTACGGGATACTTCACTGGTTGAAGTAAGAGACTGTAAAGGCATCCAAGGATCGAGGATCAAGAGGTGCAAGGCAGTCAAGTGTTTACGACGGCACGGATTTCCACTGGTTGGAAGCTGTTGTAGTGTGGTTTGAATCACTGTAATATTTATCACTGGTTGAAACTTATAGTGAATTCATCTCCAACTGGTTTGGAGAAAAGTGGATTAGTAGAGGATTACCCCACCTCTGAGACCACTATAATTGCCTGCGTTATTTACTGTGTTACTACATCATACTTTAACTGCTGCATTCATTGTTAAGTGTTTCATTAAGTTGATTTCTATTCGTCATCAGCTGACTTCCGCACATATCTAAGAACAAACGACACCAAGTCATTTGTTTAACTATCAGCTGAAGAAACTCACTCTTCGTGAGAAAGAGTTCAAGAGTTTCTACAAGTCTATTCACCCCCCCTCCAGACTTGTACCCGGACGACTTCTGACCTACAAGTGGTATCGGAGAGGTTGGTTCATTTATTTCACGAACCAGATCTATATCAGATATATATCTCTACTCTCACTTTATAATGGAACACATGCACTCTAGACTCCCTGTGTTTTCAGTTGACGAGTATGATCTGTGGAAGATAAGGATGCAGGCACACTTATCTTCAATTCATGACGACATGTGGTGCATCATTGAAGACGGTACATTCATCTTTGAGAAGGACAACACAGCAGAGGAGATCGCAGCAGGAAGGCCAGAGAAGATTCCTAAGAAGAGGACGGAGCTGACTCCCGAAGAAAGAAAGCTGGCCAATCTTGATAACCGGGCTAGAGATGTGTTATATCAAACTCTTGACAAATCCACCATGGTCAAGATCAAGAACTGTAAGAATGCCAAAGAAATCTGGGACACATTAGCCCTAATGTGTGAAGGAACGGAGCTGATCAAGGAAAACAAGCTGTCAATTGCTATCCAAAAATTTGATAACTTTAAAATGAAGAATGGTGAATCCATAGATCAAGTGGACACAAGGTTCACTGAAATTATTAATGAGATCAACTCCCTGGGCAAAACATATGGCAACAGGGAAATGGCACTAAAGGTCCTCAGATCTCTCAACCCCGAATGGAGCATGAAGGCCGTAGCCATGAGAGAGTCCAAGGACCTGAATAAAATAAAGATTCAGGAGCTGTTCTCTGATCTGAAGGCTTATGAGTTCGAGCTTCCAAGTTCAACCTCAACTGATCCTGCAGAGAAGGGAATCGCATTTGCAGCCGAGTCCCCTGCCAAGAGCCTATCTGATGTGAAACCTCCAAATCCACTAGATTTTGAGGAAGAAATGGCTTTCATAATGCAAAGGTTCAGCAATTTTAGAAAGAACTACTCCAAGTATAAGAAAAATTACAAGGAGAATCCAAGAAGGAACCAGAAGGCTGGAAGATGGAAAGTACAATGCTATAATTGTCACAAGATAGGACACATCCAAATGGACTGTCCTGAGCTCAAGAAGGACGAAACCAAGAAGGAGGTGGGCAGAAAGGAAGATAGAAGAAAGGCCCTCATCGGAGAAGACCAGGAGCATGTCGAATCAAGCAGCGGATTCTTTTCTGATGAAGACGAGGAATATGACTACCTGATGGCAAACCTAGCTGATGAAGAGGTAACCTCTAAACCCACCGATTCAAATAATAGCTCAGCCACGTCACAAGATATGGATCTATATGAATCGGTAAATCAATTATTTAAAGACTTTGAAACAATCAAATCTGCACACCAAGCTGTATCAGCAGAGAAGACTCAGCTGCAAGATGAGAATAGGCAGCTGAAAAATGATTTCGAAAAACTCAGCCTAGATCTGAATAAGGTTGAGAAAACTACAGCTGACTCTAAAAACCAGGCAAATGTTAATACAGCTGAGATAGATCGACTAACCATTTTACTTAAAGAAAAATCAGCTGCACTTGCTCATGCCAAAGCCGAGTTTACTAAGCTGGCTCAGATAAATAAGACTCAGGCGCAGGAAATAACCTCCCTGAAGGCGTCTTCAACTCTGGGAGAATTGTGTACTTATAAAAGGTCACTATATACCAAATCAGGCCTTGGATATGATTCTCACACTCCCTCTAGTTCTGAAACCAAGTTTATCAAGGGATAAACAATTGTCTCGACTGCTGAGCCTATATATAAACCAATTTTCAAAAACAGGCAACAACCAAGTCAAACGTCTAGGCTGCAGTCAGGTTACACCAGACAGCCACCTAGACAGGCGACTAGGCAGTGGCCCAGGCAAAAGCAGCTTAGACAACATGCCCACTATTACCAACAACTCCCCAAAAATAGATTTCACAATGGGAGGGGCTGATGGAAACCTCAAGGTTATCCTGATTATCAAAATGAACAAGTGTGGAGACCACAAAAATTTAATAAATGGTCTCAGCCTAGATTTAGAAATGGCCCACACTATCAAAATTTTGAGAAATATCCGGTATACAATCCAACCAGAAGATTCAGACCTCGACCACAGACACCTTATGAGGGTTATAATAATAAAAATTTCTATAATCCAAGGAGAAATCGATTCTCCAGGAAACCAGCTAACCCCAAAGGACCCACACAAATTTGGGTACCTAAATCTGTGCTTGTTTAATTGCAGAAAAGGTGGAAGGACTACAACCACACCTCCTCAAGCTCAAATTTTGGAGGTGAAGAATGGTTTGTAGACTCTGGATGCTCGAGGCATATGACCGGGAACAAGAAGATACTGACCAAATACATCAAAGAAAGAGGTCCCGATGTAACCTTTGGAGATAGCTCTAGAGGACAGACAAAAGGCTTTGGATAACTGCACCGAGGAAACATTGTCATATCCAAAGTTCATTATGTCAAAGGGCTTAAGTACAACCTCCTGAGCATAAGCCAGTTCTGTGACAAGAAGAATCTAGTAGTCTTCACCATCTTGAAGTGTATGGTGATAGACTTATCTGGAGAAATAACGCTACAAGGTTTCGGAAGAAGAGATGTCTACATGATTGATTGGAACACAGGAACACCTAACTCCTGTTTTCTATCCAAAACAGCAGCTGAGAATGGATGGTTGTGGCACAAAAGACTATGTCACCTGAACTTCAAAGCCATCAACAAAATTAGTTCTCAGAAGCTGGTCAGAGGACTTCCAAATGAAGCATTCAAGAAGGAAGCACTCTGTGATGCATGTCAGAAGGGAAAGCAGACCAAGGCATCGTTCAAGCCAGTTCAGCCTACAACGCTCACAACAAGGATCTTAGATCTACTCCACATGGATCTATTTGGTCCTATCAAGCCAAGGACTTTGAGCGGCCGAAAGCATGCACTTGTAATAGTAGATGATTATTCAAGGTACACTTGGATTATCTTCCTATACAAGAAAAGTGAAACCCTGGCCAAGTTACCCGAGTGCGAGAAGGATCCAGAATGAGAAATCCCTCTCCATAATCAAGATCGATCAGATAGAGGAGGAGAGTTTCTCAACAAGGCGATAACCGATTACGGTGATCGAATGGGATCCAGCATGAGCTCTCTACGGCCAGGACGCCCAGCAGAATGGTGTTCTTGAAAGAAGGAACAGAACCACGAAGGAAGCGGCAAGGTCCATGATTGCGAAGCGGACCTACCCAAAAGGTTCTCGGCTGAAGGCATCAACACGACTGTCACACCTGAGCAGAGTATGATAGTAGGGAGACATGGCAAAACTCCTATGAGGTTTGGAATAATAGAACTCCTACCGTTGCTTACTTTCATGTTTTTGGTTGTAAGTGTTTCATCCACAACAACGGTAAAACACACTAAATGCCTTTGATGCTAAAGCGATGACGGTCTCTTTATGGGATATTCCCAAAGAAGCAAGGCATATAGAGTTTTTAATAAAAGAACCTTAGTTGTGGAGGAAACACCCCATGTTGTTTTTGATGAATCTACCGTTGAGTACAGGAAACAAGTTGAGCTAATTGAGAACAAGCTCAAGTCAGCAACCCTTGAAGAAGTCATTATACATGACACTGGAATGGTGGACTCACCTGCAGACCACCCTGATGACCCAACTGCAGCTGCTGAAGACCCAACTGCAGATCAGACAGGATCACCAAACCTATCTGATCCAGTTGCTCCTGAAGAAGACCCAGCCGGAGCTGACAAAGACTCATCTGCAGATGAGAACCAACCTGCAGATGACAAGACGGTAGTTGATCCAGTTGCAGACTAGAACCCAGCTGATGCAGATAACCACCAGGGCAATCCAACAGGGGGAACAAACCCAGAAGAGGACGATATCCCCAAATGGCTCAAGGATCACCCGATTCAGCAAATTATTGGAAAGTTGACTGATGGAGTTAAGACGAGACAGTCAACCCTACCAGCAGGAATGGCGATGTTCTCATGTTTCATGTCGCAAATTGAACCCAAGACTACAGAACACGCCTTGGAAGATTATTCATGGATTAATGCCATGCAAGAGGAATTGGAGCAGATGGAAAGAAACAAAGTTTGGGAACTAACAGACAGACCTGATCACAAGAAGGTTATTGGCACCAAATGGGTGTATAAAAACAAGAGTGATGAAGACGGAGCTGTTGTTAGGAATAAAGCCAGACTTGTAGCAAAAGGTTATGCACAGTGTGAGGGAATAGATTTTGATGAAACCTATGCACCTGTTGCAAGATTAGAGGCCATCAGATTATTCCTTGCATATGCTGCATTTAAGGACTTTGAAGTATATCAGATGGATATAAAGAGTGCTTTTCTGAATGGAATTCTAGAAGAAGAAGTCTATGTAGAGCAACCCCCAGGTTTTGTCAAAGGAGACAAAGTCTATAAGCTATTGAAGGCTCTGTATGAACTTAAGCAAGCACCAAGAGCGTGGTATGAAACACTATCTGTGTTTCTTGAGAAAAATGGATTTTGCAAAGGGAAGGTGGACAAGACCCTATTCAGAGTGGAGCACGAAGGCCACATATTGATAGTCCAGATTTATGTGGATGACATCATATTCGGGTCAACCAATCCGGAGCTATGCGAGAAATTCTCCAACCTCATGCAAGGAGAATTTGAGATGAGTATGATGGGAAAGCTTAACTTCTTTCTCGGACTACAAGTTAAGCAGATGGAAAAGGGAATTTTCATCAACCAAGCAAAATATACCAGAGATCTTATCAAGAGATATGGAATGGAATCAGCCAAGCCTGCAAGAATTCCAATGAGCACAAGTACTCACCTGGATGCGAGGCAGGCGAGGCATATCAGTGGACTCAACCCACTACAGAGGACTCATTGGATCTCTTCTGTACCTCACTGCAAGCAGGCCAGACATATCATATGCCGTTGGAGTTTGTGCAAGATTCCAGTCCAAGCCGAAGCAATCACACCTAGATGCAGCCAAGAGAATAATTAAGTACCTAAAGTCTACAATTAATGTTGGACTATGGTATCCCAAGGATGATAACTTCGAGCTGTCAGGATACTCAGATGCGGATTTCGCAGGATGCAAAATCAACAGGAAGAGCACTAGTGGAACGTGTCAATTCCTAGGAACCAGACTGATATCTTGGTTTAGCAAGAAGCAGGTTTCTAACTCTATCTCCACTACAGAGTGAGAATACCTAGCTGCAGGTAGCTGTTGTGCACAGATTCTATGGATCAGACAATAGTTAAGGGACTATAATATCATTGCAAATGAAGTTCCTATCTGGTGTGACAACAATAGTGCTATTGCAATAACCAACAACCCGGTTTTACATTCAAGGACGAAGCACATTAATGTTAAGCACCATTTCATTAGAGACCACGTGCTTAACAAAAGGGTTAGAGTTGAAAGAGTCAGCACAGACTACCAAATAGCTGACATCTTCACTAAACCCTTGCCAGAAGAAAGATTTCTGGAGCTGAGCAGAGATCTTGGATTACTAGATTGGGAATCTAGTACGGAAGCAAGTTAAAGCATTTCAGACGAAGGACGGACCTAGCTGATGCAGGCGAGAAGACGAAGGACGGACGAAGCAACCTAGCTGATCAGAATACCAGGCGAGAAGTCAACTCACCTGATGCAGAGTGGTCAACAGTCAACAAATCAGACCAACTAAGTTTTCTAAACTGACCTCTGAATATTTAATTATTATCTGCCACATTTATAATATTATTATATTAATTTTGGCTAACGAATGGCATTTAAATACACATTTTTATAAGCCAAGTGGCAATTTTAATACACGCGTCAATCGCCTATTAAATCAACCTCCACGGTGGCCAATCAGATTTTAAATTGGGCCACCGATTCAAATTTGAAATTCAAAAGAATATCAAAAGGCGTACCACCGTTCAAATATATAATAAACTAATACAAACGTCTTTTCATCTCCTTTATAAGGAAAGAAGACCTTTCACTTTCCTCTTTACGCTTACAGAAACCCTAGATTTTTCAGAGCAAAAATATACACTAGAATCCTTTATTTGCAGAAATGGCATCTTTCGAAGGAGTGAATTTGAAGGCGGTAAAAGACCAGATCATTTTCTCGATAGTTGTCGACTTTGAAGGCCCATTGGAAGCTAATCTGGAGGACTACGACATGCTTAATCTGATTCGCGCAATGAAGCTTAATGGGATCTACCCATTTCTAGATATCAACCCGCATCACCTGTTCAAAGAGGATGTCGTCGAGTTCTATCGCGAAGCTTATCTGATTCAAGACGGAATTCATAGCACAATTGGCGGAATACCAGTCAGCATATCTCAAGAGACGATTCGTTCTGTCTTCGGAATGAAGCACCGTGGTTTAGCGGTCGAAGCTCTCAAGCAATCCGCCGCCGAAACCTGGAAAAAGATTAAGGTGGAAAATATCCCGGAAAAACTGAAATTCACATCCAAGAGGAGTGAACTCAAGAGGATTTACCGTGTTGCGTTGGATATTACCAACAAAATAATAATGGGGATGGCGGGCAGTTATGATCAACTGTCGTCGTCGAAGTTTATGGTGTTGGGAGCATTGATTCAGGAAAAAGAAGTTGATTGGGCAGACTACATCTTCAGGCAACTCGTGCGAGAGGTGAACAAGGTCGAGTGGCTTGACAATGAGAAAAGATTCAAGACAAAGTTGGCGTTTAGAACGCATCTCAGTTGGTTTTTGGAGAAGACCGGAGTGGCAAAGGGAAACACTGACCCCTTCCACCCCAATAAAAGGCTTGGTCATATGGACCATGAGAAGGTGAAGAAAGTCGGAGGCACTGGGAAAGCAGCTCAGTTGTTGAAGGAGCTGCCGGACTCAAGGACATATCCAAGATACCATTCATCAGGAGAGTCGGACAGACCTGCAGCTGATATCGCAACTGCAGTCGAGTCCGACACTGAGTCCGACGACACACCCATTGCAGTCAGATTCAAGAGACGGGGACCAGCCCCTGAAGGACCCTCTACTCTGCAGTCATCACCGGAACCCTCTCCCAAGAGGCCAAGGAAACTGCAATTTAGCGAGGGAGAGCAGTCTGAACACCTTGCCAGCCCCTCTGTCCGATCACCAATTCATCCGGAAGACCTGCCTGCACCAGACACCCTTGAGACTTGGATTGTACCTGTTCTCACCCCCCCCAGTCTACATATCCGAAGAAGAAAAAGCAGGTCTCATAATCTCCATTCCTGAAGCTGATTATAATTTTAACCTTCTAGAAAATAATACTTTCAATCTTCAATTGAACAACTCCAGCTTGTTAAGCCACAAGCATTAAAACACTCTTTTGTACATATTTTTGAAGAGTGGAAATTTTTCAAGACTTTGACTTTTACAAACCTTCAAACCTACATTGCAACTAGTGGTTGGGAATATCCCCAAGCCACTGAGGAGGTTCTGATTCACTTTTGCAAAGAATCAGACTTAGTATTAATCCTCCAGGATAAATGGTTCATGTCCCATTTTAAAACAAACATGGACCACTTTATCCATTCTATCATGCTTAGCATTTTTGATGGTTCTTTTGAGGAGGAGGAGGAGGAAGTTGAAAAAGAGATTAGGATTGAAGAAGTAGATGGAGAAGGAAATAATGAAGTTATTAATTTGGTGGTTGAAGAAGAAGAAGAGAGAAAAACAGAAGAAAATATTCCAGTTGAAAAACAGCCAAAGAAATTGAGAAGACAGAAGAGTTGGCTGATGAAGAAGAAGAAGAAGGAGAATAGGTAGAAAAAGATGATGATGATGATGAAGGAGAAGAAGAGGAGAAGGATGATGATGATAATGATGATAATAATGATGGTGATGATGGAGGAGATGCAGGAGCAGAAAAAGAAAATGAAAAGGAAAAAGATGAGGAAGAAGGAAAAGAAAATTCTGAAGAAAAGGCAGAAGAAGAGAAAGAGGAGGATCAGGAGAAAGGAGAAGAGAAAGAGGAAGAGAGAGAAGAAGAAAAGGAGCCAGAGCCGGAGCCAGAGCCTATTCACGAAGCTGCAAATAGGACTGTGGTACCTGCCCGGTACACCAGCCTAGACGCAGAACTAGCTGAAGACTCCAGGTCAGGTACCCCGGAGAAAACTCCCTCTGACCTACCAGCTGCAGACAGAAGCCTGCAGTCTACTGGCTCTTTCGCAAAAGGCTCAGGAGAGCACTCTCCATCAGCTCAGATATCCCCTGCCATGACTGAGCTGATCAGGCAAATAGTCAAAGACACAATTAGAGAGCTGCTAACGTCTCAGGTCACTCCTGACCTTCAGTCCATCAATGCCAAGAAGGACACTCTTCTGCAAAGAGATATTCCTCAGCCCCCTCCCCCTACCAACAACAGAATGCCATTTGGCATGTCTGATTGGATGAGCAAAATGGAGCAGCAGTTAACTACCCTTGTTGATGCTGGCAAAAAGGGGGAAGAGAGAGTTCAGGGGGAAGGAAGTTATCAAGGAGAGATAAGGGCGGAGATAAGAAGCAAGAAGAAGCAAGATGTTCTTCAAATTGAAGGACCCTCAAGTCTGAAGAGAAAGGAAGCTGTGGATCCAGATGACCAGGCTGACTAGCCTGAAGGAAAGAGAAGAAGGACTAGAGGAGGTTTTGGACCTACTCTAGAATGGGAAGGAAAGGAGCTATGGTATGTTGAGGACTTTATTCCATATGAAGCCCTGCCCATGTGGGGAACTGCAAAGAAGAAATTCATCAGAGATTATTATGTCTGGGAATTACTCCAGGATGATCATCTCTCCCCACAGCAGATCTTCATCAATTTCATGGAAGAAGCTTACCCAAAACTCTGGACCATCCTGAAGAAGAAGGCCAAGGAACAAAACGCTTATCCTATGATTCCATTATTCAGAGCAGAGGAAGCACCAACCCGTCTGGACAATGAGCTAGATGAGCTACAGCTTCAACAAGAAATCAAGCTGTTATGCCTAGAGAATAGATTCACATCACAGCAAGAACAAGATTTTGCAGCTCTTGTTGTGAAGAGAAAATATGGTCTCGCTACTGTCAAGACGAGACCAATTGGAGCCAAACCATTCAGGCCTGCCAAACAGCCTATTCGTAGAGGCAGAGGAAGAGGCAGATGACTTTATTTCTTTGTACTTGTAATTTTATTTTCTGTACCTGTAAAAACTTTCTTGTAAAATTTCAATAATAAACAAGTCAGGAAAACTTATAACAGTCTGTTGAATGACAATTTCCAGTTGTCTCAATATTAGACTGATTTCAATTTATGTCTCGCACTTAAGTGCAGACTTGGTCATTTGATTACTTACCTAAAGTTTTGCCATCATTAAAATAGGGGGAATTTGTTAGGGATACTTGTTAGATTTTGATGATGTCATTAATATAAAATCAAATGTTTATTTCTTGGCAAAATGTAAGGAAGAACCAAATGAGTATCTTCCATAGGCCAGATATGTTAGGTATATAACTTAGCAAAATGTAAAGAAGAATCAAATGAGTATCTTATGTAGGCCAAAAATTAGTTAGGCTGAAAAACGGCTAAGTACTGAGTACAGCTAAGTCCATCAGAGAGGAACAGTCGACTCCAATCAGAGTAGCTCTGGTCAATAAAATTTATCAGAGAAGTTTGACCAGACTGCAGCCAAGGTACCTCAGGGAAGTCACCTGATAAGATGAGTCACAAACAGTGAACAGCCGAGAAGACCTGTCTGCAGAGATGTTAGCTGCACATCAGCCTACTCGAAATGCAGCCAAGTACTCCAAGTCCACGTCAGCATGAGTTGAAAAGTCAAGAATTTCGGAAAGTCACATGCAACTTGAAGAGACAAATTGGAGTGATTCGCGCAAGAGATATGATTTAAATAAATCATCCAGACCCACCTTGAAGACTTTAATCCTTTTATATTCAAAAGATTCGGCGCTCACATGCAGAAGTCTTCACAACGGTCGGAAGATAAAATAAAATAATGGGAATCCAGCCTTGCAACATTCAGAAAGATTAAACAATGAAGTCTCCCTCCAACGGACGGATTTGTTCAAAAGATTTGCAACGGCTACAAGGAAAAAGCTCAGAGATCATGACCTATATATATCCGGAGATTTGAAGCTGAGCAACTTCCGGTGCGAACATACATTCAAGCGATCAAAGCAATCAAGCAATCTAAAGCAATCAATAGCATCGTGAAAAGAGCAGATCTAAAAGTTCATACTTAAAAGAAGCTCTTAGTTGGAGAAGACAAAAACTCTTGTCTATAATCCTGAGTACGGGATACTTCACTGGTTGAAGTAAGAGACTGTAAAGGCATCCAAGGATCGAGGATCCAGAGGTGCAAGGCAGTCAAGTGTTTACAACGGCACGGATTTCCACTGGTTGGAAGCTGTTGTAGTGTGGTTTGAATCACTGTAATATTTATCACTGGTTGAAAATTATAGTGAATTCATCTCCAACTGGTTTGGAGAAAAGTGGATTAGTAGAGGATTACCCCACCTCTGAGACCACTATAATTGCTTGCGTTATTTACTGTTTTACTGCATCATACTTTAACTGCTGCATTCATTGTTAAGTGTTTCATTAAGTTGATTTCTATTCGTCATCAGCTGACTTCCGCACATATCTAAGAAGAAACGACACCAAGTCATTTGTTTAACTATCAGCTGAAGAAACTCACTCTTCGTGAGAAAGAGTTCAAGAGTTTCTACAAGTCTATTCACCCCCCCCCCCCTCTAGACTTGTACCCGGACGACTTGTGACCTACACTCATATCATAACGGACTTTTCACAATAAAGTTTGTAATTTTCGGACGTATAATCAATCTGTTCCGAGCTATTCAAGTTTATGAGTTTATTATAAGATTATGCTAAGACTCGCACAATAGCAATCTAATCATCAACCGGTTGAACTAATTCCTCTACTTTATCCAAGTCCATTTACTATCAAATAATCATATTGATATCTTATAATATGCATAATCGTTGTTAATCACGACAATAATTGTTATTCAATTGAAATCGGAGTAAGTGCTGTGCGGAGCTAAGTGCTACGACCTTCGGGCGGAAGCCACCACTAGAGTCCGTATGAGTACCTCTAGAGTCCATTTTTCTATTTATATGCATGAGGGGCGGTTAGTCTAAGTCATGAATCGAGCAGCGTGGCTGCGGTCCTAGGCAAAGCTACCATCGTATCCTATTCCCTTGAAGCCGAAGGACGGAGTGATCCTAAGGTGACTGGGTCATAGAATTCGGGTATTCGCGATTATGATATGATCCGAGCATAGACACAAGCTAAGGACATATCAAGCCCAGATAAGAGATAAGGCAGCACGTCACCAAGCGTGAGAGCGATAAAGCTCAAAGGCCAATGTTATAGTGACGGTCCGACAAATGCCCAAGGCTACGGTTATCAAACCAAAGGTCGTGGCGATAGTCAAAGGCCAAACACTGATAATGGTCTAAGACGTTATAAGGAGGCTAAGGGATTAGTCATGTAGACGACCCCCCAAAGCTAAATACTCATTGGGCGCTCGACGCCGTGCATTCTTCATACTCAACCGCAATCTACGGAGATTGCCTGTACATTCATGTCATAATTCATATTATTCTTCTTGAAAACTTTCACCAATTTTTAAACAACACTATTTTTCAAAAGTGGGAGAAACATAATGTTTATTAAATAATAAACTCATTAAATACCCAAACCCAACTCACTGAGAATCCATTATTCTCACCCCATTTTAAATTATTTTCTAAAACCCCACTAGATGAAGAGAACCAAGAATAAGAAGGGACAGATGCTGACAACTACTGAAGACCATCCTCAAAATATTGCCAAGACGTAGGAATTAGGATGCTGCTTTAATGCTTCTTTTATTCCTGTGCCAAAGTGTATTTTGGTTTCCGATGTACTGTTTTGCATTTGATGTAATAATTTTGATGTACCCTTGCATATTTCTTTTCTATGGAACAACCAGTCTTAGTTCACTGGGCTGAGATCTGGTATATGAATGCTTTATTAGAATGTATTATCACAAACATTGATTATTACGTTAACTGTCGCGTTCTCGTCCAACCGCGGTGTGGGGGCGTGACACATTATCTGGATGACTGACCCCGTGGGGGTGGAACATATTTTCATGTTTTAGGTGCTTGTGAGGAGATAGTTGAGACACAGGGTCATGATGATGGCGACGAGGCATTCGAACGATACTAGTCCGACATGTTTTGGTGTTCATATCGGTCAGACAGTTTGGAGTACTCCAGTTTTGTTCAGTTGTTGTCACTTTGTATTATCCGAGCAAGGCTCGCGGATGTTATTGTATTTTATTTTGGCCATGTAGGCCCACTTTTGTCATTGAAATTCCATATCAGAATATTATGTCGGATGTCATAGTAGGGACTGTGATACCCCTTTTTGGTCAGTTTGTTGTATTTTGGTCGTGTTCGCCTGGTGGATCTCCTGGTGTGGGGTCCACGGCACTGTAATGACCCAATGGGATTTGGGGGTGTTACAATACTAATCTAATTAGCATAACTACAATGAATGCTCCCACTTCTTCGAAGTGAAGACATGCACATGTCTATGCATATGTTGTACAAGTCTTAAATAAACTTAATGTCTAGTTAAGTATTATCCACTTGCGGACAGCAATTTCAGTTTCTAACACTTCCAAAGCAATAACTCCCTATCTCATAAGGAACGAATGTTCACACTCAATTTGCATGGATATTATTTCAATATTTACCAAATCAGCAAAGCCAATGACATACAGTAAATAGAGAAATAACAAATACATTTTCATTAAGTAAATCCATAATCACATATTAATGCCCAGACTCTCTAATTCTCAGAGTGGCATTCGAGGGCATTTTCTGAGAAGTTTATCGCTAAGTGCACTATTCATGTCTTAAGACTATAGAGCTTGCCTTGGCATTATAATCGAAACCATAATTCTGTGCAAATTAGTGAATGTAATTTTAGGCGATTTTTTATTTAGCCCTCAATCATTTTGGCCTACCTGATAATTATTAATTCCCTAGTTAGCCCACTCGAGCCTAAAGCCTATTTTTTTTATTAGCCACATGATGAGCCTTATGTTCCCTCATGTCTTTTTACCTATACTTTATCTTCTTAGAAATAGTTGGTAGAAGGATAAGTCAAGAATGTATGGTGGCAATTGTAGAATATTGTTTTAATTTCAAGTTTCGGTTGGTTCATAATGATATATTAAAATAAATTTAAAGGGATGAAAAAATGATAGAAAAAATGATGTTGTATATTACATGATGTTGGAATATTTTATTCCACATATTCAAATGGAGGTTTTGATGATAAGTTGATAAACGAAGAAAAATAACAATGAATCAAGAAGAAGTCGAAGACGAAAAGCCGGAGAGAAAAATCAAAGAAACAAGCATTAGCGCATGCTAAAGTAAAGAGATAGCCCATGCTAACCATCATGACTGAGAGTTCTGCATTCTGCACCGAAGCAGATAACGCACGCTAGTATATAAGCTAGCGCACGCAACATGTCTAAGTTAATGTAGACAAGTCAGTTAAGA
This sequence comes from Orobanche coerulescens, assembly GCA_033398695.1. Taxonomy (NCBI): domain Eukaryota; kingdom Viridiplantae; phylum Streptophyta; class Magnoliopsida; order Lamiales; family Orobanchaceae; genus Orobanche; species Orobanche coerulescens. The sequence continues at coordinate 100,550,094 of CM065816.1, read as the reverse complement.
TAATGTATGGTATGGAAGTTTGAATTACGAATTCAAATAAATCAATCCGTTTGATTGATTCTAGAAGGTCAACTGAATGTAATAGATACATAATTTGCACACGCTACAATGTATATTAATGCACACTAAAAAAAAGAGGCATAAATCTAATGTACGCTACCATGCAATGTTAACGCACGCAACACAGCTTAGCGCACTATAATGGTGGAAATAGCGCACGCTAGTTAAGGACAGTGAGAAAAGGCTAGTTTAGGCTTTGATGCCTATAAATACCACTTCATATGGAATTCACCACACAACAACTTCAGGCAAAGTATTCATACACGAGATATTGTTATCTTCATTATTGTTGTTGTAATCGAGCCTAATTCATAAGAGTTCGATTGTTTAATTCACTCAACCAAACACGAGAGAAAATAAAGGATTGTAGATTTGATTCGGTGTTATTAGGATCGTGGATCTGGCATTATTAGAAGCATAATTTAAATCCAAGTGAGGTTTTTCTAGTACCGATAGAAAGCTAGAAAGGTTGATCTTGAACCGATATAAACACAAGACTGTAACGGTTTATCTTGAACCGATAGAAGACAAGATTGTAATGGTTTACCTCGGACCGATAGAAGACAAGGCGGAAAGGTTTATCTTAAACCTGTAGAAAAAGATACGGAGAGACGACATAGGCATATTTGGCCGAACCTCTATAAATCTTGTGTCGTTTATATTCCACATTAAAATACGCTTCCGCATATCACAAAAAGAGTTTAAAAACTCTACACCATACAATTAACCTCCCTTCAAGTGGCGATACCAAAATCAACACATGAAAGGCCATACCGAGATTGCCTGGATAATTTGCCAAGATAATCAGACAGTAGCAAAAAAAACAAGAGAAATAAGGAGGAATAAGGTTACGATTTTCACTTCCAAAAGTAGTCTTGCGAGTATCAAGAGTTAAGAGGTTGAAATAAGCAATTTTCAAAATTTTGAGTTTATAAGTTCTTAGTGGGGATGAAGTGAGTAAGTGATCTAGTTCTAATTTGCTCAAGTCAAAGTCACATAAGTCATATTTATCCGACCCCGACCAAAAAGCCTACCTGACAACCTTATAGAAGGTCCTATATGATTAATGAAGTTACATGCACATATAGTCGTAGAGATTTAGATGATTGACAAGCTTATATTGGTTCTTATTTCATTGAATGAGTTTGAGCGTATACATGTCCCTTTGTACACTTTTGAGGGAGAGTGAATACACTTGGCCTGTGAAGTTTGTATTTTTCAAGTATTAGCTATGATGTTAAGGAAGCACCTTGGAGATCTGAAAACATTTAGAACTCAACTAATTTATTACTTGCGGCGTATTAAATTTTTTTACATAATTATGCTTTCGAGGTGTGTTGAGAGTTGAGTTCCCTTAGAAGTTATTATTTAAAAGTGAATTGCTCGGTGCGATCAATGTTTAAGTTTGGGGATTTCGTTTACACCCAATTTTGCACAAATTTCCATAGTGTTTTCCTAGATTTTACCATTCTAGAATGTGTAGAATTGTATTGTTTATACTTAAATTATTTTGTTAGTCTCATTTACGATTGGCTATGTTTTGTTGTTTTTGTATATTTTTTAGGCCATTATCAAGCATGAACGAAGTCTTGATCCATGAAATATATCAGGCGATGCACGAACAAGAGAAAAAGTTGAAAAAAACAAAAAAAATGGAGCCGAGAAGGGCGACACAATCTGGGTCGCGTCAAGCGATGCTAGTCATGTCATGACAAAGCTGTCACACTGATCGTGTTATAATCTAGATGAAATTGCGAGTTCTAGAGCAGTTTTACACGATCGTGTCACTAGGCAGTGCCAGTTCCCTTATTTGAAGAATTTGATGCGGTGCAACAGTCGTGGATCCTATTTGGTGGCTATAAAAGGAACGTAAAGGCCATATTTAAGGATTATTAAGTCTTAGGAGGCTGAAAGAGGTTGTAAAACACAATAAAGAAGGATTCGAACACATCGGAGGATATCAACTACAAGGATTTGAGCAAGATTTAGAGATTCTTCAACTGATTTCTTTTCCCCCTTGTTCTCTATTTTTAATCTTGTATCTATATTTTTCTTAATTTAACATGTTGAATTTCGTATTTTGTTGTTCTGATCTCTTTAGGAGTTTGGATGAGCACGGTTTATGTGATTTTATTTGCGTTGCATTTTCAATTTATGGCCTGAACTGTAACATGGACAAGCTTTTGACAAGCCACCACAACCCCAAAATGTCAATCCACATAAACAGGACCCTCCAGCAAAAGATCTACTTAGAAGATGCATTGGCTCAAATGGCAGCAAATAAGAGTCAATTCACGACACGATGGAAACAACATTTCAGAACCATTCTGCTTTAATTTGGAACTTGGAGGTCTAAATGGGCCGATCACTAATTTATTAACTAAATGACCCCAATGTGCATTGCCAAGTACCACAAAATGAACCATAACGATAATGTGCAAGCCATTGGATTAAGAAGTGTGAAAGAATTACATGAGCAACCCAAGAAGAATAATTTTGAGAAAGAGGTAAATGAGGAGGAATGTAAGCCAATATAGATCGATACTTCCTCAAAGCCCAAGTCAATATTATTTCCAACTACTACTCCTATTTATGTGCCAGTAGTGTTGTTTCCAAATCGATGGTAAAAGCAAGAACTAGACAAGCAATCTTCTTAATTTATTGATATACTTTTGCACATCCATGTTCTATTTGCAGGCGCTCTAGACCAAATGATATTCTATGTAAAATTTACGAAAGATATTTTGTCAAACCACAGGAAGCTCGAAGAATATGAAATAGTGGAAGTGGCCAATGAGTGTAGCACTATATTACAGGAAAATCCCACACCAAAATTTAAGTTTCTAGGGAGTTTCATTATACTTGTACAATTGAAAAGTATTCTTTTGATAAAGCTTTATCAATCTTATGCCCTTTCAATTTTTAGGAATTTGGGTCTAGGAGAAGCGAAACCTACCATTGTATCCTTGCAACTGGCCTACTGACCCATCAAATACCCAAGAGGGGTAACGGAAGATGTCCTGGTTAAAGTTGACAAATTTATCTTTCTTGCTGACTTTATCATGCTAGATATGGAGGAAGTATTAGGAATATGCTCTCGAGTGCCACTAAGAAAATGAGAGAGTCCATTTAAGACATTACTATTGCTCTATTATTATTGTTTATCATTGGCATCATAATTTGGTATGTATAATAATAGTCCTTGAATTTGAGAGAATATATTTCACCCCATATGAGATAAGGAGTCAGACACTGGAAGTATTTAGAGCTCTAATGCTTAACTGATTCACAAGTCGATAAAACTTAACTGGGCATTAAGTTTATACATGACTAGTATAACATATACTTTGAGATGGAGAGTGTCTGTCTTCGCTATGAGATAGTGGGAGCATATGTTATAGGCATGCTAATGATATTAGCATACTCAGACACGACTCACCTTAATTCGGTCATATGGATTTCACTGGATCAAAAGGTTGTGATAGGTATACGTGAACATTTGACTTGAGCATTCAGTAGGAGATGTTATTGTGATATTAAGTTAGGCACTAGAGTAGTTCGATCCAATCACCGGTTGGTGGGGTCAACCTCAAAGTGTAACTTGGTGGGTAAGTAGCAGTCTCTACTAAATACCAAGATAAGATTCTTTCCCTTGTAACTGAATAGGTAGATGTCTTATGCGGTTAGTAGCAAATGAGATCATAGGTCTTTGGCCAAAACATTTAAAGCTAGTTGTATTTGATACATAAGAGCTCGATGCTCTTGGTTTGCACTAATAAATGCATATCATCAAGTTACAATATGGTTTGACATTATCTTGACCCTAATACTTGATCGGCATAATATGATTGAAGAGTTCATATACATACGGCGTTCATAACATAAATTTTTTGAAATGATCCCTATCATTTGTTCTCAGTTGGGTTATTGTGTAGGCAACGAGACTGGCTGGGTGGTGCTAACACTCTTTGGAATCTCCCACTGCTAAATGAGAGAAACCTACAGAGTCGCGCACACAGGATAGACGACAGACTAAAGCGGGCTTATTCTCTATTGGTTAATATTGAACATTGGATGTCTAATATAATTTATTGGATATATTAAATTAGTCTCGTGAATTAAATAAATTACTGGGTAATTAAATATAATTCATATAATTATTTAGAGAAATTATATTTAATATAATTAATTAATTAGATTATCTACTTGTATTAATATTGAAACGTATCAAGGGGTACCTATCAGACTAGACACACGGGAGTTTGTTTTACGGATTGAAATGAACTCATCTTCCTTTTTCCTCTCCTAGCCGCCCCACTCCACTTACCACACATGGTGTGATATTTTTCTGTCTCATGCTGATTTGATAAGACAATGTGGGACATTAATTTATACACATGGTGTGTTTTATTAACTAGGGCTTTTGTAATATATTGAAACATGATTGATTTATATATCATCAAACTTCACCCTCCAAATGATTGATTTATATATCACCAAACTTCATCCTCCGCATTAAGAGAGAACGAGTGGAATTCTTATTCAAGTCTTAAGCTTTGTTCTTAAGTGTATTTTGTTAGAAAAGCAAATATTTATGATTTTCTTAGAGTAACTAAAATAAATCTAGAAATCTTCTACTATCGTCTTCTAGTTGTGTTCTTAGTGAACAAGAAGATAGAAGTTAATTCGGTCATCTTTCCATCACGGATTCGTAGAGGTACGGTATTTTCAATGCTCAAAATTTTGCAAAATTTTCAAAAATTTCGATCTTGTTCATCATAAATATTTAATCAAATATCTTCAAGGGTATGATTTTTAAATTCATACATTGATTTATTTTATTCGTATATATGATGCTTGATGGATCTTGTTTAGGGGTTCGGTTTATTGATTGGATCAATATTATTATTCCGCTGCGCCTTCGATTTTAGGCCCCGAATCCCAACAATGGTATCGGAGGGAGGTCTGTGCAGTCGTATAAACGATATTAGTATTTTGTAATGCTCTGGTCTTTTATACGCATGATTTATTATAACCTCAAGTGCGACATTAGGGTTTTGCATTCCTAAGTAATAATATTTTGACTAATGGGATAAGTTTAGATCTATTTACATGTTCTTAATTCAGAAATTAGATGTTCGGTTATCTGGTTGGGATTCTCTTCCGAATTTAATTTTATGTTTCGATAAAGAGAATCGTGATTCTGTCGCCTTCTATATACACTATTTTTACGTTGCAAGTATGGTTTTCGAAAGTTTATTTTTAGAGTTTTCAGGCATATCATATGTCGAGTCGTTTTCTCGGGTAATTCACGTTTTGTATATTGTGAAAAAAAATTCTGACTTTAAGCTGTAAGTTCGATACGATAATTTAAGTATACGACATACATTCAATACCCTAGTAATTTTATCTATGGAAGAGTGAAACGTAAAATATTCTTCGACCACTTTATTAAAAGGCTAGGGTTAACTTAGTATAAAAGGGACAATTCCCTTTTTCCTCTTCACTTCACCTTCTTCCCTCTTCACCTCTCCTTTGCCCCCCCCCCCCCTCCCCCCTCCCCCCATTTGAAGAAAGTCCTCTATTGTTCTTTCATTGGATCTCCATAAACAAGCTCCATTTGCGTGCCAAACTCGAATCAAAGTTCATATTCAAGTAAGTTACCTTCTCCTTTTCAATTCTATCCAAGTAAAAATAGAATTTAGCTAACTTTCAAATTTGGGAATTTATGAAGAAACTTAGGTTTTTTTAATCTTTTGTATGTTGTTTTTAAGTTGATTCTAAGGTACTTGGGAGTGTTTAAAACAAGTTTTATTCATGCCTTGATTTTATCATTTGGGCCGAAAATATTATGGTTCATAGCTCAAGCATGTCTTGTTTTTCTTATGATTATCTTACACAATATATTTCTACTTGATGATATAATGATATGATGAATTTATGGGATTCTAATAAAATATTTGGTATTTTGGAAAGAAATGAAGAATCATGTTTAGTTCTTGATTTGTTGATATATGTTCAAAGTGACTTGATGTTGTGATGATGTATGAAAGATATACATGATATGTTTTGTTAGATTTTTGTAAAATGCTTTGGGAATTTGTTTGAAAAAAAAAGACATGATATTAGGTTTATGAAGTTAAAAATGTGCTAGACAATATTTGATGTAACTAAAGAGCATGTTATGTATTGAGGATTTTTAAACCATATTTAGGTCATTTTCATGTTAGGTCTAACATGAGTATGAATTAAATGTGTTGCTAGATATTTGATGATGTTTGATTTTGATGATGCTTGATGTTGATGATGTTTGATATTTGTTGATGTATAAAAAGGTGTTAGTAGTCATTTTTCAAAAGAAAAGATTATGAAATGGAGTTCGTAGTGTCGAGAAGCATGCTTGTATGTCGACTCCAATATGTGTTATAAGTATGATATGCATGATTAGAGTTTACATGTTTAAGGTTCTTGTTGCTAGAAACGAGCTCCAGATTAAAATGACGTTTTTCCCATTTTTGCCGGAAATTGGCAGTTTAAATACACATCACGAAAATGGACATAACTTTTTACATGGGTAAATTTTTTTGAGATTCGTAAAATAGAAATGAAACTAGACTTCAGTGGCTTTCCAGTGGTATAAGATACACTATCCATTTCTTAATTTGCAATTACAGAATTCTAATTCTTTCCAGCCTTTGTGCACATTATGTTTTGATTATGTTAAGTGTTTAAAGATGATTTTCAAACCAAGGAATGTGTAATGAAATCGAGTGTCGGTTATCGTTATTAGTATCTTTATATGTTCTATGGTCAATTGGTTCTCTAGAAGAATAATAGATTTTATTATTAAGCTTAAGTCGAATGCAAAAACCCTAAAGTCCAAACATGTAGATTGAGTCAATTGTCTGTTAGACTTCGTTAAGCTCGATCGACCGCTAAACTTTGTTATTTCCGATGAAAGATGGAGCAGCAGATTGAAGTGTCAGGAAGAGCCAAGGATCATTTTTCTTGCATTTATTACTTGTCTAGGTGGGCTTTCTATAGGAAAGTGATTTGAGCTTTGTTCTAGTCTGATGAAATGTTTTACAAGCAAATTATGATTTCAAATGATTATGATGCATAACAACTTTTTTGTGGATCCTTATGAACCGATCGCTGTTGGCTTGCCAACCTATGAAATGATCGAATCCTGAGCTAGACAAAGGTCGTTGGCCATGGTTAGTATACACAGTACTCGAGATTGTGAGCTCTCTTTGGAGTGGCCGATCTTAGTATACACAACACTCTTTATGATTTTACTTTCTAAGCCACGTTGTTTGCAATGTAATATGAATCCTTTCCTAAACTTCATGGCTAATATTTTTACTACGTATTCTCACCTTGAATTCTAAGTCATTTCCACGGGATTGATTCCCCTTCATGATGCCCTTGTAATACCCGAGATTTCTGTTATGTAATTGGAACTTGTGATATTGTAATGATTGTACTTTTGCCTGAGTATTTTTCTCCGTATTTCAAAATCCGATGTCGTCGAGCATATAATTTCGTGTATGTGATTTCATAGGATGAAATTCTGTGCATGTAGCGCACGCTACAGGCTAAGGGTAGCGTACGCTAATATGGTCTTATAGCGCACGCTACCGAGTGTAAGTAGCGCACGCTACGCGTGGTCAAATTGATTGAGACGCGCGGTAGGTGAGATCTGGCCGGGGGACCCTTGTCGGATCCTGTCGAATGTATCTGGACGGCTTTCGGGAAAAGCCGAGTCAACGCCTTAGCGCACGCTAGAGGTCTATGCGTAGCGCACGCTAAGTGCCGAGTACAGTATAGACTGTGAGCCGTTAGCGCACGCTACGGACAGTGTATAGCGCGCGCTAATAGCTATTTATTATAAATAGGACAGCATCCTATTCGGGAATTCAGTCCTTTCTTCCCCCATAAACCAAACTCTTGCACTTGAAACATAACTCCATTCGTCTTAAACACTCCATATCAACCTCCTAGTTCGAGATTGAAGATCTTATATCATTGGAGATTGGTGTTCAAACCTTGGGTATTGGATTGCTTCATTTTCATCCGCGTTCTTCACTACTTTGAGGTAGGTGATTCTTCACCAATGATTAGTAATGTTCATGAGGAAGTTTGAATCATGTTTGGGTAGCTAGTATCTCGTTTTTATCGGTCATCACATGTTAGAAGGATACTTTTGACGTATCGGTACTAGATGTCGAATGAACCTTTGAACCATCTTCTTATAAGGACTCCTAAGCATGTTTAAATCGATTTATGATCAAGTAATCGGATATTACCCAGTTGATACGTTGTATACGTTGGAATCATGTGTTTTGGAACATAAGACGATGGAATTTAGATTATTTCTTGAAGATCGTAGAGGAATTGTGATATCGAGATAACTATCCGTATATTTGTATCTCATGATCATAGAAATCCTCCAGAAACCTTATTAGCATGATATGCCCGAGGATAACTTGTAATATCACCATAGGGTTCATGAGTTCTTCATCATTCAACCCAGTTTTCGGTTCGTAGTATTCTGCCATGCAAGATTAGCGCACGCTAACATGTGTGAGTTAACGTGCGCTATCGAGGTTCGGTTTTCGCACAGAACGTACGTAGCGTACGTTATGAGGCAGCCGAGTCAGACTGCCGGTTTGTGGCTAGCTCACGCTAGTCTTATGCGATAGCGTACGCTATGATTGACTTAGCGCACGTTACGTATAGTACGTAGCGCGCGCTAAGCAATCCAGGCAGCTTGTTTAGTTTGAGCTTTTCGGCCGTAGGTCGAATTGTTAGGCCATTGTTCGACTCGAGATGATTTGTATATCGTTCCTTTTGTTAAGGTTCGAGCTTGTTACGTTGATCGGAGGGGGCGGCCTTCGAGTGCGTCGAGAGCATTGAAGTATATCATTCTTGCCATCTTCGAGGCAAGTATCGTGATATGTTAATATCGGTATTTTTGGAATATACGTATGATTATGCATGTTGTTGAACATGATATTTACTTCATTGATTTGTCATGATATTCGTTGTATATTGTTTATATGTTCATGTTGATGAACATAATGATTTGGCATATGTGTATGCATGAGTTGTGTTTGTATACGTTGTACGATCTATGCTGAGGGCGCTGGATCGGATGTCCACCTCGTGTTGGTCCGACGGATCATCTTGGGATCTAGCCGAGGGCGCCGGATCATTGGACGGGTTATTTCCACCTCGTGTTGGTCCGACGATCATCTTGGGATCTATCCGAGGGCGCTGGATCATTGGAATACCCATGCTGTGTAATGGAATCTTGTAGATTCGCATTGTCGGGTTCGGTAGCGGAAGCCCGTGTGATATGTCTTGTTGTGTATTGTTGATGCATATTCGAATTGTTTAACTACGATACTTGTACTTGAATTGTTTTGCTAACACCTTCGGGGGTGGACATTTGTTTTGATGTTCGGGTAGCCAAGGAGCGGGAAATGACGCGATCGACGTGATGACGAAGGGGTTGATGATGTTTATTGTTATTGGAGATTTGTTGTCTTGGTTTGGTTTCGTACTCGAGCACGTGTGTCCTTTGATATTAATTCGATATGGTTGTATTAATTATCCGTTGAACCAGTTGTACGTTTTCATAAACTCGAATTTTCGCAAGTATTGACGTCTTATATTCACTTTCCTTTTTAATTAGCCTTGTAAATCCTTATTTAAAGGGTTTACGGCGCTGTAATTATCCCGAATATCTCGGGGTGTTACAGAATATGGTATCGGAGCTAAGATTTATGGATATCTTGGCAGTCGGGTTTTATTTGGGTCTGTTTACGTTATTTGATTTAACGGGTCGTTTGTAACATCACTGTTCCGCCGAAGTCGTCATGTGGACCGTGGTTGTAAGTCTCTTAATCTCTTATACTACCGTTTTACTTAAATACTGTTTTGTGAGTATTGACGGACTTTATTTCGAAAAATTTTGTTCTGTATATTGAGAAATTTCGTTTACAGTATGTTGAGAGGAGGTCGTGGGCGCGGACGCGGTCGTGGACGCGGACGTGGTAACATGAGACATGAGGATTCCGCAACTACCCCATAAATATCGGCTAGTCGAACCGATTCCCATTCTGGAGGGCAGCAAGGATCAGCGAATGATGACGCAAATCCGAACATGCCGGGAGTGCTTCAACAGGTGGTGGCGCAGATAAACCAGCCGCCAGTCGTTGATCGCATGCAGGCCGATGGGGCAGCAACACCATGAGGATAACCGGGAGACAGGATGGCTTCCGAGGTGGTTAAATTGCACCCGCCAAAATTTGACGGATCTGTGAGGCACTTACTTGGGATCACCGCTCAAGGAGTTGGAGAAGATATTCGCGGGTCTTAAGCCCCGAGGACCTAAGGTTCCCATTGCCCAAGATTTTCTCGACTGGGAGGCCTTTGACCGGTGGGAGGCTATTCGACCCGAGAACCATAATGCGGATTGACGGAATTCAAACAAATGATGGAAGCAGTATTGTCCTCGTCCGGTTAGAGAGGCGAAGATCCGAGAGTTTTTCTCACCACAGAGTTCGGAGGCATCTCGTGATGATGTAATTAAAACTTTTAATCATCACCGACTTGTGTGCGACACTTGGTCGAACGGAGGCGTAAAAGATTTTTCATTTTGATATGCGGATGAAGCGGAGATTCAGCAAGACATGTCGGATTCGAGTGTACTACGTTGCGACAGATTAAGACAAAGCGGCCTACGACATGAAAGAGGCGGCGGTGGAGAAATCGGTAGAGGCAAAGAAACGAAGGTGTCGGGAAACTTCACGGAGAATAAGAATAGCGGGGCCCGCGGGTCAGTCCTCTTTTCACTCATCCAGAGACCTCCGCATCCTAGTCGAGGAGGAAAGAAGTTCCTGACAAAGACGCAGCTTTGACGCATCAAAGAAATGCTACAATTGTGGTCGAGCAGGTGGCATATCCGACGAGATTGCCCCGCATCTTCTCGTGACTTGTTACGATTGTGGGCAAGAAGGGCACCGTGCGGCCTTACGTGGAGCCGCTACTAGATCTGGCAACCGCACTCCAAAGACCGGTTCCTAAGGAGATGAGTGTGAACCGCAGACGCAGAGTGGATTTCAGCAGCAGTAACGCCGGGAAGAGAGAGACATCCAGTCCGGGTCCGTTCCTCCGCGCCTGCACGAAATGAGGAGATCTCGACGACGAACAACTGCTGTTGCATCAGGTACGATTCAGATCCTTTTGCAACCAGTTAGTGTCTTGTTCGATTCGGGAGCTACGCATTCTTTTATATCTTTGAACTGTGTTAATCGTCTGAACATCTCGTGCTTGTATAATTGTGAACCTTATGTTGTGGGATTATCGAGCGGAGAGAAAATTGTGGGAACACTAGAAGCTAGGGATTTCCCAGTATCTATAGAAGGGAGAGATTGGCCATCGAATCTTATTGTAGTTGACATATGCGGTGACGATTTAATTCTCGGAGATGATTGGCTCAACCGTTATGGAGCTGTGTTGAATTACCGAGAGAGAGTCTTTTCCATCATTGCTGATGACGGATCTGAACACTTATTCCGAGGATGGAGACCGGGAAGCTCGGGGAAATTGATCAAGGCAATGAAAGCCGTGGAAATTATCAAGGTGGATGTCACGGACTTTGGTGCTATGCCATGAGGAAAGAGGAAGAGACAGAGCTCGTCTATTTGATTGTGAATGAGTTCTCGATGTATTTCTGACGAGCTACCCGGTTACCCCCGCAAAGAGAAGTGGAATTCACCATCGAATTAGAACCTGGAGCAACCCCTATTTCAGTGGCACCATACCGCATGGCGCCAACCGAGATGTATGAACTCAAGAAGCAACCGGAGGAATTGTTACGGAAGGGCTATATTCAACCGAGCGTTTCCCCTTGGGGAGCGCCTGTTCTTTGTCGGAAGAAAGACGGATCCCTCCGATTGTGTATTGATTACAGGAGCTTAACAAGATGACGATCAAGAATAAGTATCCTATACCTCGGATCGACGAATTGTTTGACCAACCGCAAGGGGCGAGGTATTCTCGAAGATTGACTTGCGATCGTGATACCACCAATTGAGAATTAAGGAGTCGGATATACGAAATCGCTTTGATCCCTGACGGCATTATGAATTTGTGGTGATGCCATTCGGACTTACCAATGCTCTGCGGTATTCATGCAATTGATGAATCGGGTATTCTTGGAATACTTGGATAAATTTGTGGTCGTTTTCATTGACGACATTTTGATATATTCGAGGGACGCAGAGGAGCATGCCGATCATTTACGTGTGGTTTTGAGCATCTTGAGAAAGGAACATTATATGCGAAATTTGCTAAATGCGAGTTCGGCTTAAGGAAGTAACCTTCCTTGGGCATGTGATATCCGCCGATGGAGTTCAGGTGGACCGAAGAAAGTCGAAGCAATCTTGGAATGGGAAGCTCCTAAGAACGTGAAGGAAGTCCGAAGCTTCTTAGGACTAGCGGGATATTATCGCCGCTTTGTGGAGGGATTTTCCAAAATTGCTCGTCCGCTCACTCAGCTGTTACAGAAAACTCAAAGGTTCGCGTGGAATGAGAAGTGTCAGGCTGGTTTTGACGAACTTAAGAAGAAACTGACGACAGCACCTATATTAGCGCTGCCAGAAGGAACTGACGGATTTATGGTATACAGCGACGCTTCAAATCAGGGTTTGGGTTGTGTGTTGATGCAAAAGGATAAAGTAATTGCTTATGCTTCTCGGCAGTTGAAACCGTACGAAGTTAATTATCCGACTCATGATCTGGAGCTAGCAGCTGTGGTTTTTGCTTTGAAAATTTGGCGACATTATCTGTACGGCACTCATTGTCAAATCTTTACGGATCATAAGAGCCTCAAATATATTTTCAGTCAGAAGGAATTAAACATGAGGCAGAGAAGGTGGCTGGAATTGATCAAGGATTACGACTTAGAGATTCTCTATCATCCGGGGAAAGCAAATGTAGTAGCCGATGCTTTGAGCCGTAAACCTGTTTCTCTTCGAGTGTTGGAAGCTCTTACGCCCCAAACCAGTATTCAACGGGAACTGATCCGCGAAGGGATTGAAGTATGGGCACCAGGAATCCAAGGGCGACTTTATGTGATGGAACTAACTTCATCACTAGTCGAGAAGATCAAGTCCAAGCAGTTGGACGATTCCCTGATCCTTCGATTATGTGATGAAGTAAAGAAAGGAAAAGCCCCAGGATTCGTGATACAAGATGATGGAGTTCGAGATTTCAAATTCGACTTTGCTTTCCCTATGTTGATGATTTGAGTAGATCTATTCTGATAGAAGCCCATAGCGCGCCCTATGCTATTCACACTGGCTGCTGTAAGATGTTTAAGGATCTTAAACAAAACTTGGTGGGGAAATATGAAGAAGGACGTAGCAGTACGTTTGAAGTGTTTGACTTGTCAGCAGGTTAAGATTGAACATCAGCGACCTGCCGGGATGTTAAAGCCGCTTCCGATCCCTGAATGGAAGTGGGAGGACATTTCGATGGATTTCATCACAAGTATGCCGAGGACTAGAGCAGGAATGAACATGATTTGGGTCGTAGTTGATCGACTAACCAAGTCGGCTCATTTCCTAGGAATCAAGGATACATGGGGACCCGAGAGATTGGCACGAGTGTTTGTTGCGGAGATAGTCAGATTGCATGGGACGCCGAAGACCATTATTTCGGATCGAGATGGTCGTTTCGTGTCGCACTTCGAAAGCGATTCACAAGGCTTTGGGATCGAGCTCAACTTTAGCACACTTATCATCCCCAAGCAGACGGTCGGTCAGAAAGGACTATTCAAACTGTAGAAGACATGCTTAGAGCTTGTGCGTTGGATTGGTCAACTGATTGGGAAGTTCACTTGCCCTTGATCGAATTCACTTACAATAACAGTTGGCACGCTTCTATCAAGATGGCACCATTTGAAGCTTTGTACGGGAGGAGATGCCGATCGCCTCTGTGTTGGGATGATTCTTCGGATCTGATCGGGACGGAACCGGAATTGATTATTCAGACTCAAGAGAAAATAGCTTTGATTCGAGAGAGACTATTGACTGCCCAAAGTCGACAGAAGTCTTATGCCGATGTACGTCGTCGTCCTCTAGAGTTCGACGTTGGGGATCATGTGTGCTATTGAAGGTGTCTCCTACACGAGGGATTTTCCGTTTTGGGAGGAGAGGCAAGCTTAGTCCGAGATATATCGGACCATTTGAGATCCTAGATAAGGTTGGGGATTTAGCGTACAGGTTGGCCTTACCGCCATCGCTGAGTCATGTTCACAATGTGTTTCACGTATCCCAACTGCGGAAGTATGTACCGGACCCCAGTCACGTCATTGATTTAGACGAGATCGAGATAGCTAATGATGGCACCTTCGAAGAGAGACCTATCAAGATACTTGAGAGCCGGATCAAACAATTGAGGAATAAACCAATACATTTGGTTAAAGTACAATGGTCACGACATGGAGTCGAAGAGGCCACTTGGGAAACGGAGGACGGTATGAAGTCTAAATATCCGGAGTTGTTTTCATCATAAGTTTCGGGACGAAACTTATTTTTAGGGAGGAAGGATGTAATACCGAGATTTACGTTATGTAATTGGAACTTGTGATATTGTAATGATTGTACTTTTGCCTGAGTATTTTTCTCCGTATTTCAAAATCCGATGTCGTCGAGCATATAATTTCGTGTATGTGATTTCATAGGATGAAATTCTGTGCATGTAGCGCACGCTACAGGCTAAGGGTAGCGTACGCTAATATGGTCTTATAGCGCACGCTACCGAGTGTAAGTAGCGCACGCTACGCGTGGTCAAATTGATTGAGACGCGCGGTAGGTGAGATCTGGCCGGGGGACCCTTGTCGGATCCTGTCGAATGTATCAGGACGGCTTTCGGGAAAAGCCTAGTCAACGCCTAAGCGCACGCTAGAGGTCTATGCGTAGCGCACGCTAAGTGCCGAGTACAAGATAGGCTGTGAGCCGTTAGCGCACGCTACGGACAGTGTATAGCGCGCGCTAATAGCTATTTATTATAAATAGGACAGCATCCTATTCGGGAATTCAGTCCTTTCTTCCCCCATAAACCGAACTCTTGCACTTGAAACATAACTCCATTCGTCTTAAACACTCCATATCAACCTCCTAGTTCGAGATTGAAGATCTTATATCATTGGAGATTGGTGTTCAAACCTTGGGTATTGGATTGCTTCATTTTCATCCGCGTTCTTCACTACTTTGAGGTAGGTGATTCTTCACCAATGATTAGTAATGTTCATGAGGAAGTTTGAATCATGTTTGGGTAGCTAGTATCTCGTTTTTATCGGTCATCACATGTTAGAAGGATACTTTTGACGTATCGGTACTAGATGTCGAATGAACCTTTGAACCATCTTCTTATAAGGACTCCTAAGCATGTTTAAATCGATTTATGATCAAGTAATCGGATATTACCCAGTTGATACGTTGTATACGTTGGAATCATGTGTTTTGGAACATAAGACGATGGAATTTAGATTATTTCTTGAAGATCGTAGAGGAATTGTGATATCGAGATAACTATCCGTATATTTGTATCTCATGATCATAGAAATCCTCCAGAAACCTTATTAGCATGATATGCCCGAGGATAACTTGTAATATCACCATAGGGTTCATGAGTTCTTCATCATTCAACCCAGTTTTCGGTTCGTAGTATTCTGCCATGCAAGATTAGCGCACGCTAACATGTGTGAGTTAACGTGCGCTATCGAGGTTCGGTTTTCGCACAGAACGTACGTAGCGTACGTTATGAGGCAGCCGAGTCAGACTGCCGGTTTGTGGCTAGCTCACGCTAGTCTTATGCGATAGCGTACGCTAACAGTTCAGCTTAGCGCACGTTACGTATAGTACGTAGCGCGCGCTAAGCAATCCAGGCAGCTTGTTTAGTTTGAGCTTTTCGGCCGTAGGTCGAATTGTTAGGCCATTGTTCGACTCGAGATGATTTGTATATCGTTCCTTTTGTTAAGGTTCGAGCTTGTTACGTTGATCGGAGGCGGCCTTCGAGTGCGTCGAGAGCATTGAAGTATATCATTCTTGCCATCTTCGAGGCAAGTATCGTGATATGTTAATATCGGTATTTTTGGAATATACGTATGATTATGCATGTTGTTGAACATGATATTTACTTCATTGATTTGTCATGATATTCGTTGTATATTGTTTATATGTTCATGTTGATGAACATAATGATTTGGCATATGTGTATGCATGAGTTGTGTTTGTATACGTTGTACGATCTATGCTGAGGGCGCTGGATCGGATGTCCACCTCGTGTTGGTCCGACGTGATCATCTTGTGATCTAGCCGAGGGCGCTGGATCATTGGACGGGTTATTTCCACCTCGTGTTGGTCCGACGGGATCATCTTGGGATCTATCCGAGGGCGCTGGATCATTGGAATACCCATGCTGTGTAATGGAATCTTGTAGATTCGCATTGTCGGGTTCCTAGCGGAAGCCCGTGTGATATGTCTTGTTGTGTATTGTTGATGCATATTCGAATTGTTTAAATACGATACTTGTACTAGCATTGTTTTGCTAACCCCTTCGGGGGTGGACATTTGTTTTGATGTTCAGGTAGCCAAGGAGCAGGGAAACAGCCACAGTACCGACGTGATGACGAAGGGGTTCAGTGATGTTTATTGTTATTGGAGATTTGTTGTCTTGGTTTGGTTTCTGTACTCGAGTACATGTGTCCTTTGATATTAATTCGATATGGTTGTATTAATTATCCGTTGAACCAGTTGTACGTTTTCATAAACTCGAATTTTCGCAAGTATTGACGTCTTATATTCACTTTCCTTTTTAATTAGCCTTGTAAATCCTTATTTAAAGGGTTTACGGCGCTGTAATTATCCCGAATATCTCGGGGTGTTACAGCCCTGATAGGTTATTTGTGGAAATCCACCCCTATTCCTTATGAAACGTATGTTTCCCCCCTTTTTTCCCCACTACTTAATTCCTACCCTATGTGACGCCCTGGCTGTGCCATCCTTACGGATAAGGGGCCATGACAGAATGGTATCAGAGCAGTTCGTTCGCTCTGAGTCTATGTTCTTTAAAATGAAGTTTAGTTCGGCACTCTAAACCGATATAATAATCAATTGTCAACTCAACACCCCATCACGTCATGCTCAACTAAAGAGTAAGGAAAATGATTTACTAGTCTTTATGATTCAAACTTCTTTTGACATGGAAAATATATCTCTTTACGAGCTTTTATGAGATGTTAATTATGAACATATACAGAACGATATATGTATGACAACGCATGCAATATATGAATTTTTATTTTACGATTACGCATGAATTGTTGCTGATGTAGAAACATGAAAGACGAGAACCTAGAAACTTCCTTACGGTCTTCTATTACGCAAAAGAGAACTTATGTGCCTTAAGTATTTCAGCATACGCACGAATGTGAAGGTCAAACAATGACGATGTACTAATGAGGATCAATGATGCAGCACGTACGAGTAATACGAGTACGGTTATTTTCTATCGGATTGTCCATTTATGGGGGAACCCGAATAACTTTCATAATATACCCCGTTATGGAGGATATTATTTTTGTGTTAGGTTTTTCTCAGAGTCCAGAGTTCGAGTCAAGAACTTAGGATGAGACTTATATTCTTCTTCTGAGAACCCTTTAGTAGAGTTGTTCTATTATGTTGAGATGTTGATGTATTATACGTATACCTCCTTCATGGGATGGCGACCACGAAGACGACGATGCGGAAGTCAACGAGGAGAAGGCGGACACCGTGTGACCTTGTGGAGGATTTCCGTAGCACGTATTGAGGCACGGGTGCCACCATAGCCCAGTGCGTGGTAGACCTTGAGGCGACCTGGCACCTAGCTGCTCCTTATGGTGTCTCAGATTACGAGGGCATTCAGTGCCTTATCGACCTCCTTCCGATCGAGTGGAGGGAGTGGGCTGCTGCATCCTCATGGTACTATATTTTGTTGTGTGATCGCACTTTAGTAGCATCCAGGGATATCGTAGCCGTTTCTATCCGGATCACCACGCAGTACCTCGAGCACCGTGCACCTCCCCCTGGAGATTGCGCGTAGCGACCATATGCTAGGGGAGCTTTGCCAGAGAGTCCAGCTACACCTCTACCCAGCCAGGTCGTTCTTGCTGCACCGCCTCATACTCAGGGTGGGTTACACCTGGAGGTAGGGACCTCAGCACCTCACTGCAGGGACATGAGGACCGAGCCTTTTATTCTCAGGAGGACGTCTCCGCCACTTCGACCTATGCCAGTCATCGATCCAGTACACACATGACTGATCACAAACGATGCTCATCTACTTCTGCCAAAGAAGTATAGAGTTGTTGAAGACCCTATTGCAGTCTCTCCAGTTTTAGACGAGGAATCAGAAGAAGATCCGGAAGAAGATCCGGAGGAGTTTTACGAGAAAGTTAGCTCGACCACCGAGTCGAGAGCGACTTGAGATAGTTCAGGATGGTGCTAGCCATTTATTTTATATTTTGTATGCAGAACGTCACTTATTTTGTGTAACACCCCAAACTAGGCGGATATTACAGTGCCGTGGACCCCCGACTGGGACCCACCAGGCGATTGAAAACTGATGAATTAAATAATATAATTGTAGTACCGAACCACATTATATTACCAAAGACTCCGATGAGGAGCTTAAGTACAATACTCCAGGACAAAACAGAATACTAGTATATTTTATATGAAGATAAAATATACCACCCTGAATAACTAAACATCTCAAACGGAATTTTGCAGCGGAAATACAAATGAAGATAAATAAGAATGACTGAAATGACTGAAATAACTGAAATGACTGAAATGACCAGAACGACTCGGGCCCCCTACTAGTATCACTGGGACTCCTCGCCATCAACATGCTATTCCCGTGCTTTTGCCTTGCCATGACCTGAAAACAAAATCCCCAAACGGGGTCAGTTACACAGAACAACAATCCTCAAGAGTTGAATATACACAATCCTGTCGAAACACACGCAATCAAACATGCTATATGAATCAACTAACAGTATGGCTCAAAGGAATGGCGCCACACTACGTCCGGGATGGAAATGTGTCCGTGCACAAGCCACCAACGAGTATCGATCGAATACACGTGTGGTCTTGTACCTAATCAGTCTCACGAAGCCATCAACTCGTGTGCACAGTCCAATGTGAGGCCACCAACCAACACACGACTATAATGTGTCTGACATGAAAATCCTACACATACCAACCGGCACGCCAGTATGACCCGGAATGCCACGATATAACAAAAGTGACATCGAAAATGAATAATGACTCACCAAGATGAAATGATGGTGAAATGAATGACAGCTCAATGAAATGATTGGAACCGTCGTTCCTTGTGAATGAAGTAATTAAGTGACAATTACAAGTTTTGAAACGGTTAGTACCTTATGAATGAATTATGATTATGAATGAACAACAACGAAAGGAATGGATATCCTTTTAACTGAGTAAGAATTAACTTACACAACACCAGTGACAATTATCCTTCCACGAACAATGTCCTAATTGAGATATCGGTCGCTCGAACAACCTTGAATAATACAATTACCAACAATCCATTCAATATACGAATCAAACACGAATATAACGAACTCAAAACGTCGATACGATTAAACCAAGTTCATTAGGGCATTATATCGAACACTTTGTGGCCAAACTTCAATTGTTTATAACCAAACCTCAATAATATCAACATCAAATCCCCAAGAAGTATTTCAAACCAACAAAACATCTTCAATACGATCAATAATCCAATATGAATATACAAATTCGTGATTACAACAACGATTAATCGAAAACCCCCAAATCCAACTCAATATTCAAAGTGTTCTTGAATAATTCTTCAATAATCCATTGAATTTATATAAAAACTCATAATCATATTCATATCCCTCCATATAACATGATTATAACGCCCAAAACATCATATTCCAATACCAAATCGAAATCCAAGATGTTGAGGAAATTACCTCTTGAAGATCTAACCACTTTGATCCGATGAACACGAGTTAAATCGAGTATCCAAGCTTCACGATCGAATGTAAATGAAGAAAATCAAATACTCAAGTGATTGATGAAGTAAAATCTCTCCCTCAAACCCTCTCTCTCGGATAAAAGTTGGAGAAATGAAGAAATGAGGAAAAAGTCCCGGCCAACTCCTTATAAACTGCCGGAAGTTACGGCCGTAACTCGGCCTTCTTACGGCCGTAACATCCCAGGTCAATGGCCTTACGGCCGTAACCGGCCAACTCGTATGGCTGTAACTCGGCTTCGTCCAAAGCTCTGCCGACAGCCTTACGGCCGTATCCGCCCTGACTTACGGGCGTAACTCGGACGATACGGCCGTATCCGGCCAAACATACGGGCGTAAGCCCCCCTTCGTCAAAAATGACCAGGCACCCTGCCTATAACGTACGGCCGTATCCGGCCAAGCCTTACGGCCGTACCTTCCTCGTCTTATGGCCGTATGCCGCAACCCTTACGGCCGTAAGTCCCTCCCGACCGACAAAACCTGAAATATACGAATACCACTTACGGCCGTATCCTATCCTTCTTACGGCCGTAACTCGCCTTCGGCCAAAAATGCTAGGGCAGCCTGCTGGACACGTACGGCCGTAACCGGCCAAGCCTTACGTGTAATACCCGTACTTTTATTGACTGTTTGACTCTGTCATCCTCCTTATTTTGTCGCTCTGTAAATGCTTGGAGATGTTGTTAATATTGTTATTGAGTTTTGTATCTCGATTGGTTTTTGATCATGTCGTTTTAGACCTTGCGGAAATGTTCTGGGACAGAGATATAACGCACGCTAGGCCTAGGCTAACGCACGCTAAATCTGCTTGATTAGCGCACGCTAGCTTTGAGGCCGTAGCGCGCGCTAAGAGGATCAGTCAGGTTAGAACCAGTTTGTCGAACTGCCCTCTGGACTGGCCGTTTAGCGCACGCTAGGAGTGGTTAGCGCGCGCTATTCGTGGTTAGTAGCGCACGCTATCATTCGTCCGTAGCGCACGCTACGGCCGGTCGGGCCGAGGCGTGAGGTTGCCGTTTTACGGAATATCGTAGCGACGCTAGGCCGGCTAGCGCACGCTAGAGTTATGGAATAGCGCACGCTAAGTCTTAGCGCTAGCGCACGCTAAGTGTTGAGCAGGCGAGACAGAAGTTCCACGTTTTGGACTAGCGCACGCTAGAGACATACGGGTAGCGCACGCTAACGGAACCGGCAGAAACCACCGGACTATCCGGTGACTTCGCTAGCGCACGCTAACGAAGGAGACGTAGCGTGCGCTAGATCGGGCAGATATAAATATGACAGTTGACTCCCATTTCGTCATTTTCTCACCTACTTCACTCATTTTCGACGGGAAGCGATCGGGAGAGCCGATCTCAGGCGATTGGGAGTAATCTTCCTGCTAGCAACAACATATTTGATTGGAGAACAAAGATTTCTCAACATCTAATCCCTCCTAACGTCCGAATCAAGGTAAAAATCCTTAGAACCCTATTTTCTGGGAATTTTGGGGTTTTTGTAGATTCGTCCGATTTATCCGTTTGGAAGCTTGAGAACCTTGAGTTTATGGTGTATCTATACTGTATGAATACCTTTCCTACGATTTTATGGTTTAGATTGTGCCGTTTTCGGACTTGTGAGATTTAGAACGATTTTCCAACCTTTAGTTGATTATCCGTATATCTTTATGAATCGTAGATGGGTTTGGGAAGTTCCTTCGTGTAGTTTGAATATGGATGTGTAATTATCATACTCCTTGCGAATCGTTTAGGTGCCGGAAGCGCGTTCTTGGACCTACCGAACTCATACCCTTCCTCCGTTCGATTTCTCGATGTCTCAAAGGCAAGTATATATTTATGAATGTGCATTCTCGACTTTGAAAGTATGAAATATTAATGGCATGCTTATTTATATCCACTCCGGGACGGACCGACGGGTCCTCTGAGGGTTTCGTAGCCTCTGGTGCGATTCCATGGATAATATGAATTAACCACTCCGGGACGGGCCGATGGGTCCTCTGAGGGTTCCGTAGCCTCTGGTGCGGTTCCACGGTATTCATATACGTCTTGATGTGATACTATGAGATTTAGTTATTCCGGAATACTAGTCTTATATTGATGAATTGACGGATATTGATGAATTGACGGATTACATTTACTTTATTGTCGAGGAGTATAGTGTTTCATACTTGATATACTTGCACTAGCTATTCGACGGCTAACCCCTTTATGGGGGAAATACTTTTCATGTATTTCAGGTTCCAGAAGATCGGACAGGCAGGTATCGGGTCGGCATGAAGATGGTGGGCAAGTGTGATACTGTGTCTTTCTTTCAGTTATGTTCTGAGCTTTCCATTCAGTGTTGTTGTACTGGGTTGGTTATTGAGTACTCGAGTATCGTTTTTCCTCTTTCCTTGATGTTCCGGCCTGTGTTGCCGAAGTATTGACTTGTGATGTAATGTCCGTGAATACACTGGTTATGTTTCGAATACCTCTGTATCGTTTTCATTTCTTTGTGTGTGTAGACCTTATCGGTCAAAATTTATGGTTACGCATATGTATAGCCTTGTGGGTCCCACGGCGGGGCTTACGGCGCTGTAATATCCCTGAATAACTCGGGGGTGTTACAGAATATGGTATCAGAGCTTAGGTCTATGGATACCTAGGCTGTCGGTCTTTTGGGTCGATCGAGTTGTCATTTGTCCGCAGTATCACTACTTTGCCATCATCACAGTGCGACCGGTACTTGTAAGACCTCTTACTCTTCTAGTGTTTCCTTGTTTGTTTTGCGTCGTTCTGTTGGTATTCTTGAGAATCGGACACTTTGATGATGCGTGATTGAATTGTGCTTACGTGACTTGTATGTTCTTCAGTATGTCAGCTGGTAGGGGCCGTGGCCGTGGTCGTGGCCGTGGACGAGGAAGAGGTCGTGGCGCGGCCGTTTCCATCAGCTCAGTTGCGGGGTCGACCAACCCCAGTTTGTCGAATTCGGTGCATCCCGACACCGAGAGTCAGCACGACCAGTCAGACGGTCAGGGGAACAACGCGGACGTTGGGGTGGCGAATGCACTTCAACAATTGGCTACTCAGATGACTATTTTGGCCCAAACTGTTCAGATGAATAACCCGAACCCAAACACGGATGCCTTACTTCAGAATGTAATCCGTATGCACCCTCCACAGTTTGGCGGTGCCACAGACCCGTTAGGCTGGGAAGACTGGCTAGCGGAATTAGAGAAGATTTTCGAGGCGGTTGATTGCCCCGAGGTGAGGAAAGTACCAATTGCTCCGTATTTCCTCACTAAGGAGGCCGCTACTTGGTGGAAGGTCATCAAGCCACGGGATCGTATTGCCTCGTGGGATGAGTTTAAGGAGCTCTTGGAGGCCGAGTTTTGCCCTTGGCGTGCGAGAGCCGAATCGAGCCTTCTTCGAGGCTAAACCACGGGATATTCCCGTTTCGCAGCGATCGTGGAGTACAATCAACAATTGATCCATGTGAAGGATCAGTGCACGTAACGAGCGTGATAAGATCCGTTATTTTGATATGCGGATGAAATTGGACTTACGACGGTACATGGCGGATTTGCTTGTACCACGTTGAAAGAGTATCGGGGCGAGCTTTAGCCCATGATATGTTGAGCCCCGACAACGATGCCGTCGAAGAACCGAAGAAAGCAGAAAGTCGCGGGAAATTTTTCTCGATCTAAAGGTGGCAACTTTCGAAGTCTCGGGCGACTAACTGTTTCACGGACGATCGTCGCGTTCTAATAAAGGGAAGAGAAGTTACCGTCCCCACTTCGGGTACCACCAATCGCGGTGACTTGCTATAATTGTGGCCGTTCGTGCCACATTAATTTGGAATGCCACTTTCCACCGTTGAAGTGTCACACGTGCGGACAGATGGGACATAGAGCGGCTTATTGTTCCGAGCCGAATCGGACTTTGGACACTCGGGCTTCGCCCGGTGGTCAACCTCAACAGAATTTCGGCAGGGGCCGGGGACGGGGTCGAATCTTTGGAGGAAACTCTAGCGTCGGTTCGGTACAACCACGAGTTTATGAGATGCGTCGAGCAGACGAACCCGACGCGGCGGTGGCTTCAGGTACCATTCATATCCTATCTCATCCAGTCCGTGTACTTTTTGATTCGGGTGCTACACATTCTTTTATTTCTTTGGAGTGTGTACGCCGTTTGAATATAACTTGTATGACTGCTTGCGATCCCTTCATCGTGAGACTGCCTAGCGGGGATAGAATTGTGGGAAACCGGGAGATTAGAGATTTTCCGG
The DNA here is from genome assembly GCA_033398695.1 of Orobanche coerulescens. Taxonomy (NCBI): domain Eukaryota; kingdom Viridiplantae; phylum Streptophyta; class Magnoliopsida; order Lamiales; family Orobanchaceae; genus Orobanche; species Orobanche coerulescens. The sequence goes on along the minus strand of CM065816.1, from coordinate 100,525,617 downwards.
TGGTTATATCCGGTATGGAATGGTTATCAAATTTAATTGTAGTTGACATGGAAGGCGAGGACGTAATCCTCGGCGAGGATTGGCTTAATAATCATCAGGCGATTATGAATTACCGTACCAAAGTTATCACTATGATGACTAAGGACGGATCTGAGTACTCATTTTTGGGACGTAAGTTGGGCCAATCCAAGTTACTTATCAGTTCCATGAAGGCCGTAAAACTTTTGAATAAAGGTTATGCGGGCTATTGGTGTTATGCATTGAAAAGCGGAAGGAATTGAAATCGATTTCTATTCAATTCCGGTTGTTAACGAGTATCCGATGTTTTTCGGACGATCTTCCGGGATTACGCGGTCGAGAGATAGATTTTCCGTGGATTTGGGGCGGATGCGGCCCGATTTCTAAAGCACCTTATCGGATGGCACCTTCCGAGATGCGAGAATTGAAGACTCGGTTGGGAGAACTTTTGGAAAAAGGGTACATCGGACCGAGCGCTTCGCCTTGGGCGCGCCCGTTCTTTTAAATCGGGAAGAAGGATGGTTCACTACGTTTGTGCATTGACTACCGTGAGCTGAATAAAGTAACCATCAAGAATAAATATCCTTTGCCTCGTATAGACGATCTATTTGATCAATTGCAAGGAGCTGCGGTTTTCTCGAAGATTGATTTAAGATCCGGGTATTATCAACTCAGAGTGAGGGAATCTGACGTTCCAAAGACGGCGTTCCGGACGAGATATGGGCATTATGAATTTGTAGTTATGCCTTTTGGGTTGACGAATGCGCCGGCAATATTCATGCAGTTGATGAATAAAATATTCATCGAGTATCTCGACAGGTGTGTAGTCGTCTTTATTGACGACATCTTGGTTTATTCTCGGGATAAGGAGGAACATGCCCGACACTTGCGTTTGGTCTTAGACATTTTGAGAACCGAGCACCTCTATGCAAAATTCTCGAAATGTGAGTTTTGGTTGGAAGAAGTTATGTTTCTCGGCCATGTGATTTCGGCCGAAGGGGTTCGTGTAGACCATGAGAAGATCGGCAAGTGCTAAATTGGGCACCGCCTAAAAATGTTAAAGAGGTTCGTAGCTTTTTGGGTCTTGCTGGGTATTACCGTCGGTTTGTCGAGGGGTTCTCGAAACTCGCTCGATCGCTTACGAAATTACTCCAGAAGACCGAAAAGTTTGTTTGGACGGATGAGAGACAGCAAAGCTTCGACGAACTGAAGAGACGATTGACTTCAGCGCCGATTTTAACCTTACCGCATGGTAGCGAAGGCTTTGCGGTTCTGATGACGCTTGGGTCAAGGCACTTTGTGTGCTTATGCGGCATGATAAGACGATAGCTTTGCGTCTCGACAATTAAAGGCTTTCGAATTGAATTATCATACTAATGATTTTGAATTAGACGCAATTGTCTTCGCACTCAAGATTTGGCGACATTATTTGTATGGTTCACCGTGCGGATTTATACCGATCACAAGAGTCTCAAGTATATTTTGATCGAAGGAGCTGAATATGAGGCAATGGCGTTGGTTAGAGTTGATAAAGGATTATGACTTGGAAATTCTATACCACCCCGGTAAAGCTAATGTCGTTGCGGATGCATTGAGCCGCAAATCGGCATCTCTTCAAATGCTCGAGGTTCTTACACCTCAGACGAAAATCCGTCAGGACTTAATTGAGCAAGGGATAGAAGTTTGGCTTGGCGAGTACGAGCGGTGTGTACTCTCGAAATTACTTCGTCTAAGGTTTAGGACATCAAAGGGAAGCAGTGGAGTGACCCGATGATTTCTCAACTGAAGGAAGATGTAATTAAAGGAAAAGCTCCTGGCTTTATGGTACACGAAGATAGTATTCTGAGATTTCAAGGCAGGCTTTGTGTTCCGAACGATTTAGAGTTGAGACAGAGAATTCTCCGAGAAGCGCATGCTACGCCTTATTCAATCCACCCCGGGACGAGTAAGATGTACAAAGATTTGAAGCGTAATTTTTGGTGGAATAACATGAAGAAGGATGTTACGGAGTTTGTACTACGGTGCTTGACTTGTCAACAAGTCAAGATTGAACATCAACGACCAGCGGGGTTGTTGAAACCGCTTCCCATTCCCGAGTGGAAGTGGGAAGACATTTCTATGGATTTCATCACTGGCATGCCGAGAACTCGGGCCGGAATGAATATGATTTGGGTGGTTGTCGACCGGTTGACCAAGTCTGCACACTTTACGGGTATTAAGGATACTTGGGGGCCGGATAGGCGCTCGAACCTTTATTCTTTGAAATCGTGAGGTTACGGTGCCCCCAAAACCATTGTTTCGATCGAGACGGCCGTTTCGTGTCGCACTTTTGGCGAGCCGTTCATCGGGCTTTGGGTGCGAGTTGAGATTGAGCACTTCTTTTCATCCTCGATCGGATGGACGATCGAGAGAGGACGATTCAAGCGTTGGAAGATATGTTGCGGGCTTGTGCCTTAGGTGGAGTAATGATTGGGAGCTTCACTTGCCGTTGATCGAGTTTGCTTACAATAATAGTTGGCATGCGTCGATCCAAATGGCACCCTTCGAGGCACTTTATGGTAGGCGATGTAGGTCGCCATTGTGTTGGGACGAGGCTTCTGAGCTAGTTGGGACGGAGCCGGATATGTTGATGGAGACTAAGGAAAAGATTACTATCATCCGGGACCGATTATTGGCTGCCCAGAGTCGTCAGAAATCTTATGCTGATACTCGTCGTCGACCCTTGGAGTTCGAAGTGGGGGATCATGTCTTGCTCAAGGTGTCGCCGACCCGTGGAGTTTTCCGCTTCGGGAAAAAGGGGAAACTTAGTCCGAGGTATATCGGACCTTTCGAGATTTTTGACAGAGTTGGAGATTTAGCTTATCGCTTGGCGTTACCTCCACTTTGAGTCACGTCCATAGTGTTTTTGATGTGTATCTATTGAGAAATCGTACGGATCGAGCCACGTCATCGACTACGGTGAGATTGGCGTGGCCGAGGATATTACCTTCCGGAGAGACCCATAAAGATCCTTGAGCGTCGCGAGAAACAACTCGGCATAAAACCATTCCCTTTGGTTAAAGTGCAATGGTCGAGGCATGGAGTCGAGGAGGCAACTTGGGAGACGGAAGAGAAGATGCGGGTGGAATGCCCCGAACTGTTTATTTCTTAAGTTTCGGGACGAAACTTCTTTTTAGAGGGGGAGAATGTAATACCCGTACTTTTATTGACTGTTTGACTCTGTCATCCTCCTTATTTTGTCGCTCTGTAAATGCTTGGAGATGTTGTTAATATTGTTATTGAGTTTTGTATCTCGATTGGTTTTTGATCATGTCGTTTTAGACCTTGCGGAAATGTTCTGGGACAGAGATATAACGCACGCTAGGCCTAGGCTAACGCACGCTAAATCTGCTTGATTAGCGCACGCTAGCTTTGAGGCCGTAGCGCGCGCTAAGAGGATCAGTCAGGTCAGAACCAGTTTTTCGAACTGCCCTCTGGACTGGCCGTTTAGCGCACGCTAGGAGTGGTTAGCGCGCGCTATTCGTGGTTAGTAGCGCACGCTATCATTCGTCCGTAGCGCACGCTACCGGGCTGGTCAGCGGAGGCAGTGAGGTTGCCAGGTTTTCTGGAATATCAGGTAGCGTACGCTAGGCTTCGGCTAGCGCACGCTAGAGTTATGGAATAGCGCACGCTAAGTCTTAGCGCTAGCGCACGCTAAGTGTTGAGCAGGGCAGAGACAGTAAGTTCCACGTTTTGGACTAGCGCACGCTAGAGACATACGGGTAGCGCACGCTAACGGAACCGGCAGAAACCACTGGACTATCCGGTGACTTCGCTAGCGCACGCTAACGAAGGAGACGTAGCGTGCGCTAGACTGGGCAGATATAAATATGACAGTTGACTCCCATTTCGTCATTTTCTCACCTACTTCACTCATTTTCGACGGGAAGCGATCGGGAGAGCCGATCTCAGGCGATTGGGAGTAATCTTCCTGCTAGCAACAACATATTTGATTGGAGAACAAAGATTTCTCAACATCTAATCCCTCCTAACGTCCGAATCAAGGTAAAAATCCTTAGAACCCTATTTTCTGGGAATTTTGGGGTTTTTGTAGATTCGTCCGATTTATCCGTTTGGAAGCTTGAGAACCTTGAGTTTATGGTGTATCTATACTGTATGAATACCTTTCCTACGATTTTATGGTTTAGATTGTGCCGTTTTCGGACTTGTGAGATTTAGAACGATTTTCCAACCTTTAGTTGATTATCCGTATATCTTTATGAATCGTAGATGGGTTTGGGAAGTTCCTTCGTGTAGTTTGAATATGGATGTGTAATTATCATACTCCTTGCGAATCGTTTAGGTGCCGGAAGCGCGTTCTTGGACCTACCGAACTCATACCCTTCCTCCGTTCGATTTCTCGATGTCTCAAAGGCAAGTATATATTTATGAATGTGCATTCTCGACTTTGAAAGTATGAAATATTAATGGCATGCTTATTTATATCCACTCCGGGACGGACCGACGGGTCCTCTGAGGGTTTCGTAGCCTGCAGTGCGATTCCATGGATAATATGAATTAACCACTCCGGGGACGGGCCGATGGGTCCTACGAGGTTCCGTAGCCTGCAGTGCGGTTCCACGGTATTCATATACGTCTTGATGTGATACTATGAGATTTAGTTATTCCGGAATACTAGTCTTATATTGATGAATTGACGGATATTGATGAATTGACGGATTACATTTACTTTATTGTCGAGGAGTATAGTGTTTCATACTTGATATACTTGCACTAGCTATTCGACGGCTAACCCCTTTATGGGGGAAATACTTTTCATGTATTTCAGGTTCCAGAAGATCGGACAGGCAGGTATCGGGTCGGCATGAAGATGGTGGGCAAGTGTGATACTGTGTCTTTCTTTCAGTTATGTTCTGAGCTTTCCATTCAGTGTTGTTGTACTGGGTTGGTTATTGAGTACTCGAGTATCGTTTTTCCTCTTTCCTTGATGTTCCGGCCTGTGTTGCCGAAGTATTGACTTGTGATGTAATGTCCGTGAATACACTGGTTATGTTTCGAATACCTCTGTATCGTTTTCATTTCTTTGTGTGTGTAGACCTTATCGGTCAAAATTTATGGTTACGCATATGTATAGCCTTGTGGGTCCCACGGCGGGGCTTACGGCGCTGTAATATCCCTGAATAACTCGGGGGTGTTACATTACGGCCGTACCTGCTCAACTTACGTCCGTATTCCGAAACCTTACGGCGTAAGTCCCGTTCGTCCAAAATGGGCTGAAATCAACGAACACTTGTTACGGCCGTAACCTACAATCCTTACGTCCGTAACTCGTTATTTGACATGGCGAAAAATCCGATAACTCCGATTCCTCGCTACGATTGATGAATGATCCGACATATTAAAGGATATTGGTTTACCACGCACAAGAGAGTTAACTACAGCAAGTCCATCGGCATCATACGTGACAAAAATTTTTGCATAAAACTCTTTTACACAGTCCACATATATTGGTTGAGCAAGACTAACGAAAAGATTTATCCCAAGCATATCGAAGAATTCTTCGATAGCAACACCAGCACAGTTCAGAGATTCGAAATCAAAGTGGTGACTCGGAGTTACCTCTTCGTCGATAAGGATTTCATTGAAAACTTTCATAGCCTGAGCATTCAGAAATGATGGTTCGCCGGAAGCCGTGGAGGATGATTGAGAGGTTTCTCCTCTTCTCTTCTTTCCGGTTCTGGATGCCATGAAGATTGAATCGGTCAAAAAGTGAAGGTTTGATGGATGAACTTGAAGTTTAGGTAGATTTTGCAGGGAGTTTGCAGACGATGCTAGGGATTTGAAAGAAATGAAAGGGGACGGTCGAAATGGGTTTATATATGTTACGGTTAACGACGAATTACGTACGTTATATCCCTTATGTAACGTACGTAGCGTGAAAACCTGAACTCTCTGGACTGAATCCTGCGATTCGTTACGTACGTAACGTAACATCATGTAACGTACGTAAGGTCCTATTACGTACGTAATGGACCGCCCCTACCGTACGTAAGCAGGACCAAATGAATAGTCTTTTCCCTTTCGATGATGTCCTGATTTAAATGACCATTTAATGTGACTATGATGAGTATGCAATATTTAAAAATGATCAGCATGTCCCATTCCTAAATTTATGCGAATAAAGTTGAAAGCCTCTTCGGGTAATGGTTTTGTGAAAATATCCGCCAATTGTTCATTAGTACCAACAAATTGGAGACGAACATTCCCGTTTTGGACATGGTCACGAATAAAATGGTGACGAATTTCGATGTGTTTTGTCCTACTATGCAAAATGGGGTTTTTACTTAAATTAATGGCACTCGTATTGTCACAAAAAATAGGAGTATTTTTAAGTTCAATGCCATAATCAAGTAATTGATTTTTGATCCAAAGGACTTGTGCACATGCACTTCCCGCAGCCACATATTCTGCTTCAGATGTGGAAGTAGCGACACTAGTCTGTTTCTTACATCCCCATGAAATTAAACACGAACTCATAAAATGACAAGTTTCGGTGGTGCTTTTTCTATCAATTTTACATCCACCGAAATCGGCATCACTATATGCAAAAAAATTTAAGTTCAATGCCATAATCAAGTAATTGATTTTTGATCCAAGGGACTTGTGCACATGCACTTCCCGCAGCCACATATTCTGCTTCAGCTGTGGAAGTAGCGACACTAGTCTGTTTCTTACTTCCCTATGAAATTAAACACGAACTCATAAAATGACAAGTTCCGGTGGTGCTTTTTCTATCAATTTTACATCCACCGAAATCAGCATCACTATATGCAAAAAGTTGAAAATCAATGCTAGAAGGATACCGTAGGCTTAAACCAGCAGTATATTTTAAATATCGAAAAATCCGTTTACATGCAATGAGATGAGATTCTTTAGGGTTTGCTTGAAAACGAGCACATAGACAAGTAGCAAACATTATATCAGGTCTAGATGCAGTTAAGTAAAGTAAAGATCCTATCATACCTCAATACTGTTTTTGGTCAACAGATTTACCTTTTTCATCTTTATCGAGTTTAAGAGTGGAAGACATAGGAGTGGATATTTCTTTGCAATCTTCCATCTTAAATTTCTTTAGAAGCTCATTGACGTACTTGGATTGATGAATGAAAATTCCGTCATTGAGTTGCCTAATTTGGAGTCCGAGAAAGTTTTTCAACTCTCCCATCATACTCATTTCGAACTCTCCCTTCATAAGATTTGAAAATTCTTTGGACAGAGTTTCGTTAGTTGCACCAAAAACAATATCGTCCACATAAATTTGACAAATTAAAATCTTAATGAATAGGGTATTATCAACATTACCTCTTTTATATCCATTAGAAATAAGAAAAGAGCTTAGGCGATCATACCATGCTCTCGGAGCTTGTTTTAATCCATAGAGAGCTTTATGGAGCTTGTACACATGATCCGGATGATCATAGTCTTCAAAACCCGGCAGTTGCCTGACATACACTTCCTCCTGGATGATTCCATTTAGGAACGCACTTTTTACATCCATTTGATGGAGTTTGATCTTCTTGTATGCTGCAAAGGCACAGAGAAGACGAATAGCTTCAAGACGAGCAACAGGAGCGAATGTTTCTTCATAATCCAAACCTTCTTCTTGATTATAGCCTTGGGCGACCAACCTCGATTTATTCTTAATAGGGAGACCATCATCATCGGTTTTGATTTTATGAACCCATTTGGTGCCAATGATTGATTTGTCTTTCGGTGCCGGAACTAATTCCCAAACATTATTTCTTTCGAATTGGTTTAGCTCTTCTTGCATAGCAATAGCCCAATTCTCATCATTTAGGGCCTCATCGATACTTTTTGGTTCTGTAAGAGAAATAAATGCAATATTGTTAATACAGTCGTTTATAATCCTCCTAGTCCGTACCCCTTCATCGATTTTTCCTAGAATTTGTTCCATCGGATGGTCTTTCACATTTGCCCAATCTTTAGGAAGGTTGTAAGTATTTTCCTCCTGTTTGTCCGAGCTTACGTCGAGCTTCTCCAACTCCTTTGATACATCGGATACTTCGTTAGCTGGAACCATACCTGCATCATCATCAAAAACAACCTTTCTCGGGGGTAAAACTGTAACATCGAATTTTACATGAATAGATTCTTCTACCGAACCTCTTCTATAATTAAATACACGATACGCTTTACTATTAGTAGAATAACCGAGAAATATACCAATATCTGATTTTGAATCGAATTTACCCAAATTATCCTTACCATTATTATGAATAAACACTTTACAACCATATGGATGAAAATAAGATAAATTGGGCTTTTTACCTTTAAAAATCTCATAAGGAGTCATCATTTTGTTCCTCCTGAGATGGACACGATTAATAACATAACAAGCAGTGTTAACGGCTTCGGCCCAAAAATATTTAGGAAGACCATACTCATTGAGCATTGTTCGGCTCATTTCTTCTAGAGAGCGATTCTTCCTCTCGACAACTCCATTTTGTTGAGGTGTCCGAGGTGCCGAAAAGTTGTGCCCAATACCATATTTATCGCACCAATCTTCAAAGAGATTAGAATCAAATTCTCCACCATGATCGGTTCGAATGGCGATAACTGGTAATCCTTTTTCCTTCTGGGTAACCTTACACCACTTAACAAACTCGTTAAAAGCATCATCTTTATTGGCTAAGAATTTTACCCAAGTAAATCTTGAAAAATCATCGACAATAACTAAAGTATAAAGTTTACATTAGGCGGCATGTCGAGACGGACCAATTAAATCCATATGAATTAATTCACGAATGCGACTAGTGGAAATTTCCATTTTTGGTTTAAACGAGCCTCTTGAATGTTTACCTTTAATACAGGCCTCACAAATGTGGTCTTTTCTAAAATTCAATTCTGGTAGACCACGAACAATATCATTTTTGGCCAATTTTGAAAGAAGTGGTAAAGAGGCATGTCCCAATTTTCGGTGCCAAACTATGGCATTTTCATCGTACGAAAGTAGACATTTTTCATTCAAGGAAGATTCATCTTGGAGATCGACAATGTAAATATTCCCATAACGCAATCCAATAAAAACGATTTGGTCTTTTCTCATTGCCGTGCAATGCGTAATTTCAAAAATCAATTTAAGACCGGTGTCACAAAGTTGGGAAACACTCAGAAGATTATGGCAAAGTCCATCAACAAATAGAACATTTTCAATAGTAGGTAAAGGTTTCTTACCAATTTTACCTGTCCCTTTTATTTGGCCCTTTTTATTATCGCCAAAGGTAAAACAACCACGATCTTCCTTTTTCAGCTCCGTAAAGAGATGTTCATTTCCACTCATGTGATTTGAACATCCACTATCAACATACCATTTATTTAATAATGTTGTCTTCCTTGATTGTACCTACAAAAACAATTTTCTTCCGTTTTATAGGTACCCAGGCTAATTTGGGTCCTGAGGAGTTAGATACAAAAACTTGATTTTTAACAATGGTCCCTTTTGGTACCCAAATTTGCTTAACCCTTATAGTGCGTCTAGAATTACGACAGTAAGTTTCTGTATGTCCAGGTTTTAAACATTTTGGACATGATGGAATTCCCGTTTTTAAAGTGTCCGAATCTTTTGTGGTAATTTCTAAGGACTTTTTCATTGGAAATGAATTATATCCAAGTCCTTGTTTTGAAAGAGAAAATTTTTGACCAAATAATAGTTGCTCGAATTTGTCATTACCACATGAAAATTTTCTAACATAAAGTTTTAATTCTTTCTGAGTTTTGTGCAATTCATCTTTCAGAATTTTCTCAGTTTCCAAACAATTTGTATGATCAATAGAAACTTCCTTGTTTTTCAATAAGTTAGCATTTTCAATTTCAAGGAGTTTTATTTTCTTTTTCAAATCTTTATTGCTATTGCAAGCCTTTTCATATTCATTATTTAGGGATTCAAAAGCATCAAGTAGTTCTTCATGAGAATCACTAACCTCGACTTCTTCGTCACTATCTTCGGATGCGCGGGCCATTAGAGCAATATTGGTTTATACTTGTGGTTCATTATCCTCATCATCATCGCTCCATGTGGCGACATAAACTTCCTTCTTTTTGAACTTTTCATGAGGTGGTTTTGATGAACTTATTGGAGCAGCAGCACGACAATCTTTTGCAAAATGGCCTGGAACGCCGCACCTTCGACAAGTGTTGTCGAACTTTTTGTTTTGAGGGAAGTGAGTCTTTTTGGATTCATCCCTTGATTCTTGCTTGATATCTCTCCGGCGCCTTTGTAGAAGATTTTTGAATTTCTTTATGTTTTTGGCATAAAAGGCGGTTTCTTCGTCCTCTTCTTCGATAGGTTCATCTTCTAGATCGCTTTCTTCTTTGGCTTTGAAAGCGATTGTCCTTTCTCTCTCCTTAGGTTTTGGTTTCGAACTACAAGATTTAATGACAATCTCATAATTGATGAGAGATCCGATGAGAGCGCTGAATTCTATGGTATTGAGGTCTTTCGACTCCATGATAGCCGTAACAGTAGCGTCCCATTCTCTAGGTAGAGACCGAAGGATTTTCTTAGCTTTATCACTACTTGATATCAGTTTCCCGAATGAAGCTAGCCCATTAGTGATTGCCTAGAAACGGTCAAGCATAGTGGTAATGCTTTCTTCTTCTTTCATAGTGAAGAGTTCATAATCGTGAAGAAGCATATTGATTTTGGTTTCCTTAACGTGACTCGTACCTTGATGGGTGATCTCTAACATTTTCCAGATTTCTTTTGCTGTCTCGCAGGAAGAAATTCTGTTGTGATCTTCTGGATTGAGAGCACAGTAAAGCAATTGAGTGGCTTTACTATTGAAGTGATCGTTCTTCCAGTCGGCATCGTCGTACTCTTCGAAACTTTTGAGAGAGCCATCCGTCTTCTTAGGAATGGTAGGTCCAAGGGCAATGACCTTACATATTTCAATATCGTGAGCTAGGATGAAAATGGACATCTTCTTATTCCATGTCATAAAGTTCGAACCATCGAAGAAGGGTGGGCGATTGAGAGCGTTGCCTTCAACGGAGGAGTGAATAAAGGCCATTTCTGGATCTTTTCTCTAGCGGGTGTTAATCCGGTGATAAAGAGACCGCTCCGATACCAATTGTTAGATTGGTACCACCACTAGAAGGGGGGGTTGAATAGTGCGGATAAGAGTATTGAACTCTTTTTATGCGGAAGCAAAATATCGGAGTAATTGGAATGCGGAAAAGAAAGAACACAAGAATTTGTTCGAGAGGTTCGGCTATTAACGAAGCCTACGTCCCCTACCTAGTTTTATCGACTAGGACTTTTCTTAGAACTTAGAATTGCACTTTCTAGTTTAGTGCCAACTTCTTACAATTTCTTGATTTCCGGGCTCAAGAACAACCTCACAAAAACACTCTTGTTTTTCTGGGTACAAGATAACCTATACACAAAACAAATGCGAGTAGAAACTCGACTTTCACAATATATCGCTCTTTGATACAAGAATGAAGATTGGAAATTATAGAACAAATCTTCTCGTATCACAATCTAGAATAAGTATGTCTCTCAAAATGTTTGCTTGATATTGCTTGAGAATGCTAGTAGGCTCAGAATGCTTGTGTATCTTCAATCTCCATGAAGTTGGCTATTTATAGCCTTCTTGAGCTCAAATTCCCGTTGGAACAGTTTAGCTGATTACGTACGTTACATGCTGATGGTTACGTACGTTATGAACATTACGTACGTTATATGCTATGAATAGCGGCCGTAACGAAAGTGAAGAAACGGTCCAGTGAGATATGATAAAATACGTTACGTACGTTATGAACTTTATGGTTACGTACGTAATATTCTGGTCAGAGATCCGTTGAGTGAGACGACTTGTTGCAACGGCTAGTGGCTTTTCCAACAGTCAGAATAATTCAAGCATTACGTACGTTAGATAACTCTGGTTACGTACGTTACCTGTACAGAAAAACTTACGAAAACAATGAGCGTTACGTACGTTATAATAGACGAGTTACGTACGTTAACTGGAGTGAAAATCTTGCAGACAACTGTGAATGTTACGTACGTTAAGATGGTTTGCGTTACGTACGTTAACTGAAGAAAAAATATGTTTTAAGTAAATTTTGGTTTTAATAACAAATCATCAAAATGATCTAAAAGATTTTGTTCCAACACTTGCAACTGATCAAATAAATCATATATCCTTGGAAGAGGATGTTTGTTCTTGATGGTCACCTTATTCAGTTCCCTATAGTCAATGCATAATCGCAATGAGCCATCTTTCTTTTTCACAAATAAGATAGGCGCTCCCCAAGGTGAACAACTAGGACGAATGAATCCCTTATCATGTAATTCTTGTAGCTGAGTTTTTAATTCTTTCAATTCAACTGGTGCCATTCTGTATGGGGTTTTAGAAATAGGGGTAGTTCTTGGCATTACATAGATTGCAAACTCAATTTCCCGATCTGGGGGCAACCCTGGTAGATCATCTGGGAACACCTCAGCAAATTCTCTAACCACATCTACATCTTCAGGCTTCAATTTAATTTCAAGGGAGGTGTCCAAAATATTAGCCAAATAGCCAGTACACCCCTTATTTAACATCTTCCTAGCTTTCAGTGCAGTTATAATTGGCAAAGAGCATGAATATCAATTACCTTTAAAAATAAACCCTCCTCCATTTACTGGTTGAAAGGCCACAATATTCTTATTACAATCAACATTTGCACAATATTTAGCTAGCCAGTCCATACCAAGGATAACATCAAAATTAGATATTGGTAGGACAACAAGGTCGGCGTAGAGTATCCTACCACCAATTTGAACTGTACAGGCCATCAACATTTGGTCAGAATCTATATTTTCTCCAAACGGAGCAGCCACATTATAACCAACTTTTAAGAGTTCTGGTTTAATGCCCGATTTTCTCATAAATGCATATGATGCAAATGAATGTGTAGATCCTGGGTCTATCAATGTGAGTGCAGGAATTCCTGAGATCAGAATGGTACTTGAGACTACGGAAGCATCTGCATCAGCTTCTTCTCGAGTCATTGCAAAGACCCTTCCCTGAACTTTATTCTCTGTGTTTGGGAAATCTCTCGCCATATGTCCGGGCTTCTTGCATCTGAAACAATTATTGGACCCAAGAAAACATTATCCAAAGTGATTTTTCCCACATTTAGTACACTTGGGATTCTCACTTGTATTTGGAGCATCTCCCGTTGTAGGATGCTTATGATTAGCTTTGCCTGGTTTTTGCACCGATTTCTTCCAATGTGCTGATTTTTTTGAAGCAAATGCTTGCCTCTTCTGTTGATAAGACCTTTGTATCTCCTTTTCATCAGCTTCTGCGAGCAGCGCTTTGTCAACTATTTCTCCAAACTCAGTTGATGTAGACATCCTCACATCTCTTCTAATTTCAGGTCGGAGGCCTCTTAGGAAATGATCCACCTTCTCAGCATTATCCCTAGCAATATAGGGAACATACCTATAGCCTTCTTCAAATTTCCGAATATATTCACAAACAGACATATCCCCTTGTTTCAGCTCCAAAAACTCTTTGACCTTGAGAGACCGTGCATCCCTGGTGAAGTATTTATCATAGAATATTACTTTAAATCTCTCCCACGTCAACCCTTCCAAGTTGACTGCAAGTTTGGCTCCTTCCCACCAAGTTCTGGCATCCTTTTTGAGTTGAAAGATCGCACAAAGTATCTTCTCAGCATCATCGATGTGCATGTAATCAAAGATAACATCAAGTGATTTGACCCATTCCTCCGCAACCATAGGATCATCCCCACCATGAAAATCAGGAGGTTCCATTTTCCTAAATTTTTCATACACTGCTGGTCCATTATTGTTTCTTGGTGGAGGTTGTCGGTTTTGTTCTTCGTTTCTTTGTTGCATGTTCAGCAATTGTTGCATTTGTTCACCATACATCCTTGTCTGTTGTTGCATCAGCTCATCCAAATTCTCAAGAAGGTTATGGTTTGGATTTGGATCATCTCTTGCCTTTCTTTTGGGTGCCATCACATCCGTTGTACTGCCCAATCTCACCCATTCATAAGCCAATAATGATCACATAACAATGATGATGACAACTAATATATTGTAATCTTATTAAACACAATACTTAATAGATAAAAGTTGACCATATCCTTCAGTTGAGAATGTCCATATGCCATCTTCTGTCTGCATGAAAGATTTAAACCTGGCTCCGATACCACAACTATAACACCCCCTAACCTAGCAGCTGAACCGCAAAGGGGTTCGAGTGTTGTTACCCAAAATATTATCTGGAGATGATATTGCTGGAATGGTCGAGTAACAAACAAATGCGGGAGCACGTCCGTGGGGAAAGTAAATAACACAAGATTTGTCAGGGTTGTTAGTCCCGGGCTTGAATGCTCTCGCGAGATATTATTAATACAAATACTTGGGAGTACAAATATTAATGTTAGAGTACAATTACAATGAGTGTAAAGACCCTAGTTATCTTAGCTATTGAGCGTGAAGATTGTCGGAAGAACCAGATATGATGCTCTGTGAGTTCTTGTAACAACGATGGAATGCTGTGACGACCTTGAGAAATCGACAGTCTCTCACTGTGTGTACTAGCTGAATGTCTGAGCTCCTGGACTTGTGAATCTCTTCGAACCTGAACTGTAGGGAGTTATTCACTCTGCCGACCGTCTTTTGGTGAAGAGGTGCTGAGAGAGAAATCCTAAATGGGTTCAAGAGAGAAACCCCGAGAGGAGAGAGTTGTGAACTTTTTTGAATGTATTTGCCAATCTTTCTGGTCAAAAAGAGGAACCTTTTTCCAGTTGCGGGAGGTTATCTATTTATAGGACTGGGAGTTGCTGGGTGATCGCCTTTGCTGTATTATAATAAGCGGGCGATCGTCTTTAGCACATGGATTGGTCTCCTTGAACTCCGCAGAAGTTGCTGGATGCCAGAAATGCGAACCAATTAGAGGCCAACACGAGTTCATGTCGCTATCCTAGGAGGCCCTACTTAGGACCTTTCGGCGGGTCTGTCGGTAGGTGAGGCTGTCCTCGTCACTGATGGCTTCCTATGGAATGGAGTCAACGATCCATGTTCTGCGGCACCTTTCGTGGATCTGCACATGGGTGCTTGCTTTGTGATCCGGTCTTCGCAGACTTTGACGGACGAAGGCCTTGTTCGAGGCACAGGACGGTTGTCCTAGGTCGGGCGCCAGAGCCGATCGCTAGGTGCCAAAAGGCGATCGCCGTGGGAGCCGATCGCTAGATACTCGGAGGTAGACTGTTACCTTCATTTTAACAAGTTCGTCATCGCTCATTTGGTCGTGAACTCGGTCGCTCGGCCCTTATACCGATCGCTGTCGAGGCGTATAAATCGCCGCACAACAATTGTCTCCCAGCTCGCTCCGTTGTTGGAGACGTGGGGTGAGGTGGTTCTACTGGCGATCGCTTAACTTTGACGAGCGACTCCGCATTTTACGGAATTGGCAATCGTCTTTGAGCGGATTGGTTTTGAACTTGGACGACCTGGTCGGTCGCTGAGATGAGCGGGAAATGACAGCGGTCATGGAAAAGTCTCCGGGGCACGTGTCGGGCTCCTGTTGGGGGAGACCGATGGTTAGTCATGACTCTTCATCTGGCGTGTCCTTGAAACGACGCGTACGCGGGTTTCAAGGGAGGCATTAATTGCGACGGCTGCACTTCAGCCCCTAAGATTCTCCCTATTTGCATGGAAGCCCCTGCCATCTCCTATAAAAGGGCGCTGGGTTACAGTGTTGAGAACCTTATGCGATTGCATCGGAGAAGAAGAATATTGCCGAAGAATTTTCTGAAGCTTTGACTGCCGATCGTCGATCGACCCAACCCCCGGTAAGAAACACTCCTTTTCTCCTCTTCTTGTTTCGAGAATGCGTGGAGTATATTCGTCGTCTGGAAGGGACATCGCCTCTGCCGCCGGGACTTCGACTGTCCGGGGAGGATCCTCTGCATAATTTCATATAGAGACGGCCGCCGAGGCTATCCGCGCTGTTATTAATCCCGCGGAAGTCGAGGCATTATTCAACGAGGCCGATGTTGCCAGGGAGGCGGCGGCTGAGCAGAAGCGTATGCTGGCGGAGAAGGATATGGTGGTGAAGGCGTATTGGGAGCAGCATAGTGCCTTTGGCCAAGCGTATTTGGCCTTCGTAGAAATCATGGAGAGGTTGGCCGGTCCATGCCCCAAGTTCGATTATCGGGAGTACTCGATCGCCCATCCCTATCAGTCAGCGAAGCAGTCGCTGTTTCGGGCCGCGCAGCGCTCTAAGTGGTCCCTTGGCCAGATCATGAGCTCGGCGACCAGGAAGGACCTGGCCGTCTGGAGGGCGAGGTACCATATCCCTTCAGATGTGGATCTTTTCGCGCTGGCTGAGAACGAGCGAGCTGACCAACCCCCGGAGGGTATGGTCGCCGTGACTGAGGCGATAATGGAGGCCGGTATATGGTTCCCTCTGTCATTTGCTGTCTCCTATTTTCTGGCCATCTAGAACGTGTCGCCGCTTCAGCTAACGCCAAACGCCTGGCTCCAGATCGTCTGTGCCCTCACCTTGTTTGGCGGTCACCGACTGTACCGCCATCCCTCGCCATCGGAGATGAACCACTTATTCAAGCTGACGGTTCATAAGGGGTCTGTCGGCGGCTATCATATCCAAGGCCGTTCCGGTCAGGTGATCCTTGGGGTTCCGAACAAGGTGCGGGGATATCCGGCGAAATGGTTCTGGGTCGGCGGTGCATGGAAGGCATCAGCGAACGACAATCCCCCGCGCGAGCTGGATATTCCCACTAGCTTTCGGGAGAGGAATCCGGGTAAGGGTTCTGACTCTCCCTTTGTTCGGACGGGAGGCGGTGTCCCCTCGCCTAGGCAGAGGGTGAGCATCTTGTGCCTGGACAGAAAGTCGGCAGCCTTAGCGCGGAAGATCGCATAGGTCGGGGGTATGTCCTTTGTGAGGTGTCTAAACAAGAGTGAATGACTATAGAATCCCCCCAGGACCGAGTAGAGAGCGAGCTCGTCACTTATGGCCTTGCCGGTGAGAATTATTTCATCCACCCGGTCGATGTAAGCTGCCTCGAATTCGTCTTCCCCCTGCCTGATTTTCATCATGCGGTGGGGGCCCTCTGGTCTGGCGACCTTGGTGGCGAAGTATGATGTGAAGTCACTCGCTAGTTTCTCAAAGGAGATGATCGATCGCGGTAGAAGTGAGACGTACCACCTGTGGGCCAGCTAGCCCAATGTTAACGGAAAGATTCGGCACTTGGTCACGTCTGATGCCTGATCATGTAAATCCGGAACTTGCTTAGGTGGGTCTCAGGGTCCGATCTCCCTTCGTATAGAGGTGTTTTGGGAGGCGCGATCCTTGGTTGCATGGGGGCGAGCTCGAAGTGGACCGCGATTGGCTCAGTCGGTCTGATGATCTTTCTACTGGCGCTTGCCCCAGTATCCAAGAGCGGTTTCATCTCGTCGAGATGGCGCTGCATAGCGGCCATCGCCGCGGCCTGGCTGCTCGTGGCTAGGCGCTCGGAGCGGGAGCCAAGGCGATCAAGTACTGACCCCCTAGCTCCGTTGCCGATGATGTTTTTGCCGCATGGCTCGACTCTTCGGCGGATGCGGGCCAGATGGCCGACTTGTATTTGGTTCGGAGTTGGGTAGGCCGAACTCCTGGTGACGGAATCGGATTACATCGTCTCGTGGTTAGGGCAAGAATGCCCCGGTCGCCATGATGGATCGCTTCCTAAGCGACTGAATACGGAACCATCCCACCTGGCGAGAACCTTTTCTCGCGAATCGGGGCTTTCTGACGATCGCTCGTCCAGTAGCCCCTTGAACTTCCGTTTGCCCACGAGGCGGATGGCCGAGGGAGTTATAGCGGGCGATGCGCATGCTCTCCGTCGCTCCTTTAGGATGTCCATAGCCTCCTCGATCTGTTCCGCGGTTTGGAACTGGTCGAGCGAAAGGCTGGGGCCGTCCCTTAGGTGCGGGATCGAGAGTCTCGCGTCGCCGCGGCTACCCTCTGCCATAGGCTAGGGCTCGTATCGAGCCGGGACATGATGTCCGGCGGTTCGGAGAGTGGCTCTCTTTGATGTGGTGGCAGATGTCATGACTCCGAAGGTTTTCATTGAAGAACAGTGAGTGTTTCTTCAAGTATATGCCTCGAGAACATTGAGTGTTCTTCGGGATGGTAGGAATAAAAAATGAAGGTTAAGAACGCCCTCCTTCTAGCGCCAATTGTTGTTACCCAAAATATTACCCGGAGATGATATTGCTGGAATGGTCGAGTAACAAACAAATGCGAGAGCACGTCCGTGGGGAAACTAAATAACACAAGATTTACCGGGGTTGTTAGTCCCGGGCTAGAATGCTCTCGCGAGATATTATTAATACAAATACTTGGGAGTACGAATATTAATGTTAGAGTACAATTACAATGAGTGTAAAGACCCTAGTTATCTTAGCTATTGAGCGTCAAGATTGCCGGAAGAACCAGATATGATGCTCTGTGAGTTCTTGTAACAACGATGGAATGTTGTGATGACTGTGAGAAATATACGGTCTCTCACTGTGTGTATTAGCTGAATGTCTGAGCTCCTGGACTTGTGAATCTCTTCGAACCTGAACTATAGGGAGTTCTTGCCTCTGCCGACCATCTTTTGGTGAAGAGGTGCCGAGAGAGAAATCCTAAATGGGTTCAAGAGAGAAAGCCTGAGAGGAGAGAGTTGTGAACTTTTTTGAATGTATTTGCCAATCTTTCTGGTCAAAAAGAGGAACCTTTTTCCAGTTGCGGGAGGTTCTCTATTTATAGGACTGGGAGTTGCTGGACGATCGTCTTTGCTATATATAATAAGCGGACGATCGTCTTTAGCACATGGATTGGTCTCCTTGAAGTCCGCAGAAGTTGCTGGCTGCCAGAAATGTGAACCAATGAGAGGCCAACACGCGTTCATGTCGATGTCCTGGGAGGCCCTACTTAGGACCTTTCTGCGGGTTTGTTGGTAGGTGATGCCGTCCTCGTCACTGACAGCTGCCTATGGGCGGGAGTCAACGATCCATGTTCTGCGGTGCCTTTCGTGGATCTGCACATGGGTGCTTGCTTTGTGATCCGGTCTTCGCAGACTTTGACGGACGAAGGCCTTGTTCGTGGCACAGGACGGTCGTCCTAGGTCGGGAGCCAGAGCCGATTGCTAGATACTCAGAGGTGGACTGTTACCTTCGTTTTAACAAGTTCACCGTCGCTCATTTGGTCGTGAACTCGGTCACTCAGCCCTTATACCAATCGCCTTCGAGGCGTATAAATCGCCGCACAACACCATGCTACTAAGTTGGGGAGTATCACGCTTTTAAACTTTGAAACCAATAAAAATTAGCTTTGGTAATGCGATTACGCAGGGAAATAATGCAAACTGGTATTATTTATTCAAAACATTACCACAACCTTAAGTTTAATACATAACAAAACCATAACAGAGTGATCTTATTCAAAACAAAACATAGCCTTCCAGCATAGGGGCGAAATAGCTAGGGAATGGCATATGGACAAACATGAGCATCATCACCTGTATCATAAGAATCTAATGAGCTAATGGCTCAGCAAGATGACACTTCTGTAATAGCTACGTATCACGTATCACATTTATCAACAAATAACTACTATATAAATAGTCATGTTCTTGTAAAATCCTTTCTTCGGGTACCCTTGAAGTGTGATACTCGACTGATAGTGGTAGGCCATGGTTTTTGTATCCTTTTCATATAATTGAGCAATAAAAGATGTATACGGGGGTTTCCATACTGGTTTTTCAACTAATGGTATTAGCCGTATTCAACCTTTTTCATTCAGTGTGGGTTTCCTTGACCGACTTTCAGCCGCAAGTATTTGCCACCATGTGTTGGGTCCGCCGGTCCCCCGCATCCCGTGCCTACCCGTCATCAATCAAGTACCATACTTCTGTTCTTAAACATTCTTTTACATACACATGTTATGCATGATCATTTAATAACAGTCACATATGAAAATATCAATCAATATATGATCCTTATGATACAACAAGGAAAAGCCTCATCTTACCCTAAGTCCTGTGCCTGTTGATGTGAAAAGGTCAGTTTCTATGGATGGATATGCTAAAATCCTTGAAGAAACAATCAGAAATCTCTTTGGGGACTTTTAACAAACACCTTGGAAAAACTGTTAGATTTGAGATTCCTGTTTGATCGGGCTATTTGTAGCTTTTTTAATTTTTGGAAGTGAAATATGTTACAGGCATTTGAAAGTAGAGGTTCACAGCTTCAATATGGTATATCATTGGTTGGTAAATACGTACGCATACATATATTTATTGGAGACCAATGTCGGCTGAAAATCAACCTTACTCGGACAGCTGGAGGCCTTATCCGCATACCGCCGAGAAGGTTCTGGCCGTGTCGATCGACCTTATCCTGACACCGGATGACCTTATCCGGATAGTAGCCGAGAAGCTTCTGTCGGTCATGACCGACCTTATCCGGACAGTTGGACAGCCTTATCCGGATAGTGGCCTCGAAGCTTCTGTCGGTCGTGACCGGCAGTTGTCAGTCGGCATGTCCGGCGGTGACCGGCAAATGTTCGTCAACTTGGCTCAGCCGGTTCGACCCCTTCCCGATGTCCAAATTCAATTTTCCGACCCGTTCCGGACTCGTCGGAGTAAAATCTTTGATATGCTCGGAATGGATTTTCGATAATATTAAAATAATAATTTAATATTATTTTTGCAGTATAAGTGTTCTGTAATGAAAATTTTATCGTAT
Organism: Orobanche coerulescens; assembly: GCA_033398695.1. Lineage (NCBI taxonomy): Eukaryota > Viridiplantae > Streptophyta > Magnoliopsida > Lamiales > Orobanchaceae > Orobanche > Orobanche coerulescens. The sequence continues at coordinate 100,504,760 of CM065816.1, read as the reverse complement.
CAATTCATCGAAAATTTTCGAAATTACTTTCATAAATTCTAAAATAATCCTTATAATTTATTTTGAAATCTTTTCTTTTTAAATCCTTCATTTTATGTTGGAAACATATCGGTCCAAGTATTGGACAACTTGTAAATATCTAAATCCATGATCATTAGCAAAGTAAATAGCATTTAATTAAGTCTTTGAATTTTCTAGGGTATTACAATTATTATTTTATAATCGTTTAGCACATCGATCTCCTTACTGAGAAACTGAACTCCTCACTGCAACAAAACATCTCACAATGACTTTTATCATGTTAGAGGAGATAATTAACATGTCGTATAAAATGTAATGCGAATGGACATAACAGTTATTCATGCTCATGAAATGTCTACTTGTATGCCATGCTTCCATAATGCATATTATGTAAATGCGTTTAGGTATTAAATGGTTATTGGCTTAGGGGATAACCGGGCATTACATGAATACCCCTGGTTACTAGACTTCCCATCATAGAACATGTATAATTTCTCGAATTTTTGGGAAAAACTGTCCGACTCAATGCCTAAACTGAAATTAAATGCCAAGAAGACTCATATTACTGGACAACTAGCTACATGAAAAGTGTAACCAAACGTATAGACGGAGGTTCGTAAACACGTATGTCTCATTTCTTATATGCTAGGATTTATACAATGACGCAAAAAAAATCAGACTGAAATGAATACTCAAGGGAAACAAATATCGGAGAATGCAAACTCGACCAAACCTCAACCGTTTCTTCAAAAATAAATCAGTATCATATCATCAGTCTTACACAAGGATGCACAAAATACTCACGACTGCAATAATGTGCAGAATATCATAGAAGACAAGCAAGGCTAAAATCAATCAGTAGCAACGAAAAAGAAAATAACAACTAAAAGTAGCCCCCCCCCCAAACTTAACACGTACATTGACCTCAGTGGAAAACAAATAATATGCAATATGAGAAAGGTCAAGTACTCCCCTAAGATAAGCTCAGGCACTGGTGCCGGCCTCGTCCGGCAAGGAGGGTGATGTAGGTGTCCTGACTGGCGGAATGAAGGATCCGTCCGGGTGGAGTAAATGGCTCGTCCATGCAGCTAGATAGTCTTGATGATAAGCATCCCACGCCGCTAAATGTCTCTCAGCACGCCGGTTGACCCGGCAGATCTCCCCTCGAACGGTTGCGAGGACACTATCTCTCTCCGCTCGTATCTCCTCCCTCAGGCCGTCAAACATCGCTTGAAGGTGCTCTCTCGCTGGAGGTGGAGTGGACTCAGTCTGATCCTCAGTGTCGGCCGCCGGATCATGCGTCAAAAGAAGTGGCTCGGGGGAGTGCTCATGTGGCTCATCCAGAAGAAATCCTCTCCTTCACGCGTGTGCCATTGCGCCACCCCATTGGTCGAAATGGGAGATAATACGGTGGTCGATCGGACCCTGGGGCGCTATAAAAGGGTCGTCATCGGACCAAGTCACGCCCGACTGGCGGCATAGGGCACAAATCAGAGAGGGATGTTTTAGTCCCGTCTTTGCCCCTCCCTGGATGCACTGAAATAAAGAATGGGACAAACGTGGGGCCACATCAAATCGGAGTCCTGTCGTGATGGCATACAACAATTGGTCACGAGGAAGCAATACCGAGCGGATCTGCGATGTAGGATCGACTCGTGCACAGAGGAAATAAAGCCAAGCACGCCCGAGAACTGAGACGGGAACTCTTGAAGAAGAAAGCCGTGGACCCCGGTACGCGTGTTTCCCAAACGGAACCCAGCTGAGCAAGTACCTCCAGTAAAGCCTCCCTCGTGAGGCCACTCATAGTCCGTGTGTACGCTGATTCGTCCACCTTCGGTAGCTCGTACAACCTCCGAATCGCGGTTACCGAGAAATCTACTCTTTGGCCTCGGATGACGACCTCATTATGTGTGTCCGGTCGTCCCATCATCTGCCCCGCCTGGATTTGTCGCAATATAGCACTGGCGTAGAACTCTTGGATAATAGAAATAACCGCCGGCTCGGGTGGCGCAGTGAATCGAGTCCATCCCATTTCATTGATCATCGCCAATAGCTAGCCGTCTTGGGGGGCGGGAGTGAATCCCCACTCAGGAATTATTGGACGAGGCCAGATTCTCTCGTTAAATATTCTATGGATGTCGGGGTCAGAGAATTGGTGGGATCCCACTTCCGTCCGGTTTTGTGACGTTTCCCCTCTTGTGGGGGAGATCGAGTCCTGGCCCTTGTGCTCAACTTCCTTTTCCTAGACATAACGACGTCCTAAAAAATAAACGCCGAAATTAGATGACTCCAATTAACAAGATACCAACCACCACTGTTAAATTGTGAGAATGAATATAGCATTAAAACTCTCACTTTTATATGAAGGACATGATGCTACAATTAACTCAAAAGTATGCAAAAAGGCAGGGGGATACACCATTTCAGAATTTAACAAAGGTTGATGATTTTTAGTTCAAGAATTTCTCTGGGGAATTTCATTGAACACCTTGCGTGCATATATTCAAATGAAGAACAAAAGTAATCATTGCTCAATTCGATCCCCAACAATAAACAAAATCGCAATAATTTATGACAAATCAACGAAACACAATCAACAATTAATCGACTATCACAACACAATCCGATCAACTTCTTGATAGAACTTAGGGAAGAAAGATAAATTCAACAATAATTGAAATACACATTATCCCATTGTTTAATCTTTATTGCGAATCAAACTAAGGATTAAGGGTTACCTGGAGTTGGATTGAGGAAGATAAGAGGAAGAAGAAGAGTTGTAGATGGAGAGCTTCAACCGCACGGAAGAAGAAGAAGAAGTTTGAGAGATACCTGGTGTTTTGGCCGAATGGCTTATGAGCTGTGTGTAGGCTGTTTAAATTCTCGGCGGGGGCCGCGGCACGTATCAAGTGAGCTGCGGCCCATAGTACAGTGAGTTTTTTGGGGAGTTGGAGAGTTTCGACGTGCGCCGCGGCTCATTGCACGGGTGCCGCGGCTTGCAAGGTTAGTGTGCCGCAGCTCAGAGCTTTCGTTCTGCGGCATGTAGTACAGGTTACTGGATGGATTTTCTGGGTCTCGGCGTGCTGCGGCTCATTGTCAACATGCCGCGGCTCCTGGGGCAAGTGTTCCGCGGCTGAGCAGCTTTGTGCCGCAGCACAGAGTACAAAAAGTTTGCCTGTATTTTAGACACCTGTGGGCCGCGGCCCCCTCTGTATGTGCTGCGGCCCCTGTCCTGGAATGTTCCTGTACAAAAATTTTTAAAGCAAAAACACATAGAACGTGAGAGAGAAGCATATCAAAGCAAAGATGACGAAAAAATTAGACTCTAAAAATGAAGGAAAAATAGCGAAAAACTAAAATATATACTAATACTCGGGTTGCCTCCCATGATGTGCTAAGTTTATAGTCTTCAGCCGAACCTTTTTTTTTGATCAATTTGCTTTTCGCAAACACCATTTGGGCTCCGCCCCGTCCATCGAACCGTTAATATGTGTTTTAAATTTTTGACCATCCATGTTTAATAGTTCGATTTTTGGGTTGGACATCCAATGTTGTTTGCGAAAAGATTTGAATAATAGTAACTTTCCAAAACACCCAAATTTCACATGACTTGGCAACCATTTCACTTCCGGCTTAGTTTTCTTTTCCACATACATATTTATGATGGCCTGAGAATTTTTAGATGGTGAGTGAACGGATGATGAAGACGACATGTCCAAATGCCTAAGATATGCGACTCATTCTACATTTTTCTCAGATGTCAGAACAACTACAACAGATTCTGAACATTTCGACTGACAGCTTTCCCAGTGTGTGTCTTGTGCCAAAATATCTAAGCTTTCAGATTGAGAACCCTTCTCGACATTGCTTGGACACGGGAGAGATCGAAACACTTTGAATGTGACTTGCTCATCTTGAACCCGTAAAGTGAGTTTCCTTTTTTCCACATCAATGAGAGTTCGGCCGGTTTCTGAAAAAGGTCTTCCCAAGATAATTGTGATATCATGATCCTCCTCCATATCAAGCACAATAAAATCGACAGGAAAGATGAATTTATCGACCTTGACTAGGACGTCTTCTATCACTCCCCTCGGATACTTGATGGATCTGTCAGCTAGTTGCAAAGAGACTGTAGTCGGCTTGGCTTCCCCAATACCTAGCTTCTTAAAAATGGAAAGGGGCATAAGATTAATACTGGCGCCGAGATCTCATCACGCTCCATCAAAAGACAGGTTTTCAATAGTGCACGGTATATTGAAGCTTCCTGGATCCTTCAATTTAGGCGGGAGCTTTTTCTGCAAGATGGCGCTGCACTCTTCCGTCAATGCCACCGTTTCATATTCTTCGAGCTTCCTTTTTTTGATAAAATCTCCTTCATAAACTTCACATAGCTCGGCATTTGTTCCAAGGTGTCGGCAAATGGAATATTGATCTATAATTTCTTGAAAATATCAAGAAACTTGGAGAATTGCTTGTCTAACTTTTGCTTTTGCAATCGCTGCGGAAACAGGATGGGTGGCACATAGGCTATCAGATTGTCAGGAAACAATTTCGAGCTTTTAGAAATTTGTGATTCTCCTGATGCCGAATTTTTCTTCTTCTCATCTTCCCCTCTCACTTTGTTTCTCCCGGGTTGCTCACACACTTCTCTCCCACTTCTCAAGCCAATGGCATTAACACTCTCTCTGGGGTTCATCTCAGTTGTACTTGGCAAAGTACCCTGACGTCGGGCTGCTAATAAATTTGCTATTTGACCCATCTGGACTTCCAAATTGCGAATAGAAGCGGAATGATTCTGTAGAGTGGTTTCTGTATGGGTCATGAATTGACTCGTGTTAGCCGCCAATTGAGCAAGAGCATCTTCCAAAGAGACTTTCAGAGGTTGAGGGGGCTGCTGTGGGGGTTGAGTGGCTTCAGCTTGTGGAGGATTGTTCAATGCTTGCCCCTTCCTCCATGAAAAATTTGGATGATTCCGCCACCCTTGGTTGTAAGTGTTGGAATACGGATTGTTCTGACGATTTCCATTCCCCACAAACTTAGCTTGTTCCATTTGAGATTGCTCAAACGGATTCCCGACTTGGCATTCAACACTAGGTTGAGACCCGTTACACCAATTGCATGTCTCCGTGGTAACGGTAGAAGGAGCGTGCGATAAAACTTGAAGTTGTTGAGTCAAAGCTGGAACTTGGGCCGTTAGCGTAGATATTGGATCATTCTCGGAAATTCCCATAACTCGCTTTGGGTTCACACGTTCAGAAGGCCACTGATAAGCGTTTGCAGCCATCGCTTCCAATAAGAATGAGCTTCAGCCATCGTCTTTCGCATTAAAGCTCCTCCGGCGGCTGCATCAACAAGGGTGCGTGTAGAAGCACTCAGTCCGTTATAGAATGTCTGAATTTGTAGCCAATCCGGTAGACCATGGTGTGGGCATCTCCTTAACAAATCCTTCTATTGCTCCCAAAGCTTCATGAAGCGACTCCATATCAAATTGCCCGAAAGTAGTTATTTTGTTCCTAAGTCTTGCTGTCTTCGACGGTGGAAAGAACATAGCCAGAAAGGCTTGTGCTAACTCCACCCAAGTTGTGATAGAACTAGGCGGGAGTGAATTAAACCAAAACTTGGCTTTGTCCCTTAGAGAGAATGGGAAAAGCCATAGACAAATAGCATCATCGGTAACACCGTTGCTCTTGAAGGTGTCACAAATCTCGAGAAATGAAGTAATGTGTGTGTTGGGGTCATCGTTCGTCAGTCCGCAAAATTGGCTTGCTTGCACCATCTGAATGATAGCCGGTTTAATCTCGAAATTGTTTGCTTGGATTGTTGGACGCCGAATCCCTGAAAAATTTACATTGATTTATGGCAGTGCATAATCACGGAGTGCCAATGCCGGTTGAGCTTGCTGAATAGGGTTGTCAACCCCTTGATTTTCATTGTTATTGGCCATGATATCCTTTGCTGACAGCTCACGCCTTTCCTTCTTGTTTTTCCGCAAAGTGTGCTCGAGTTCAGTATCCAAAGGTAATAGACCTTCGTCACCGAATTTTCTCATGCACTAAACGAAACTCCTGAAAGGAAAATAAAAAAAAAAACAAATTTACACAAAAATAAAATAATGTTCAAATTAAGACTAGAAATACTGAAATTGATATTAGTAAAACAATCAGTCCCCGGCAACGACGCCAAAAACTTGTTACGTAATTTGGTGAACGCAAGTGCACGTTTTCGTAAGCAAGTAATAAAGTGATAAGAAAGATATCGTTCACTCGAGGTCTGACGCACTAATTACCAATTTATTCGTACTCTAGTTTTATTTGAACGATCGAATTTGGTGGTGGAAGGATTATTAAAGAAAACTACTAAAGCGATAAACTAAAAACAAATAATAAAATCGATAATTCGAAGAAAGAAGATCAAATAGGAGAATAATCTAGGATTGAGAATCCGCCTCGATTAATCCGAATTAATCTTGATTTATATAGTTTATGTACTTTCCCAATTTATTGAAAGCGATGACTTCTAAGATAATCTAATGCCTCTCCCGAGGTCAATAGAATTTTCTATGGTGAATAATTCACTCTATTCCTAGGTGAGTTAATTCAACAATAGCCAAACAGAATAAAATCTTCAAACAAGCTACGTAATTCCTATGAGTATATTCCTATCTCATAAGAAAAAACAGTTCTCACCAATTTTCTACTAACTCTCCTCTCCCAATTCGAGTTGCGTAATTAAAACAATTTAATTATAGGCCACACAATTGAAAGCATTAAGAACAATTGAAGAAAACTCAATAGAAAAGGGAAATCTATTAATAATGTAAAATCAAGAATTAATCCATCAAAACCTCAGTTTCATCACAATCCTAGTAAATGGTTCTAGCACGACATGCTAGAAAACAATACACAAAGAATTGAATAAAACATCAGGAAGAAAAATCAAACACAGTTTGAGAACTTGAATTCCTCTGTTCTCTGGCTTCTGCTCTCTGCTCCTAGGTATTTTCTCCTTCGGTTTGATCATCCTTTTTATCACCTTCAATTCCCTTTTTATAGCTTTTCTTCCGCCTCCAAAACGCATCCGAAAATTAGGTCGAAAACGGACTCCGAAACAGCCAAAAACGCGGGCTAGAAATATGAAACCCGTGCGGCGGGCCGCGGCCCGGCTTTAGTGTGCTGCGGCCCCTGTCCTCATGCTGCCAGGCCTGGGCGTGCTTCTTCCTTACGGGCCGCGTCTCAGAACGAGCGTGCCGCGGCCCCCGGTACAGTTTGTACCGGTTCCTTCTGGGCGCCTCCTGTGCCTCGGCCCAACCCCCTGTGTGCTGCGGTCCTTGACCAAAAAATGTCGTTTTGGTCCGTTTTTCTTCGTTCAAGCTCCCGGACTCTAATTTCCTTCAAAACATATAAACATCATGCATTAAAAGCTCATTTATGCAGATTTAGACTAAAAATGGGTATAAAATAATGATAATTAAGCGCATAAAAATACATCTAACATATGCTCCTTGGGAAAAAGAAGTACTTCATCTAAAGTAATAATAAAACTAGATTATAATCTAGCATAAGTGATCTGATGTCAGTATCTCTCACTTCCGACTATCGCTATCACTTCTCCAGCTCCAAGCCTCATACTTTGTTCCAGATCCTGATTTATTGTACAAATATGAGAACTCGCACCAGAATCAAGTATCCAAAAAGTAGAATATACAGTTACATAACAATTCGTTGCCAAAACTAGCAGTTTCATACTTGAAGGCGCATTGCGGTCAAGTTTTAGACAGTACCTCCCCCAGTAGCCCAGCTCATTGCAATTGAGGCATGCATCCATCTTCTTGGCCCCCTTGCTTTTATGAACCATTCGGGCCTTGCCCTTACCCTTATCGATCTTAGCTTTTAGACCAAATTACTTCTTGTCCTTCTTGTTCTTATTCTTAGACCTCCAAGGCCCAGAAGAAATAATTAGTGCAGCTTCCTTTCCCCTTGTCTTCATTTGAGACTGGGCAGTCATCAATTTATTTGTTAGCCCAGCTCGTTACATACCATTTCATTGCAGTTGAAGTTCATGAAAAATTAGGAAAAAGTGTCAGGAAGTGACTGTAGGGTAAGGTCAGTTCAAAAAGAGAAATGCATCTGAAAATCGTGAGCTTCCAATATCTCAATCATTGAGATCATTTTGGGGAAATGGACCCCATCTCTCTCTCCTTCCGTCATACTGAAGTAGAACAATTGCTTTGATATTTCATATATAGCAGTTGGACTATGCTCTCCATAGAGCTCAGTCAGGTGCTAAGATGGTGTTAGGAATATGCCCTCGAATGCCACTCAGGGGATGAGAGAGAAGGGGCATTGTACTTGTAAATTATGGAATAATTGATAAAAGGCAATATGATTCATTCATTGTTTATTGTATTTAAAATGCATTCTTGTTTTGGTAAACATTGAAATAAAGTCCATGTAAATAAAGAGCAAACATTCCACTCTCGTTATCGGATAAGGGAAAATACACTGGAAGTGTTTAAAGCTTATTTACGTAAAACCGTTTGCAGGTCGGTAAACTTAATTGGGCATTAAGTTTTGAGTAAGACTTATATAATTGATGCTAGGACATGTGCATGTCTTGATATCATAGTTATTAGTATATTGGTGGGACCAGTGTACTCGAACACGACTCATACTTGATTCAGTCACACAGTATTCACTCTTGGAAAGTCGATGACGAATCGAAAGGTTGTGATAGTATACATGGACCTTTGACTTGAGGGTTTAGTAAGAGATGTGCCTGTGAGATTTAGTTTGTCATTAGTGTAGTTAGACTCATTTGCTTAATTACTGGGTCAACCTCGAAGTGTGGACTATACGGGCAGGTAGCAGTCTTTACTGTACGCCAAGAAAGGATTCTATCTCCTATTAGTGAGCAGGCGAATGTACGGTTAATGGAAAATAAGATCATAAGTCTTTGGCCAAAGCATTCTGTAGTCGTATTAGATATATTAGTAATCAGTCGGTCTTGATTTGCTTTAACACATGTATAGTGTCTAGTCAAAAGTAAGGTTTGACTTTATTGTGACCCAAAGACTTGACCGGGACATCAGATGAATGGAATATACGTATATGGTATTTACGACATAATGGTTCTGGAATGATCCCTTAATTCATTCTTAGTCGGGATTTACAGTGCGGCCCGCTAGGCTGGCTAAGTGCTGCCCGAACTCATTGGTTCCTCCCAATGCTGGCTGTGACGGACCTACAGAGTCGCACATCAGGATCGTTGATGGATAAATATGAATTTATCATCTCTCTATTAATAATAGATATTGTATATCTAATTATGATTTATTGGATAAATCAAATAGCGGTCTTATGAATTGAAATTAAGTTACTGATAATTAATTTAATTCATAAATAATATTTCATAGAAATATATATTTGTATGTGATATAATTAATTAATCGGATTAATTAATTAGTATAAATACATTGGAGATAAAATGGAGTGTATTTAATAGAGTTGTTTGACGAACATTCGATACACGAGCCGAGTGACTCGGTCCGTTTCCTCCCATTTTCCTCATGGGGCTGCCCCATATCCCTCTCTCTTGTCTTGTTGTGGTTTTGTTTAATAATGATATCTCACCATGATTTGTTCAACTAATGATGCCAAATGCATGTTATATGGTGGGATCACATGACTTGGTCTTGTAATGTATATATATTATACATATCACACCACTCCCCAAACTTAGACATCAACACACACCAACATCATCACTTCGGCCGAGAGCTTAGAGAGAGGGAGAGAGAATTTTTTTTCTTCACTTGTTCATCATCTTTAAGGTGAAATGCAAATCATAAAATAGAGAGAAAAATTCCTATAGTAATTCCTAGCCGTGTTCCATCAAGAACGGATTGCTGTAGATTTTTCCAGTCAAGTTCCGACTCGTGTGAAGTAGAGACATCGTATTTTCGGTGCTAGGGACGAAGGGATTTTGTGCTCTTGCTAGGGTTCGTGATCATCATCTAATTACGAAGATATATCAAAGGCTTCAAAGGTATGGGACTTTGATCCTTTGTCTTCGTTAATTTATTTTCGTATATACGTTACTTGATCAATCCTGTTTGGGATTCTTTATATTGAGTTTTATTATTCCGCTACGTACTCGTTTTTGTATCCGGAATCCCGAAAGGTGGCTCTAGAAGACGTCATCTTTTCATGGGAACTTTGAAGAGCATTAGTCATTAAGCCTAACATGTACTCGCTCACTCTTATATCGTCTTTCACCCATTTATCATGGGCATTAACTTCTTCTTGATTAGATTGGGTTCTTGCAGGAGCCGCCGATATGTCCGCCTCCAAGATATACCCTAGTATTTCCATCACGAGGGCAATCCTCAAGTTTCACAGCCACTCCATAAAGTTCGAACCAGTCAGGTTGTACTTTTCGAGTAATATTTGTAGTGGGTTCAACGTCATTTGAGAGTGTTGTTTGTTCGACTGCCGAGAATATTATTTGATATGTCATCGATTGTTTATTATGATTCGAGTATAGGACTTTAAGGATCTACTATATTCATTAACTCGTCTCCCACTATTTTATAGGCATTACACACTCCCATGCGAAATCCGGAAGTTATATTTTACTTTATTGTGGTGATCGAGTTCTTTGCAAAGTTTAATAGAGGGCAACCCATATGGTTCCTAGTCTATCATTCCTTATAAAGTGATGTCTAACATCAAACTATCTAATGGATGATTCGATCTTATTTCACCCCTATTTCGCTTCCCCTCAACCCAGGCGATTTCTATAGCTAACTGAAGTATCTAAGTTTAAACTGTCAACTCCTACCAGTCTGACAATTATATCTTACCTAGCCACCCATACGGATTCTAGGGTTTTGATTTCTCACAATCGAAGGCATCTAATATACTCTAGGAACTTCTCAATCTTCCCGAAAACACTCTCGTAAGAATACTACTTTGCTTTAGATTTTAATTTTCCATGAGTTTGACGTAGGGTAGTGATAAGTATCAGTTTTGTACACTTATCCATGGTTTGTATCGATAAAATTCACCCATAATTGAGCTAGTCTACTCGTTTTTTGCTTTTAATTTATTAGTTTTAATAATTTTATTTTTATCGGATGATGATCGGATTAAATAACTAAATTACTCAAGAAACAACATGTTTAAGAAATACTCTCTTTATTGAATTTTGATATATTCATGTTGTAGGGCTTCCAGAGACGAATTCGGCAGTCTTTCCGGATTCAAAATCAGAGTTATATATCAAAAGTTATCATCCGAAGAAGATTTGGGGCAAAAACGCAAAGTCTGAGAAATTCTGGGCTGAAAACGTAACTATCCAAGCTTCAAATGAGCAAATTTACGAAGCCACGTTACGGCCGTAACATTCAGGAGTTACGTCCGTAAGTCACTCTTGTTACGGCCGTAACTCCTGAATGTTACGGCCGTAACTCTTGACAGATTGCTATGATTTGTCTAATTTTTTATACTTTTAGTGTATTATTGAGGGGATGGCTGGCATTGATCCGATCTAATGTAATAATACTGGAGTTTTGGAGCTATTAGATGACTTTAGGTGTATAAATAGACCCCTTAGATCCTTCATCATTCATCATTCATCTTATAATTTTCCATTTTTTTGTAAACTTTTCTTTTTGTGTGAAGAACACACTTGTGTTCTTGAGTGATCTTTGTAAGTGTGGTATAACATATGTTGTTCAGAGAGTTTATTGTTTCTATCTCCTGTATCTACTAAGGGAGTTAGGATCAATTCTTTCTCTTGATTCAACTAATAATGACCACACAAGCTTGTAATATGTGTAATAAACCCTTTATGGGCTAAGTAATCTTTAGTTGGGATTATAAACAAGGTTAGTCATGTTATTTATATTTGTATAAAGATCTATTATGAATTACTTATTATTGTGTGTGATTTTCATTGTTTTAACAATCTTTATTTATTTGGCCAATAAATGACGATATTTATGGTCTTCATATGTTTCGAAAGAAAATATGTTTGATTAGATCAAATGATCTTCACTCTAAGTTGTTCTAGGGGATAGAAATATACCCCTAGTCCTTAGATGATTCTTTGAGTTATTTTCATAAATCCTAATGCTATGTATTGAAGCCAATCAACATAGAAATATAGTGGATTGATTCAATATGTAAGGGGCGTTTTATAGTTCGAAAGAGAAACCGTCTTTTTAAGGAAAATCGAATCTACACAACGTAATAAGTAAATTCATCTTATGATCTTCAATACATCTTTTATAACTAATGACGAACTAAGTTTGTAATCCCAACTATTTCATTTTATCATTTAATCAATCTATTATTATTACAACATTTTTATTTCTTTAAAATATTAGAACTATTATTGCATTTACTTTGCAACAATTAAACCAAACTCTTTAAATTGTGTGTTTCACTCATCTTAGTATCTATAAAAATAGACTAATAGTGTATAATTCAAATTATAACAAAACTTCCTTGTGGGATCGATAAACCGGACTCAAAAAGTCCACTTTACTACTTGATACGATATCGTGCACTTGCGATAGTTACACTAAAAGCGTGTCAAGTTTTGGCGCCGTTCTTGGGGAAGTATAAGTTATATTTGAAATCTTACATTGTAAACTATTTTTATAGGTACAAATTTCTCGACGTTGTAACTTAGTACTCAATTGTGTTTGTCGGTCAAGTGGCGGATAACGGTACTCCGTGACTATTAAAGTCGGATTTTGATTTCCCACAACAAGCTGATATTTGTAGATATTTTCTTCAATTATTTTCATTGTCATTTTATTTTTATTTTTTTATGGAAGAAACATTGTATAAAATCGAAAAAAGATTTCCCTTTCTAAGCAAAAATGCAATTTTAAAAATTTACAAGATAAGGCTTGAAAGGATGAGGTTGCTTATGAATAAAAGCATACCATTTGACATAAGATTCATTATCGAAGCCAAAGTAAGAATAGAAGGTGAGTTCACAGAAACACCGACTAGATTTTTACCAGGGCTTGGAAAAAGTTCATATGCCAAGAAACGACGAGCAAAGATGCTAGCCGTTTGCTATAAATGTGCTAGATGGGCTAATGTAAAATGTCGATCTTTAGGAATTCCATCTACAAACAGAGAAGATAAAATTCAGTTCATTAATGATGGTCTGAATAAGGAGAATTTAGATAATATCGAAATTTCTCTTGACACGCATCCTAGTGGACTTGTATATTACGGAATTCAATATTTGTGGAATAAATTCAAACCAGAATATGAACAACGTCCTGGGAATCTGACGTTAAAAGACCCTGTTTGCCAATTTGTAAGAAAATTGGATGGGAAGCTTCTCCCCGACTCAAAGAAGGCGTTTAGGCCGTTTCTGAACGTAAAATCAGAGGGAGATGTGAGCCAAAATCACAACTACTGTACATACGCGTAAGTATCTTTTATTTTTGTCGTGTGGTGAGATTTTCTGAATAAAAAATGTGATACGCGATAAAAGCTTTCATTATTCTATTGAGTAGTTGAAGCACAATCAAACGCAATCACAAACTTGTTAAACAATTTTTACCTTCTTTTTCTTCTATAAATAAACTTTCTACTGGTTTCTTTCATTCATCCCTCAAACTTTGCACTTTTCTCTGTTTCTCTCTAAAAAATTTTTTCTTTTCAAAAATGGAGTCATCATCTTCAACAAAAAAATTTAACACGGTATGCATTTTTGGTGGAGCTAGTTCTGGAAAAGAGGCGTGCTTTTGACGACCCACAACTTGGGTCGTACCTTAGGAGAAAAATGCATTCATGTAGTTTACGGAGGAGGAAGTCTAGGATTAATGGGACGAGCTGCTGCTTCTACCTATATGGAAGGAGTAAGAGTGTTGGGAATAATCCCAAAACCTCTGGCTGAAAGTAAAATCACCGGGTCAACTATTGGAGATGAGTTTAGATCTGTGAATATGCAAGATCGCATAACTCACATGATAAATAATTCTGGCGCCTTTATCACCCTTCCCGGTGGTTTTGGCACCCTTGAGGAACTTTTTCATGTGGTTACCAGAGCCCAGCTAAATGTTCATCAAAAACTAATAGGTGTGCTTAATGTCAATGGTTTCTTTGATGGTTTACTGTCTTTCATCGACTACTCTGCTGAAAAGTGCTTTATTTCTGAGCGTGCAAAACGAATCATAGTCGTTGCAACAACACCAGAAGAACTAATCAAAAACTCAATGAATTTGTTCCTCAACCAGATCCAGCTCTAGCTAAAATTGTCTGGGTAGAATATTTTACCGTGAGAAAACGAAAAGTGGATTCATTCCTCTCTCTTTGATAACCCATGTCGGACCTCTTGTATTTTTACTTTCTGTCGTGTGTAATAATCGTGCTAAATGATGGCAGCTTAAGGAGTTTCTTCTTGATCTCTTGAGGCGCATCTATTCGCGATTTATGTATTGTTATTTTATTACTGTAATGTTTATTGTGTTTTTTTTTTTTATAAAAACTTTGATGGCAGCGTAAGGCGACTCTTCGGACTTTCTTGATGCGCATCTTAAAAATTGTGTTATACTTACGAGTAAATTTTATTTTCTTTTGTTGTGTGCCTCGTATATTTATTCTCTTGCAGATTCTAAAAGGCGTTAGCTCAAACATCAACTTTCTTAACAGGGAGTATTCTGCTTTTCTGCATTGATTTTTATTTTTATTTTTTATTTTTAAACTGAGGACAGTTTTATTTTCAAGTTTGGGTGTGGTTTGTTTTAGTATTTTGGTATGTTTTAATTTTGGTGTGTTTTGATTGATTTGGTTTTTGGTGTGTTTTGATTGATTTGGTTATTTGCCTTAATTTATATATATATATATATATATATATATATATATATAGTATTTTGATTTTTGAGATTTATAGATCTGGCCAAAACACCAATAAATTAGCTATATACAAGCTTCTAAATCGTTTTAACCGGTAAAAAAAAATTTGTATATTCCAAAATTTTTGAGCCTTAATCTCTCTTTCCAAGCCTTGTAATTATCATATAAAATCGAGTCATTCGTTACCTTGAGAAAAGAAGAATCAATTGGTTGATGAAAAATAAAACTGAAATTTACTTAATTTGTCGAGTTTTTGATTTTTCATGTTTAACTAAAAAATGATTTTCTGCAAAAATTCTATTCCCTAAAAAAAAGGAGTCATTGGTGAAAAGAGCTACACGTTAGCAAATAACGGTGTGAAAGCTATCACCTAAAAAAAATAAATGACGAAAAGGAGAAGTGTTGAGCAGCAACAACTGCCTAATTTTGGAAGTCTTAAATTTTGCGAAAAATAAAGGACTAACCATTGTTGGTGCGTAGCTGCCGTCTCAGAAAAATTGGTGAAAAGAGCTACACGTTAGCAAATAACGGTGTGAAAGCTATCACATTTTTTTTAAAAAAAAAAAGAGAAAAATAATGAGATAGAAATTGTGTTAGTGAAAAGAGCTACACGTTAGCAAATAACAGTGTGAAAGCTATCACTAAAAGGGATGTAGTTTATGAGCAGATTTGAATTAATTAGCAGCTGAATTTCAATACACTCAATTTTGTGAAAATCACAATATTTGATGACGCCAATAAAATTCTTCTTCATATTGAGTCGAAAAATAAACGAGTGATCGAGAGCAACCATTAAAGGGAGTCGTGTGTATCACGAGTGGGAAAGAAATAATCAACCTATTGGGGGGAAACCTTACATTTTGGAATTACAAAATAAAAACCGTGTTTTAACTTCAAAAACATAGTAGATTTATTTTGAATCTTGATTCATTTCTATCTACTGTATAAAGCTGGTTGTTGTTTATTAATGGCATTTTGATCTCGTTTTCTCTTTTTATATTTTAATTTATGTGTGTATTAATTTTCTTATTTTTGTTTTATTTTTTATTTTTTTTATTTTTGGAGTGTGAATAATAAAGAGTCTTGCTCGGGACTAGCAAGAATTCAAGTTTGGGGGTGTGATAAGTGTCAGTTTTGTACACTTATCCATGGTTTGTATCGATAAAATTCACCCATAATTGAGCTAGTCTACTCGTTTTTTGCTTTTAATTTATTAGTTTTAATAATTTTATTTTTATCGGATGATGATCGGATTAAATAACTGAAGTACTCAAGAAACAATATGTTTAATAAATATTCTCTTTATTGAATTTTGATATATTCATGTTGTAGGGTTTTCCGAGACGAATTCGGCAGTCTTTCCGGATTCAAAATCAGAGTTATATATCAAAAGTTATCATCCGAAGAAGATCTGGGGCAAAAACGCAAAGTCTGAGAAATTCTGGGCTGAAAATGTAACTATCCAAGCTTCAAATGAGCAAATTTACGAAGCCACGTTACGGCCGTAACTCTTGACAGATTGCTATGATTTGTCTAATTTTTTATACTTTTGGTGTATTATTGAGGGGATGGCTGGCATTGATCCGATCTAATTTAATAATGCTGGAGTTTTGGAGCTATTAGATGACTTTAGGTGTATAAATAGACCCTTAGATTCTTCATCATTCATCATTCATCTTATAATTTTCCATTTTTTTGTAAACTTTTCTTTTTGTGTGAAGAACACACTTGTGTTCTTGAGTGATCTTTGTAAGTGTGGTATAACATATGTTGTTCAGAGAGTTTATTGTTTCTATCTCCTTTATATACTAAGGGAGTTCGGATCAATTCTTTCTCTTGATTCAACTAATAATGACCACACAAGCTTGTAATATGTGTAATAAACCCTTCATGGGCTAAGTAATCTTTAGTTGGGATTATAAACAAGGTTAGTCATGTTATTCATATTTGTATAAAGATCTATTGTGAATTACTTATTATTGTGTGTGATTTCATTGTTTTAATAATCTTTATTTATTTGACCAATAAATGACGATATTTATGGTCTTCATATGTTTCGAAAGAAAATATGTTTGATTAGATCAAATGATCTTCACTCTAAGTTGTTCTAGGGGATAGAAATATACCCCTAGTCCTTAGATGATTCTTTGAGTTATTTTCATAAATCCTAATGCCATGTATTGAAGCCAATCAACATAGAAATATAGTGGATTGATTCAATATGTAAGGGGCGTTTTATAGTTCGAAAGAGAAACCGTCTTTTTAAGGAAAATCAAATCTACACAACATAATAAGTAAATTCATCTTATGATCTCCAATACATCTTTTATAACTAATGACGAACTAAGTTTGTAATCCCAACTATTTCATTTTATCATTTAATCAATCTATTAATATTACAATATTTTTATTTCTTTAAAATATTAGAACTATTATTGCATTTACGTTGCAACAATTAAACCAAACTCTTTAGATTGTGTGTTTCACTCATCTTAGTATCTATAAAAATAGACTAATAGTGTATAATTCAAATTATAACAAAACTTCCTTGTGGGATCGATAAACCGGACTCAAAAAGTCCACTTTACTACTTGATACGATATCGTGCACTTGCAATAGTTACACTAAAAGCGTGTCAGGTAGAAAACCTCGTAACCTTTATAACTTAGTGTTTGTAGGTGGGGGTATTACGCGATTAGATGTTACACTATGCGCATTAATCCATTTTATAAGCGGTCTTTGTTTGTTTGTCATACAGTATGAAAACATCCACAGCCTAGTATCTACAAACATGCAGTTCATGGACCCTTCCTAAGTACCGAGTCATCATCGACCCAGTAAAGTACAAGTAATCAAATGACATGCCTTGAATCTTTGTCTTCTTGTTCATTTGTTCGCGGCTCTTCGTAATAGCTAATAAAGTTATTACATCGTTGAAAATTGCATCATATACAAATTTTCTAATAAAACTAAATTGGCTCAAAACGGTCTCTACAACCCCATCGAATAAAGATTTAAAACCTAAGTCCATGCACTATATCACCATCATATGAAATGCAATAGTACATTAAAGGTAATGGCAAAAATTAATTGATCTAATCAATATAAAAAATAATCTATCTAATAGGATTAATCCAGCTAATTCACACAATCGATAATTTTAATTTGTTCTAGACGAAAATATATATTTCATTAAATTAATTCTCTTACAAATAAAAATACTATATTTATATTTCAGTCAAATTAAATCTAATTTAAATTGCGTGAAATTAATTTACCAAAACATGAAATAATACGGAGTCGGAAAAATAATGGCACGGACCGAGCCTGCAGCCTGGCATCACAGCTGAGCCTTGGCCGAGGGCAGACAGCCCCTCAGCAGCTGCCTGCCGAGAGCAGGCAGCATGCTCCCGGCCGCTGCCGGCAGCCTCCCAGCAGCCCCGAGTTGCCGGGCTCGGTCATTTTTCGGCTCATCTTTTCATCCCGAATCCAAAAATAATATTTTTTTAATGTTTAAATTACATATATAAATAAGTTCTTAGAAGAAAAATAGTTCTATATTATAACATAAAATAATGAAAAATAAAATTTTCACGAAAAATTAAACATTAACAATTAAAATAATTATGATTCCAAATCATAAAATCATTCAACCAAGCATTCTAAATATGTCACGTGCCCTTATCCCTAAGGATGGCACCACTAGTGCATAACCCGAGGTAGGAATTAAGTAGCGGGGAAGAAAGGGGGAAACATACGTTTCATAAGGAATAGAGGTGGATTTCCACAAATAACCTATCAAGGCATCATGAAGGGGAATCAATCTCATGGAAATGACTTAGAATTCAAGGTGAGAATACATAGTAATAATATTAGCCATGAAGTTTAGGAAAGGCTTCATAGTACATTACAAACGACGTGACTTAGAAAGTAAAATCATGAAGAGTGTTTGTAGCGGAAAAACATGGTTGGTTACATATATGAAGATATATAACCAGGGTTTAACATTGCTTGTAGACAAAAGACTTTCACTCAACACCCTAAGTCACATCCCCCTGCTCAACCTGCACATTTTAAAACATATATAGGGTGGAGTACAACATACTCCGTGAACATATTGCCAAAACATAAAACATGCTTTCGTATTTGTCATTGTGCATATAAGTAGTAACACACGGGGGTTTTAAGAAAAATCCCATGTTTACTAAATCATTTCGTTTCATTGCATATATCATCAGATTCACCATATCCATAATTTACGCCGGGGAATGTGGCAACCTCTTGCGAACATTACTCCCCAAGATCGGCCACTCCGAAGAGAGCTCACAATCCCGAGTACTGTGTACACTAACCCTGGCCATCGACCATTGTCTAGCTCAGGATCTCGTCATTTTATAGGTTGTCAAGCCAACGGTGATAGGTTCATAAGAATCCACATAAAAGTTTTTATGCATCATAATCATTTGAAATCATAATTTGCTTGTAAAACATTTCATCAAACTAGAGCAAAGCTCAAATCATTTTCGTATAGAAAGCCCACCTGGACAAGTAATAAAAGCAAGCAAAATGATCCTCGGCTCTTTATGATGCTTTAATCGGCTGCTCCACATTTCACCCGAAACAACTAAGTTTAACGGTCGATTGAGCTTAACGAAGTCTAACGGACAAGAGACTCTATCTACATGTTTGGACTTTAGGATTTTTGCATTCGACTTATGTTTAATAATAAAATCTATAATTCTCTTAGAGAAACCGACTGACCATATAACATATAAAGATACTAACAATGGTAACTGATGCTCGATTCCGTTACACATTCCTTAGTTCGAAAACCATCATCAAACAATTAACATAATCAAAACATAATGTGCACAAAGGCTGGAAGGAATTAGAATTCTATAATTGCACAGTAAGAACTATATAGTGTATATTATGCCACTAGAAAGCCACTGAAGTCTAGTTTCGTGTCTAGTTTATGGATCTCAATAATATAAAACGGTAGGAAAGCTTTGTCTGTTTTCGTGAAGTGTATCTAAACTGCTTATTTCCGGCGAAAATGGGAAAAACGTCATTTTAATCTAGAGCTCGTTTCTAGCAACGAAAACCCTAAACATGTAAATTCTAATCATGCTTATCATACTTCTAACACATATAGGAGTCGACATACAAGCATGCTTCTCGACACTACAAACTCCATTTTGTAATCTTTTCTTTTGAAAAATGACTACTAACACTTTTTTATACATCAACAAATATCAAACATCATTAACATCAAGCATCATCAACATCAAACATCATCAAATATCTAGTAACACATTTAATCCATACTTATATTGGTCCTAACGTGAAAATGACCTAAACATGGTTTAAAAATCCTCAATACATAACAGGCTCTTTGGTTACATCAAATATTATCTAACACATTTTTAACTTTATAAACCTAACACCATGTCTTTGTTTTCAAACAAATTCCCAAAATATTTTACAAAAATCTAACAAAACATATCATGTAGATGCTTCATACATCATCACAACATCAAGTCACTTTGAACATATATCAATATATTAAAAAATAAACATGATTCTTCCTTTCTTTCCAAAATATTGAACATTTATTAAAATCTCATGAATTCATCATAGCATCATATCATCAAGTAGAAACATATTGTGTAAGAAAATCATAAGAAAAACAAAACATGCTTGAGCTATGAGCCCTAATATTTTCGGCCCAAAGGATAAAATCAAGGCATGAATAAAACTTATTTTAAACACTCACAGGTACCTTAGAGTCAACTTAAAAACAACATACAAAAGATTAAAACAACAAACCTAAGTTCCTTAATAAATTCCCAAATTTTAAAGTAAGCTAAATTCTATTTTCACTTGGATAGAATTGAAGAGAAAAAGGTAACTTACTTGAATATGAACTTTGCTTCGAGTTTGGCACACAAATGGAGCTTGTTTATGGAGCTCCAATCAAAGAGCAATGGAGGACTTTCTTCAAAATGGGGTGGGTTGGGGGGTGGGGGGCAAAGGAGAAGTGAAGAGGAAAAAGGGAATTGTCCCTTTTATACTAGGTTAACCCTAGCCTTTTAATAAAGCGGCCGAAAAATAGTTTATGTTTCTCTCTTACACAGATAAATTTACTCGAGTACTAAATGTATGTCGTATACTTATATTATGGAATGCAAATTATCCGAGAAAACGACTCGACATATAATATACCCGAAAACTCAAAAAGTAAAGTTTTGAAAATTATACTCGCAACGTAAAAATAGTGTATGTAGAAGGCGACAGAATCACGATTCTATCTATTAAAACATAAAATCAAATTCGGAAGAGAATCCTAACCACATAACTAAACATCTAGTTTATGAATTAAAAATGTCTAAATAGATTATCCCATTAGTAAAAATTTTATTACTTATGAATGCAAAACCCTAATGTCGCACTTGAGGTTATAATAAAGCATGCATATAAAAAACCGGGGCATTACATCCTACCCCTCTAACAAGAAATTTCGTCCCAAAATTTACATACCTCATCAAAGAGTTCTGGGTATATCACCCTCTTCTTGCTTTCGAGTTCCCATATAGTTTCTCTGTTCTTGAACCTTCTGGTCTAAAATAGCTTCATTCCTCTATTTATAACTCATATTGTGACTAAGAACTATGTCACTCGGATGAAGCACATGCTTGGGATCAAATAAATACTTCTTCAGCTGAGAAATATGGAAAACATTGTGAACATTCCTAAAACTAGGTGGCAGTGCCAACCTATAAGCAACTGGGCCGATCCTTTCGAG
This sequence comes from Orobanche coerulescens, assembly GCA_033398695.1. Taxonomy (NCBI): domain Eukaryota; kingdom Viridiplantae; phylum Streptophyta; class Magnoliopsida; order Lamiales; family Orobanchaceae; genus Orobanche; species Orobanche coerulescens. The sequence continues at coordinate 100,483,049 of CM065816.1, read as the reverse complement.
AATCTCATATGGCCCTATAAAACGTGGCCTATGCATGCCTTTAATGCCAAACCTGATTATCCCCTTAGAAGGGAAAACCTTGAGGAAAACCTTATCCCCACTTTCGAAATGCAATTCAGTTCGGCGTGTATCAGCATATGACTTCTGTCGAGTATGGGCCTCTTGTATTCTTTGTCGTATCTTGCAGATAATCTCGATCATCTCACTGACTGTGTCTGGCCCTAAAATATTTCTCTCACCCACTTCATCCCAATAAATTGGCGATCTGCATTTTCTGCCATATAAGGCTTCATAAGGCGCCATACCTATGGTTGCCTGATGACTGTTGTTGTAAGCAAATTTAATCAACGTCAAGACGTGATCCTAATTTCCACATTGATCCAACACTACAGTTCTTAACATGTCTTCTAGTGTCAAAATCGTCCTTTCTGATTGTCCATCGGTCGGCGGGTGGAAAGCGGCACTAAATTTCAGTTGTGTACCCAATTCCTTCTGTAGGCTAATCTAAAATCTAGAGGTAAATTTTGGATCTAAATATGATGTGATTGATATCGGCACTCCATGTAAACGAACAATTTCACGGACATATAACTGTGCTAACTTCTCAGATCTATAAGTGATTGGGATAGGCAAAAAGTGAACTGATTTTGTGAGTGTGTCTACTATAAACCATATAGCAGTGTTTCCTCGTTTGGTCCTAGGAAAACTAGTCACAAAATCCATCGCTATTCCTTCCCACTTCCATTCCGGAATGGCCAATGGCTGTAACTTCCCATAAGGTCGTTGGTGTAGTGCTTTCACTTGATGACAAGCCAAACTCCGCTCGATAAATGAAGATATATCCCATTTCATACTGTCTCACCAGAAATTTCTCTTCAGGTCTTGGTACATCTTGGTACTTCCTGGCTGAGCGGTGTAGGGAGTATCATGAGCTTTACTCATAAATTCATTATTTAACTCCTCATCATGTGGAACACATATTCTCTCTTGAAACATAATTGCGTTATCAGCCGCTTCGCGGTAATTTCCTGGGTTATTGGATCTAATTCTTATACGTGGTTTCTCGAATGCTTCATCTCTCCTCCACGCATTCACTATCCGTCCTCTTAGATGGTGTCGTCACTAATGCTTCAACACAACCCATTATCGTTTCTGGTGGATGAACCACCTTTAAACTCATTCTCTCAAAAACTTGGATTAGATCCCCTACTCCGATAAGTAGGTATCTGAACTATGATTGAGTTACGACTCAAGGCATCCGCTCCCACATTTGCCTTGCCGGTGTGATAGTTAATACCATAATCATAATCCTTTACCAATTCGATCCATCTCCTCTGTCTCATGTTCAAGTCTTCTGCTCGAAAAAGTACTTTAAACTCTCGTGATCAGTATCTTACACCTTACCCCATAAAGGTGATGTCTCTATATCTTTAATGAGTGCACAACTGCGGCTAGTTCCAAATCATGCATGGGATAATTCACCTCATGTGGCCTAAGTTGTCTTGACGTATAAGCTATCACTTTCCCATATTCATCAATACATAACCGAGCCCATTTTTAGAAGAATCTGTGTAAACCACACATTCCTTGTTCGCTTCTGGTACTGCTAAAACTGGCGCAGTAGTCAATCTTTTCTTGAGTTCCTGAAAACTCTCATCACATTCATCCGTCAATAAATACTTAATTCCTTTCCGCAACAGTTGTGTCATTGGTCTAGTAATCTTAGAAAATCCTTCAATGAACCTTCGGTAGTACCCAGCTAGACCCAAGAAACTCCTAATTTCATTAGGGTTGGTTAGTGACTTCCAATCACATACTACTTCCACTTTAGCTGGGTCCACCTTAATACCATCGACCGACACAATGTGCCCTAGCATAAACATTACTTCTTTCAACCAAAATTCGCACTTACTGAATTTGGCAAAGGTTTCTCGGTTCTCAAGTGTTTCCAACACTATCCTGAGATGTTCTTCATGCTCTTTCTCGTTTCTAGAGTAGATGAGAATGTCATCTATGAACACCAAGACAAACTTATCTAATTACGGGTGAAACAATCTGTTCATAAGACCCATGAATATTGTGGGAGCATTAGTTAATCCAAATAGCATGACTATAAACTCATAGTGTCCATATCTTGTTCGGAATGCTGTCTTGGGTATCTTCTGGTCGAATCTTCAATTGGTGATACCCAGACGTAAGGTCTATCTTAGAAAACATAGTTGTTCCCTTGACTTGGTCAAACAAGTCATCTAACCTTGGAAGAGGATACTTGTTCTTGAGTGTGAGCTTGTTCAGCTCCCTGTAATCTATACACATTCTCACCATACCATCCTTCTTCTTCACAAAAAGGACAGGTGCTCCCCATGGAGAAACACACGGTCTGATGAAACCTAAATTAATAGCTCTTGTAGTTGGATCTTGAGTTCTTGCAGTTCCTTTGATGCCATCCTGTATGGTGCTTTCGACACTGGGTCTGACCCTGGCTCCAGGTCGATGTTGAGATCCACTTGTCTATCTGGTGGTAAACTCGGTAATACTTCTGGGAATACATCCTCGAATTCACGCACAATTAGAACATCTCATATCGTCTTCTCTTCTCCAGCTTTCCCATTAAGGTAAACAAGGAAAGCCTGACAATCCTTCTTTATCATCATCTTCTTGGATTGAAGGGCAGAGATAACGGGTGCTCCTCTACCCATTATAATGCCTTGAAAGTCTGTGGGCTCTTTCCTAGTGGTTAGAAGGAGATTTTAAACTCATAATAAAGACTTGTGGCATAATTCTTGGCTAAGCAATCCATTCTTATGATTACATCAACATCCCGCATAGTCATAACATTCAGATTATCAGTTACCACTTTAAGGTTTCCGAGTTCTAATTCCAGATTAGAACAAACATGCGTGGTAGTTGAAATTCCTCCTGGTGGCGCAGATACTCTCATGACATGACTAGCACGTTCCGGTATAATTTTATGATTATCCACACATGCTCTAGCAATAAATGAATGCGATGCTCTAGTATCAAACAAAAAATTTATAGGTAGGTTAAGAAGTTTGCTCATACCTGCCAAGTTACCCTTATCCTTCTTTGGATGATTTTGATTGATGGCATATGACCTAGCATTCCGATTCTGTTGTTTAGGTGGTGGCGGTAGTTGCGGCTGTGCTTGCAGTGCCCTCAGTGGTTGGGGTTGACCCTGGTGGTTTGGTCTCTCTCCCTGTTGCTGCTTTAGAAAATTCCTCATGATATGGCCTTTCTGACCACACGTGTAACAACTTCGAGTGCCCAACAGAAAGGCACCATGATGCTGCTTGTTACACTTGGGACATACGGGATTTGCAACTCGTCCCTGATTTTTGCCTCCTTGAGCAGGAACCATATGTCGTCCCTGATTGTTGCCTCCTTGAGCCTGAGGCTGTCTATGAGGTATATTTTCCTGCCACGGCATGCTGTTAGCCTGGTTGTTCCCATTGTGGTTGTTATTGCCACCATTGTTTCGTCCCTCCAACTTACGCTTCCCCTTATATTCGTGGGAATTTGTCTGAGTGGGTGGTGGTGTAACTGTGGGTGCCCATTTCTCTTATGGCATTTCTGCCTCGATATCCAGAGCTCTGTTCAGTGATTCAGTCTAGCTCAGCCTTCCGTGGCTAGCTAAGGACATGTCTATCTCATGCCTTAGTCCTGATCTAAATTTCCCTGCCATCTTCTCATCAGTATCAACTTAGTCTGGAGCATACCTTGCTAACTCACAAAACATTTTATCGTACTCGGTCACTGACACCCTCCATTACTTCAGATTACAAAACTCAGCTTCCTTCTTGACACTACTACAAAATAAACATTTAACAACAGACATTTAACAGCGGTTATGCCAAAACCGCTGTTAAATTTGTGTGGTGGCACAAATCGTAAATATTATGAAAAATTAACAACAGTTAATATACAAACCGCTGTTAAATTTAGAAAATTAACGGTGGTTGCTTAAAAACCGCTGTGTTTGTATGTTGTACTGTGTGTGTGTTGTGTGTGTGTGCGTGTGATGTGTGTGTTTATGTTCGTAATATCTGGGGGTAATTTTTTTTCTCGTGTTACTATTGAGTTGTACATATTCGTTTGGATTTATACAAGTGTCTTTGTCTTGGACTGATACAATGTATATTGTATTAGGATATTTCGGGATCGAAATATTTATGCTTGTCGTCGGTGTTGTTTCGTCATTTGGATGTTACTTGGAGAGTTTGGATTTTTGGCTAAGTATACTAGCCATAGCGTATGCTACATGGGTAGCATTACGTACGCTATGTGATGGGTATTACGTACGTTAAACCTATATGTTTACGTACATAATGAGAGGTAGGTGGAGGGAACCTTCCTCGTGGTTAGCTTTCGGACGGTGGGTCCCGGGTATCTCTGATCCGATCTACTATTATAGTCAACGTGCTCTTTATGTACGTAAGGATGTAAGATTTACGTACGTTATTCATGTAGCTATTTAACGTACGTAAATGGTTGTTGTTTACGTATGTTAAGGTCTGCATGTTTTTGGTTAGTTAGTTCTGGACTAGCATTACGTATGCTAAGTTGTTGGTGTAGCGTACGTAATGGCCCTTACGTACGTTATGTTTGGTGTATAGCGAACATAATGAGTTTTTCAAGTTATATATCTTGGGTTCGTTTTTCATTTCTTCAGAACCATTATCGATTTTCTCTCCCTAGAACCGTCCCTCTGGACTTGTTCTTGATATTTAGCCTCTTCCAACATGTTTTTGATCATCATAACTTGATTTGGAGCTTGGATTTGGAAGCTTGCTGGTGCTCCTTTGGTGTTTGGAGAGTTCTTCTTGTTCTTCATTGGTAAGTTCTCTTAATCTCTTGTTCTATAAGTGATTTTCGAGTGTGATGATGTTATTGTTGTTGTTTTCCCCGTATAGTTGGTGATTGTTGGAGTATATCATGATTCTTGATGAGTTTTCATAACTTGTAATGAAGAACATGACGATTTTGTCTTGAGGGGGAGTTGTTCTTGATGTTTTAGAAGGTTTGGAGGTTATAATCATGTCTAGGAAGGACTATGTTAAGATTGTTATATGATTAACATAGTCTTGATATGATTGTTGTTGTTGTTGTGTTTCTTGGGGAGATTTTAACCATTTTTGCAAGGAATTGTGATGAATTATGTAATGATTATCATAATTTTACAATGGTTGATTTAATCTTGTGGTTTAATCCGAATTCATGATGAATTGGTGATTGATTATTGTTTAGACATCGTGTTTGTTGTGTTGGCGATGTTCTTTAGGTGATGGTGATAATATTGATGATATTATCATTTAACATCGTATGAGGATCAATTTGATGTTGTTCTTAAGTGATTCTTGTTGAATTGTTTTCACAAGTGTTAAGAACGTTTGATCATATCGATCATTGAGGTGTTGGAGGATGTTAGAATTCATAGCTGGGAACTATGATATTCGTTTGTGGAGTTTAACCAATTCAGGGTTGAATCGGGATTTTCCTTGGTGTTGTTTTCTATTGATTTTGTGTTATTGAATGAATCGTATTTCATTCAAGGTTGTTCGAGCGCTTGTGATCATTGGAAGACGCCGCTCGTCGTTTCATGGAAGGACGTTGATCGTGGAAGGTTTTTCTCGCCTTTAGTTTGAGGCAAGTTTATACTTGTACTAGTCAATGAGATTAATGTTATCATGTATGTGTATGAATGTGTGTATCATTTCGATACTTGGTCTCTTTATGATTTTGTTGATATCAGGGGATTGTTTGATACGATACCCTTTGGAAAATTATGCCAAATGTTAATATTGTTCGTAAATGGCCGGTTCAAGGCATTACGATACTTGTTGGTAATATTGTTGTCGATAGACAGTTCGTGGTATCGATGTATCGATTGTTCTTGTTGATATTGATGTCGATTTAAGACATAGTTGTGATCATTGTTATTGATATTGGTGCTTCGTTATTGATGTTGTATTTGCCGATTGAAGGCATTGACGTATTCGATTATCATCTTCGTTATCGGTAACCGATTTAAGATGCCTAGACATCCGTGGTATTGTTGTTATCGATTGACCGTTCTAAGGTAATCGATGTATTGATTTGGGACTGTCGAAGACATTTCCCATTCTTTGTATCGCTGTTATCGATTGACCGTTCTAAGGTAATCGATGTATTGAATTAGGACTATCGAAGACATTTCCCATCCGCTGTATCGTTGTTATCGATTGGCCGTTCTAAGATAATCGAGGTATTGAATTGGGATTATCGAGGATAGTTCACATCCGTTGTGCCGTTGTTATCGATGAGCCATTCTAAGGCAATCGAGGTATTGAATTGGGATTATCAAAGAGAGTTCCCATCCGTTGTGTCGTTATCGATTGGCCATTCTAAGGCAGTCGAGGTATTTCAATTAGGATCGCCGAGGACGGTGCCCATCCGTGAGTTATTGTTGTCGTGTTGGCTGACTCAAGGCGGCACACTATCATTCCTGTAAATTCGGTATTTTTATGATCGTTGATGGTTGAGGATTCCAAGATTGTTGTGTTGTGATTGTTGATCGCGTTTAATTGGTACTTTGGGATTGTGATCCCAGGATTGTTGTTTTGGATATTGTTGGTCGTGTCGATCTTTCATTATCCGTGTGTCATTGTTCACTTTGGTAAGTCTTTTGACCCATATTGGGTGTGTTATCCTTTGAGTTTCGTTGTCATGTTGCATCATGACATATCTGGAATCATATCTGCGTGCCGATTGGTTATGTGTAGGTTTTTTAGCCAAGCACACAATGGTCATGCGTGGATGTTTCCGCATTGGACCATGCACACGAGACGTAGTTCGTGAGGCTAATTAGGTACATTGTCCCACATATATTCTGGATTCCGTATACGGGGTGGACATGTGCACGGACACATTTCCGGATCGGGCGTACTGTGATGTCCCTCTTGAGCCTTCTGGATTAGCTCGTTCATAGTCCATATTGTATTGGATATGTCCGATGGTTTGCGACTGGTTGTTCATACGCCGAGGGGTATGTTCAACAGTCGGGTTTGTTTCTTTGATATCCGTATTGTGATGATATACAGCTTCGGGATGTTCGGCTTTCAGGCCATCATGATATTGTGGCAGCTTCGGCTGAGTGGTTTTCAGACCATTGTGATATTGTGGCAGCTTCTGCTGAGGGCTTGCAGGCCATTGTGATATTTTGTTATTTTTCGTTGGAGCCTTCGGGTAGTGTGATTCGGATTTATTTCAGCTTTGGTTTGGGTTACGTTCGGGTAGTTCATTGTTGTGTTCTGTATTGATGATTCGCCGTTGGGCACTTGTGTTCTAACCTGTTGAGCAGGTATTGATCGTATGCTGTGGGCATAGTATTTTATGAATGCTCGGTTCTTACCTTGGTTTGTGAGCATCTCGTATTGCCATTGTTGTACCGTTTATTCTGTCTTTGGATGCATATCATGTTGTGCATGTATTTGATATTCATTATCTGGATGACTGACCCCGTGGGGGCAGAACATGTTTTCATGTTTTAGGTGTTTGCGAGGAGAGAGTTGATACACAGGGGCATGACGTTGGCGACGAGGCATTCGAGCGATACTAGTCCGGGATGTTTTGGTGTTCATGTCGGTCAGACAGTTTGGAGTACTACAGTTTCGTCAGTTGTGGTCATTGTTGTATTATCCGAGCGAGGCTCATGGATGTTGTTGTATTTTTATTTTGGCCATGTAGGCCCACTTTTGTCGTTGGAATTCCATATCGGAATATTTTTCAGATGTCATAGTAGGGACTGAGTTTCTCCTTTTGGTCAGTTTGTTGTATTTTAGTCGTGTTCGACTGGTGATCTCCTGGTGTGGGGTCCACGGCACTGTAATGACCCGATGGGATTTAAGGGTGTTACATAAGATGGTATCAGAGAATTGGGTTGTGAGATACCCTGATATGTGAGTTATGTGGCTCTACCGATGTGGTAGTAGTGGGGCTATCAGGTTATGAAAATCTGGACAGTCGGGTTTTGTGAGTCGTGATAGTTGGATGACTGTATGAGTCATTCTTTCATCACGTCATCATCAGTAAAGACTAGTATCACAAGACCTCGAAGCTCGTATGACCTGTGTAAGGACTCGATCCTCTTTTATGTTCATACATTCATTATGTCATTGATTATACATGTTTTGTTGAAACCTGTATGTGACATTTGTGTTACGATTCACTCATGATTATTTGTTTTGGAACGTTTGAGATCTATATTGGCTATGATTAGCATGATTGATGTGAGTATTTATCTGTTGAGTATGTATACTCGTGTTTGGCTATTGGCTTAGCATTCTGGATTGGCCGGTGAGGCGTATTTGAGCCTTGTTCATGATCGGACGTTATTCTTTCAGTATGGAAAGAGGAATCTGAGGACGTGGCAGAGAGGGTAGAGGTTACAGCGTGGGCCAGAACCCAAATACTCATGTCCATGCGTGTGCGGATGCCGAGATGGATCAGAGTTCGGCTGGTGGTGCTAACTACGCGGCCGATTCTCCTTCGGGACGTCATACTCGAGAGGTCAATCAGACTGAGAGTGGAGACGTCGACTCTTTCTTGATTATGAGGGGCATGATGTCCGAGATGACTCAGATGACGCAGATAGTGGAGACCATGTAGGCCTTGATGGTACGTGGTGCACCACAGCTGGGATTCTAGGTGACGTTTCATGGGCAGACTGGGGGAGTGAGTCAGATTGTTGGCAATATCTCTCGTCAGAGGCCGCCTATTATTGAGGGTTCGTCGGAACCAGCTGACTTTGTTCATTGGCTTGAGCATTTCGATAAACTCTTCGACGTAGTTCAGTGTCCGGAGGAGAGTAAGGTGGCAATTGCAGGTTACTATCTGAGTAACGGCGCTCATTATTGGTGGCTTTCTGTGAAACCCACCGATCGTGATTGTGTATGGAGCGAGTTAAAAACTCTCATGTTAGAGAGGTATTATCCGGCTCCACTTCGTGAAGCCAAGTTGTCAGAGGTTTTGAACCCTGAATCCATCGAGGACGAGGGTGTTATTGTTATTGCTGAGAAGTTTCAGGGACTTCTTCAGTTTGCTTCCTCTGTTATCCGTACTGAGGTGGATAAGATCAAGTATTTTAGCATGAGGCTAAAGCCGCAACTGAGAATGCAGTTGTTCAACCATAATTGTAATTCACTTGGTGAATTCATTGAGGAGGCTCTTGGAGCAGAGCTTTTGATCAAGGAGCTTGCTCGAGAGAACCCTTCAGTTTCTTCTGGTGAGAGGACTAGGATGCCGGTTCATTCAGAGGGACATTGGGCTCCTACATCTAGGAGGTCATCTTCTAGTCATGTTCGTGCTGGGAAAGCATCTTCTCAGGCAACGAGTTCAACAGTTGTTCGTTTTAACTATGATTCAGCGGGGCATGTTAGCACTCATTGTACTATGCCAGCTATTGTTTGTTTTCTGTGTGGGAGGCAGGGACACCTTCAGAAATACTGCAGGAGTTCTAGTGCCAGTAGGTCTCGAGAGAGCTCACGGGCCTCGAGAGATTTTGTTACCCCGGTCCGTACTTCATCTAAGGGGTCCTATTAGGCTTCGGAAGGCAGAGAAAAGGACAGCCGAGGAGGAAGAGTGAGGTCAGATTTGTGTCTTCCTCGAGTCGTTAAGATTGAGGATACCGATGATCTGAGGGATATCGATGTTGGGTACGTTTGAGATGTAGCCTTGATTTGTATTTTCCCTGTTTTCGGATTGATGTTGAACTTAATCTACATTGTAGTATTGTGGTTGTGAATCATTTATTATTGATCTATCTTATAATGATAGCTTCTGAGAATCTTGAGATTTGAGGTTGTTGATGCGTTTTTCTTTCCTTTTGGTATTGTACCCGAGATTTTTGTGATAATATGGGTAATTTATCATTCCGATTTGAGATGCCAAGTCGTGAGGACTTGGGCGTGCGATTGATATGTTCCCGAGGACTATATGTGCGTTGTTATTTTTCTTTTGTGCCGTGAGTCAGTGATTGCATGGGCGTCCGATGCCGATGAGAATGGAGAAGTGTACACCGATGATTGTAGAGATGTACAATGAGTGGCTCCCGCGGGGTGTGTACGCCGGTGTTACAAGTCATGCGGTTGGTACGACTTTCTGGCTGGTCTCTGGCGGAGGAGTCATGATTCGACTGATCTCGCACATGGTTGAGCGTTTTCGTCACTTGATTTTCGCTGTGTTCGGGCAAGGGAGACGCGGGGAGCCTAGGGGGCCCAATTGCTCAGGCGAAGTGGTTCACGTTGAGAAGTATTCCTGGAGATGTTGTTTTCAGATCTCGATGGATAGTTCTTTATCCCATGTTGTGTACCCTTAGTTTCGGGGACGAAACTCTTTTCAGGGGGGGAGTATGTAATATCCGGGGGTAATTTTTTTTCTCGTGTTACTGCTGAGTTCTACGTATTTGTTTGGAATTGTACAAGTGTCGTTGTTTTGGACTGATACAATGTATACTGTATTAGGATATTTCGGGATCGAAATATTTGTGCATGTCGTCGGTATTGTTTCGTCGTTTGGATGATACTTGGAGAGTTTGGATTTTTGGCTAAGTATACTAGCCATAGCGTATACTACATGGTTAGCATTATGTATGCTATGTGATGGGCATTATGTACGTTAAACCTATATGTTTACGTACGTAATGAGAGGTAGGTGGAGGGAACCTTCCTCGTGGTTAGCTTTCGGACGGTAGGTCCTGAGTATCTTCGATCCGATCTACTATTATAGTCAACAGGTTCTTTACGTACGTAAGGATGTGAGCTTTACATACGTTATTCATGTAGCGTGTTAACGTACGTAAATGGTTGTTGTTTACGTACATTAAGGTCTTCGTGTTTTTGGTCAGTTAGTTCTGGACTAGCATTTCGTACGCTAAGTTGTTGGTGTAGCATATGTAATGGCCCTTACGTATGTTATGTTTGGTGTATAGCGTACGTAATGAGTTTGTCATATTATATATCTTGGGTTCGTTTTTCATTTATTCACGAACCATTATCGATTTTCTTTCCCTAGAACCATCCCTCTGGACTTGTTCTTGATATTTAGCCTCTTCCAACATGTTTTCGATCATCATAACTTGATTTGGAGCTTGGAGTTGGAAGCTTGTTGGTGCTCCTTTGGTGTTTGGAGAGTTCTTCATGTTCTTCATTGGTAAGTTCTCTTCATCTCTTGTTCTACAAGTGATTTTTGAGTATCATGATGTTATTGTTGTTGTTTTCCCCGTAGTTAGTGATTGTTGGAGTATGTCATGATTCTTGATGAGTTTTCATAACTTGTAATGAAGAACATGATGATTTTTTCTTGAGGAGGAGTTGTTCTTGATGTTTTAGAAGGCTTGGAGGTTATAATCATGTCTAGGAAGGACTATGTTAAGATTGCTATATGATTAACATAGTCTTGATATGATTGTTGTTGTTGTTGTGTTTTTTGGGGAGATTTTAACCATTTTTGTAAGGAATTATGATGAATTATGTAATGATTATCATAATTTTACAATGGTTGATTTAATCTTGTGGTTTAGTCCGAATTCATGATGAATTGGTGATTGATTATTATTTAGACATCGTGTTTGTTGTGTTGGCGATGTTCTTGAGGTGATGGTGATAATATGGATTATATTACCATTTATCATCGTAAATTTGATGTTGTTCTTAAGTGATTCTTGTTGAATTGTTTTCACAAGTGTTAAGAACATTTGATCATATCGATCATTTAGGTGTTGGAGGATGTTAGAATTCATAGTTGGGAACTATGATATTCGTTTGTGGAATTTAACCGATTCGGGGTTGAATCGGGATTTTCCTTGGAAGACGTCGTTCGTCGTTTCGTGGAAGGACGTTGATCGTGGAAGGACTTTCTCGCCTTCGGTTTGAGGCAAGTTTTATCTTTGTACTAGTCAATGAGATTAATGTTATCATGTATGTGTATGAATGTGTGTATCATTCGAGACTTGGTCTCTTTATGATTTTGTTGACATAAGGGGATTATTGGATACGATACCCTTCGGCAAATTATGATAAATGTTATTGTTGTTCGTAAATGGCCGGTTCAAGGCACTGCGATACTTGTTGGTAATATTGTTGTCAATAGCTGGTTCGCGGTATCGATGTATCGATTGTTGTTTTTGATATTGATGTCGATTTAAGACAGAGTTGTGATCATTGTTATTGATATTGGTGCTTCGTTATTGATGTTGGCCGATTGAAGGCATTAGCGTATTCGATTATCATCTTCGTTATCGGTAACCGATTAAAGGTGCCGAGACATCCGTAGTATTGTTGTTATCGATTGATCGTTCTAAGGTAATCGATGTATTGAATTGGGACTGCCGAAGACATTTCCCATCCGTTATATCGTTGTTATCGATTGACCGTTCTAAGGTAATCGATGTATTGAATTGGGACTATCGAAGACATTTACCATCCGTTGTATCGTTGTTATTGATTGGCCGTTCTAAGGTAATCGAGGTATTGAATTGGGATTATCGAGGATAGTTCCCATCCATTGTGCCGTTGTAATCGATGAGCCATTCTAAGGCAATCTAGGTATTGAATTGGGATTATCGAAGAGAGTTCCCATCCGTCGTGTCGTTATCGATTGGCCATTCTAAGACAGTGAAGGTATCTCAATTGGGATCGCCAAGGATGGTACCCATCCATGAGTTATTGTTGTCATGTTGTCCGACTCAAGGCAGCACACTATCATTCTTGTGAACTCGGTATTTTTGTGATCGTTGATGGTTGAGGATTCCAAGATTGTTGTGTTGTGATTGTTGATCGCGTTTAATCGGTCCTTAGGGATTGTGATCCCAGGATTGTTGTTTTGGATATTGTTGGTCGTGTCGATCTTTCATTATTCGTGTGTCATCGTTCACTTTGGTGAGTCTTTTGACCCGTAATGGATGTGTTATCCTTTAAGTTTCGTTCTCATGTTGCATCGTGACATATCTCGAATCATATCTGCGTGTCGATTGGTTATGTGTAGGATTTTTAGCCAGGCACACGATGGTTATGCGTGGATGTTTCCGCATTGGACCGTGCACACGAGACGTAGTTCGTAAGGCTAATTAGGTACATTGTCCCACGTATATTATGGATTCCGTATACGGGGTGGACATGTGCACGGAGACATTTCCAGATCGGGCATAATGTAATGTCCCTCTTGAGCCTTATGGATTTGGTCGTTCATAGTCCATGTTGTATTGGATATGTCCGGCGGTTTGCGATTGGTTGTTCATACACCAAGGGGTATGTTCGACAGTTGGGTTTGTTTATTTGAGATCCGTATTGTGATGATATACAACTTCGGGATGTTCGTCTTTCAGGCCATCGTGATATTGTGGCAGCTTCGTCTGAGTGGTTTTCAGACCATTGTGATATTGTGGCAGCTTCGGCTGAGGTCTTTCAGGCCATTGTGATATTTTGGTATTTTCCGTTGGAGCCTTCGGGCATTGTCATTCAGATTTATTTCAGATTTGGTTTGGGTTACCTTCAGGTAGTTCATTGTTGTGTTCTGTATTAATGATTTGCCATTGGGCACTTATGTTCTAACCTGTTGAGCAGGTATTGATCGTATGCTGTGGGTATAGTATTTCATGAATGCTTTGTTCTTACCTTGGTTTGTGAGCATCTCGTACTGCCATTGTTGTACCGTTTATTCTGCCTTTGGATACATTTCATGTTGTGCATGTATTTGATATTAATTATCTGGATGAATGACCCCGTGGGGGCGGAACATGTTTTCATGTTTTAGGTATTTGCGAGGAGAGAGTTGAGACACACGGTCATTGTAACACCCCCAATCCGCTCAGGGATATTACACGCCGTAGAGCCTTTCCTCAAGGATCTACCAGGCTAATAACAACATAGAACATCTCAACAATGCCTTTAAGGCTAAAATGACTCAGTAGACTGATTTGGTCTTTCAATAAAAACATACAACTCGATTACAATACTTGCCCACGCAGGGGTCGAATACAACACACTACCGTACAGCGGGGAAACAATACTGCAGCGGAAATAAAATACAACTAAACCAATACGACATCAGCGGGCCCTCGTGTGATTAGTATCGTTCATCTTTCATCATCCTTCATGCCGACCTTGTGCTCTGCTCCAAAACCTGAATGCAATACAGACATCCACCCCCCGAATACTCGGGGGTTAGCAAAACTCTACTGTTTTGCTAGTGCAAATACAATGTGCAAATACGAGCCATATAATTCAACTTCCAAGAATAACAATAACCGGGAATCCTCAAAGATTCAAATATAATGAAACGAATACTTCCCGAGGCAAGAGTTTGAGTAAAACTTTCCAAATCCGAAAGATCACAAATAACGAGAACGGTTTGCAAAATGGTTTAAAATACCCTCGGGAGTTTTAATAGAAAACAATTTAGGATTACCGAATCCTTATCTTTCCAAAATCAACAGGGGCCACAGCCCGAAGGTTTTGTTTTCGCAAATAGAAAACCGACAACAATTAACAGGGTTAAAACCCACGTTACGTGTCCTCGACGGACATAAAAATCAATACCAACTCATGAAGTTTTTACTCATGAATCCCGGACTCACCCATTGGAATTCCCTTCGAGTCCCCGTCGAACCTACCCAAGGTGAGTAAAATACAATCACGAAACATACACACCACTCGTGAAGTTTTTAGTCATGAATTCCGGACTCACCCATTGGAATTACCTTCGTGGCCCCGTCGAACCTACCCAAGGTGAATAAAATACAATCACCAAACATACACACCACTCGTGAAGTTTTTACTCATGAATTCCGGACTCACCCATGGGAATTCCCTTCGAGGCCCCGTCGAACCTACCCAAGGTGAGTAAAATACAATCACCAAACATACACACCACTCGTGAAGTTTTTACTCATGAATTCCGGACTCACCCATTGGAATTCCCTTCGAGGCCCCATCGAACCTACCCAAGGTGAGTAAAATACAATCACCAAACATACACACCACTCGTGAAGTTTTTACTCATTAATTCCGAACTCACCTATTGGAATTCCCTTCGAGGCCCCGTCGAACCTACCCAAGGTGAGTAAAATACATTCACCACTCGTGAATCCAGGGCTCAACCCATTGGAATTTCCTCCGTGATCCCGTCGGACCCCCCTAGGTGAGCGAAGCAATCATGCGCAAATAACATATCACACCAAAGACACCCAACAAATTCATCCAGAGGCATCAAACACTTAGCAAAACACCACATCAAACCATAACGCACTGAAAAGAGATAATATACATACACACGCATTGTCAGGCGCAACATCAACACCAAACATATCCAAAGGATTCACGTAGTCACTTACAACCCACACAATTTACCAAACACACGCGTTTTGAAAGTGAGCCTTTAACGAGGCTAGCCGAATCCTTTGAAAATTCAAACAAGCAAACAAACATATTTAGACGATCACTAATTATCGTATCCATAAAACAAGAATTATATGGACAAGGTACTTGCCTCAAATAACAACAACGCGGAGAATCGACCGAAGTGGGTTGGCACGAACCGACTACGAACACGCCGACTCCACCGAACGCTAACTCGCGATAATAAACTACGAAGTACAATAACAACAATGAAAACGAATTCCATAGCATGACTCAAAGCCGTTGAATTCAAAGAACGAATGGCGAACGTTCAAGTGTTTCCCCCAAAACGGCCAAGAACACGATTTGTCCCGTCAAAACACGAAAACGGAATTCCAAGTCGAAATATGGATATACAATCCATAGAATATGTTTAACAACATCATTTAACCACAATCGATCCATCAAAAAACGGATGGAAAACGAGATCGAGAACAAATCCCCCAAAAAGTCGATTCGAAGGAAATTAAGAAATATACTTCAATTCGACGAAGAACAATGGATTAAATGATATTAAACACAAGAATACTACTAAGATTAATCATACCCATCATAGATTAATCAACAATACGGAACGAATCATCCAAAAATGCCAAAAACGCCAAAAATTCCAAAATTCAAGAAACTAGGGTTCTAAGAAGAGATTACCTTGATTCGCTGGATCGAAGGATGATATAGGATGATCAATCAATGATATGAACTCAAGAACTTCATGGACTTGTTGTTAAACAACATGGCTCCATGGTAACCACACCTCCAGCCACGGAAGAGAAGGAATGGAATGAGAAAAATGGTGAAAAACCCGACTACAGGGCCTTAAATAGGCTGCCTGCCGGCAGGGTTACGTACGTAACCGGCCAAGGCTTACGTACGTAAACGAGTCACTACCCCAAAACTGCGTGCCCATTACGTACGTTACCTGTCAGGGCCTTACATACGTAACCGGCCTTACGTACGTAACTGCCGAGCACTAACGGCCGTAACTCGGCCAGTGCCCGCCCGGGGCCCAGACTGCCCGGCCATGACTCGGCCGGGGCCAACTCCAACGGCCCGAATGACCCCAAAATCCGAACCTGAATACGAATCGAAGATACGGTTACGAAGTACTCTCAAAGACGAATTCGAGCACTAAGAGAACACACGATTCCGACCACCCGAAGGCTCGAAATTCGACAACGGAAAGTAATTACCCCAAACTTTGGAAAATTACGAAAATGGCCCAAAAAGCCCGAAAATCACGATACGTGATCGAATAACCAAACCGAAGTTCACAACACGTCTAACAAAGTTAAACGGACTTACGGGAAACACGAAACAGCAGTTTCGAATGAGATTCGCAAGAATCGAACTCAAGTGCGGAAAAACCGCTTAAGAACACGAAACTTAACAAAACGATACCTAAACGAACTCGGATGAGAAAAAGTGCAGAATTAATCATTCTCGAAATGACGAAACGGTCATGAGAGAGTCGTCAAAACGGACTCCCGCCGAAAAAAAAAATCACCTAAATCCGAAATTGCGGGTATTACATTCTACCCTCCTTAAAAGAAGTTTCGTCCCAAAACTTAAAACAAGTAGGGAGAAGAAATATACCACCAGGAATATTTCAATGATATACACAAGAATGCATAACTAACGCCCAACGGCGAAACGTTACAAACAACGCAAAGGAATATACGGTGTGAAAACACGCTCCACGACGACCAACACAACGCCACCGGTAGAGACATAATAAAACCAACAAGTGACAAGCGTCATCAAACTGATAATACCATCAAGTCGATTATCCAAACAATCACAAAACACAACGAACGAAAATCAATACGATTGACCAACCCAACGGTACATCAATCAAAACGCGAGCCAATCGCTGAACAAATACGGAATTCCACCACCCAAGGGAATTATGAAGGAGTCTGAACGTTCAACAATCACGAAACAAGATCAACAAAAACCGAACAATCAAACGATCGAACCACAACGATCGAGACAACAAAAATCGAACAATCATGTTCGAATCACGAAGAACAATAAAATTCAAACAACAACTCCAAGGTTCACAAGAATCGAACCGAACTCGAAAGTCACAGTGATAACCAGATCGACTCAATAAAGGTCACAGCTCGTTGGAACGATGAAACCGAAGGACAGAACAAGTTCAGAAAGTATCAACGAACACGAGCGAGTCGATAGAATTGAGAAAGAGAAAATGCAGAAGCCAAAAATAATACGGGTATTATGTTCGACCTCTTCAAAAAGAAGTGTCGTCCCTGAAACTCACAACAACGAAATCAAGGTGACAACACAATGAGCAACCAACAGAAACATCCTTCAAAGGCCTCTCAAAACCGATCCTGATATCTGTGCTGAAGCGCGAACTCCGAAAGTCTTGGTAGCCAATTCGCAAAACTGAATTCGGTGTCCCTCGAGTCCACACTTGAAATGTGTTACCGACGAGAAGGACAATTTATACGTGCATGCCCCCGGCACATCACGGTTGAAACACCTCGGTTCGGCATACCGAATATACAAATGCTCGATACAATGGAACATAACATCACAAAGCAACAAACCCGAGATGCCAATTCCACACAACATATCAACGTAAGGTAGCCCGCATACACAGAGTCATAGCAACGACGGCATCGTTCGGCGATCTCCACAGCTAGAACGATAACCAGCACATAATTACAAATATCATGAAACAATCACACATGTACACAAACGTACAAACCCAAGCTTTAACAGCTCACACAGGTGCGATAACATGCAAGCCACCACGAAATGACAACATTAAAGATCGTCATCACACCTCCCACAAAGGGCTAACAAAACATATGCGTGGCGAACGACTCAACGTTCACACCATCAATTCAATCACAATTCGGAGGGCTAACACCCTAACAACAATACCAACATCATACACACTTTCTCCGACCACAAGCAGGAAATGATGGGTTTTAAAAACGAAAACCACCTTTTGAAAACAGTTTGGAAACACCAGTTGATCTAGAGTATCATTTTACAAAAAGTTGAACAAACATCATTTTCGAGACTTTGAAAATCATCTCGCATTTGTTAAAAATGAGGACACTTTCTTTTAGTGAAAAACTTTCAGAATATTCGACCCTCGGGTCTAAGTAAAAGTGTTTATAAAATATTGAAAATATCTCAAAACATTTTGGTCCTCGAGGTAGAAGAATTTTGAAACATAATGTGGCACCTTGGAAGTGTCACGAGAAAACAATTCATTTTAAACGTACGTCTCGAAATTTATTTCTAAGATACTCAAGGTTTTCAAATATAATTCAATGGGCTAGAATGCCCAAAAATTTCAGGTTAATACACGGAACATTATAGCGCTATGGGTCCCGTGCCGGAACCCACCAGGATAAAAACCATTTCCAAAAACGCCAAAATACTAAATACCCAAAAAGGCCGAATGCCCAAAAAGGCCGATGACAGTTGTATTTCAAAAAATCACAAAAGCCATTTACAAAATACTAAATACCGTCATAAGAATTTCGCCAAAACGATCAAGGCCATAATGCCAAAAACTCGGTTAAGGAAATCGGTTTTCGAAATAAAACTCAGTCGGTAAAATACCGAAAGTCATTATAAAAGAACTCACGCAGCGAATAAAAGAAATACAGTTCAACATGCACAATACAGCAACACTACTCCTCATATGAACGAAATATGAGAGTCAAATAACCACATATCACGAAATCAAAATCCATAAGAGGATTTCGTCACTTAACAAATAATCATAAAAATAGCTCGTGTCACACGAGGCATAACACAAAGAAGGGAGACTTACATCCACAGTTCGCATGAAGATGATGATCGCCCACGATACTAATCACGACCAAAAAACTCAGACGACGCGTCGTGACACGACTCAGTCAGACAAAATCTGACGAGACAAAACTCAACAGACACCACTAACCCGACTGCCTAGGTTTCCACAACCCAAAGTTCCGATACCATTTATGTAACACCCCCAATCCGCTCAAGGATATTACACGCCGTAGAACCTTTCCTCAAGGATCTACCAGGCTGGTAACAACATAAAACATCTCAACAATGCCTTTAAGGCTAAAATGACTCAGTAGACCGATTTGGTCTTTCAATAAAAACATACAACTCGATTACAATACTTGCCCACGCAGGGGTCAAATACAACACACTCCCGTACAATGTGGAAAGAATACTGCGGTGGAAATAAAATACAACTAAACCAATACGACATCAACGGGCCCTCGTGTGATTAGTATCGTTCATCTATCATCATCCTTCATGCCGACCCAGTGCTCTGCTTTAAAACCTGAATGTAATACATACATCCACCCCCCGAATACTCGGGGGTTAGCAAAACTCCACTGTTTTGCTAGTGCAAATACAAAGTGCAAATACGAGCCATATAATTCAAGTTCCAAGAATAACAATAATCGGGAATCCTCAAAGATTTAAATACAATGAAATGAATACTTCACGAGGCAAGAGTTAGAGTAAAACTTTCCAAATCCGAAAGATCACAAATAACGAGAACGGTTTGCAAAATGGTTTAAAATACCCTCGGGAGTTTTAATAGAAAACAATTTAGGATTACCGAATCCTTATCTTTCCAAAATCAACAGGGGTCACAGCCCGAAGGTTTTATTTTCGCATATCGAAAACCGACAACAATTCACAGGGTTAAAACCCACGTTACGTGTCCTCGACGGATATAAAAATCAATACCAACTCGTGAAGTTTTTACTCATGAATCCCGGACTCACCCATTGGAATTCCCTTCGAGTCCCCGTCGAACCTACCCAAGGTGAGTAAAATACAATCACGAAACATACACACCACTCGTGAAGTTTTTAGTCATGAATTCCGGACTCACCCATTGGAATTACCTTCGTGGCCCCGTCGAACCTACCCAAGGTGAATAAAATACAATCACCAAACATACACACCACTCGTGAAGTTTTTACTCATGAATTCCGGACTCACCCATCGGAATTCCCTTCGAGGCCCCGTCGAACCTACCCAAGGTGAGTAAAATACAATCACCAAACATACACACCACTCGTGAAGTTTTTACTCATGAATTCCGGACTCACCCATTGGAATTCCCTTCGAGGCCCCGTCGAACCTACCCAAGGTGAGTAAAATACAATCACCAAACATACACACCACTCGTGAAGTTTTTACTCATGAATTCCGGACTCACCTATTGGAATTCCCTTCGAGGCCCCGTCGAACCTACCCAAGGTGAGTAAAATACATTCACCACTCGTGAATCCAGGGCTCAACCCATTGGAATTCCCTCCGTGATCCCGTCGGACCCCCCCTAGGTGAGCGAAGCAATCATGCGCAAATAACATATCACACCAAAGACACCCAACAAATTCATCCAGAGGCATCAAACACTTAGCAAAACACCACATCAAACCATAACGCACTGAAAAGAGATAATATACGTACACACGCATTGTCAAGCGCAACATCAACACCAAACATATCCAAAGGATTCACGTAGTCACTTACAACCCACGCAATTTACAAAACACACGCGTTTTGAAAGTGAGCCTTTAATGAGGCTAGCTGAATCTTTTGAAAATTCAAACAAACAAACAAACATATTTAGACGATCACTAATTATCGTATCCATAAAACAAGAATTATATGGACAAGGTACTTGCCTCAAATAAGAACAACGCGGAGAATCGGCCGAAGTGGGTTGGCACGAACCGACTACGAACCCGCCGACTCCACCGAACGCTAACTCGCGATAATAAACTACGAAGGACAATAACAACAATGAAAACGAATTCCATAGCATGACGCAAAGCCGTTGAATTTAAAGAACGAATGGCGAAAGTTCAAGTGTTTCCCCCAAAACGGCCAAGAACACGATTCGTCCCGTCAAAACACGAAAACGGAATTCCAAGTGGAAATATGGATATACAATCCATAGAAAATGTTTAACAAAATTATTTAACCACAATCGATCCATCAAAAATGGATGGAAAACGAGATCGAGAACAAATCCCCCAAAAAGTCGATTCGAAGGAAATTAAGAAATATACTTCGATTCGACGAAGAACAATGGATTAAATGATGTTAAACACAAGAATACTACAAAGATTAATCATATCCATCATGGATTAATAAACAATACGGAACGAATCGTCCAAAAACGCCAAAAACGCCAAAAATTCCAAAATTCAAGAAACTAGGGTTCTAAGAAGAGATTACCTTGATTCGCTGGATCGAAGGATGATATAGGATGATCAATCAATGATATGAACTCAAGAACTTCGTGGATTTGTTGTTAAAAAACATGGCTCCATGGTAACCACACCTCCAGCCACGGAAGAGAAGGAATAGAATGAGAAAAATGGTGAAAAACCCGACTCTGGGGCCTTAAATAGGCTGCCTGCCGGCCCCAAAACTGCCGGCCCATTACGTACGTTACCTGCCAGGGCCTTACGTACGTAACCGGCCTTATGTACGTAACTGCCGAGCACTAACGGCCGTAACTCGGCCAGTGCCGGCCCGGGGCCCAGACTGCCCGGCCATGACTCGGCTGGGGCTAACTCCAACGGACCGAATGACCCCGAAACCCGAACCTGAATACGAATCGAAGATACGGTTACGAAGTACTCGCAAAGACGAATTCGAGCACTAAGAGAACACATGATTCTGACCACCCGAAGGCTCGAAATTCGACAATGGAAAGTAATTACCCCAAACTTTGGGAAATTACGAAAATGGCCCAAAAAGCCCGAAAATCACGATACGTGATCGAATAACCAAACCGAAGTTCACAACACGTCTAACAAAGTTAAACGGACTTACGGGAAACACGAAACAACAGTTTCGAATGAGATTCGCAAGAATCGAACTCAAGTGCGGAAAAACCGCTTAAGAACACGAAACTTAACAAAACGATACCTAAACGAACTCGGATGAGAAAAAGTGCAGAATTAATCATTCTCGAAATGACGAAATGGTCATGAGCGAGTCGTCAAAATGGACTCCCGCCGACAAAAAAAAAAGAAAATCACCTAAATCCGAAATTGCGGGTATTACATTCTACCCTCCTTAAAAGAAGTTTCGTCCCAAAACTTAAAAAAAGTAGGGAGAAGAAATATACCACCAGGAATATTTCAATGAGATACACAAGAATGCGTAACTAACGCCCAACGGCGAAACGTTACAAACAACGCAAAGGAATATACGGTGTGAAAACACGCTCCACGACGACCAACACAACGCCACCGGTAGAGACATAATAAAACCAACAAGTGACAAGCGTCATCAAACAGATAATACAATCAAGTCGATTATCCAAACAGTCACAAAACACAACGAACGAAAATCAATACGATTGACCAACCCAACGGTACATCAATCAAAACGCGAGCCAATCGCTGAACAAATACGGAATTCCACCACCCAAGGGAATTACGAAGGAGTCTGAACGTTGAACAATCACGAAACAAGATCAACAAAAACCGAACAATCAAACGATCGAACCACAACGATCGAGACAACAAAAATCGAAAAATCATGTTCGAATCACGAAGAACAATAAAATTCAAACAACAACTCCAAGGTTCACAAGAATCGAACCGAACTCGAAAGTCACAGTGATAACCAGATCGACTCAAAACAAGGTCACAGCTCGTTGGAACGATGAAACCGAAGGACAGAACAAGTTCAGAAAGTATCAACGAACACGAGCGAGTCGATAGAATTGAGAAAGAGAAAATGCAGAAGCCAAAAATAATACGGGTATTATGTTCGACCTCTTCAAAAAGAAGTGTCGTCCCTGAAACTCACAACAACGAAATCAAGGTGACAACACAATGAGCAACCGATAGAAACATCCTTCAAAGGCCTCTCAAAACCGATCCTGATATCTGTGCTGAAGCGCGAACTCCGAAAGTCTCGGTAGCCAATTCGCAAAACTGAATTTGGTCTCCCTCGAGTCCACACTTGAAATGTGTTACCGACGAGAGGGACAATTGATACGTGCATGCCCCCGGCACATCACGGTTGAAACACCTCGGTTCGGCATACCGAATATACAAATGCTCGATACAATGGAACATAACATCACAAAGCAACAAACCCGAGATGCCAATTCCACACAACATATCAACGTAAGGTAGCCCGCATACACAGAGTCATAGCAACGACGGCATCGTTCAGCGATCTCCACAGCCCGAACGATAACCAGCACATAATTACAAACATCATGAAACAATCACACATGTACACAAATGTACAAACCCAAGCTTTAACAGCTCACACAGGTGCGATAACATGCAAGCCACCACGAAATGGCAACATTAAAGATCGTCATCACACCTCCCACAAAGGGCTAACAAAACATATGCGTGGGGAACGACTCAACGTTCACACCATCAATTCAATCACAATTCGGAGGGCTAACACCCTAACAACAATACCAACATCATACACACTTTCTCCGACCACAAGCAGGAAATGATGGGTTTTATAAACGAAAACCACCTTTTGAAAACAGTTTGGAAACACAAGTTTATCTAGAGTATCATTTTACAAAAAGTTGAACAAACATCATTTTTGAGACTTTGAAAATCATCTCGGATTTGTTAATAAAAATGAGGACACTTTCTTTTAGTGAAAAACTTTCAGAATATTCGACCCTCGGGTCTAAGTAAAAGTGTTTATAAAATATTGAAAATATCTCAAAACATTTTGGTCCTCGAGGTACAGGAATTTTGAAACGTAATGTGGCACCTTGGAAGTGTCACGAGAAAACAATTCATTTTAAACGTACGTCTCGAAATTTATTTCTAAGATACTCAAGGTTTTCAAAGATAATTCAATGGGCTAGAATGCCCAAAAATTTCAGGTTAATACACGGAACATTATGGCGCCGTGGGTCCCGTGCCGGAACCCACCAGGATAAAAACCATTTTCAAAAATGCCAAAAAGGCCGATGACAGTTGTATTTCAAAAAATCACAAAAGCCATTTACAAAATACTAAATACCATCATAAGAATTTTGCCAAAACGATCAAGGCCATAATGCCAAAAACTCGGTTAAGGAAATCGGTTTTTGAAATAAAACTCAGTCGGTAAAATACCGAAAGTCATTACAAAAGAACTCACGCAGCGAATAAAAGAAATACAGTTCAACATGCACAATCCAGCAACACTACTCCTCATATGAACGAAATATGAGAGTCAAATAACCACATATCATGAAATCAAAATCCATAAGAGGATTCTGTCACATAACAAATAATCATAAAAATAGCTCGTGTCACACGAGGCATAACACAAAGAAGGGAGACCTACATCCACAGGTCGCACGAAGATGATGATCGCCCACGATACTAATCACGACCAACAAACTCAGACGACGCGTCGCGACACGACTCAGTCAGACAAAATCTGACGAGACAAAACTCAATAGACACCACTAACCCGACTGCCTAGGTTTCCACAACCCAAAGTTCCGATACCATTTATGTAACACCCCCAATCCGCTAAGGGATATTACACGCCGTAGAACCTTTCCTCAATGATGCACCTGGCTGGTAACAACATAAAACATCTCAACAATACCTTTAAGGCTAAAATGACTCAGTAGACCGATTTGGTCTTTCAATAAAAACATACAACTCGATTACAATACTTGCCCACGCAGGGGTCAAATACAACACACTCCCGTACAACGTGGAAAGAATACTGCAGTGGAAATAAAATACAACTAAACCAATACGACATCAACGGGCCCTCGTGTGATTAGTATCGTTCATCTTTCATCATCCTTCATGCCGACCCGGTGCTCTGCTCCAAAACCTGAATGCAATATATACATCCACCCCCCGAATACTCGGGGGTTAGCAAAACTCCACTATTTTGCTAGTGCAAATACAAAGTGCAAATACGAGCCATATAATTCAAGTTCCAAGAATAACAATAACCGGGAATCCTCAAAGATTTAAATACAATGAAATGAATACTTCCCGAGGCAAGAGTTAGAGTAAAACTTTCCAAATCCGAAAGATCACAGATAACGAGAACGGTATGCAAAATGGTTTAAAATACCCTCGGGAGTTTTAATAGAAAACAATTTAGGATTACCGAATCCTTATCTTTCCAAAATCAATAGGTGTCACAGCCCAAAGGTTTTGTTTTCGCAAATAGAAAACCGACATCAATTCACAGGGTTAAAACCCACGTTACGTGCCCTCGACGGACATAAAAATCAATACCAACTCGTGAAGTTTTTACTCATGAATCCCGGACTCACCCATTGGAATTCCCTTCGAGGCCCCGTCGAACCTACCCAAGGTGAGTAAAATACAATCACCAAACATACACACCACTCGTGAAGTATTTACTCATGAATTATGGACTTACCCATTGGAATTCCCTTCGAGGCCCCTTCGAACCTACCCAAGGTGAGTAAAATACAATCACCAAACATACACACCACTCGTGAAGTTTTTACTCATGAATTCCGGACTCACCCATTGGAATTCCCTTCGAGGCCCCGTCGAACCTACCCAAGGTGAGTAAAATACAATCACCACTCATGAATCCAGGGCTCAACCCATTGGAATTCCCTCCGTGATCCCGTCGGACCCCCCGAGGTGAGCGAAGCAATCATGCGCAAATAACATATCACACCAAATACATCCAACAAATTCATCCAGAGGCATCAAACACTTAGCAAAACACCACATCAAACGATAACGCACCGAAAAGAGATAATATACGTACACACGCATTATCAAGCGCAACATCAACACCAAACATATCCAAAGGATTCACGTAGTCACTTACAACCTACACAATTTACAAAACACATGCATTTTGAAAGTGAGCCTTTAACGAGGCTAGCCGAATCTTTTGAAAACTCATTTCAAACAAACAAACAAACATATTTAGACGATCACTAATTATCGTATCCATAAAAAAAGAATTATATGGACAAGGTACTTGCCTCGAATAAGAACAACACGGAGAATCGACCGAAGTAGGTTGGCACGAACCGACTACGAACCCGCCGACTCCACCGAACGCCAACTCGCGATAATAAACTACGAAGGACAATAACAACAATGAAAATGAATTCCATAGCATGACTCAAAGCCTTTGAATTCAAAGAACGAATGACGAAAGTTCAAGTGTTTCCCCCAAAACGGCTAAGAACACGATTCGTCCCGTCAAAACATGAAAACGGAATTCCAAGTCGAAATATGGATATACAATCCATAGAATATGTTTAACAATATCATTTAACCACAATCGATCCATCAAAAACGGATGGAAAATGAGATCGAGAACAAATCCCCTAAAAAGTCGATTCGAAGGAAATCAAGAAATATACTTCGATTCGACAAAGAACAATGGATTAAATGATGTTAAACACAAGAATACTACTAAGATCAATCATACCCATCATGGATTAATCAACGATACGGAACGAATTGGCCAAAAATGCCAAAAACCCCAAAATTTAAGAAACTAGGTTTCTAAGAAGAGATTACCTTGATTTGCTGGATCAAAGGATGGTATAGGATGATCAATCAATGATATGAACTCAAGAACTTCGTGGATTTGTTGTTAAACATCATGGCTCCATGGTAACCACACCTCCAGTCGCGGAAGAGAAGGAATGGAATGAGAAAAATGGTGAAAAACTCCGATCATAGGCCTTAAATAGCCGCTGGGGCAGGTTACGTACGTAATCGGCCAAGGCTAACGGACGTAACCGAAGTCATCGCCCCTAAAATCGCCGCCCGTTACGTACGTTACCGCCAGGGCCTTACGACGTAATCGGCCTTACGACGTAAATGCCGAGCACTAACGCCGTAACTCGGCGATCTTGGCCGGGCCCTGCATCGCCGGTCATGACTCGACCGGGGCCAACTCCGACGGCCCAAACGACCCCGAAACCCGAACCTGAATACGAATCGAAAGAGAACACACGATTACGACCACCTGAAGGCTCGAAATTCGACAACGGAGAGTAATCACCCCAAACTTTGGGAAATTACGAAAATGGCCCAAAACGCCCGAAAATCACAATACGTGATCGAATAACCAAACCGAAGTTCACAACACGTCTAACAAAGTTAAACGCACTTACGGGAAACTCAAAACAGCAGTTTCGAACGAGATTCGCAAGAATCGAACTCAAGTGCGGAAAAACCACTTAAGAACACAAAACTTAACAAAACGATACCGAAACGAACTCGGATGAGAAAAAGTGCAGAATTAATCATTTTCGAAATGACGAAACGGTCATGAGAGAGACATCAAAATGGACTCACGCTGAAAAAAAATAAAATCACCTAAATCCGACATTGTGGGTATTACATGCATGACGTTGGCGATGAGGCATTCAAGCGATACTAGTCTGAGAGGTTTTGGTGTTCATGTCGGTCAGACAGTTTGGAGTACTCCAGTTTCGTCAGTTGTGGTCATTGTTGTATTATCCGAGCGAGGCTCGTGAATGTTGTTGTATTTTTATTTTTGCCATGTAGGCCCACTTTTGTCGTTGAAATTCCATATCGGAATATTTTGTCGGATGTCATAGTAGGGACTGAGTTTCCCCTTTTGGTCAGTTTGTTGTATTTTAGTCGTGTTCGCCTGGTGGATCTCCTGGTGTGGGGTCCACGGCAGATGGGATTTGGGGGTGTTACAATGTTTGTGTGTGTACTGTGTGTTTGTGTCTGTTTATGTGCTGTGTGTGTTTGTGTGATGTGTGCGGTTTTTTGTTTGGAAACACGAATTATTTTGGGATAGACGTGGTTAACGTCGTAAGGGTCTTCTCCCTTTGGGATAGATGTTAACTTTTGTCTCAAGGATCTTCTCCCAACATATCGTGTATGAAGTGTCCGTTTGATTGTGTAGGTGTTTTTTTCTGTGTTGTGTGTGTGTAGTGTGTGTGTGCAGTGGCAGTATGTGTGTGTGTGTGTGTGTGTGTGTGTGTGTTTCCTATTTGTGCAGTGTGTGTCGTGTGTGTGTGTGTATTTTTACCGTTTGTGCAGTGTGTGTGCAATGTGTGTGTATGTGCATTTGTGTTTGTTTGTTTGTGTGTTGTGTGTGTACTCTGTGTGTACTGTGTATGTGTTTGTATGTGTGTGGGTGTGTGTGTGTGTGTGTGTGTGTTTGTGTGCCGTGTATGTTTGTGTGTGTTTGTATGTGTAATGTGTGTGTATGTGCGTGTGTGTCTGTGTGCTGTGTGTGTGTACTGTGTGTGTACTATGTATATGTGTCTTTGTGTGCTGTGTGTGTGGGGGGGTGGGTGGGTTTGTGTTTGTGTGTTGTGTGTGCTGGGTGTTTCTGTGCCTGTGTGTTTGTGTACTGTGTGTGTGCAATGTGTGTGCAATGTGTGTCAGTGTGTGTGTTTTTTACTGTGTATGATGTATGTGTTGATTTTATTTGCTGAAAGCGACTCATATAATTGTGTCTTATTTTGTTTTAGTGTAATAAACAAAATGGAGGTTGGGAGTGTGGTTATTATGTTATGCACTGGATGTCTACTATCGTCCGAGCGCGTATTTTGGATGGTTGGATGGCGGTAGTATATTTTTAACTTGAATTGGTGATAAAACTGTTTACTCGTTTACATTTAAAGTTTGTTTACTATACGTTTATATGTGCCGATGTTTGATGATGTTGAGCACTGTCTCATGATGCTATTAATAAAATTCGAGCTGATTGGGGACACTATTTCTTGGAGGTTCGAAATCGTCTTGCGACATGATTTTGGTATTTTTTGTGAATTATTTGTATGAATTTTACATTTGATATTTGTATGAATTATTTGGATGAATTGGTCTTTTTTTGTATTATCTTTTTCAATGAATTGGTGGTTCAATGAATTTGGTGTTAGTTAGTTCTTTTCGGTGTGTTTGGATTCGATGAATTGGTGGTTTATTTAATATTATTATAGTTTGAACCGAGTTCAGGTACTGGATTGTGCAAAATAATGCCAAAATATCGGAAAAATCTGGACAAAATAACAGCGGTTCCAGCAAAACAGCAGTTAAACTTCTTGAAACTTCAACAGTGGTTTTGCCGAAACCGTTGTTAATTTGTAAAAATAACGGCAGTTTTCGAACCAACATTAATTATCCATTGTAAAAGTGGTTACCTAAAACCGCTGTTAAATGGCATGTTTAACAGCGGTTACAATGAACCGCCATGGCATGTTTAACAACGGTTACAATGAATCGCCGTTATTTGTCAAATTCAACGGCGGTTCCGAAAATCGCTGTTAAAATTTACAGTGGTACATATAACGGCGGTTCCAAAACCGTTGTTAATTAGCCCATATAACCGCTGTTAAACGCCTGTTTTGTAGTAGTGTGACCTTGAAGGTTTTTGGAACATACTTATCATACAGTGCTTTCTTGAATTCCTTCCAAGAGTAGTTTTCCAGTTGCTCAACCATCAGGATCTTCCTGCGTGTTTCACACCAGAAGTCTGTAGATCCATTGAGTTGAAAGAGCACACAAGAAACACGCTCTTTGTTGGTATACCTTAGGAAGTTAAAAAATCATTCCATAGATCTAACCCAAAGCTCGGCATCGCTCGGGTTTCCTGATCCGTTGAAAGTAGGCGGATTCTGCTTGAGAAAAAGCTCTTCAATAGCCCGTTGCGGTGGAGGAGGTGGTGGTGTAGGGTTGCGTTCATGACCTCCACTCCTTCTTTCCCTTCTTGGTGGTATTCTGTGGCTCACATAATCATCATTAGTTCATTCTCATTGGTCCAAGTTATCGTCATACTTGATTATAGAAAGGAGTTCGCGACTACATAATCATAACGCATCAACACATACTCATAGATAACTCTCGTGGTAAGGTCGAGAAAGAGACCAGAAAATAACAACATCATACTCATGAGAACAGAAGCCCATGAAGGGTCAAAATATATATCAATATATCATATGCATCATAATAGAACAATTGCCTTCAATGAGGTCTTACTGACTATCAAGCTATACAAGATGATCTAGGCTACCCTCCTACACATATAACAAAATAAGGGATGCTCTAACAAATAGCATTGTCGTCTATAAAATAAGAAAGTGCTACACATCGGAATGACACCGCAAAGTAAGTGACGTTCCGCATACAAAATACAAAATAAATGGCTAGCACCATCCTTAACTATCTCAAGTCGCTCACGACTCGGTGGTCGAGCTGTCTTCCTAGTAAAACTCCTCCGGATCTTCTTCTGATTCCTCGTCTAAAACTGGAGAGATTGCAATAGGGTCTTCAACAACTCTACACTTCTTTGGCAGAAGTAGATGAGAATCGTCTGTGATCAGTCGTGGGTGAACTGGATCGATGACTGGCATAGCTCGAAGTAGTGGAGACGTCCTCCTGAGAATAAAAGGCTCGGTCCTCATGTACCTGCGGTGAGGTGCTGAGGTCCCTACCTCCAGGTGTAACCCACCCTGAGTATGAGGCGGTGCAGCAAGAACCACCTGGCTGGGTAGAGGTTTAGCTGGCCTCTCTGGAAAAGCTCCCCTAGCATATGGTCGATACACGCAAGCTCTAGGGGGAGGTGCATGGTCCTGGAGGTATTGAGTGGTGATACGGATAGCAACGGCTATGAAATACCTGGATGGTACTAAAGTGGGCTCACGCAACAAAATATAGTACCTTGAGGATGCAGCAGCCCACTCCCTCCACTCGATCGGAAGGAGGTCGATAAGGCGATGAATGCCCTCATAATCTGAGACACCATAAGGAGTAGCTAGGCGCCAGGTCGCCTCGAGGTCTGCCACGCACTGGCTATGGTGGCACCCGTGCCTCGATACGTGCTGCGGAAATCCTCCACAAGGTCGCACGGTGTCCGCCTTCTCCTCGTTGACTTTCGCATCATCGTCTTCGTGTTCGCCATCTCATGAAGGAGGTATACGTATAATTCATCAACATCTCAACATAATAGAACAACTCTACTAAAGGGTTCTAAGTGTTGGGATTCGGTGCCTAAAATGAAGTCCCAGCGGAAATGGTAATATGAAAATTAATTCGATTCGAATCCCTACGAGGATCGATCGAGCTACGTACGTATATACGAATATACAAACGAAAACACAAGAGATATAGAAACTCACCCTTGTAGTCCGTTGATTAAATGGATACCTTCTCTTAAGATATTTCCCAAGCTTTAGATGTATATCCCTACAAACAAAGCACTCCAAGCACTTGAAAGATCCAACGTCGAAATCCTATGCCTCTACTTGCCACGCGCCGTAGAAACGAACGGGATGACAATAACCTTGCTATCCTCTAAGGATACGGCTAGAGCTAAGTGATGACGCTATTGAATTTGATGAATATACTCCAAGTATGTTTATCAAAATTTCTCTCAATATTTCTTGATGTTCCAAGAACAACCAAGAACCAAAAATGAAGAAAAGGAAGAAGGAGACTTGAGAAAACTATTTTCTCCCTCTTGAAACCTCTAAACTCTCATGTATGGACTTTCTCCAATGATCAAAAGGTGATTTGTAATGCGAAGTCTTCCATCCTTTATTCAACTCCCACCCACATGATACAAATCATGCCACATGATGTCTAACACCACAAAATCATGATCATGCATTAATAAATGGAAGAAAAGACAATGGGAAGGTGGGTGGAAGCAAAGGGGGCTGCTATCATAAAAACGGACGAGTTCGGTTCGTTTTGGACTCCCGTGAGTCCAAACAGATAAACTCCGATTCCATTCAGATGTTTTTTTGTCGATTAATTAATCCAATAAATTAATCAAATTAAATACATAATAACATAATTAATTTCTCCAAGAAATAATTATATTTATGAATTAAATTAATCACCCAGTAATTTATTTAATTCATTAGGTCGTAAATCAATTTATCCAATAAATCGATTTAGACATATAATGTCCCAAATTAGACATCCTATTGCGCGACTCGGTAGGTCCGTCTCAGTTAGCAATGGGAGGAACCAAAGAGTAATAGCCCCACCTAGCCAGCCTGGCGGCCTACACTGTACCCCAACTGAGAACGAATGATTGGGATCATTCAAGAACCATTCTGTCAAGAATACCAGTATACGTATAAACCCTTCCTTCAAATGTCCCGATCAAGTTATAGGGTAACGGTCAGTCAAACCCTATCTTTACTTGATGCTATGCATGCGTTTATGCAAATCGAGATCATCGAGCTCTCGTGTATCAAATACAGCTAGCTACAATGCTTTGGCCAAAGACTTATGATCTCATCTGCCAATAACCGCATAGGACATATAACCCGCTCATTAACGAGAGAAAGAATTCTATCTTGGTATTTAGTAGGACCTGCTACTGGCCCGTCAAGATGCACGTCGAGGTTGACCCCCGCCTTCTGGTTTACAGGGTCGAACTACTCCAATGAAAATCTTAATGTCACAAGAACATCCCTACTAAATCCTCAAGTCGAAGGTTCACTAATACCTATCACAACCTTTCGATTCCGTCATTGATTGTCGCGGAGTGAAATCTGTGTGACGAATCAAGGGTGAGTCGGTTCGAGTATACTAATCCAATTAGCATACCTATAATGTGTGCTCCAACTAACCATTAGTGTTCGACAGGCACTCTCCATGTCAAAGAACACATCATACAAGTCTTCACATAAACTTAACGTCCAGTCAAGTTTCATCGACTTGCGAACGATTAAGTATTTGAGCTATAAACTTTCCCAGTGCCGACCCCCTTATACAATAAGGAGTGGAACATTTTGCTCTCAAATACACGGACTAGTTTCTATATGTATGTTTACGAGTTAGGAATGTGAGTAACTATCAGTAAATAAAGAAACATCCATTGCCTTATATTAATGATTTACATAATTACAAATACAATGCCCTCACTCAACATCCTCTGAGTGGCATTCGAGGGCATACTCCTAACAATCTCCCACTTGCACTCAATGCCACATACTATGGTATCTAATACCCATGTTCTCCAGATGACTCTCCAAGCAAGTCTGAGAAAGTGGCTTGGTCAGTGGATCAGCGACGTTGTCGGCCGAGTCTACTCTGTGCAGCACAATGTATCCCTTGCGAACAAATTCTCTTACGAGATGATTCTTCCTCTCAATATGTTTGGTGTTGTTGTGAAACCTAGGCTCCTTATCCTGCGCTACAGCTCCGTCGTTGTCGCAGTACAATGAACAGTTTCAAAGACATGGTATCACTTGAAGTTCTCCCAGAAACTTCTTAATCCAGAACCCTTCCTTGGAAGCCTCCAAGACTGGTTGATACTCAGCCTGACATGTGGAATCAGCAGTCATGCTTTGCTTGGCGCTACGCCAAGATACTTCTCCTCCATTAAGAGTAAATATGTAGCTAGAAGTAGACATCGAGTTGTCCTTTTGTCCCTGAAAGTCCGAATCAGTGAATCCCACCACATCCAACTCTCCACCGCCATACATAAGAACCATGTCTCTAGTCCTTCTTAAGTACTTGAGAATGTTCTTTACGGCAGTCCAATGTTCCTTACCTGGGTTTGCCTGAAACCTACTCACCACGCTTACATCATGCGCAATGTCAGGTCTCGTACACAACATAGCATACATAAGACTACCCACGGCTGAGGCATATGGTATATTACTCATTTCCCTTCGTTGTTCCTCACTTTGAGGACACATCTTCGAGGAGAGTTTTATTCCATGTCGCATCGGAAGGAACCCTCTTTTAGAATCATCCATCTTAAATTGCTTTAAGATTTTATCTATGTAGAGGGCTTGGGAAAGACCTATTGTTCTCTTCGCTCTATCCCGGTAGATCCGAATACCAAGAATATAGGTTACTTCTCCCAAGACTTTCATGGAGAAATTACTCGAAAGCCAAGCTTTCACAGAACTGAGCATTCCCACATCATTTCCTATTAGTAGAATGTCATCCACATATAGTACTAAGAATGCGATCTTGCTCCCACTAACCCTCTTGTATACACAAGGTTCCCCTTCATTTTGCACGAAGTCAAACTCTTTGACTGCCTCGTCAAAATGAAGGTTCCAACTACGTGACGCTTGCTTCAGTTTATTAATGGAATGCTGAAGCCTGCACATTTCTGAATATCAACTTCGGACACAAAGCCTTTAGGCTGCTCCATATTGATTTCCTCCTCGAGGAATCCGTTAAGGAAAGCCATCTTTATGTCCATTTGCCATATCTCATAATCGTGGTAGGCAGCTATGGCAAGCATCATGCGAATAGACTTGATCTTCGCTACGGGCGAGAAGGTATCGTGGTAGTCGATCCCTTCTTTCTGGGTATAACCCTTTGCCACAAGCCTGGCCTTATAGGCGTCAACCTTGCCATCTCCATCAGTCTTTCTCTTATAGATACACTTGTTCCCAATAGGCATTATGCCATTGGGGCGGTTGTTAGGAGTATTTTTATACGCTTATTTATCATTATTTTGTATTATTTTGGAGAGTGAAATTGTTTAAATGAGCCTTTAATGCCTTAATTTTGTATGTTTGTCAGGAAATTGAAGTCCGGAAGCTAAAACGAGGCGAAACGGGCGAAAACGGCAAATCTTGGCTATGAGCCGCGGCACAAGGAAGCAGGGCTGCGGCACAGGAAGACACCCAGCCGGGCACAAAGTAAACTATACTCTGTGCCGCGGCACAGTCCAGGTGAGCCGCGGCACAGAAGAATTAAATGACGCCCAGGCATCCAGCTAAAGGCAGTGTGCCGCGGCACAGACTTAGTGAGCCGCGGCACACTAGGTGGCTTTTGTATGCATCGCGCGGATTTGGGCCGTTTCGAAGCCAGTTTTCGACCTACTCATACGAACGCGATTCGGAGGATGTAAAAGCTATAAATAAGGGTTTAAGACCCTAATTAATCATCTTTTATCTTTTGGATCTTAAGCTTGGAATCAGAGAGGAGAGACGGCAGAAGAGGAGGGAAGCAGAAGACTTCAAGAGCAGAGGGCGGAAGCCGAAGAACGGAGGAATCCGAGCTTCATCTGCGTTTGATTTTAATGCTTTCATTCATTTACTCTGTATTTTTATTTATTAGTATGTCAGGCTAAAACCCTAATCTAGGATTTTGATGAAACTTACGTTTTGACGAATTTGCTTGAGATTGTCTAATTAATTACCTTTTTGTTGAGTTTTCCCAATTGTGTTTAATGCTTGCAATTATCTGGCCAATAGTTGTATTGATTTAATCATTCAATTCGAATCGGGAGAGGAGAATTGGTGAGGAACTATTGGTGAGGACCGTTTTAATTTGTGAGATAGGAATATACTCATAGGAACTACGTGGCCTTTTGGAGATTTTATGCTTTTCGCCTATTGACGAATTAATTCCCCTAGGGATAGAGTGCGTTATTCGCCTTTAGAAAATCTATTGACCTCGGGAGAAGCGGTAGAATATATTAGCAATCTCCGCCTTCAATAAATTGGGAAAATTATTTACTACGGATAATCGAGAGTAAATTCGGATAAACCGAGTGGATTCAGAATCCTAGACTTATTCATCATTTAATTTCTTTTCTTCTAGCTATTGTTTTCTACTGTTTAGTCTTTTAATAATTCTTTTAGAAATTAATTGCAAAACGCAAATTCGATTGTTCGTATAAAACTAGAATACACAAAATCGGTAGTTAGTGATTCAGTCCTCGTGGGAATGATACTCACTCATCACTTTATTACTTGTAAACGATAACGTGCACTTGCGTGTAAGAAATATCGCAACAAATTTTTGGCGCCGTTGCCGGGGACTGAAATTTTACTAATATCGATTTCAGTATTTCTAGTCTTAGTTTGAACATTTTTATTTTATTATTTTGTGTGTTTAATTTCGTTTATTTGTTTTTCCTTTCAGGACCTTTCGTGTAGTGCATGAGAAAACTCGGTAACGAAGGCCTGCTACCTTTGGACACCGAGCTCGAGCGCACTCTGAGAAGGAACAAGAAGGAGAAATGAGAATTACAGACGACGGTGATCATGGCCGAGAATATCGAGATTCAAGGAGGAGATAACCATGTGCAGCAAGTGCAACCGGCACTAGCTCTTAGAGACTATGCCATGCTGCAGATCAATGCTAATTTTTCGGGAATTCGGCGTCCCACTATCCAAGCCAATAATTTTGAGATCAAGCCTGCTATTATTCAGATGGTGCAGGCGAGCCAATTTTGTGGATTGCCGAATGACGACCCAAACGCTCATATTGCTTCTTTCCTTGAGATTTGTGACACGTTCAAGAATAATGGTGTCACCGACGATGCTATCCGACTACGGCTTTTCCCTTTCTCTTTGAGGGATAAAGCGAAATTTTGGTTAAATTCCTTACCGCCGGGGTCGATCACAACATGGGCAGAGTTAGCGCAATCCTTCCTTGCCAAATTCTTCCCACCTTCGAAGAGGACGAGATTGAGAAACGAGATCACCACTTTCGGTCAGCATGATATGGAATCGCTCCACGAGGCTTGGGAGCGATATAAAGATTTGTTACGGAGATGCCCACACCACGGCCTCCCAGATTGGCTTCATATTCAGACGTTCTACAATGGTTTGAGTGCCTCTACACGCACTCTCGTGGATGCAGCCGCCGGTGGGGCTTTGATGGGAAAGACTATGGCCGAGGCACACTCGCTGCTGGAAGCTATGGCAGCAAATGCATATCAATGGCCATCTGAAAGATTGACGCCGAAGCGAGTTATGGAAGTTTCTAGTAATGATCCGATTTCCACATTGTCAGCTCAAGTCGCCGCCTTAACCCAACAGCTTCAAGCATTTTCGCATTCACCTCCCCCCGTTACCATCGAGACTTGCAATTGGTGTAACGGATCTCACCCTAGCGCGGAGTGCCAAGTCGGAAACCCGTTCGAACAACATCCGATGGAGCAAGCTCAATTCGTGGGAAACGGAAATCGACAAAACAATTCTTACCCCAGCACTTATAATCAAGGGTGGCGAAATCAACAAAATTTTCCGTGGAGAAACGGGCAAGCTTTAAAACCTCCACAAGCTCACTTCGCGCAGCCCCTACAACAGCCCCCTCAATCACCAAAGGTATCATTGGAAGATGCTCTTGCTCAATTGGCGGCTAACACGAGCCAATTCATGACCCGCACTGAGACGACCCTCCAAAATCATTCTACCTCCATCCAAAATCTAGAAACAAAAATGGGGCAGATTGCTAATTTATTGTCTTCTCGGTCTCAAGGTGCATCGCCCAGCGCAGCCGAAGTGAAACCAAAGGAAAATGTGCAAGTGATCGAATTACGAAGTGGAAAGGAGTTGAAAGGGCAGCCTATCAATAACAAAGAACAGCCGATCGAGCAAAATGAGAAGGAAAAGGATGAGGCGCCCAAGCAAAAGGAAGTATCGACTACTCAACCCACTCCTCAAATCCCATTCCCACAGCGTTTCCAAAAGCAAAAACTGGACAAGCAGTTTTCAAAGTTCCTCGACGTCTTCAAGAAATTTCACATAAACATTCCATTTGCCGACGCGTTGGAACAAATGCCGAGTTATGTTAAATTCATGAAAGAAGTCTTGTCAAACAAAAGAAAGCTCGAGGAATATGAGACGGTCGCTTTAACGGAGGAGTGCAGCGCTATTTTACAAAAGAAGCTCCCACCTAAATTGAGAGATCCGGGAAGTTTTACCATCCCTTGCATCATCGGAAATTCGTCTTTTGAAAGAGCCCTATGCGATCTCGGGGCCAGCATAAATCTTATGCCCCTTTCCATTTTTAAAAAGCTGGACATTGGGGAAGCCAAGCCGACGACGGTCTCCTTGCAATTAGCGGATCGATCTATCAAATATCCAAGGGGAGTAATAGAGGACGTGTTAGTAAAGGTTGACAAATTTATCTTTCCAGTGGATTTTATTGTGCTCGATATGGAGGAAGATCAAGATATCCCAATTATCTTGGGAAGACCGTTCTTGGCAACCGGACGAACTTTGATCGATGTGGAAAAGGGGAAGCTGACTCTACGTGTTCAAGAGGAGCAAGTAACATTCAATATCTTTCGATCTGTAAAATATCCGAGTGACGCTGAAAATTGTTTCCAAGTTGACGTCATTGACTCGTGCGTGAGTAGAACTTTTCGAGAAAATTATCCACCCGATCCATTGGAATCCGTTTTGATTAGGGCTGTTTCCGAACTAAATGGAGAGCATGCAGCCTACGTACGACACATGGATACTTCCCCGCCAATATTTATTCGTAAACCATTCGAGGAGCTCGGAAGTTCACTAACTCGACCAACCCCATCGATCGAAAAACCTCCAAAGTTGGAACTCAAGAAGCTGCCGCCTCATTTAAAATATGCATTCCT
Source organism: Orobanche coerulescens (assembly GCA_033398695.1). Lineage (NCBI taxonomy): Eukaryota > Viridiplantae > Streptophyta > Magnoliopsida > Lamiales > Orobanchaceae > Orobanche > Orobanche coerulescens. The sequence goes on along the minus strand of CM065816.1, from coordinate 100,444,260 downwards.
GGGACCCGACGACTCCCTTCCAGTTATTCTTTCGGCCACTTTAGCGGGAGATCAAGAGGCGAAATTATTAAGAGTTTTGAGGGAGTACAAATCTGCTCTTGGATGGTCTATTGCGGATATTAAGGGGATCAGCCCGTCAATTTGCATGCACAAGATTTTGATGGAGGAAGACTACAAACCATCCGTGGAGCATCAATGCCGGCTGAATCCTAACATGAAGGAGGTGGTAAAAGTCGAGGTTTTAAAACTCCTCGACGCAGGTATGATCTTTCCAATTTCTGATAGCAAGTGGGTAAGTCCGGTCCGAGTTGTGTCGAAAAAGGGTGGGATAACAGTTGTTCAAAACGATAATAATGAATTAATTCCCACTAGGATTGTCACGGGGTGGAGTATGTGCATAGATTATAGGAAATTAAATAAGGCCACTAGAAAAGATCATTTCCCCTTGCCTTTTATTGATCAGATGTTAGATAGATTAGCCGGACACGATTTCTATTGCTTTCTCGATGGTTACTCGGGGTATAATCAGATTTACATAGCCCCCGAAGACCAATAGAAAACGATGTTTACATGTCCTTACGGCATTTTCGCTTATAGGCGCATGCCTTTTGGATTGTGTAATGCGCCGGCTACTTTTCAACGGTGTATGATGGCTATTTTTTCTGACATGGTAGAGCAGTGTATTGAGATTTTTATGGATGATTTTTCTGTTTTTGGAGATTCGTTTGACATTTGTTTGAAAAATTTGCAGAAAGTCTTGAGAAGATGCGAAGAGACAAATTTGGTCTTGAATTGGGAGAAGTGTCATTTTATGGTGCAAGAGGGCATTGTGCTTGGCCATCGAATATCCTCACATGGAATTGAAGTCGACCGAGCGAAAATTGAAACAATTGAGAAGATGCCTCCGCCCAGTTCGGTCAAGGGGATTAGAAGTTTTTTGGGACATGCCGGTTTCTATCGCCGATTTATTAAGGATTTTTCGAAGATCACGAAGCCGCTGTGCAATCTACTCATGAAGGATGTTCCATTTACTTTTAACGAGTCTTGTAAAGAAAGTTTCGAATTGTTGAAGAAAGCTCTAAGCACGGCACCGGTGATAGTCGCTCCGGATTGGGACCTTCCGTTCGAGTTAATGTGTGATGCTAGCGACTTTGCCATTGGGGCTGTTTTGGGGCAGAGACGAGGGGAGGTGTTCCATGTCATATACTATGCGAGCCGAACACTCGATGACGCCCAAAGAAATTATGCCACAACGGAGAAGAAATTGTTGGCGGTGATCTTTGCATTTGATACATTTCGGGCTTATCTACTGGGAACGAAAGTGATAGTGTGGACCGACCATTCAGCAATAAAATACCTTTTGGAGAAGAAGGATGCCAAACCAAGGTTGATTCGGTGGGTGCTACTCCTTCAAGAATTCAACTTGGAGATTCGGGACAAGAAAGGATCGAAAACGTTATAGCCGATCACCTTTCACGATTAGAGAGTCCCCTCGAGAAGGAAGAAAGTCAGCCACAAATCATAGAAACCTTCCCCGACGAGCAGCTCTACAAGTTGGATTCAAAACAAGCGCCTTGGTATGCTGATCTAGTGAACTACTTGGCAAGTAAAACAATTCCGAACGACCTCTCACGCCATCAAAAGAAGAAGCTAATCTCGGACGCTAAGTATTATTTGTGGGATGATCCTTTTCTTTTCAAGAGATGCCCCGATCAAATCATTCGTAGAATGTGTTCCGGATGAGGAAATCCACAGTGTGCTGAACCATTGCCATGCATCACCCTATGGTGGACATTTTAGTGGAAATAGAACAGCGGCGAAGGTCTTACAATCGGGATTCTATTGGCCGTCCTTATTCAAAGATGCTCACTCCTTTGTGTCCGCGTGTGATCGGTGTCAACGGACAGGAAACATCTCAAGACGACACGAAATGCCGCTGAACACCATACTTGAAGTTGAATTGTTCGATGTATGGGGGATCGACTTCATGGGTCCATTTCCTCCATTAAATAAGAATCTCTATATTTTGGTGGCCGTAGATTATGTCTCAAAATGGGTTGAAGCGGTGGCACTACCTACGAATGGGTCCAATGTCGTAATCAAGTTTATTAAACAATATATCTTCACACGCTTTGGGACGCCACGTGCTATTATCAGTGATGGTGGGTCACACTTCAACAACAAATTTCTTGATGCGGTTTTGAGAAAATACGGAGTCACTCATCGTGTTGCTACAGCATACCATCCTCAGACGAGCGGTCAAGTCGAGATATCAAATCGAGAGCTGAAGTGGATTCTAGAAAAGACAGTCAGCTCGTCTCGAAAAGATTGGTCATTTAAACTCGATGATGCACTTTAGGCGTACCGGACTGCGTATAAAACACCTATCGGAATGTCGCCCTACAGATTGGTCTATGGGAAAGGTTGCCATTTACCCGTAGAGATGGAACATCGTGCTTACTGGGCGATAAAGAAACTAAACTTTGATCTGAAATCCGCTGGTGAAAAGCGTTGTTTGCAGCTGAACGAGTTGGAAGAAATTCGCCATGACTCATACGAAAATGCGAAACTTTATAAGGAGCGAACAAAGATTTGGCATGATAAGCACATCACGCAGAGAGAATTTGTCCCGGGACAAGAGGTGTTGCTATTTAACTCTCGCTTAAAGTTATTTCCCGGGAAATTGCATTCACGATGGTCGGGACCGTTCACCGTAGTTCAAGTGTTTCCACATGGTGCAGTAGAAGTACAAAGAGATGCCCGAAAATTCAAAGTTAATGGACAACGGTTGAAGGCATACTTGGGAAATCCAATAGACACGCAGAAAACGAGCGTCGCCTTATCCACCGCCGGATGAATGCGAGAAAAGTCCGGCTGAAGACTATAAACTTAGCGCTCCTCGGGAGGCAACCCGAGTATTAGTTGTAGATTCTTTATTGTTTTCTTACATTTTTAGAGTCTTTCTTTGTCGTCATTCTTCTTTGATCCGTCCTTCCCTCTCGTCTTGATGTTTTCGTGTAAAAATTCTATGCAGGAATCAGCCAAGGGGAGGAATTCAATGGTGGGCCGCGGCACAATAAAAATGAGCCGCGGCACGCACCAACTGATGAAACATGGCCGAACAAACTGTACTCTGTGCCGCGGCACGATCTTACTGAGCCGCAGCACACCAGGACACTGAGCCGCGGCACACATACCCTGAGCCGCGGCACACCAAATGTCCAAGAAACGCCCAAGAGACTGTACTTTGTGCCGCGGCGCGGGGCAAATGAGCCGCGGCACACTAACACGTTGATCCGCGGCACGCCCAAACTGAGCCGCGGCACCCGGCAGTATTACAAATGCGCCTGTGCCGATCGTACTGGGCCTCGGCTCACTTATGTTGTCCGCGGCCCCGTCGCATTATAAGAATGGCTGTATGCTTCTTTCAGTTGATCGGCCAGCACAAGGGGCCCTTCCCTCGGATTTTTGACGGCACAATAAGGTCATTCGATAACCTTATCTTTGTCTCCTTCTCAAATTCTTCAGGTAATTCTTGATTTCTTAATCATAAGTGATACTTGATTTGAAAAGAATTGAAGTTATATATTGCTAGTTGTTCTTCAATGTTGTTTCTAAAATGGAGTTGGAATATGGGGAATTTGATATTGTGATGAAATTGATATTTATGAACGAATTGGTGATGATAGTTGTCGTTATTCAGGGTTATTATCTGTGTTATTATTTTTGGGATTTGGAGTTAACCATCAAAATTTTTGTTCTTCATTTTAACTGGTGCACACAAAGTGTTTGATAAATTGCAGCAATGAAAAATTGGTAAGCCAGGCATTTTCAAATTATATGCAATGAAACATGTTATCGAATTACATTATCCCCAACCCTTACATCATGTTAAACTTGAGAGATCGTACTTAACTTCCTTTTTGATGATGCAAGCTCATTTATTCACACTCCGCATGATGTAGTCAAGAAGCGTGCAAGCTCACCGGATGATGCCGGCACCAGCTCGTGAGAGGACTGTAGGGGAGTACTTGACCTTTTATTTTTTATTGCATATCATATTTTGTCCATTGAGGTCAATGTACGTCCTAAGTTTGGGGGCGGGGGGGGGGGGTTTACTTTCAGTTGCTACATTCATTGCTGTACTGATTTTGTTGCACTTTTCATTACTTTGCATTATTTTTTTTGATAGCCTTGCTTGTCTTAATTCTTCTTTATTCGTGAATTTTTTGTGCTTCTATTTGTGTAATACTGATGTTACGACACTGTTTTTCTCTCTGAAGAAACGGTCGAGTTCTAGTCGCGTTGTAGTCAGTGATTTCTGTTTCTGCTTAGTATTCATTTAGGTCCAAAATTTTTCGTGATTGTAGAGGTCTTGGCGGATAAGAGAGGATACATACTTGTTTTAAAATCACCATCGATACGTTTGGTTACATGTTTCGGTTAGTGAGTCGTACAGTTACATTAGTCGTGTTGGCACTTAGAGTGAGTTTAGAGTCGGTCAGTTTTTCCCAAAAGTCGAGATAATGTTGTTTTATGAGGGGAAGTCTAGTAACCGGGGGCATTCACGTGACCCGTTGTTTACTCTTGCGTAAAACGACGACCCTGATTAGACTAGTGATTTAGAAATTTCACATGTGCCGATGATAGGGAGCCTAGTAACCGGGGGTATTCGCGTGACCCGTTGTTTACTCTCGCGTAAAACAGCGACCTTGATTCGGACATGCAGGAATTATATATTCGAGTTGTTTCTCCGCTGTAGAAAGGAACTTAGTAACTAGAAGCATCCATGTGCCCCATGAGTGTCTTTTACGTCAAACGGTTTCCCAATACATGAGAATGGAAGTTCCACCCTAGGATTATCCCGATGGAGCATCCCGAGATCCGAACCTAGTGGTCAACTCGAATCAAATTCTTGAGCATATATATTTGGGAATACTGTCCGAGGATTATTTATATGAAACTCGTGAAAATTTTGCCATTAGACTGTGGAATGGGACGAACTAGCTTGTTTATTTTAGCCTTTCATATTGACGGTCGATTTGATTCACGTTTGTTAATCTTTGAGTTGGATTTTCTTCATGAACGAGTGATTAGGACTGCACTTGGTTACTTTGGAGAATCAGTATTCTGAGTGCAGCTCGCTATTATGACACTCGTATTATTCAGAGAGAATTACAGGATAGTATTGATTAGGTTGAACACTACAAGTCGCACGATGACTCACGACATTCTTTTATTGAAATTAATTCTTTTTGCTTGAGGACAAGCAAAGGCTTAAGTTTGGGGGTATTTGTTAGGCGTATTTTTATACGCTTATTTATCATTATTTTGTATTATTTTAGAGAGTGAAATTGTTTAAATGAGCCTTTAATGCCTTAATTTTGTATGTTTGTCAGGAAATTGAAGTCCGGAAGCTAAAACGAGGCGAAACGGGCGAAAACAACAAATCTTGGCTATGAGCCGCGGCACAAGGAAGCAGGGCCGCGGCACAGGAAGACACCCAGTCGGGCACAAAGTAAACTGTACTCTGTGCCGCGGCACAGTCCAGGTGAGCCGTGGCACAGAAGAATTAAATGACGCCCAGGTATCCAGCTAAAGGCAGTGTGCCGCGGCACAGACTTAGTGAGCCGCGGCACACTAGGCGGTTTTTGTATGCATCGCGCGGATTTGGGCCGCTTTGAAGCCGCCACCTACTCATACGGACGCGATTTGGAGGATGTAAAAGCTATAAATAAGGGTTTAAGACCCTAATTAATCATCTTTTATCTTTTGGATCTTAAGCTTGGAATCGAGAGGAGAGATGGCGTAAGAGGAGGGAAGGAGAAGACTTCAAGAGCAGAGGGCGGGTCAAGAACGGAGGAATCCGAGCTTCATCTGCGTTTGATTTTAATGCTTTCATTCATTTACTCGTATTTTTATTTATTAGTATGTCGCTAAAACCCTAATCTAGGATTTTGATGAAACTTACGTTTTGACGAATTTGCTTGAGATTGTCTAATTAATTACCTTTTTGTTGAGTTTTCCCAATTGTGTTTAATGCTTGCAATTATCTGGCCAATAGTTGTATTGATTTAATCATTCAATTCGAATCGGGAGAGGAGAATTGGTGAGGAACTATTGGTGAGGACTGTTTTATTCTGTGAGATAGGAATATACTCATAGGAACTACGTGGCCTTTTGGAGATTTTATGCTTTTCGCCTATTGACGAATTAATTCACCTAGGGATAGAGTGCGTTATTCGCCTTTAGAAAATCTATTGACCTCGGGAGAAGCGGTAGAATATATTAGCAATCTCCGCCTTCAATAAATTGGGAAAATTATTTACTACGGATTATCGAGAGTAGATTCGGATAAACCGAGTGGATTCAGAATCCTAGACTTATTCATCATTTGATTTCTTTTCTTCTAGCTATTGTTTTCTACTGTTTAGTCTTTTAATAATTCTTTTAGAAATTAATTGCAAAATGCAAATTCGATTGTTCGAATAAAACTAGAATACACAAAATCGGTAGTTAGTGATTCAGTCCTCGTGGGAACGATACTCACTCATCACTTTATTACTTGTAAACGATAACGTGCACTTGCGTGTAAGAAATATCGCAACAGCGGTCTACCAGAGTCCAGACCTGATTGACATGCATCGAGTGTATCTCAACTTCCATAGCTTCACGCCATTTAGCGGAGTCTACATCCACCATCGCTTGGTCATAGGTCGTTGGGTCGGCCTCTTGGCTATCACTTGGAACCTCATGGAGACCCAGCTCCTCCAAGTGCACAAGCCCATACCTCTCAGGAAAATGAGACACCCTACTAGACCTACGAGGTGGTTTTAGATGTGTTTCAGAAGGTTCGGTTCCAGTTTCTTGCACAGGTGTCTCCCGAGGAGTTTCATTGTATTCTTCTAAAGAAATACTTCTACATGCTCCGCCTTCCTGCATGAATTCAACTTCCAGGAAGTGTGCTTGTAAAGCAACAACGATATTTCGATCTTCGGGCATGTATAATAGATACCCCATCGTCCCAGACAGGAATCCAATGAAATGTCCCTTCGCGGACCTCGCTGCCAACTTCTCCACCTTAGTCTTCTTGACATAGGCGGGATATCCCCAAATCCTAATATGATTAAGACTTGGTTTCCTGCCCTCCCACATCTCATGTGGAGTTTTATGAATGGATTTGGAAGGGCATATGTTCAATATGTAAGTGGCAGTCAGGAGTGTATACACCCACATGTAGATCGGTATGTCATTATAGCCCAACATGGAATGGACCATGTTCAACAAGGTCCGGTTCCTTCTTTCTGACACACCATTTAACTGAGGAGTACGTGGAGGTGTTTGTTGTGAAACTATTCCATATTCCTTAAGGAACTCGTCAAACTCCGTACTCATATACTCGCCACCTCGGTCCGACCGAAGTGCTTTGATATGATTACCAGTTTGTTTTTCGACTAGGGCCTTCAATTCCTGGAATTTCTCAAAGGCCTCGGATTAATATTTCATTAAGTATACATAACCATACCTAGTATGATCATATGTAAACGTAATGAAATATTGATATCCATCACGTGCTGCTTCCAAAGCACCACATACGTCGGTATGGATTAATCCTAGTTTATCAATGGCTCTTTCAGAAGTCCCTGTGAAGGGGGACTTAGTCATTTTGCCTTTAAGGCAAGATTCACAAGTAGGAAAGGGATCCGAACCCAATGGACCCATAACATCTTTTTCCATCTTGTAAACCTTGGTCTGACCAACATGACCAAGTCTAAGATGCCATTTCAAAACTTGATTGGTTTCATCCCTACCACGTTTTCTAGTCATAGTATTCACAACTACTTTGTTGCTGAGATTTAGATGATACAATCCATTTAACAATGCAGCAGTACCCACTAGTTTATTTCTGAAATAAATTTTGCTGGAACCATCACCAATGAAAAATGAAAAGCCTTTTCGGTCCATGACCGGAATGGATACAATGTTTTTGTGCCCCTTGTGCAAAACAAGTACATCTTCTAAAGTCAAAACAAATCCGGATTCTAAACCCAAAAGAAGCGATCCTATGTCGGTCGCCTCGACACTATGCTCGCTTCCGACTGTGATCCACACTTCTCTAGATCCAAGCTTCCTACTTTGTTCCAGATCCTGATTCATGGTACAAATATGAGAACTAGCACCAGAATCCAGTATCCAGGAAGTAGAAAATACAGTAGCAGAACAATTTGTTTCCAAAACTAAAAGTTATGTACCTGAAGTGCCATGAAGAATCGGACAGTCTCTAGCCCAGTGACCCATCTCACCGCACCTGAGACAAGCATCTTTCTTCTTCTTGTTCTTCGGAACCGTTGGGGCCCTGCCATTGCCCTTGAAGTCCTTGACATGTGGTCCAGTCTGCTTCTTGGTGTTTTTCTTTTTGTTCTTAGACCTCCAAGGTCCAGAAGAAATCACAAGAGCAGACTCCTTCATCCGCGGAGTCTTTATCTGAGACTGAGCGGTCACAAGTTTGTTCATTAGCCGAGCTAAATTACATGCAATCTCATTGCAATTGAAGTTCATAACAAACTGTGAGAAGGACTCAGGGAGAGATTGTAGGATAAGGTCAGTTTGGAGAGAAGTATCCATTTTAAAATCAAGAGCCTCCAATCTCTCGATCATGGATTTCATTTTGAGGACGTGTTCCCCAACCTTCTCACCTTCCTTCATCCTTGCACCGAAAAATTTATTGGATATCTTATATCTAGCAGTTCTGCTGCGCTCATCATAAAGTTCGGTTAAGTGAGATAGAATCTGCCTAGCAGAAGTCATTTTCTTATGATCTCTCTGAAGCTCATTAGACATAGAATCCATCATGTATGCATGGACTTTTATGTCATCCTTAACCCACTTTTCATGGTTTTCAATCTCTTCCTGATTGGGTCTGGTCTGCACAAGAGGCGCCGGAATGTCCTTCTCCAAGACGTATCCCAGTGCCTCTATACTGAGGACAATCATCAAATTGCCGAGCCAGTCCACAAAGTTAGGTCCAATGAGGGTGTTGAGAGTTATGTCTGCATTAAGTATAACAGATTAATTAGTGACTTGTTATATTAAGTTCTGAGTATAGAATTAAGGTCTTTTTTATTCATGTTACCCAGCTCCCACTATTTTTATCAGAATAACACACTCCCATGTGAAATCCGGAAGTATCGTCGCTCTACTTCATAGTGGTGATCGAGTTCTTTATAAATCTTATTAGAGGGCAACCGAACAGGTTTCTAGTCTATTAATTTTCATAAAGTGGTGTCCTACACCAACCCATCTAATGGATGATTCGATCTTATTTTTCCCCTTGTTCACTCCCCTCAACCTATACGGTTTCTATGGTTCATGAACAAGTTAAGTTTATACCATCGATGCAAATCAGTCTCACAATTGAATCTTATCCGGCAACCTATCAGGTTTATAGGGATAAAATTTGCTCCAACCGAAGGCATCCAATGCGCTCCCGGTAATTTATCCGTCCTCCCTGAATGACTACCGCGATAACTCGGAAGCATAGCACATTCAGTTTGGATTTCAATTTCCCGAAAGCTCGATGGAGGGAAGGAAAACCTTGAAACCTTATAGACTTTGTTGTGGAAGAATTATCGCGATTAATGTTACACTTTGCACATTAATTCATTTAAGCGCGTTTGTAGCATTCATACAATATGAACAACCATTCACAACCTAGTTGCTACCAACATGTGGGTCATGGACCGTTCCTAGAAAACAAAAACTCCGTAATCTAATTACAAGTCTTCGTCTTGAATCTTCATCTTCTCGAATCGTATCTTCCTCCGATCTTCGTCATTACATATAAATTTTACATTGAAAATTGCATCCTAGATACAAATATTTCTAGTAAAATAAATAGGCTCAAAACGGCCTTTACAACCTAATCGAATAAAACGAACGATTCAAAACTAAGTCCACGAACTACATCCCCATTCAAAATCATTCATCCAATAAATACTATATAAATAGAAAGCGTAGATATACATTGATCCAATCAACAATACGAACCGATCCAATCGATTCACACAATCGGTAATATGAAAACGTTCAAATAATTCGGTCGATCACAAGTATTCCAATAAATAAATTTTCCCATATAAAATGAAAAACCATAAATCATTTTAATCATATTAAATCTAATTTAAAATGTGGGAAATCATTTTCAGGAATACACGAAGAAAACAAGCCCGAAACGGATCCGAAAAGGGCTGGACTGCGCCCGAAACGTCACCAGGCAGCAGGTAGGGATGCCCAGCAGCCCTGGGCCGTGGCCCCTGACCTCTGGGCCGCGTCCCCTAGTCCAGAACCCTTACCAACGGAATGCAACAGCCCTGGGCCGCGGCCCCCGAGCCCTGGGCCACGGCCCCCTCCTTCCGGACCACTCCCGGACCGTCCAACGGCAATTCGGGGCTAGTTTTTCGACCGGATATCCAATATCTATATTTTCCGACATTCATATCTTCAATATAAATCATATTTCCTAGAAAATGAAGATTTATATTTAGATATAAACTTACGAAAAATACAACGATTATGACTAAAATGATTCCAAAATCATTCACCATCTAATCGAGCATTCTAAATGCCAATATCGTATATACGATCGGTGCCTAAAACGAAGGCCCAGCAGAAGCGGTAAAATGAAAATTAATTCGATCTGAATCCCTACGAGGATCGATCGAGCTACGTATATACGAATATACAAACGAAAACAAAACAGATATAGAAAATCAACCTTGTACTCCGTTGATTAAATGGATACCTTCTCTTGAGCTATTCCCCAAGCTTTAGATGTATATCCCTACGAACAAAGCACTCCAAGCACTTGAAAGATCCAACATCTAAATACAACGCCTCTACTTGCCATGCGCCGGAGAAACGAACGGGATGACAATCACCTTGCTATCCTCCAAGGATACGGCTAGAGCTAAGTGATGAAGCTATTGATTTGATGAATATACTCCCGGTATGTTTATCAAAATTTCTCTCAATATTTCTTGATGTTCCAAGAACAACCAAGAACCAAAAATGAAGAAAAGGAAGAAGAAGACTTGAGAAAACTATTTTCTCTCTCTTGAAACCTTTAAACTCCCACGTATGGAATCTGTCCAAAGATCAAAAGGTGAGTTGTAATGAGAAGTCTTCCATCCTTTATTCAACTCCCACCCACATGATACAAATCATGCCACATGATGTCTAACCCACAAAGTCTTGATCATGCATTAATAAATGGAAGAAAAGACAATGGGAAGGTGGGTGGAAGCAAAGGGGGCGGCTATCATGAAAAACGGATGAGTTCGGTTCGTTTCAGACTCCCGTGAGTCCAAATAGATAAACTCCGATTCCGTTCTGATGTATTTGTGTCGATTAATTAATCCAATAAATTAATCACATTAAATATAATAATAACGTAATTAATTTCTCCAAGAAATAATTCTATTTGTGAATTAAATTAATCACCCAGTAATTTATTTAATTCATTAGGCCGTAAATCAATTTATCCAATAAATCGATTTAGACATCTAATGTCCCAAATTATATATCCAATATCTAATTTTCATAAAGAGAGAACAAGCTTGATTCATTCTGTCGTCAATCCTATTGCGCAACTCCGTAGGTCCGTCTCACTCAGCAATGGGTGGAAGGAAAGAGTAGTAGCACCACCTAGCCAGCCTGGCGGCCTACACTATACCCCAACTGAGAACGAATGATTGGGATCATTCAAGAACCATTCTGTCATGTATACCAGTATACGTATAAACCCTTCTTTCAAATGTCCCGATCAAGTTATAGGGTCACGGTCAGTCAAACCCTATCTGTACTTGATGATATGCATGCATTAATGCAAATCGAGATCATTGAGCTCTCGTGTATGCAATACAACTAGCTCCAATGCTTTGGCCAAATACTTATGATTACATCTGCCAATAACCACATAGGACATATAACCCGCTCACTAATGGGAGAAAGAATTCTATCTTGGTATTCAGTAGGACCTGCTACTTACCCGTCAAGATGCACGTCGAGGTTGAACCCAACCTCCCGGTTTATAGGGTCGAACTACTCTAATGAAAATCTTGACATCACAAGCACATCCCTACTAAATCCTCAAGTCGAAGGTTCACGAATACCTATCACAACTTTTCGATTCCATCATTGACTGTCCCAGAGTGAAATCCGTGTGACGAATCGAGGGTGAGTCGGTTTGAGTATACTAATCCAATTAGCATACCTATAATGTGTGCTCCAACTAACCATTAGTGCTCGACAGGCACTCTCCATGTCAAAGAACACATCATACAAGTCTTCACATAAACTTAACGCCCAGTCAAGTTTCATCGACTTGCGAACGATTAAGTATTTGAGCTATAAACCTTTCCAGTGCTGACCCCCTTATCCAATAAGGAGTGGAACGTTTTGCTCTCAAATACACGGACTAGTTTCTATATGTATATTTACGAGTTAGGAATGTCAGTAACTACCAGTAAATAAAGAAACATCCATTGCCTTATATTAATGATTTACATAATTACAAGTATAATGCCCTCACTCAACATCCTCTGAGTGACATTCGAGAGCATACTCCTAACACTCAGAAGAAGAATATAAGTCTCATCCTAAGTTCTCGACTCGAACTCTAGACTCTGAGAAAAACTTAACACAAAAATAATATCCTCCATAACGGGGTATGTTATGAAAGTTATTCGGGTTCCGCCATAAATGGACAGCCCGATAGAAAATAACCATAGTCGTATTACTCGTACGTAAGTGATATTCGTTGGAGATGCCACTGCATCATTGATCCTCGTTATTACATCGTCATTGTTTGACCTTCACATTCATGCATATGCTGAAATACTTAAGGCACATAAGTTCTCTTTCACGTAATATAAGACCGTAAGGAAGTATCTAGGTTCTCGTCTTTCATGTTTCTACATCAGCAACAATTCATGCATAATCGTAAAATAAAAATTCATATATTGCATGCATTGTCATACATATATCTTTCCGTATATTTTCATAATTAACATCTCATAAAAGCTCATAAAGAGATATATTTTCCATGTCAAAAGAAGTTTGAATCATAAAGACTAGTAAATCATTTACCGTACTCTTCAGTTGAGCATGACGTGATGGGGTGTTGAGTTGACAATTGATTATTATATCAGTTTAGAGTTTCGAACTAAACTTTGTTTGAAAGAACATAGACTCAGAGTGAACAAACTGCTCTGATACCATTCTGTCATGGCCCTTTATCCATAAGGACAGCACATACAGGGCGTTACATAGGGTAGGAATTAAGTACCAGGGTAAAAAGGGGAACCATACGTTTCATAAGGAATAGGGGTGGATTTCCACAAATAATCTATCAAGGCATCATGAAGGGGAATCAATCCTGTGGAAATGACTTATAATTCAAGATGAGAATACGTAGTAAAAATATTAGCCATGAAGTTTAGGAAAAGCTTCATATTACATTGCAAACAACGTGGCTTAGAAAGAAAAATCATAACGAGTGATGTGTATACTAAGATCGGCCACTCCGAAGATAGCTCACAATCCCGAGTACTGTGTATGCTAACCATGGCCAACGACCTTTTTCTATCTCAGGATTCGATCATTTCATAGGTTGGCAAGCCAACAGCGATAGGTTCATACGAATCCACAAAAAAGTTTTTATGCATCATAATCATTTGAAATCATAATTTGCTTGTAAAACATTTCATCAAACTAGAGCAAAGCTCAAATCACTTTCCTATAGAAAGCCCACCTATACAAGTAATAAACGGAAGAAAAATGATCATCGGCTCTTCCTGACGCTTCAATCTGCTGCTCCATCTTTCATCGGAAATAACAAAGTTTAGCAGTCGATCGAGCTTAACGAAGTCTAACGGACTATTGACTCGATCTACATGTTTGGAATTTAGGGTTTTTGCACTTAAGTTTAATAATAAAATATATGATTCTCCTAGAGAACCGATTGACCATAGAACATATAAAGATACTAATAACGGTAACCGACACTCGATTTCGTTACACATTCCTTGGTTCGAAAACCATCTTTAAACACTTAACATAATCAAAACATAATGTGCACAGAGACTGGAAGGAATTAGAATTCTGTAATTGCAGATTAACAACTAGATAGTGTATCTTATACCACTGGAAAGCCACTGAAGTCTAGTTTCATTTCCATTTTACGAATCTCAAAAAATGTTAACCATGGAGAAAGTTATGTCCATTTTCGTGAAGTGTATTTAAATTGCCAATTTCCGGCGAAAATGGGAAAAACGTCATTTTAATTTGGAGCTCGTTTATACCAACAAAAATCCTAAACATGTCAATTCTAATCATGCATATCATACTTATAACACATATAGGAGTCGACATATAAGTATGCTTCTCGACACTACGAACTCTATTTCATAATCTTTTCTTTTGAAAAATGACGACTAACACCTTTTTATACATCAACGAATATAAAAAATCATCAACATCAAGCATCATCAACATCAAATATCATCAAATATCTAGTAACACATTTAATCCATACTCATGTTGGTCCTAACATGAAAATGACCTAAATATGGTTTAAAAATCCTCAATACATAACATGCTCTTTAGTTACATCAAATATTATCTAGCACATTTTTAACTTCATAAACCTAATATCATGTCTTTTTTTTCAAACAAATTCACAAAGCATTTTACAAAAATCTAACAATACATATCATGTATATCTTTCATACATCATCACAAGATCAAGTCACTTTGAACATATATCAACATGTGAAGAACTAAACATGGTTCTTCATTTCTTTCCAAAATACCAAATATTTTATTAGAATCCTATAAATTCATCATATCATCATATCATCAAGTAGAAACATATTGTGTAAGATAATCATAAGAAAAACAAGACATGCTTGAGCTATGAATCATAATATTTTCGCCCAAATGAAAAAATAAACGCATGAATAAAACTTGTTTTAAAAAACCTATTTTTACAACATACAAAAGATTAAAAAAAACCTAAGTTCCTTCATAAATTCCTAAATTTTAAAGTTAGCTAAATTCTATTTTTACTTGGGTATTGAATGTATGTCATATACTTACATTATCATGTCGAACTTACAGCTTAAAGTCGGAAAAAAGTTTCGCAATTTACAGAACGCCAATTATTCGAGAAAACGACTCGACTTCCGATATGCCCGAAAACTCTAAAAGTAAACTCTCGAAAATCATACTTGCAACATAAAAATAGTGTATGTAGAAGGCGACAGAATCACGATTCTGTTTATCGAAACATAAAATTAAATTCGGAAGAGAATCCCAACCAGATAACCGAACAGCTAATTTCTGAATTAAGAACATGTAAATAGATCTAAACTTATCCCATTAGTCAAAATATTATTACTTAGGAATGCAAAACCCTAATGTCGCACTTGAGGTTATAATAAATCATGCGTATAAAAGACCGGAGCATTACAAATACTAATATCGTTTATACGACTGCATAGACCTCCCTCCGATACCATTGTTGGGATTCGGGGCCTAAAATCGAAGGCGCAGCGGAATAATAATATTGATCCAATCAATAAACCTAACCCCTAAACAAGATCAATCAACCATCATATATACGGATAAAATAATTCAATGTATGAATTTAAAAATCATACCCTTTGAGATATTTGATTAAATATTTATGATGAACACGATCGAAATTTTTGAAAATTTTGCAAAATTTTGGGCATTGAAAATACCGCGCCTCTACGAATCCGTGATGGAAAGATGACCGAATTAACTTCTATCTTCTTCTTCACTAAGAACACGATAGTAGAAGATTTCTAGATTTATTTTAGTTACCCTAAGAAAATTATAAATATTTGCTTTTCTCACAAAATACACTTAAGAACAAAGTTTAAGACTTGAATAAGAATTCCACTCGTTCTCTCTTAATACTACGGCCATGACTTGATGTGGTAGTGCGGAGGATGAAGTTTGATGATATATAAATCAATCATTTGGAGGGTGAAGTTTGATGATATATAAATCAATGATGTTTCAATATATTACAAAATCCCTAGTTAATAAAACACACCATGTGTATAAATTAATGTCCCACATTGTCTTATCAAATCAGCATCAGACAAAGAAAAATATCACACCATGTGTGGTGAGTGGAGTGGGTTTCTCTCAATAGCAGTGGGAGAATCCAAAGAGTGTTAGCACCACCTCGCCAGGCTCGTTGTCCACAATAACCCAACTGAGAAAAAGTGATAGGGATCATTCCAAAACATTTCTGTTATGAATGTCGTATATATATGAACTCTTCAATCATATTATCCCGATCAAGTATTAGGGTCAAGATAATGTCAGACCCTGTTGTAACTTGATGCGATGCATTTGTTAGTGCAAACCAAGAGCATCAAGCTCTTATGTATCAAATACAACTAGCTCTAAATGCTTTGGCCAAAGACCTATTATCACATTTGCTACTAACCTCATAAGACATCTACCTATTCAGTTACAAGAGAAAGAATCTTATCTTGGCATTCAGTAGAGATTGCTACTTACCCACCATGTTGCACTTTGAGGTTGACCCCACCAACAGGTGATTGGATCTAACTACTCTAGTGCCTAACTTAATGTCACAATAACATCTCCTACTGAATTCTCAAGTCAAATGTTCACGTATACCTATCACAACCTTTTGATCCAGTCATGGACTATCCCAGAGTGAAATCCATAAACCGAATCAAGGTGAGTCGTGTCTGAGTATGCTAATATCATTAGCATGCCTATAACATATGATCCCACTATCCCTTAGTGAAAACATACACTCTCCATCTCAAAGTATATGTTATACAAGTCATGTATAAACTTAATGCCCAGTTAAGTTTTGTAATAACCATGTATTTTACATGTGTTCTTTTGGATTTATCTTGTTGTATTGTGGCTAGTTGAATTTGAGGGACATGAGGACTAATATTGGTATATTCATGCTTGATAATCATTGAATTTGGTGATTTCCGGATTGTGTTCGTTTTGGCCGATCTTCGTGAATTTTATGCTGGAAGTAACAGTAGCGCATGCTAGACTGTATTTCTAGCGCACACTATCAGCGGTTGAGTAACGCAGGCTACCCTTGTGAGTAGCATACGCTAGGCCTACTGGGCAGTGAGGCCTGGAGAGTTTTCTGGACTCTCGAATGGAGCGTTAGCGCACGCTATTGTCAAAGTAACATACGCTATTTCATCGCAATAGCGCACGCTATTAGTGGGTTAGTGCGTGCTGAGTCTGCAGGGTAGTGAGGGCAGATTGTTCTGGACTGCGGGCGATAGCAAGTAGCGCACGCTATGTTTCGGGTTTAGCGCGCGCTAGTCATGCTCGATAACGTGCGCTAATATTTCTGAGTAGCGCGCGCTACCGAAACCAGACAGTGGGTTCTGTACTGCCTGTCCAGAACGTTAGCGCACGCTAATTTTTAGCCTTAGCACGCGCTAGTTTATCCCCAGTATATATATGCTGGGCAGGCTTAGATTCGTCATTTCTTCCCTTCCTTCTCCTCCTCCGGCGGCTGAGTATTCTTGAGCATATAAGAGTGCAGATTTTGATCGGATTTCTTCATCTAACAATATTTTTGAGTTCCTAACACCAAGTTATCAACATCTCATCAACTTTCACCATCCAAATCAAGGTAAAACCCGCTGGAACCCTAGTTCTTCATATTTTGGCGTTTTTGTTGAGATCTTCGATTTTAATCTATTTTAGCTCAGATTTGTGCTAGATCATGATGTTGTAATCATAATCCTTTGTTTTTCTCCAAGATTCATGGATTAAATCCCTAGTTATTCTCTGTAGTTTGGATTCGAGCTATGTTGTCTTCGTAGTGTTTGAATAAAGGTCCGTAAGGGCAAAACCTAGGGCGAATCCTTCCATTTTCATAGTATGGTATTTGATTCGGAATTTTATTGAACTAGGATTGAATCGTTGAAGGGGTTCGGATCGTACATCTTTCCGTTTGTTATTCTCGTATCGTTTCCAACCACGGTAAGTACTTTGATTACATTTATTGTACTTCATGTGAATGTGTGAAAATTGTGATTTTAAGAAAATATACGATTGGTGCCATGTATTTATTGAGCTTGTGTGAGCCGAGTAAAACCAGCGAGGGTCCCCTGGGATCTTGTTAGACTTCGAGTTCTACGGATCACTCGGTTGGGTTGTACACCGGGGAGGGCCTGACGAGGACTATCTGAGGTGTGTATTCCGTATGGGTACAGGGCCAGTACAACTCGGGAGGTTATATTGTGATGATGATTATGGCATTGTATTCCGGAATATTTGTGATGGCATTCTGATTTCTATTGAATATTCATTGGTTGTACATTTTCTGTAATCGTTGTACTTGTACTGGCATTTTTGCTGACCCCTTCGGGGGTGGATATACTTGTTGTGTATTCAGGTTCAGGTCCAGTAAGAGAGACAGCACAGGGTGGATACGAGCTTGCTAGGCAGCCTTGATATCGCATATTATTCTGAGTTGATGGTCGTATTGTTAAAGTCATGTTTATGTTTTGGTTTTGTACTCGCGCGGGTACTGTCATGTGTTGTCATTGAGTTGTTTTTATTATGGACGGTGCGGTTATATCAGCTGTGGATTATTGTATCAGTTGTGATCCTACAAGACAATATGTTATTTAGTTTTGTAATTTATGTCGTGTTGAAGACAGATTGTCCTTTAACTAAGTGAATGTTGTGGTATGTTGATTTTAATGAGTTTTATGTATATTAGCCTCGTAGGTTCTTCAAAATAGAATCTACGGCGCTATAATGTCACCGTATATCACGGGGGTGTTACAGAATATGGTATCAGAGCGCCTTAGGTTTATTGATACCTAGGCTGTCGGTGTATTTGGGTCTGTTAAATTGAGTCAGTCGTTGTCTACGATATCATTAGCATGCTACCACCCCGTGTTGCCTGTGCTGGAAGACTCTTCGGATGTTGGCTGCTTCTTTCCTTCGGAAGTACTTATCTTGTCATTGTGCAATCTATCATTGTAATCGTTTCCTTGTTGAACCATTCTTATCCCTCAGTATGCCGAGAGGTAGAGCTATCCGCCAACGCGGTCGTGGCCGAGGCCGTGGCAGAGTAGTAGTGTCTGAATCCGAGAGGTCCGTCTAAGAATTGGCATCCCGTTCTTCGACTAGATCAGACCCGATCCCTTCGGGAGGTTCAGACGGAGGTTCAGAGGCCGAAGTGCCTAACGTTCTGCAACAAGTTGTCACACAAGTGCACCAACTGGCCCGAGTGGTGCAGAATATTAATACTGGAAGGACGGTTGAGTATCGGTGGCTTCAGGAAGTTATGAAGATGAACCCTTCCAGATTCGATGGTTCCGGTGATGAGAACAACTGGGATCATTGGTTAGTCGAGCTGTAAAAGATCTTTGACAGTATTGGTTGCCCTGAATCCAAAAGAGTCCCGATTGCTCAATATCTGACGGTTGATGACGCGTCGGATTGGTGGAGAGCTGTTAAGCCCAGATACCGTGACGTCACTTGGAAAGAATTTAAGGAACTGATGGAATCTCAGTATTGTTCAGCGCCAGTAAAATTAGCAAGAGTCAGTGAATTTTTTAGAGCTCAACCCGAGGACGTTCCTATTTCTGAGGCAATCAAGACATACAACAAGCAATTAGTGTATGTTCAAGATCGGGTTAAGGATGAGACAGACAAGATACTTCATTTCGACGCAAGGATGAAACCGGAGGTCCGAAAGTATATGGCGGGCCTTGGGTATACTACTTTGAGGAAATATCAGGACAGAGTGCTTGCTTATGAGATGGTGTCAGTTCCGGATCCTATGGTTTCGAGTTCTAAGAAACCGAAATTTTATGGTAGTTTTCAAGGCAGCGGATCGCGTAAACCTCAACCCTCTGTGCAATCTTCCGTTGGTTCTCCGCAACCCAGTGGAGGAGCAACGAAAGTTTGTTTTAATTGTGGAATTCCTGGTCATATCAATTCCCATTGTTCATCGCGCCGTGTCACTTGTTTCACATGTGGAAAGCAGGGACACCAGGCATCCTATTGTGAGAGAGCGAGTAGAATCCTTGCCAAGCCGTCCCCTTTTTCAGCCGGCACTGTCTCAAGTCAGCCAACTACGAGTGTTGGATCCGGTAGAGGCAAGACCGAGCATAAGGATTCACCTAGCATTGGATCAGCCCCACCCCGATTGTATGAGAAGAGGCGGACTGACGACGTAGGGGCTGTAACTATGTCAGATGTATTATTTGATTCTGGAGCTACTCATTCTTTTATATCATTGTCTTGTGTGAATCGTCTGGGTCTTATTGGTCTCTCTGCATGTGAACCTTTTATCGTTGTACTGCCGAGTGGGGAAAGGATAGTTGGGGATCGAGAGATTGTCAATTGTTCTGTAACCATCGGTGGTAGAGATTGGCCATCTGACTTGATTGTGATAGATATGAATGGAGAAGATTTAAATCTAGGTGATAATTGGTTATATCATCATGGAGCAGTAATGGATTATCGTCGGAAGATAATTTCGATCATTGATCAGGATGGCGCGGAATATGTTTTTGAAGGACAGAAACCCAGTAGTACTTGGAAGATTATTCGAGCCATGAAAGTTGTGAAATTGTTGAACCAAGTTTGTACCAGTTATTGGTGTTACGCAATGAAGACAGAAGCTGAAGGAGTTCAATTAGCTTCTATTCCCATTGTGAACGAATTTCCAGATGTATTTCTGGATGATTTACTGGGATTGCCACCACATCGTGAAGTGGAGTTCGTCATCGAACTAGAGCCCAATGCAGCGCCAATATCCAAGGCACCATACAGAATGGCCCCATCGGAAATGTTAGAATTGAAGAAACAATTAGGTGAATTGCTGGACAAAGGTTATATTCGGCCTAGTGTGTCGCCATGGGGTGCACCGGTATTGTTCGTGTTAGGAAAAACAAACACCCTGTATCGATTCAGCCTGGATACCCGATCCCTGTATCGATTGTTATTTGTTATTAAAGAAGGTTTTGACATATATGCCAAATACAGTATGGAAAACTGTATCGAGGATTCAAGGATTTATCATGTATCGAAGACCTGCCTCGAATCAGCTTAAGTGAAGCTCGTCAGTACAGCAACAAGACTTGTAAAAGATCAAGTATGGAAAACTGTCTCGATGCCCTAAATACAGTCACCTTCCATACAGTTCACAAAAGGACAAGAAAGAACACAAGTCAAGTCCCGTTGAACAAAGAAGTATTTAAATACTCAAGGATAAAGTATTTAAAAGCTCGGTCTTGAGATCTTGAGAATCCCGCGAAATCCGGATCATGTCATATTCCGTTGAAGGAAATCTTATTCAAACGGACATCTCAACGGATACTTTCTTGAGGCTATATATATCCTTGAAGACATTGAAGATCGACACTCACGAAATCTATTGAAGTAACCCAACTCTCAAAGCTATCAAAGTTATCATCGAGCAAACATATCTCGAGCAAGCGCAAGTTAGAGCGAAAGAGATATACGGTGCTCATACTTCAAGACTATCATCGGATCTTGATATTCAAAGTCTGCTTGTTCTTACTTGGTTACCTAACATTTTACCTCGTGTAAAAATCGAGCTCTGTGTGAACTCAACAAGTTATTCGACTGTGTGGGACGAATAAGGATGAAGCTTTAGGCTGTGTGTGAAGAAGCTAGTCAAGAAGGAAGCTTTAACCAACTGTGTGAGCGGTTGAAAGTGATATTCTTTGTATCAATCTGTGTGAACGATACAAGGATAGGTTTGTTTATAATTACGTAGTTGTGTACGCGATAATTATATAATAAACTTTTACTCTGTGTGGAGGACCGGTGGACGTAGAGGTTTACCTCGAACCACTTAAATTCTTGTGTCATTTACCTTCACTTTCTTGTTTGAAATTACTGTGATATATTAAGTATACACCTAATACGTCGTTGCTGTATCCACGGCAACTAACTGTATCCAAGACTTCCGCTACGCACTCAGATTTAGATTCCATACAGTTTGTTGTTTAAACTACTTTTTCCAAACTGTATCCAGTATACTTAAGTGGCCAACAGTTCGTACGGAAGAAAGATGGATCCTTACGGCTATGTATTGACTATCGTGAGTTGAATAAACTCACTATCAAGAACAAGTATCCGTTGCCAAGAATTGATGATCTATTTGACCAATTGCAAGGGGCTACGGTTTTCTCCAAGATTGACTTGAGGTCAGGATATTACCAACTGCGAATTCGAGATTCGGATATCCCCAGATTGGCCTTTCGAACGAGGTATGGACATTACGAGTTCGTAGTTATGCCATTCGGTTTAACAAATGCTCTGGCGGCATTTATGCAACTTATGAACAAAACCTTTATCGAATATCTCGATAAATTTGTGGTGGTGTTTATTGACGATATCTTAATATATTCCAAAAGTGAGACGGAGCATGCCGAACACTTGAGGATTGCGTTGAGTATTTTGAGAGCTGATGAGCTTTATACTAAATTTTCTTGAGTGCGAGTTCTGGCTTAGCGAAGTTTCTTTTCTGGGACACATCATATCAGCCGATGGTATTCGGGTAGATCCTCAGAAGGGTGAAACGGTTTTAGCTTGGGAACCCCTGAGGAATGTTAAAGAAGTTCGGAGTTTCTTGGGATTAGCTGGTTATTATCGTCGATTTGTCGATGAATTCTCGAAAATTGCTCGAACACTCACCCGGATTTTGCAGAAGCCACAGAAATTTGAGTGGAGTGATGAGTGTCAGAAGGGTTTTGACGAGTTGAAAAGGCGATTGACTACGTCATCGATCATAGCCTTACTGCAAGGAACGAAAGGTTTCGTTGTTTATAGTGACGCCTCTAAACAAGGATTGGGATGTGTGTTGATGAAAAATGAGAGAGTACTGGCTTATGCGTCTCGAAAATTAAAGCCATATGAGATGAATTACCCCACCCACGACCTGGAGCTAGCCGCTGTGGTGTTTGCATTAAAAATTTGGAGGCATTATTTGTATGGTTCTTCTTGTCGAGTGTATACAGATCATAAGAGCTTGAAGTATATATTCACTCAGAAGGAGCTTAATATGCGCCTGCGTCGATGGTTGGAATTGCTTAAAGATTATGATCTTGACATTCTTTACCATCCAGGTAAAGCGAACGTCGTTGCCGATGCATTAAGCCGCAAGTCAGTCGTGTTGCAGAAGTTGGAATTACTTACCATTCAACCGAAGCTCAGACGAAAGTTGATTGTGTAACACCCCAAACTAGGCGGATATTACAGTGCCGTGGACCCCCGACTGGGACCCACCAGGCGAATGAAAATGAATGAATTACACAGGTAAATGTAGTACCGAACCACATTACAACATCAATTACTCTGATGAGGAGTTTTATACAACACACCAAGGATAAAATAGAATACATGTGTATTTTATGTGACGATAAAATACACAACACTGAATGAAATGAGCATTCAAACGGAATGTCTGCAGCGGAATAAATAAAGGAAACACAAATGACTGAATAAATGACTGAGCAGAGTGGGGACACCTACTAGTATCACTGGGACTCGTCTCCATCAACATGCTCTTCCGTGCCTTTGCCTTGCCGTGACACGAAAACAAAATCCCAACGGAGTCGGTTACGAACAACAATCCTCAAGAGTTGAAATTACACAATCATGAATTAACTGAAGTGATGAAATATTCTTAATTATGAATTACGCTGAAGAGGAGCATCATAGTACGCCCGTAATGTCCTGTGCAAGTGTACAAGACGAATGTCCGGACACACCCGTCCTTGTACCTAATTAGTCTCACGGAGGTAAGCGTTACCGTGTGCACGGTCCGATGTATCGGTGAACCCAATACATGACCATCATGTGCCCGACTAAAAATTCCACACAGCCACACCCGGCCACGCAATATGAACCCGGAAGGTCACATGAACGAGAATGACCATGATGAAAACCAATGAATAGTAATTAGACAAGGCCAAGATGACTCACCGATATGAATGTAATAGTGACGTGATTGATAAACCAATGAAAAGATTTGGAACCGTCGTTCCTCGTGAATCAAATGATTATTCGACACTTACAAGTCTCAAAATGATTAATATTATGATGAATGAATTATGATTATGAGCAATCAACAACAAAAGGAATGAGTATCCTTTTAACCGAGTAAGATTTAACTTACACAATACCGATGAAGAATGTCCGTCCACGAACAACGTCCTAACCAAGATACCGATCGCTCGAACAACCTTGAATAACAATAATTACCGACAATCGTTCAATACACGTATCAAACAACAAAACACGACTAACCCAAGGGTCGAAACAACGATAATCAAACTCATAGGCATTCCAACGAATACATAACCGACCACACAACCGGAAATATCCAATCCGAATATGTCGAAACCCACACCAAAATGAGTATTTCGAACTAACAAAACACGTCAATGATATCAATAATCCATTAGGAATCCATAATTCATGATTACGACAACATCAATCGGAAAATCCCCAATTAATCAAGTCAACCCCAAGGGTTCTTGAAAACAATTCCGAAAATAACCATTAAATCCGTAGGAATATATTTATCCAAGTAGATAATCCATAACTTAACATATCCCAATGATAATCCAAGCTTACACGAAGAAATCGGAAGGAAAACCCAAAAATCCGAAATTCTAGATCCAAGAGATTAATACCTTTGATTCGATGTGATGAAGATGATGAGATGATGATCAATCCGAAAGATGAGCTTGAAGATGATGATTGATGATTACACCTCAAAGAATCCTCTCCGAAACGCTCGAAATCGCCCAAAAATACCGAAGGAGTGAAATGAGATGAACAAATGAAGAAGTCTGACTAACTGTCCAATTTATACTCAGTCCAGGTTAGCGTGCGCTAGCCCTTGTGTATAGCGTGCGCTAACGAGTAATTTGGGTAGTCCAGTACCCACTGTCCGAACCCGGTAGCGCGCGCTACGCACCTCTTTGTAGCGTGCGCTACGGCCATACTACTAGCGTGCGCTAATATCCATTGTTAGCGTGCGCTAGCGAAATATTTGACGCCCAGTACTGGAGTCCAGAAAACCATCTGCCCTCTGATCTAACCTCGATAGCGTGCGCTACAACCATTATTTAGCGTGCGCTAATATGTCGGTTGCGTACGCTAACAACAATGCATAGCGTGCGCTATGAATAAACCCGGTGCAGTCCAGTAGCCACTGGACTAAACATGATCCGCACATAGAGCGCGATACTCCACTCTTAGAGCGTGCGCTACTACTACACGTTAGCGCGCGCTACTTACCACTCTTAGCGTGCGCTACAATTATTCTCACTGCAGTCCGGTACCTTCCGGATCTGTAGCCAAGGTAGCCTTAGCGTGCGCTAAAGCCGAGAGGTAGCGTGCGCTACCTATACCCAATTAGCGTACGCTAAAAGGAGTATGTAGCGTGCGCTACTCCTCAAGCACAGCTTGCAACGAAAATGACAATGATGATAAACACGGCACGAAACTCCAATCGGATTAGTGATGAATGACGATTGATACACGATACGATTACTCTGAATGATGAATACCATGACTGAATCTGAGTGACAAATGATCAATAATGAATGAAATTACTGAGTATCAAATACTGAATGATAAATACTGAATGATAATTACTGAGTGATAATTACTGAATTACAACTGGGTATTACATACACCCCCCCTTAAAAGAGTTTCGTCCCCGAAACTAAGGGTCAAACAACTCGGGATAACTCTCCCGCATACTATCCTCGGTTTCCCAAGTAGCCTCTTCGACTCCGTGTCTAGACCACTGAATTTTAACCAAAGGAATCGTCTTATTCCTCAACTGTTTGATTCGCCGCTCTAAAACTCGCACAGGACGCTCCTCATATGAATGATCGTCGGCGATCTCGATTTCGTCGAACTGAAGTATGTGACTCGGGTCGGCAACATACTTCCGCAACTGAGAGACATGAAACACATTATGAATTCGGCTCAACGCCGGAGGTAAAGCCAATCGATAAGCTAACTCGCCCACTCGATCCAAAATCTCAAACGGTCCAATGAATCTCGGACTCAACTTTCCCCTCTTCCCAAAACGGAAGATACCACGACTCGGGGATACCTTGACCAACACATGGTCACCAGCCTCGAACTCTAATGGTCGACGACGGTTATCTGCATATGATTTCTGTCGACTCTGAGCGGTCAACAAACGACTCCTGATCAAAGCTACCTTCTCACGGGCGGCTATAAGCATATCGGGCTCGGTGCCGATTAAGTCGTCCCAGCACAACGGAGATCGACAACGACGACCATACAAGGCCTCGTAAGGTGCCATCTTGATCGAAGCATGCCAACTATTATTATACGAGAAATAGATCAATGGTAGTTGGGCTTCCCAATCGTCTTTCCAATCGAGGACGCATGCCCTCAACATGTCCTCTAAGGTCTGAATGGTCCTCTCGATTGTCCGTCTGACCGAGGATGAAAAGCGATGCGAGATTAAGCCGAGTTCCCATAGCACGATGAACTGATTTCCAAAAATGCGACACAAACCGTCCGTCACGATCGGAAACGATACTTTTAGGAGTACCGTGCGATCGACTATCTCTTTGATGAACAGTTGAGCAAGTCTCTCGGGACCCCACGTTTCCTTGATCTCAAGGAAATGAGCTGATTTGGTTAAGCGGTCCACGATCACCCAGATCGTGTTCATGCCACGACGACTCGTCGGCAAACTCGTGATGAAATCCATAGAAATGTCTTCCCACTTCCATTCGGGAATAGGAAGAGGTTTCAGCATACCCGTCGGTCGCTGATGTTCAATCTTAACTTGTTGACAGGTTAAGCATCTCGAAACAAATTCTGCGACTTCTCGCTTCATATTACTCCACCAGTAATTTTGTTTCAAGTCCTTGTACATCTTGCTAGACCCCGGATGAACGGAATAAGGGGTAGCATGAGCTTCTTTCAAAATCGAGTTTTTCAACTCGTCATTTGCCAGACGCACAACCGATTCTTAAACCTCAAAAGTCCATCCTCGTGGACCACAAATCCAGGCTTTCCACGAGCCACATCCTCTCGGATGCGCAACAACGATGGGTCCGAACCCTGATTCTCTCGGATTGCCTCCTCGAGTGATGATGAAATCTCTAACATACAAAGCTGCCCCTGAACTCGCTGAAGCCAGACCTCGATCTCGGGTCTAAGGAATTCCTGCTGAAGCTCCTTCTGAAATGTTAAACGGGCAAGCATCTGCTCCTGAACGGACTTACGACTCAAGGCGTCGGCGACAACGTTCGCCTTGCCCGGGTGGTAGAGGATCTCAATATCATAATCTTTGATTAATTCCAACCACCGTCTGTGACGCATATTTAACTCCTTCTGAGTAAATATATACTTTAAGCTCTTATGATCGGTGAATATCTGACAGGTGACGCCATAAAGGTAATGACGCCAAATCTTCAAAGCAAACACCACGGCTGCTAGCTCCAGGTCGTGGGTCGGATAATTAACCTCGTAAGGTCTCAATTGCCGTGAAGCATAGGCAATGACCTTCCCGTTCTGCATGAGCACACATCCGAGACCCTGTCCGGACGCATCACTATAAACCACAAATCCTTCCGTCCCCTGCGGCAAGGAAAGTACAGGTGCTGACATTAACCGGCTCTTGAGTTCCTCAAAACTCCGTTGACACGCGTCGGACCACATGTATCTCTTATCCTTCCGCAAAAGGTTCGTTAAGGGTTGAGCGATTCGAGAAAATCCCTCTACAAATCGCCGATAATAACCCGCTAATCCGAGGAAACTTCGGATTTCCTTAACATTCTTCGGAGATAGCCAATCTCGAATAGCCTCCGTCTTCTGAGGATCGACACGAACTCCGTCTGATGAAATTACATGTCCGAGAAAAGTCACTTCGGACATCCAGAACTCACATTTAGAAAACTTCCCATAAAGTTGTTCTCGTCTCAACACGTCGAGCACTTGATGAAGGTGAAACTCGTGCTCCTCCCGGTCACG
This sequence comes from Orobanche coerulescens, assembly GCA_033398695.1. Classification (NCBI taxonomy): domain Eukaryota; kingdom Viridiplantae; phylum Streptophyta; class Magnoliopsida; order Lamiales; family Orobanchaceae; genus Orobanche; species Orobanche coerulescens. The sequence goes on along the minus strand of CM065816.1, from coordinate 100,416,117 downwards.
AGAATAAATCAAAATGTCATCGATGAAGACAACAACAAACCGATCCAAAAAGTCGATGAAGACCCGGTTCATTAACTCCATGAATACCGCAGGTGCATTAGTCAATCCGAACGGCATAACCACAAACTCATAATGACCATAGCGTGTTCGAAACGCCGTCCTCGCGATATCCGACTCTCGGATCCGCAATCGATGATATCCAGGACCTTAAGTCGATCTTGGAGAATCCGAAGCTCCACGAAGTTGATCTAAGAGATCATCAATACGGGGTAAGGGATACTTATTCTTGATCGTCACCTGTTCAACTCCCGATAGTCAATACATAAGCGGAATGAACCATCCTTCTTCTTGACAAATAACCGGTGCTCCCAAGGGGGCGACTCGGTCGAATATAACCCTTCTCGAACAACTCTTCAAGTTGGTTCTTTAATTCTGCATTTCGGTCGGGGCCATCCGTCTGGCGCCGATATCGGGGACGTACTGTGCTCCAACTCGGTCGTGAATTCCACATCCCTCTGTGGAGGCAAACCGAGTAACTCTGCGGAAAAACATCGGCATATTCCTCACCACCGAATATCATTAACATTCGATGACTTCTCGGTTTTGGCCATATAGCACCAATAACCGACACATCCCGATTGAGTAACCTTCTGCTTTCATTGAATTAATGACCTTACGAGCAGTAGGGATTACCTCCTGAAACACACATTCAACTCCATCGTGCGAAATGATAGTGACCATACGCTACGGACATTAATGATGGCATCATGACGATCCATCCAATCAATACCCAAGATGACGTCGTCCCTCGGCAAATCTACCACGATTAGGTCCGCCGCCATACCACGACCATGAAACTGAATCGGACAATTCGAATCTCCCGACACGATAATTCGTCTACCATCGGGTAGGCCAATGACATAAGGCTCACAACTAGTAGCACTACCCAGGCGTAGTCTACTCAAACATGACTCGGAAATGAATGAATGCGATGCACAAAGATATCGAAAAGAGTACACACAAGGTTGAGATAGAATATCGAGTGTACACGAGATCATTCGGGCCTCTGGATCATCGGTCTTCTTCATCTCATAAATCCGGGCTTGCTAGTCCCGCACCGACGCTCCGTCACGGCTAAAAGCTCCACCTTTAGTCGCTCCCGTCGTTTTAAACGACGCTGATTGAGTGGCTTGATTCTGAACGGCTAACTGCGTAGGGGCCTGAGATGACGTCTGAGTAGGTTGGGAGTCGCTACGGCATATACGGGCCTGATGCCCGGCAATCCCACAATTATGACATGTGATAGTACGCCTCGGACACTTGGTACTGAGGTGACCAAGTTCCCCGCAGTTATAACAGGTGATGGCCGAACTGGCCGCTCGAGACTGAGATTCCGCGGGTTTAGACGCTAGGGGAGGTCGCTCAGAAAAAGTAGAGCCCGCCCGCGGTTTCTTGAAAGTGGCCTGACTCCCGTCAGACTGATTACGGTTCTAGGACTTCTTGCTAGCAGACGAAGGTTGCTGCTTAGCAATTTCCTTAGCCGTAAGCTCGTAAGTAAGGGCCTTCTCAATGAACTCGGCCAACGTGGTGCAATTATGATTAAGTAACTGAAGTCTCATACGGGGTTTCAGCCTCTTGCTGAAATACTTGATCTTGTCCGCTTCTGAGTGAATGATGGACGAGGCGAAGGGAAGAAGTTCCTGAAATTTCTCGGCAATGGCGAGAACATCCTCGTCTGTTGAGGGGTCGGGGGTGAGCAATTCTGACAGCTTGGCCTCTCTGAGTGGGGCCGGATAATACCTCTCCATCATGAGAGTCTTGAACTGATCCCAAGTACATGTTCCGTCTGTGGGCTTCAACGATAACCACCATGAATGAGCGCTCTTACCGAGATAGTAAGCCGCAACTGAAACCTTGTGTCCCTCGGGACACTCTACCATAGCAAACAGACTTCTCGAAATGCTCGAGCCAATGAATGATATCCGCTGCCTGACGAGCCCTCAAAAGTAGGTGGCCTCTCGCGAGAGATATCGCCGATGATGTTACTCACATTCCTCTCTTGCCTCCGAGGTGGCGGCGGAGGAGCCTCGATTCCGATTGACGGAGTTATGCATCGTCTCCATCAACCGAGCCATCCGAGTCATTTGGGCCATCATGCCCCCGCATAAATGCGAGTGGATCAACCCGACACCCTCTCGACCGAGCCGTGTCCCGGTACGACTCCCGATAATGAATGATCGCGTCCAGTGAATGAGTGGCGGCGCCGCCGCCGAATTAGCATTATTCCTCGCGTTTGCACGTGTATTCACACGAGTTCTCGGATTCGGCCCGCTCCACGGCCTCGTCCTCCACGTCCTCTGCCACCCTTTCCATATCAAGTGGAAAGTCATATGATGATTATATGTCTCGCATGAGTATCACATTATGATTATATTATGAAATGATGAAAATGAGCATACGCGCTCAAATACACGATTACATGAATGATCAATTGACGTGACATGATTATCTCGATGAAGTTATCAAATGATTATCTTGAATGAGTTAACAAGATTAATGATTCGATCTTCACGATCAACAATCGAACAATGAAATGAATTGGTGATTAATGAGTTAACTCGACCGTCCGGTCAAAATGACAATGATGATTGAGGATTGTTAATCGATGAATTATGAATGAATGATTAATGCCGTAAATTATACCATGGCATTAGAAATCTTACGATTCTTGGTCCGATTGGCTCGGCATTTGCACAGTCACACGTGACGCGAAAGTCCAATGATACTAGTCCGATGACGATGATTTCAAATGAGACATGACTTGGAGGGTAGTATTCAAAACCACGCTCCGATACCAACTCTGAACACCCCAAACTAGGCGGATATTACGGTCAGTGGACCCCGATAGGGACCCACCGTGCGAATGAAAATGAATGAATTACACAGTAAATGTAGTACCGAACCACATTACAACATCAATTACTCCGATGAGGAGTTTTATACAACACACCTGTGATAAAATAGAATACATGTGTATTTTATGTGACGATAAAATACACAACACCGAATGAAATGAGCATTCAAACGGAATGTCTGCAGCGGAATAAATAAAGGAAACACAAATGATCGAATAAATGATCGAATGCATCGGGCCCCTACTAGTATCATCGACTCGCCGCCAACATGCTCTTCCGTGCCTTTGCCTTGCCGTGACTGAAAACAAAATCCCCAACGGGCCGTTACGTAACAACAATCCTCAAGAGTTGAAATTACACAATCATGAATTAACTGAAGTGATGAAATATTCTTAATTATGAATTACGCTGAAGAGGAGCATCATAGTACGCCCGTAATGTCCTGTGCAAGTGTACAAGATGAATGTCCGGACACACCCGTCCTTGTACCTAATTAGTCTCACGGAGGTAAGCGTTACCGTGTGCACGGTCCGATGTATCGGTGAACCCAATACATGACCATCATGTGCCCGACTAAAAATTCCACACAGCCACACCCGGCCACGCAATATGAACCCGGAAGGTCACATGAACGAGAATGACCATGATGAAAACCAATGAATAGTAATTAGACAAGGCCAAGACGACTCACCGATATGAAAGTAATAGTGACGTGATTGATAAACCAATGAAAAGATTTGGAACCGTCGTTCCTCGTGAATGAAATGATTATTCGACACTTACAAGTCTCAAAATGATTAATATTATGATGAATGAATTATGATTATGAGCAATCAACAACAAAAGGAATGAGTATCCTTTTAACCGAGTAAGATTTAACTTACACAATACCGATGAAGAATGTCCGTCCACGAACAACGTCCTAACCAAGATACCGATCGCTCGAACAACCTTGAATAACAATAATTACCGACAATCGTTCAATACACGTATCAAACAACAAAACACGACTAACCCAAGGGTCGAAACAACGATAATCAAACTCATAGGCATTCCAACGAATACATAACCGACCACACAACTTCGGAAATATCGATCCGAATATGTCGAAACCCACACCAAAATGAGTATTTCGAACTAACAAAACACGTCAATGATATCAATAATCCATTAGGAATCCATAATTCATGATTACGACAACATCAATCGGAAAATCCCCAATTAACCGAAGTCAACCCCAAGGGTTCTTGAAAACAATTCCGAAAATAACCATTAAATCCGTAGGAATATATTTATCCAAGTAGATAATCCATAACTTAACATATCCCAATGATAATCCAAGCTTACACGAAGAAATCGGAAGGAAAACCCAAAAATCCGAAATTCTAGATCCAAGAGATTAATACCTTTGATTCGATGTGATGAAGATGATGAGATGATGATCAATCCGAAAGATGAGCTTGAAGATGATGATTGATGATTACACCTCGAAGAATCCTCTCCGAATCGCTCGAAATCGCCCAAAAAATACCGAAGGAGTGAAATGAGATGAACAAATGAAGAAGTCTGACTAACTGTCCAATTTATACTCAGTCCAGGTTAGCATGCGCTAGCCCTTGTGTATAGCGTGCGCTAACGAGTAATTTGGGTAGTCCAGTACCCACTGTCCGAACCCGGTAGCGCGCGCTACGCACCTCTTTGTAGCGTGCGCTACGGCCATACTACTAGCGTGCGCTAATATCCATTGTTAGCGTGCGCTAGCGAAATATTTGACGCCCGATCCGGAGTCCGAAAACCATCTCGCCTCGATCTAACTCGATAGCGTGCGCTACAACCATTATTTAGCGTGCGCTAATATGTCGGTTGCGACGCTAACAACAATGCATAGCGTGCGCTATGAATAAACCGGTGCGATCCAAGAGCAATCGGACTCAACCTCGATCCGCCTAGCGCTACTCCACACATATAGCGTGCGCTACTACGACCCATTAGCGCGCGCTACTTACCACTCGTAGCGTGCGCTACAATTATTCTCACCTACAGTCCAGTACCTTCTGGACTGCAGCCAAGGTAGCCTTAGCGTGCGCTAAAGCTGAGAGGTAGCGTGCGCTACCTATACCCAATTAGCGTACACTAAAAGGAGTATGTAGCGTGCGCTACTCCTCAAGCACAGCTTGCAACGAAAATGACAATGATGATAAACACGGCACGAAACTCCAATCGGATTAGTGATGAATGACGATTGATACACGATACGATTACTCTGAATGATGAACACCATGACTGAATATGAGTGACAAATGATCAATAATGAATGAAATTACTGAGTATCAATTACTGAATGATAAATACTGAATGATAATTACTGAGTGATAATTACTGAATTACAACTGGGTATTACAGATTGATTTGGAAATTGAAGTTTGGCCTCATAGAACTCAAGGACAGTTGCGTTTCCTTGAGATTACGTCCTCCGTGACGGAAGATATTAAGTCCAAACAGTTAGATGATCTCTCATTTGTGCAGCTTCGGGAAGACATTGTTAAAGGAAAAGCTCCTGGATTTTTAATTTATGAAGACGGAGTTCTTCGATTTCGAGGCAGAACTTGTGTACCTAATCAGGATTATCTCAAACAAGTGATTTTGAATGAAGCACATTCTACTCCGTACTCCATTCATCCTGGTATGAGTAAAATGTATAAGGACTTGAAGAAAAATTTTTGGTGGCCGAACATGAAGAAAGATGTAACGGAGTTCGTGTCGAAATGCTTGAATTGTCAGTAGGTTAAAGCGGAGCATCAGAGACCTGCCGGTAAATTGCAACCGCTACCAATTCCGGAATGGAAGTGGGAAAATATCGCGATGGATTTTATTGTGGGAATGTCAAGGACGCGAACTGGAGTGAATATGATTTGGGTAATAGTTGATCGATTAACCAAATCCGCCCACTTTCTGGGCATTAGAGATACTTGGGGACCGGAGAAGTTGGCTCGACTATTCATTGCTGAGATTTTGAGACTCCATGGTACCCCAAAGATTATTGTGTCTGATCGCGATGGGCGCTTTGTGTCACATTTTTGGCAAGCAGTACATCGAGCACTCGGTACCAAACTGAATTTCAGCACCGCTTATCATCCCCAGACGGATGGACAGTCATAGAGAACGATCCAAACGCTGGAAGATATGTTGAGGGTTTGTGCATTGATTTGGAAAGAAGATTGGTAGACTCATTTGCCATTGATTGAATTTGCGTACAATAACAGTTGGCATAGTTCGATTGGGATGGCTCCATTTGAGGCATTATATGGAAGACGGTGTAGATCGCCAATTTGTTGGGATGAGACGTATGAGTTACTTGGGGTAGAACCGGACTTGGTGGTTCAAACACGGGAGAAAGCCGCAGTTATTCGACAAAGGTTGTTGACCGCTCAGAGTCGACAAAAGTCATATGCCGACATTCGTCGTCAACTGTTAGAGTTCCAGACGGGAGACCATGTGTTGTTGAAAGTATCACCAACTCGTGGAGTTATTCGGTTTGGTAAGAAAGGGAAGCTTAGTCCTCGTCATATTGGCCCATTCGAGATCCTGGACAAGGTAGGTGATGTAGCTCATCGACTAGCGTTGCCTCCGACGCTTAGTCATGTTCATAATGTATTCCATGTTTCGCAACTACACAAGTATGTTCCTGATCCCAGCTATGTTATTGATTATCAAGAGATTAAAGTTAATGATGATGTCACATATGAAGAACAACCGGTATCCATATTGGAGCACCGAGTGAAACAGTTACGATGGAAAGTGATTCCATTGGATAAGGTCTAATGGTCTAAACATGGAGTTGAAGAAGCCACCTCGGAGACTGAAGAAAATATGCGTGCCCGTTACCCTGAGCTTTTCGAGTTTTAAGTTTCGGGCCGAAACTTCTTTTTAGGGGGTAAGGGTGTAATAATCGTGTATTTTACGTGTGTCGTTTTGGATTTATCTTGTTGTATTGTGGCTAGTTGAATTTGAGGGACATGAGGACTAATATTGGTATATTCATGGTTGATAATCAGTGAATTTGGTGATTTCCGTATTGTGTTCATTTTAGCCTATCTTCGAGAATTTTATGCTGGAAGTAACAATAGCGCGCGCTAGACTGTATTTCTAGTGCACGCTACCCTTGTGAGTAGCATACGATAGGCCTGCTGGGCAGTGAGGCCTGGAGAGTTTTCCGGACTCTGGAATGGAGCGTTAGCGCACGATATTGTCAAACTAACGTATGCTATTTCATCGCAATAGCGCACGCTATTAGTGGGTTAGCGCGCTGAGTTGACAGGGCAGTGAGGGCAGATTGTTATGGACTGGGGGCGATAGCACGTAGCGCACGCTATGTTTTGGGTTTAGCGCGTGCTAGTCATGTTCGATAACGCGCTAATATTTCTGAGTAGCGCGTGCTACCGAAACCAGACAGTGGGTTCTGTACTGCCTGTCCAGCCCGTTAGCGCATGCTAATTTTTACCCTTAGCGCGCGCTAGTTTATCCCCAGTATATATATGCTGGGCAGGCTCAGATTCGTCATTTCTTCCCTTCCTTCTCCTCCTCCGGCGGCTGAGTATTCTTGAGCATACAAGAGTGCAGATTTTGGTCGGATTTCTTCATCTAACAATATTTTTGAGTTCCTAACACCAAGTTATCAACATCTCATCAACTTTCACCATCCAAATCAAGGTAAAACCCGCTGGAACCTTAGTTCTTCATATTTTGGCGTTTTTGTTGAGATCTTCGATTTTAATCTATTTTAGCTCAGATTTGTTCTAGATCATGATGTTGTAATCATAATCCTTTGTTTCTCTCCAAGATTCACGGATTAAATCCCTAGTTATTCTCTGTAGTTTGGATTCGAGCTATGTTGTCTGCGTAGTGTTTGAATAAAGGTCCCTAAGGGCAAAACCTAGGGTGAATCCTTCCGTTTTCATAGTATGGTATTTGATTCGGCATTTTTTTGAACTTAGGATCGAATCGTTGAAGGGGTTCGGACCGTACATCTTTCCGTTCGTTATTCTCGTATCGTTTCCAAGCAAGGCAAGTACTTTGATTACGATTGGTGCCATGTATTTATTGAGCTTGTGTGAGCCGAGTAAAACCAGCGAGGGTCCCCTGGGATCCTGTTAGACTTCGAGTTCTACGGATCACTCGGTTGGGTTGTACCCTGGGGAAGGCCTTACGAGGACTCTCTGGGGTGTGTATTCCGTATGGGTATAGGGCCAGTACAACTCGGGAGGTTATCTTGTGATGATGATTATGGCATTGTATTTCGGAATATTTGTGATGGCATTGTGATTTCTGTTGAATATTCATTGGTTGTACATTTTCTGTAATCATTGTACTTGCACCGGCATTTTTGCTGACCCCTTCGGGGGTGGATATACTTGTTGTGTATTCAGGTTCAGGTCCAGTAAGAGAGCCAGCACAGGGTGGATACGAGCTTGGTGGGCAGCCTTGATATCGCGTATTATTCTGACTTGATGGTCGTATTGTTAAACTCATGTTTGTGTTTTGGTTTTGTACTCGCGTGGGTACTATCATGTGTTGTCATTGAGTTGTTTTTATTGTGGACGGTGCGGTTATATCAGTTGTGGACTATTGTATCAGTTGTGATCCTACAGGATAATGTGTTATTTGGTTTTGCAATTTATGTCGTGTTGAAGACAGTTTGTCATTTTAACTAAGTGAATGTTGTGGTTTGTTGATTTTAATGAGTTTTATGTATATTAGCCTGGTAGGTTCTTCAAAAGAGAATCTATGGCGCTGTAATGTCACCGTATATCATGGGGGTGTTACAAGCATTGGAGCTCTAAACACTTCCAGTGCCTGACTCCTTATCTCATATGGGGTGGAATATTTGCTCTCAAATGCAAGGACTATTATTATACATACCAAATTATGATGCCAGTGATAAACAATAATATAGAATAGTAAATATCTTAAATGGACTCTCTCATCCTCTTTGAGGCATTCGAGAGCATATTCCTAATACTTTCTCCATATCTAGCACGATAAAGTCAGCAAGGCAGATAATTTTGTCAACTTTAACCAGGACATCTTCCATTACCCCTCTTGGGTATTTGACGGGTCAGTTGGCCAGTTGCAAGCGATAACAATGATATGATGAATGATTGAACACTTCGATTTGCCTGAGAACGGCCAACCGATAACAATGATATAACGAATGAGTGAATACCTCGATTGCCTTAGAACGGCCAATCGATAACAATGATACGAAGGATGCCTCAACACCTTTAATCGGTTACCGACGACGAAGATGAGAAATGAATACGCCAATGCCTTTAATCGGCCAATACAGTTTTAATGACAAAACAACAACATGAATAACAATGATTACAACAATTTCTTAATTCGACATCCATATCAACGACAACAATCGATACATCGATACCGCGAACCGGCCATCGACAATAACATTAATTAACATTTGGCCCCATTGCCGAAGAGTATGATCCCTTAATATCAATGAACTCATGAAGAGACTAAGTCTCGGAATGATACAACATATTAACACACATATATGATAACATTAATCTCATTGACTAGTATAAGTATAAAACTTGCCTCAATCCGACGGCGAGAAAGTCCTTCCACGATCAATGTCCTTGAAGAATATCGGCCGCTCGGACAACCTTGAACAATACACATACCAACAATTCGCTCAATATACGAATCAAGCATGATCACCACCAATTCAAAAGTCGAAACAACACTACCCGAAGCTCATTGGGGCATTTAAACAAACACGTTGTAAACAATCTCCAACTGTTTACAACCAAAACTCAATTATATCAAAAACAAACCTCCAATGGATGATTCAATTCAACAAAACCTCATGAATACTATCAATAATCCAATAGGAATACTTAAATCGGGATTTCAACAACATCTAGTCGAAACCCCCCCAAAAATCCAAAGTCAACACCAAGGTGTTCTTGAAAAATTCCTCAATGATTCACAAATTCCGAAAATTACATCAATGAATACGTAAGAATACAAGTATCGAAGATAGATAATCCATATCTAACATATTCCAACATAAAAGCAAGCTAGCTCAAAGAGACGGGAATAAAACCTTCAAATCCCGAAATTCAAGCTTCAATGAAAAATTACCTTGATTAGGATGAAGAATCCACAAACATGTTGTTAATCCACACCACAACTTGAAGAAGATGAAATAATCTGAGTTTGATGATGCTAAATCACCCAAAATATCGCCCATAAATCGCCCAAGGAGGAGGGGGAGAAGGAAAATGATGAAAATGAGCTTGATTCTCATGAAACCCGCTGAAATAGGCAAACCTGCACTGTGTGCCGCGGCACAGGCTGAGTGTGCTGCGGCCCATGGCTAAAAACTGCCCAGCACACTGGCTTTGTGCCGCGGCCCGGCCAGAAGGGGTCGCGGCCCGCGGTACAGCCCGCTCCAGCATCAAAAGGCACACGATTTAGCTATTTCGACCATAACTTATTCGTCCGTACTCCGATTGATTCACCGTTTGAACCATTGGAAAGATAAGTTGATGATATATAATATTGATAAGATTCAGAATTTTTGGAATTTCCAAGAATTAATGGTGATTTTACAAAGTCGAACTCATACGTGGAAAAGTTGCTTAAGAACACGGAACTCAACAGAACGACACCGAGACGAACTCGGATGACAAAAAGTGTAGAATTAATCATTCTCAGAATGATGAAACGGTCATAATAGAGTCGCTAATATGGACTCCAATATCAACATCGATTAATGAAGTAATTATAACGATCAAGATAATATTCTCGTTTCGATTCTCAAGCAAGGTTGAAACAATGAACGATATCGATAAACGACTAAATATTAGTCCGAATGGTGAACACGAATGAATGAACATGAATGATGAATGATTATTACTGAGTGAAAAAATTTCTGAGTGACAATTACTGAACGATAACAGTGACTCCAAGGCCGGGTATTACATACTCCCCCCTTAAAATTGTTTCGTCCTCAAAACTAAGGGTAAACATCTCGGGATATGAACCGCCCATCATGATCTAAAAATAGCACTGCACAAATATCAATCGCACGCCCAAGTCTGCATGGCTAGACGTCTCGAATCTCAATGAACAATTACCCAGATAATCACGAAATCTCGGTTACAATACCAAAGTAACGCATAAATGATCTCAAAATCTCAAGATTCTCAAATACGATCCTCATAAAATAGATCAACCATAAATGATTCACAACAACGATAGACCACTACGGATTGGGTTAATTACCCAGTCATCTGGAAAAACAAGGCCACATCTCAAATGTACCCAACATCGATATCCTTCATATCATCGATCTCCTCGAACCCAACGATTCAAGGAAGACTCAAATCTGAACTCACCGCTTAATATGACCCCGAAAGGTTACCAAAAATGAGAGTGACTATGATGAATGATAAATGATTAGAAATCCGACAAGGATCAAGAATGACTCACCGAGGTGAACTAATAACGCAATGAGTGAGAACTCAAATGAAATGATTGGAACCGTTGTTCCCCATGCAATGAATGATTAGTTTGATAATTATAAGTCCCAACATGATTGATATATGATGAACGAATTATATGAATGAATGAACGACAATGAAATGAATGATTATCCTATTACCGAGCAAGAATTAACTTGTTCAAAACCGGTGATGAATGTCCTTACCTCTGGCTCTCGAAGCCTGGTAGGACCTCTTGGATGATGCACGTGTTGTAGTAAGATCGCATTATGATTACGTTATGGAATGATGATAATGAGCATACATAGTCTAACATAATGAATGCATTAATAATGCGGTAAAATGATCGTCCACATGACGCCGGAATATGATAAGATCGCATGAAAAATCAAATGAGGTAACATGATTACCTGATGAAATTGCTGAAATGATTACCTTGAACAAGTTAACAAGGTTGAAAATTAGATCCACAAGATCAACAACTGAACAAAGAGATGGACTGGATGATTAATGAATTGACTGAGCAATGAGATTGAGTGAGTGATGAATGAACTAACTGAGCAATGATATTGACTGAGTGATGAATGAATTAACTGAGCAATGGGATTGACTGAGTGATGAATGAATTAATTGAGTAATAAGATTGACTGAGTGATGAATGAATTTATTGAGTAATAAGATTGACTGAGTGATGGATGAATTAACTTAACAATGAGATTGACTAAGTGATGGATGAATTAACTGAACAATGAGATTGACTGAGTGATGGATGAATTAAATTAACAATGAGATTGACTTAGTGATGGATGAATTAACTGAACAATGAGATTGACTGAGTGCTGAATGAATTAACTGAACAATGATATTGATTGAGTGATGGATGAATTAACTGAACAATGAGATTGACTAAGTGATAGATGAATTAACTGAACAATGAGATTGACTGAGTGCTGGATGAAATAACAGAACAATGAGATTGACTGAGTGATGGATGAATTAACTGAACAATGAGATTGACTGAGTGATGGATGAATTAACTAAACAATGAGATTGACTGGGTGATGGATGAATTAACTGAACAATGAGATTGACTGAGTGATGAATGAATTAATATGATCGATAAAATCAAAAATGATGATTGAGGATTATTGACTAATGAATTAGTTGATTCTTATCGTTTACACAGATCACACATGTTCAAAAACAATTAGTCATGAATCAATCGTAAAGTAAATATCACATATATGTTTCAACAAGGCATGTATAATTAATGACATGATGAATGCATGAACATAAAGAGAATCGAGGCCTTACACAGGTCATACGAAGCTTCGAGGTCTTGCGATACTAGTCTTCACTGATGACGACTCGATGAATGAATGACTCGTGCAGCCATACAAATATTACGACTCACAAAACCCGACTGTCCAGATTGTCATAATCTGACAACCCCACTACTACCGCGACGGTAGATCCACATAACTCACATATCAGGGTATCTCATAACCCAAGGCTCTGATACCATCTTCTGTAACACCCCCAAATCCTATTGGGTCATTACAGTACTGTGGACCACATGCCAGGTGATCCACCAGGCGAACATGACTAAATTACATCAAATTAACTAACAAGGGAGATCATAGTCCCTACTATGATATCCGACACAATATTCCGATAGGGAATTTTAACGATAAAAGTGGGCCTACATGGCCAAAAATGAAAATACAACCACACCCATGAGCTTTGCCCGAGTAATACATAATGATAATGACCGACAAACTAGAGAACACTCCGACTGACTGACCAACATGAACAACTCAGACTAGTATCACTCGAATGCCTCGTCGCCATCATCATGCCCCTGTAATATCCGCAATTTTGATTTCCGGTAATTTATTTTTTTCAGCAGAAGTCCATTTTGATGACTCGCTCATGACCGTCTCGTCATTCTGAGAATGATTGATTCTGTAATTTTTGTCATCCGAGTTCGTTTCGGTATTATTTTGTTGAGTTTCGTGTTTCTTAACGACTTTTCCGCACTCGAGTTCGATTCTTGAGAATCTCGTTCGAAATTACTGTTTTGAGTTTCCTGTAAGTCCGTTTAACTTTGTTAGACGTATTGTGAACTTCAGTTCAGTTATTCGATCACATATCGTGATTTTCGGATGTTTTGGGCCGTTTTCGTAATTTCCCAAGTTTGGGGTAATTACGTCCGTTGTCGAATTTTGAGCCTTTGGGTGGTCGGAATCGTGTGTTCTCTTAGCATTTGGATTCATCTTTGCGAGTACTTCGTAACTGTATTTTCGATTCATATTCATGTTAGGGTTTCGGGGTCGTTCGGATCGTCATTGTGGTTCTGTCGTAGTTTTCGGTTTGTATCCGAATCATTTCTTTTGCACTTGGAGGTTGCTGGACGGACCTATGCAAAACGGAGCAGAAAACGGCACTGCCGAGCGCCGTGTCTTGCGCTGGGTCGGCCAGGACCAGCAAGTCTGCCGAGACACGACGGAGAACCCGTGCAAGATTTGCGACGAGTGATGCGCCGTGTCGGATACGGCCGAGACACACGCGCAGCGTCTTGCGCCGGGTGTTACGCCGTGTCGGTCAGGTCGCGCACTGACCCGCAACATGGCGGTAAACACGGCGCTGGTTTGGGCCGTTTGTTGCGCCGTGTTCTGTACGGATATATATATATATATATATATGGCAGAGCAGTCGGGTTTCACTCGTTTTACTCACTTCTTTCTTCCTCTTTCGCGGTTGGAGACTTGTGGAGCATGGAGGCATGTTGTCATACATCCAATCCATGAAGTTTTTGAGTTCCTAATGTCGGTAAATCATCACATAACATCCTCCGATCGACCGAATCAAGGTTAGATTTCCTAAAAATCTAGTTTTTGGAAAATTGGGGAATTTGTTTGATTTCATCCATTTAATCCGTAGTAACTTAGAATAGTGATGTATTGATGATTTTTAAGCTATATTATATCGAATTCCTTGTTATTCCATGGTTGGATCGTATCGATTCGTTGTTTTTGTCGAGTTCTTAGTCGACGCCTTGAAGGTGTCCGACAAAAGGTCTTAGAGGGGGGATTGGGCGTTGTATGATTATTATCCATCGTACGATTGTTGATATATCATGGGTATGACTTAGGGACGAAATTCTTGTGAAGAACTCGAGTCGGAACCCTTCTGTTCGTTGTCTTCTTCAGGGTCCAAGCTTCCCGGTCGAACCGCGTTCTTCGGAGTATTCGGTAGCGGTTCGTAAGGCAAGTATTTTACTAAACGAATTGTGTCTTGTGAATAGGTACGTCGTGTTATGGTTGTGATGAATTTGGTTTACTTTCGTGAATATGCTTCGTAAGAATTAATTATTATGAATGATTGATGGTAGCGATAATACCCTCACTTAGCTAACGTCGTGGAATTGTGTTGGTCGTGTTGATCATCTAAGTTTGTGCCGGGCATGGTTGGTCGTTGTTGAGTTGTTGTGATGATTATGATAATTGTGTTGTTTTGGTTTACATACTTGATTATACATTTCGGTGTAATGTGGAATGTCTTGATATTTGATGATTATGAGTTGTGTCGTGTTGATGTGTGTGTGTGTGTGTTCCAGGTAGGGTCTGTCGAGGCCTCTGGAGTTCGGTACATGATGTGTACGAACAAGGTGTGTGATCTAGGTAGGGTCTGACGAGGCCTTTGGAGTTCGGTACATGATGTGTACGAACAATGTTTGTGGCCGGGTAGGGTCCGTCGAGGCCTTTAGAGCTCGGTACACGATGTGTACGAACAGTGTGTGTGGTCCGGGTAAGGTCCGTCGAGGCCTCCAGAGTTCGGTACATGATGTGTACGAACAACGATCGTATAACAGTAATTATTTGGATAACATTTTAAATATGGATCTCGGACTCATAATGATATATTATCTAGTGTGTTTTGAAACGAGAATCGGGTTAAGGCCCTAATGTTTACGAAACGGTTTTGTAAATTGGGACTCGAGGTCCAAAAGAATTTCTACTTCAAAAATCCCCGAGATGATGAGTTCCTTTTCAAACATCTCTTGCTTGAGTTCGAAATTTTAAAACTTCTCGGGAACATTTGATAATTGATTTCCGTATTAAATTCGTAGTTACTATATACTTGTTGCATTTCGTATCGCATTATCCTTGCACTAGTAAAACAGTGGAGTTTTACTGACCCCCGAGTAATCGGGGGGTGGATGTCTGTTTTGCGTCCAGGTACATGTAGGTTCGGGGAAGCAGTCACAGGATCGTCACAAGTGGATGACGAGTTGCGATACTAATTAAGAGTTGAGAGTTGTTTTGATTTTTGTTGTGTTGTCAGAGTTGATTACAGTCTTCCGCTGTATTGTGTTTCGGCCCCCATGTGGGTAGTGTTATTTTAGTCGGATCTGTTGATGGAGTTGTGTGACCTCATCGGTCAGTGTAATTTTGTGTAAGTGACCTCATCAGTCTGTATTAGTTTATTGTTTGACCCTGGCTGGGCAAACATTCGGTTGTTTTGTAAGGTTTAGCCTGGTAGATCCTCATAAAAAGGGGTCTACGGCGTGTAATATTTCTATATGGTTTTGGGGGTGTAACATTTATGGTATCGGAGCTTAGGTTGCGGAAACCTAGGCTGTCGGGTCAAGTCGAGTTGTGAGTTATCGAGTATGGTGTGGTTTTGTCATTCGAGATGTCGAGTGACAAGTTGAGTTGTGCGTAGTCACAATGTGTCGGGTATGTTGTCGGATGCGATTAGTATCGTGGGCGACCGTCATCTCCGTGCGGCCTGTGGACGTAAGTCTCTTCTTTTATGCGAAGTACCTGTGTATCATGATTTTATCTAAATGAGTTAATTGCGGTGCATTATTTTATTTGCACGGTGTTGTGAATATAGTTGTATTTAATACGTGTGACATATAGTATATGTATAAACTGGGCCTATTGTTGTTTTACCTTTGAACCACTGTGAGGGGTGGTATGGTGTGAAAATTGAGAACCTTGATGGGTTTCGAATAAGGTATCGACGATTGAGTTCGTGAGAAACTCCGAGGAATAGTTTTGTTGTATGTTTAAACTAGATGCTGTGAGATGTATTCAATTGGATTGTGCATGTTGGACTGTATTCCTTTTATCCGCTGCATGAGTTCTTTTGTAATGGCTTTCGGTATTTTACCGATTGAGTTTTATTTCGAAAATTGATTCCCTTAACCGAGTTTTTGGCATTATGGCGTTGATCGTTTTGGCGAAATTCTTATGACGGTATTTAGTATTTTGTAAATGGCTTTCGTGAGTTTTTAAAATATCACTGTCATCGGCCTTTTTGGCGTTTTTGTAAATGGTTTTTAGCCTGGTGAGTTCCGGCACGGGACCCACGGCGCTATAATGTTCCGTGTAATTATCTGAAATTTTTGGGCATTCTACCCAATTGAATTATCTTTGAAAACCTTAAGTATCTTAGAAAATAAATTTCGAGACGTACTTTTAAAATGAATTATTTTCTCGTGGTACATCCAAGGTGCCACAATATGTTTCAAAATTCTTCTACCTCGAGGACCAAAATGTTTTGAGATATTTCCAATGTTTTAGAAACACTTTTACTTAGACCCGAGGGTCGAATATTTCCGAAAATTTTTCACGAAAAGAAAGTGTCCTCATTTTTATCGAATGCGAAATGGTTTTCCAAAGTCTCGATAACGATGTTTCACGTTTATACTTTTTTTTGAAGGGTGATACTCAAGATCAATCGGTGTTTCCAAAATTAATTTCAAAAGGGGTTTTTTATTTTTTTTAAAAACCTATCAATTCCCGTTTGCATTTGGAAACGTATGTATGATGTTTGCTTTGTCGTTATGATGTTAACTTCCGAATATGATCGAATTGGTGGCATGAACGTTGAGGCGTTGCCAGGTATTTGTAGTACTAGCCCTCTGTGAGAAGTGTGAACTGGTATTTACTATTTGTCGCCTCGTGGTGATTTGCGTGTTGTCGCACGAGTGTGAGCTGTTGAAGCTTGGGTTTATACGTTTGGGTACATGTGTGATTGTTTCATGATGTTTGTAATTATGTGCTGGTTATCGTTCGGGCCGTTGAGGTCGCCGAACGATACCGTCGTTGCTGTAGTGTTTGTGTGTGTATTACTTTACGATGGTAATCGTTGTATATGATATGTGTTATGATTCTTTGTTGTGCTGAGTTGGCATCTCCGCTATGTTGTTTTGCGATGTTATGCCCCATTGTATCTAGCATTTGTATATTCGGTATGCCGAGCCGAGGTGTTTCAACCGTGATGTGCCGGGGCATGCACGTGTAAATTGTCCTTCTCGTCAGTAACGCGTTTCTAGTGAGGACTCGAGGGACACCGAATTCAGTTTTGCAAATTGGCTACCGAGACTTTCGGAGTTCGCGCTTCAGCACAGATATCAGGATCGGCTCTGAGAGGCCCATGGGAGATTTTCCTGTCGGTTGTTTTTTTTGTGTTGTTACCTTTTTTCTGTTGTTGTGAGTTGCGGGGACGACATTTCTTTTATAAGAGGTCGGATGTAATACCCGTACTATATTTGACTTCTGCAATTTCTCCTTCTAACCTCTATCGACTTGCACGTGTTTGTCTATACTTTTTGAACTTGTTTGATGTCTCAGTTGTCATCGTTCGAACTGGTTGTGACCTTGTTTCATATTGATCTGTTTATCATCATGACTTTTCCGAGTTCGGTTCGATTCTTGTGAACCTTGTTTGGAAGTAACATCTTTCACTTTCTACCAGTTCTTTTAATGTCTGGAGTTGAAGTGGGGACTTCAGAGTCATTGTTCGACTGTTGTCATTCGATCATTGTTGTTCGATCGTTGGTGTTCGATCGGGGTTGTCTGACTGTTGTTGCCTCATCTCGTACTCCGAAGAATTGTCGTTCACCGTTAGTCAACTGTTTCGAGTGTGGCCAAGTGGGTCACCGATCCGTGCATTGCGAGACGATAGCTGAGATATTTGGGGATTGAGGTTGCGTATCTGCTCCGAAAGGACACAGAAATGCCTAGTGTAGTTTTTGAGGACTTCGGCGTAGTCCGAATTGTTTGTGGTTGTCCCTGTGGATCGTTTGTGTGTTTATTTCCGTTTTCTTGATTGTAGTGTT
The DNA here is from genome assembly GCA_033398695.1 of Orobanche coerulescens. Classification (NCBI taxonomy): domain Eukaryota; kingdom Viridiplantae; phylum Streptophyta; class Magnoliopsida; order Lamiales; family Orobanchaceae; genus Orobanche; species Orobanche coerulescens. Next base: position 100,397,542 of record CM065816.1, on the reverse strand, counting down.
TCCTTGTAATGGGTGCTTTGTGTTCTGTGATTGTTAGGATAATCGACTTGGTTGTATTATCTGTTTGATGACGCTTGTCACTTGTTGGTTTTATTATGTCTTTATCGGTGGCGTTGTGTTGGTCGTCGTGGAGCGTGTTTTCACGACGTATGTCCCTTTGCGTTGCTTGTAACGTTTTGCCGTTGGGCATAAGTTACACGTTTCTTGTGTATCTCGTTGAGTTTTCCTGGTGGGATATTGCATCTCCCTACTTATTTTATGTTTCGGGACGAAACTTCTTTTAAGGAGGGTAGTATGTAATATCCGCAATTTTGATTTCCGGTAATTTCTTTTTTTTCGGCGGAAGTCCATTTTGACGACTCTTTGATGACCGTATTATCATTCTGAGAATGATTAATTCTGCAATTTTTGTCATCCGAGTTCGTTTCGGTATTGTTTTGTTGAGTTCCGTGTTTTGTTAACGACTTTTCCGCACTCGAGTTTGATTCTTGTGAATCTCGTTCGAAATTACTGTTTCGAGTTTCCCGTAAGTCCGTTTGACTTTTTTAGACGTGTTGTGAACTTCGGTTCGGTTATTCGATCACGTATCGTGATTTTCGGATGTTTTGGGCCGTTTTCGTAATTTCCCAAAGTTTGGGGTAATTACTTCCGTTGTCGAATTTCGAGCCTTCGGGTGGTCGGAATCGTGTGTTCTCTTAGCGTTTGGAGTCGTCTTTGCGAGTACTTCGTAACCGTATTTTCGATTCATATTCAGGTTGGGGTTTCGGGGTCGTTCGGATCGTCATTGTGGTTCTTTCGTAGTTTTCGGTTTGTGACCGAATCATTTCTTTTGCACCTGGAGGTTGCTGGCCGGACCTGTGAGAAACGGCACTTCCGAGCGCCGTGTCTTGCGCCGGGTCGGACAGGACCAGCAAGTCTGAGGAGACACGACCGAGAACCCGCACAAGATTTGCGCCGGGTGATACGCCGTGTCGGATATGGCCGAGACACACGCGCAGCGTCTTGCGCCGGGTGTTGCACCGTGTCGGTCAGGTCGCGCACTGACACGCAACATGGAGGTAAACACGGCACTGGTTTAGGCCGTTTGTTGCGCCGTGTTCTGCACGGATATATATATGCCAGAGCAGTCGGGTTTCACTCGTTTTTCTCACTTCTTTCTTCATCTTCCGCGGTTGGAGACTTGTGGAGCATGGAGGCATGTTGTCATACATCCAATCCATGAAGTTTTTGAGTTCCTAGTGTCGATAAATCATCACATAACATCCTCCGATCGACCGAATCAAGGTTAGATTTCCTAAAAATCTAGTTTTTGGAAAATTGGGGATTTTGTTTGATTTCATCCATTTAATCCGTAGTAACTTAGAATAGTGATGGATTGATGATTGTTAAGCTATATTATATCGAATTCCTTGTTATTCCATGGTTGCATCGTATCGATTCGTTGTTTTGGTCGAGCTCTTAGTCGACGCCTTGAAGGTGTCCGACAAAAGGTCTTAGAGGGGGGATTGAGCGTTGTATGATTATTATCCATCGTACGATTGTTGATTTATCATTGGTATGACTTAGGAACGAAATTCTTGTGAAGAAATCGAGTCGGAACCCTTCCATTCATTGTCTTCTTCGGGGTCCGAGCTTCCCGGTCGAACCGTGTTCTTCGGAGTATTCGGTAGCGGTTATTAAGGCAAGTATTTTACTATACGAATTGTGTCTTGTGAATAGGTACGTCGTGTTATGGTTGTGATGAATTTGGTTTGCATTCGTGAATATGCTTCGTAAGAATTAATTATTATGAATGATTGATGGTAGCGATAATACCCTCACTTAGCTAACGTCGTGGAATTTTGTTGGTCGTGTTGATCATCTGAGTTTGTGCCGGGCATGGTTGGTCATTGTTGAGTTGTTGTGATGATTATGATAATTGTGTTGTTTTGGTTTACATACTTGATTATACATTTCGGTGTAATGTGGAATTGGCTTGATATTTGATGATTATGAGTTGTCGTGTCGATGTGTGTGTGTGTGTGTTCCAGGTAGGGTCTGACGAGGCCTCTGGAGTTCGGTACATGATGTGTACGAACAAGGTGTGTGATCCAGTTAGGGTCTGACGAGGCCTCTGGAGTTCGGTACATGATGTGTACGAATGATGTTTGTGGCCGGGTAGGGTCCGTCGAGGCCTCCGGAGTTCGGTACATGATGTATACGAACAGTGTGTGTGGTTCGGGTAAGGTCCGTCGAGGCCTCCAGAGTTCGGTACATGATGTGTACGGGCAGTGTTTGTGGTCCGGGTAAGGTCCGTCGAGGCCTTCGGAGTTCGGTACATGATGTGTACGAACAGTGTGTGTGGTCCGGTTAAGGTCCATCGAGGCCTCCAGAGTTCGGTACATGATGTGTACGAACAACGATCGTATAACAGTGATTGTTTGGATAACATTTTAAATATGGGTCTCGGACTCATAATGATATATTATCTAGTGTCTTTTGAAACGAGAATCGGGCTAAGGCCCTAATATTTACGAAACGATTTTGTAAATTGGGACTCGAGGTCCAAAAGAATTTCTACTTCAAAAATCCCCGAGATGATGAGTTCCTTTTCAAATATGTCTTGCTTGAGTTCGAAATTTTAAAACTTCTCGGGAACATTTGATAATTGATTTCCGTATTAAATTCGTTGTTACTATTTACTTGTTGCATTTCGTATCGCATTATACTTGCACTAGTAAAACAGTGGAGTTTTACTAACCCCCGAGTAATCGGGGGGTGGATGTCTGTTTTGCGTCCAAGTACATGCAGGTTCGGGGGAGCAGTCACAGGATCGGCACAAGTGGATGACGAGCTGCGATACTAATCAAGAGTTGAGAGTTGTTTTGATTTTTGTTATGTTGTCAGAGTTGATTACAGTCTTCCGATGTATTGTGTTTCGACCCCCATGTGGGTAATGTTATTTTAGTCAGTTCTGTTGATGGAGTTGTGTGACCTCATCGGTCAGTGTAATTTTGTGTAAGTGACCTCATCGGTCTGTATTATTTTATTTTTTGACCCTGGCTGGGCAAACATTCGGTCGTTTTGTAAGGTTTAGCCTGGTAGATCCTCGTAAAAAGGGGTCTATGGCGTGTAATATTCCTATATGGACCGACCTCCGTAACCGTGTCTTTATTTGCGAGGGACATTCCATCCTTAGGTATGTCCCGCGACTCACTTTATTGTTAGGGTCCTCCATTAGGGTGCACCCGCCTTGTGTTTGAACGAAAGGCGAGCGGTCTTGGTCTGGAGGAGTCCTTGCACGAGGCCAACGACGGTACTATCTTTAAAAATTCACAAAGACTAATAAAATCCATTTATCAAAAACAGTCGTAAAAACTCATTTGAAATCACAAGGCCAAACGGCCGACACTCAAAAGCTTAGAAAACGATTTCCAAAGTAACCTCAGTTACCAGATACCAAAAGAGCATTTCAAAATACTCACGCAGTGGAAAAAGACCAACCATAAAGATACTCTAGCAGCGGAATACAAGAACCAATCAAGAAACTCAATGCACAAAACATGTCCTAGCCAGTATCCTCCGGGAAGCTCATCTCTTCACGACCGCTACAAGCTCGATACTCCAAGAACCTAAAAAGAAATCCCACGACGGGGTCAGCCATAATATCCAACAATGATAACCGTCACATCACATTAATAATTACATACCAATGAGAATACAACATAAGAATACGACCAACGTAATCTTACCGCCATAACTTTACTTACTCAAGTAATTCTCATCAGAATAACCATTATCACATTTCACATCTCGTACTCGATTAACCAATAAACTCGAACATAATATCTGTATTGTACCTCAAACAATACTCAAGATTCTCAAACTATCATCACCAACTCGCGATATGGAAATATACCAGTTCTGACCAATACGATCCATCGAATAACATCATCAAATCCCAAGACGATAACCGATTGTCCATCAAAGACAAATACCAAAGGAAATGAACATACCTCAAGATATGAAGTGCCACGACAATCATATCAGTCTAATCCGAGATCAGATCAATGCAATACGGACACGGTCCTAACACAATACCTACAAATACATACTCATATGACCACGTCAATATGTTCAAAACAATAACAACAATGTATACTCAATGGAAATTCCATGATCCAGCACCCTCAGCATAGATCCCAAGATGATCCTACTAGATCAACATGAGGTGAATAACCAACAATATACATACAACAACACATATAAAACCAACGGTGCGAATCCACATGATTCCATCAACACAAGACTGGGTAATCCAATGATCCAGCGCCCTCAGCATAGATCCCAAGATGATCCCGTCGGACAAACACGAGGTGGAAAAACCCGTCCAATGATCCAGCGCCCTCAGCATAGATCCCAAGATGATCCCGTCAGACCAACACGAGGTGGACATCTGATCCAGCACCCTCAGCATAGATCACACGACCCCATCGGATCAACACAACACAGACAACATAATTATGCATACACATATGCAAATCAAAATGTTCTTCAACATGAACAACAGAACATGAACGACAATATGACAAATCAACTAAGACGACCTCATGTTCGACAACATGAATGACAATATGCATGATCAAATCGCTAACACTAACTGAATTGATATAAGATACATGCCCCGAGTCCTTCGGGAGAAATCTCGATATCAAACCATCACCGACGATTATCCCAAATGCCCGGCGATCCAAACGTACCATGGACTACAGATACACATATCCTCGTCTTTACCATAATGTAACCTCGATACTCGAATATGCCAATAACCGAAATAAATCATATACATTATGATTTAACTCCCATGATCGGAAAAACAACAGAAAATCTAAATCTCCAGAATTTGCAGTAATAATCATCGCTATATGCATTATAAACGAAATGAAACTGAAACCATTTATTAAACATTATAACTGAGCAAGTAATAACCTGCCTCGATACCGATGCGATGATGATGAAGCCGCTACCAGTCACAATGCCTTCGTCTACGAGCTCCTCGACCCCGAGCGAAGCAATTCACGAACATACTCGAACGTGACCGCAATATATGGTTATACTCACCGATCAATAATCTCAACCTATCGAAGTAATCAAATAACACATATCCGATAACAATTAACAACCGACATGACCAACCAAATCATCTCAACGATTCAACAATATATACAATGCAAACTACAACTCGATGATCATAACCAATCAATACAACCGATCAATAAACCCCAAAGGTTCCACAATATCTCGATTAGACACAAGTCCGGACAATCCAACTCAAACAATTACGAACTCAAAACCACAACACGATTCATAATCCGATTAATTCAACATACGATCGTCTTGCTATGTTAAATTCATCAAAATTTCCTCAAGAACACTAAGGGATTCGAACTCATGTTCATAACCATTAAAACAACATAACTCGATATCTTTTAACATGAAGATAATCTTCCAATTCGTAATCCAAGTTATGAATCATCGTATTCTTCAATATACACTCTACATAAAAATGGTAGGTTTCGCTTCTCCTAGACCCAAATTCCTAAAAATTGAAAGGGCATAAGATTGATAAAGATTTATCAAAAGAATACTTTTTAATTGTACAAGTATAATGGAACTCCATGGATACTTAAATTTTGGTGTGGGATTTTCCTGTAATATAGTTCTACACTCATTGGCCACTTCCACTATTTCATATTCTTCGATCTTCCTATGGTGTGACAAAATATCTTTCGTAAATTTTACATAGAATAGCATCTGCTCTAGAGCACCTGCAAATAGAACATGGATGTGTAAAAGTATATCAATAAATTAAGAAGATTGCTTGTCTAGTTCTTGCTTTTACCATCAATTTGGAAACAACACTACTGGCACATAAATAGGAGTAGTAGTTGGAAATAATATTGACTTGGGCTTTGAGGAAGTATCGATCTATATTGGCTTACATTCCTCCTCATTTACCTCTTTCTCAAAATTCTTCTTCTTGGGTTGCTCATGTAATTCTTTCACACTTCTTAATCCAATGGCTTGCACATTATCGTCAGGGTTCATTTTGTGGTACTTGGCATTGCACCTTGGGGTCATCTAGTTAATAAATTAGTGATTGGCCCATTTAGACCTCCAAGTTCCAGATTAAAGCAGAATGGTTCTGCAATGTTTTTTCCATCGTGTCATGAATTGACTCTTATTTGCTGCCATTTGAGTCAATACATCTTCTAAGTAGATCTTTTGTTAAAGGGTCCTTTTGATGTGGATTGACATTTTGGGGTTGTGGTGGCTTGTCAAAAGCTTGTCCATGTTACAGTTCAGGCCATAAATTCAAAACGCAGCGCAAATAAAATCACATAAACCGTACTCATCCAAACTCCTAAAGAGATCAAAACAACCAATTACAAAATTCAACATGTTAAATTAAGACAAATATAGATACAAGATTAAAAATAAGGAACAAGGGTGAAAAGAAATCAGTTGAAGAATCTCTAAATCTTGATCCAATCCTTGTAGTTGATCTCCTCTGATGTGTTCGAATCCTTCTTTACTGTGTTTTACAACCTCTTTCAGCCTCCTAAGACTTAATAATCCTGAAATATGGCCTTTACGTTCCTTTTATAGCCACCAAATAGGATCCACGGCTGTTGCACCGCATCAAATTCTTCAAATAAGGGTACTGGCACTGCCTAGTGACACGATCATGTAAAACTGCTCTAGAACTCGCAATTTCATCTAGATTGTAACACGATCAGGGTGACAGCTTTGTCATGACATGACCAGCATCGCTTGATGCTGTTGGGATTCGGTGCCTAAAACCAAGGCCCAGTGGAAGCGGTAAAATGAAAATTAATTCGATCTGAATCCATATGAGGATCGATCGAGCTACGTATATACAAATATATATAAACGAAAAACAAGAGTTATAAGAAACTCACCCTTAAAGTCCGTTGATTAAATGGTAACCTTTTCTTGAGCTATTCCCCAAGCTTTGATTGATCTCTACGAATCCAATCCACTCAAGCTCTTGAACGATCCAACGCCGAAAGCACCACGTCTCTACTTGCCACACGCCGGAAAAATGACCGGAATGACAACACTCGATTAACCACTAAGGTTACGGCTAGAATGAAGTGATGAAGCCTTTTATTATTGCACTCTAAGTGTATAATATTTATCTCTCAATGTATCTTGAATTTTCTCCAAGAAAACTCAAGAACAAGATGAAGAACAAGATGAAGACAATTGAGAAAACTTTTTCTCTCTCTCAAGACTATAACTCACGGTTGGAATTGTGTTGGTTGGAGAAGTGAGGAATAGTCTTCAATATATTCTTGTTCCAAATCCCACAAAATCAACTATACCTTATTATTATAAGAGATGTGATATCTCTTAGGTGATTAGTCTTCACCCACCAAAGGAAGACAAAGACTAAAGGTAAGAGATCAAAAGTGGGGCCGGCCTCTAGAAGGAATCCGACAAGTTTGGTTCGTTTCGGACTCCCGAGAGTCCAAACAGATAAACTCCGATTCCATTCCGATGTATTCATATCGATTAATTAATCCAATTAATTAATCATATTAAACACATAATAACATAATTAATTTATCCAGGAAATAATTATATTCATGAATTAAATTAATCACCCGGTAATTTATTTAATTAATTAGGCCGTAAATTAATTTATCCAATAAATCAATTTAGACATCCAATGTCTCAAATTTGATATCCAATATCTAATATTCATAATGAGAGATTAAGCTCGATTCATTCCGTCGTCAATCTTATTGCGCGACTCGGTAGGTTCGTCTCAGTCAGCAATGGGAGGAACCAAAGAGTAGTAGCACCACCTAGCCAGCCTGGCGGCCTACACTGTACCCCAACTCAGAACGAATGATTGGGATCATTCAAGAACCATTCTGCCGTGAATACCAGTATACGTATAAACCCTTCTTTCAAATGTCCCAATCAAGTTATAGGGTCACTGTCAGTCAAACCCAATTTGTACTTGACGCTATGCATGTGTTAATGCAAATTGAGATCATCGAGCTGTCGTGTATCTAATACAACTAGATCCAATGCTTTGGCCAAAGACTTATGATCTCATTTCCCAATAACCGCATAGGACATGTAACCCGCTCACTAACGGGAGAAAGAATTCAATCTTGGTATTCAGTAGGACCTGCTACTTGCCCGTCAAGATGCACGTTGAGGTTGACCCCCGCCTTCCGGTTTACAGGGTCGAACTACTCTAATGAAAATCTTGACATCACAAGCACATCCCTACTAAATCCTCAAGTCGAAGGTTCACAAATACCTATCACAACCTTTAGATTCCGTCATTGACTGTCCCGGAGTGAAATCCATGTGACGAATCGAGGGTGAGTCGGTTCGAGTATACTAATCCAATTAGCATACCTATAACGTGTGATCCCACTAACCATTAGCGTTCGATAGGCACTCTCCAAGTCAAAGAACACGTAATACAAGTCTTCACATAAACTTAACGCCCAGTCAAGTTTCATCGACTTGCGAACGATAAAGTATTTGAGCTATAAACCTTTCCAGTGCCGACCCCCTTATCCAATAAGGAGTGGAACATTTTGCTCTCAAATACACGGACTAGTTTCTATATGTATATTTACGAGTTAGGAATGCCAGTAACTACCAGTAAATAAAGAAACATCCATTGCCTTATATTAATGATTTACATAATTACAAGTACAATGTCCTCACTCAATCATCCTATGAGTGGCATTCGAGGGCATACTCCTAACAATCTCCCACTTGCACTCAATGCCACACACTATGGTATCTAATACCCATGTTCTCCAGATGACGCTCTAAGCTAATCTGAAAAATTGGCTTAGTCAGTGGATCAGCGACGAAGTCGGCTGACTCTACTCTATGCAGCACAATGTATCTATTTGCGAACAAATACTCTGACGAGATGATACTCTTTCAATATGTTTGGTACTGTTGTGAAACCTCGGCTCCTAGGCCTGTGCAACCGCTCTGGTAGTATAGTACAAAGTGTCACGAGAAGTTTACCTAGTAACTTCTTAACCTTTCCTTTGGAGGCCTCCGAGTCCGCTTTATACTCAGCCTAACTGGTGGAATCAGCAGTCGCGCTATACTTGGCACTATGCCAAGATACTACTCCTCCATTAAGAGTAAATGTAGCCAGAAGTATAAATAGAATCGTCTTTCTGTCCTTGGAAGTCCAATACAGTGAATCCCGTCACATTCAGTTCTCCACCACCACATATAAGAACCAGATCTCTAGTCCTTCTAATGTACTTGAGAACATTCTTTATGGCGGTCTAATGTTCCCAAAGTGGGTTAGCCCGAAACCTACTTACCATTCTACCAGCATGCGCAATGTCAGGTCTCGTACACAATAAAGCATATGTAAGGCTACCCACTTCCGAAGCATATGGTATATAACTCATTTCCTTTCTTTGTTCCTCACTATGAGGACACATCTTCAAGGTGAGTTTTATTCCATGTCGCATCGGAAGGATCCCTCTTTAAGATCTAATCTATACTGGGGGCTTGGGAAAAACTTATCATTCTCTTCGATCTATCCCAGTAGAGTTGAATCCCAAGAATATAGGTTTCTTCTCCCAAGTTTTTCATGGAGAAATTACTCGAAAGCCAATCTTTCACATAACTGAGCATTCCCACATCATTTCCTATTAGTAGAATCTCATCTACATATAGTACTAAGAATGAGATCTTGCTCCCACTAACCCTCTTGTATACACAAGGTTCCTCTTCATTTTGCACGAAGTCAAACTCTTTGACCGTCTCGTCAAAACAAAGGTCCCAACTACATGAAGACTGCTACAATCTATATCATGGAGTCTACATCCACCATTGCTAGGTCATTGGTCGCGGGTCGATCTCTTGTTTATCACCTGGAACCTCGTGGAAACCCAGTTCCTCCAAGTGCATAAAACTATACCTCTCAGGTAAATGATATACCCTGCTAGACCTACGAGGTTGTTGTACTTGTGTTTCAGAAGGTTCGGTTCCATTTTCTTGCACAGGTGTCTCCTGAGTAGTTTCATTGTATTCTTCGAAAGATATATTTCTTCCTGTTCCGCCTTCCTGAATGAACCTCTTCTTCCAGGAAGTGTGCTTGTAAAGCTACAACAATCTTTCAATCTTCGGACATGTAGAATAGATATCCCATCATCTCATACGGGAATCCAATGAAACATCCCTTCGCGGACCGAGCTTCCAACTTCTCCACCTTAGTCTTCTTGACATAGGCGGGACATCCCCAAATCCTAATATGATTAAGACTTGGTTTCCTGCCCTCCCACATCTCATGTGGAGTTTTAGGAATGGATTTGGAAGGACATCTGCTCAAGATGTAGGCGACAGTCAGGAGTGCATACCCCCACAAGTAAATTGGTAAGTCAGTATAGCCCAGCATGGAACGGACCATGTTCAACAAGGCCCGGTTCCTTCTTTCTGACACACCATTTTACTGAGGAGTACCCGGAGTTGTTAGTTGTGATACTATTCCATGTTCCTTAAGGAACTCGTCAAACTTCGTACTCATATACTCGCCACCTCGGTCCGACCGAAGTGCTTTGATATGATTACCAGTTTGTTTCTCGACTAGGGCCTTGAATTCCTAGAATTTCTCAAAGGACTCGGATTTATGTTTCATTAAGTATACATAACCATACCTAGTATGATCATCTATAAACGTAATAAAATATTGATGTTCGTCACATTCTGCTTCCAAAACACCACATACGTCAGTATGGATTAATCCCAGTTTATCAGCGGCTCTTTTAAAAGTCCCTATGAAGGGGGAATTAGGCTCTATTCTTTTGGGTGAATGAATCGAATCGAATGAATCAATCGAATGGATCTGAATCGAATCGAATCGAATCGAATGGACTGAACTAAATCGAATCAAATATATATTAAGTGTAAATAATAATAATAATAATAATGATAAATAATAATAATAATAATAATAATAATAATAATAATAGTAATTAACAACAACAACAATAATAGTAATACTATTAGTAATAATAACAATAATAATAATTAAGATTAATAATAATAATAATAAGAAGAAGAAGAACTGAAATTTAATCGAATCGAATCGAATCGAAATCGAATGGACTCGAAGGCCCAATCGAATCGAATGGACTCGAATCGAATCAGGCCCGAATCGAATCGAAAATCGAAAAATAAGTCCAAAAGAACAGGGCCTTAGTCATTTTTCCATTAAGGCAAGATTCACAAGTAGGACAGGGATCTGATCCCAATGGACCCATAAGTCCATCGTTTTCCATCTTGTAAACCTTGATCTGACCAACATGACCAAGTCTTAGATGCCATTTCAAAACTTGATTGGTTTCATCCCTACCACGTTTTATAGTCATAGTATTCAAAACTACTTTGTTGCTGAGATTTAGATGATACAATCCATTTAACAATGTAGCAGTACCCACTAGTTTATTTCTGAAATAAATTTTGCAGGAACCATCACCAATGAAAAATGAAAAGCCTTTTCGGTCCATGACCAGAATTGATACAATGTTTTTATGCCCCTTGGGCAAAACAAGTACATCTTCTAAAGTCAAAACAAAGCCGGATTCTAAACCCAAAAGAAGTGATCCTATGTCGGTTGCCTCGACACTATGCCCTCTTCCGACTGTGATCATAACTTCTCCAGCTCCAACCTTCCTACTTTGTTCCAGATCCTGATTCACGGTACAAATATGAGAACTAGCACCAGAATCCAGTATCCAGGAAGTAGAAAATACAGTAGCAGAACAATTTATTTCCAAAACTAAAAGTTCTGTACCTGAAGTGCCATGAAGAATCGGACAGTCTCTAGCCCAGTGGCCCAGCTCACCGCACTTAAGATAGGCATCTTTCTTCTTCTTGCCTTTTAGAACCATCGGGGCCTTGCCCTTTCCCTTAAGGTCCTTAACTTGTGGTCCAGTCTGCTTCTTGGTCTTTTTCTTCTTATTCTTGGACTTCCGAGATCCAGAAGAAATCACATGGGCAGACTCCTTCATCCGCGGAGTCTTCACCTGAGACTGAGCGGTCACAAGTTTGTTCATTAGCCCAGCTAAGTTACATGCAATCTCATTGCAGTTGAATTTCATAACAAACTGTCGAAGGATTCAGGGACAGACTGTAGGATAAGGTCAGTTTGGAGAGAAGTATCCATTTTAAAATCAAGAGCCTCCAATCTCTCGATCATGGATATCATTTTGAGGACGTGTTCCCCAGCCTTCTCACCTTCCTTCATCTTTGCACCGAACAGTTGCTTGGATATCTCATATCTAGCAGTTCTGATGTGCTCACCATAAAGTTCGGTTAAGTGAGATAGAATCTGCCTAGCAAAAGTCATTTTATCATGAGATCTCTGAAGCTCATTAGACATGGAAGCCATCATATAAGCACGGACTTTCACGTCATCCTTAACCCACTTTTCATGGTTTTCAATCTCTTCTGGATTGGCTCTGGTCCGCACAGGAGGCGCAGGAATGTCCGTCTCCAAGACGTATCCCAGTGTCTCTATACTGAGGACGATCATTAGATTGCGGAGCCAATCCACAAAGATAGGTCCGATTAAGGTGTTTTTTTTGAGTAGAATTGCGAGTGGGTTCATTGTCATATTGAGAGTTATGTTTGCATTCAGTACGACAGATTAATTAGTGACTCGTTCAATTATGTTATGAGTGTAGAATTAAGGTCTTTTCTATTCTTGTTACCCAGCTCCCACTATTTTTATCGGAATAACACACTCCCATGTGAAATCCGGAAGTATCGTCACTCTACTTCATAGTGGTGATCGAGTTCTTTATAAATCTTAATAGAGGGCAACCGATCAGGTTTCTAGTCTATTAATTTTCATAAAGTGGTGTCCAACACCAACCCATCTAATGGATGATACAATCTTGTTTTTCCCCTTGTTCACACCCCTCAACCTATACGATTTATATGGTTCGTGAACAAGTTAAGTTTATACCATCGACGCAAATCAGTTTCACAATTGAATCTTATCCGGCAACTATCAGGTTTCTAGGGATAAAATTTGCTCCAACCGAAGGCATCCAATGCGCTCCCGGTAATTTATCCGTCCTCCCCGAACAACTACCCCGATAACTCGGAAGCATAGCACATCCAGTTTGGATTTCAATTTCCCGAAAGCTCGATGGAGGGAAGGAAAACATTGAAACCTTATAAACTTAATAATTTGTTGTGGGAGAATTATCGCGATTAATGTTACACTTCGCACATTAATCATTTAAGCGCGTTTGTGGCATTCATACAATATGAAACAACCATTCACAACCTAGTTGCGACCAACATGTGGTTCATGAACCGTTCCTAGAAAACAAAAACTTCGTAATTTAATTACAAGTCTTCGTCTTGAATCTTCGTCTTCTCGAAACGGATCTTCCTCTGGTCTTCGTCATTACATATAAATTTTACATTGAAAATTTCATCCTAGATACAAATATTTCTAGTAAAATAAATAGGCTCAAAACGGCATTTACAACCCAATCGAATAAAACGAACGATTCAAAACTAAGTCCACGAACCACATCCCCATTAAAAAGCATTCATCCAATAAATACTATATAAATGGAAAGCGTGGAGATACATTGATCCAATCAACAATACGAACCGATCCAATCGATTCACACAATCGGTAATATGATAACGTTCAAAATAATTCGGTCGACCATAAATATTCCAATTAATCAAATTTCCCTTATAAAATGAAATACCATAAATCATTTTCATCATATTAAATCTAATTTAACATGCGGGAGATTAATTTTCAAGAATACACAAAAAAATCGAGCCGGATGAAAACTGGCCTGCCTGGCCGAGTCACTGCCGGCAGCCTACCGGCCAGACACGGCCCGTGTCGCCTGACACGGTCGGGTTGTGCCGGCAGTGTCCTAGACATTCCTGCCAGACACGGTCGAGTCACCTCTGGAAGCACGCCGGCCAGACACGGCCTGTGTCGGCTGACACGATCGGGTCTGCCTGGCAGTGGCCTGACCAGACTGACGGACACGACCGATTCACCCAGGACACGGTCGAGTCACTCTCGGCCACAATGCACATTTTGACCAAAAAATCGCCCGACGACGATTCGGGGCTAGATTTTCGACCGGATATCCAATATCAATATTTTCCGACTTTCATATCTTCAATATAAATCATATTTCCCAGAAATTTAAGATTTATATTTAGACATAAACTTACGAAAAATACAATTATTACGAACGAAAAACATACATTACGGTTATGTCTAAAATGATTCCAAATCATGCACCATTCAATCAAGCATTCCAAATGCTAATATCGTATATACGATCGCAAGACCTACGCTACGATACCACTGTTGGGATTCGGTGCCTAAAACGAAGGCCCAGCGGAAGCGATAAAATGAAATTAATTCAATCTGAATCCCTACGAGGATCGATCGAGCTACGTATATATGAATATGTATAAACGAAAAACAAGAGTTATAAGAAACTCACCCTTGAAGTCCGTTGATTAAATGGTAACCTTCTCTTGAGCTATTCCCCAAGATTTTATTGATCTCTACGAATCCAATCCACTCAAGCTCTTGAACGATCCAACGCCGAAAGCACCGCGTCTCTACTTGCCACGCGTCGGAAAAATGACCGGAATGACAACACTCGATTAACCTCTAAGGTTACGGCTAGAATCAAGTGATGAAGCCTTTTATTATTGCACTCTAAGTGTATAATATTTATCTCTCAATGTATCTTGAATTTTATCCAAGAAAACTCAAGAACAAGATGAAGAACAAGATGAAGACAATTGAGAAAACTTTTTCTCTCTCTCAAGACTATAACTCACGGCTGGAATTGTGTTGGTTGGAGAAGTGAGGAATAGTCTTCAATATATTCTTGTTCCAAATCCCACAAAATCAACTATACCTTATTATTATAAGAGATATGATATCTTAGTCTTTACCCACCAAAGGAAGACAAAGACTAAAGGTAAGAGATCAAAAGTGGGGCCGGCCTCTAGAAGGAATCCGACAAGTTTGGTTCGTTTCGGACTCCCGAGAGTCCAAACAGATAAACTCCGATTCTGTTCCGATGTATTTATATCGATTACTCAATCCAATTAATTAATCATATTAAACACATAATAACATAATTAATTTCTCCAAGAAATAATTATATTCATGAATTAAATTAATCACCCGATAATTTATTTAATTAATTAGGCCATAAATTAATTTATCCAATAAATCAATTTAGACATCCAATGTCCCAAATTAGATATCCAATATCTAATATTCATAATGAGAGATTAAGCTCGATTCATTCCGTCGTCAATACTATTGCGCGACTCGGTAGGTTCGTCTCAGTCAACAATGGGAGGAACCAAAGAGTAGTAGCACCACCTAGCCAGCCTGTCGGCCTACATTGTACCCCAACTGAGAACGAATGATTGAGATCATTCAAGAACCATTCTGTCGTGAATACTAGTATACGTATAAACCCTTCTTTCAAATGTCCCGATCAAGTTATAGGGTCACGGTCAGTCAAACCCTATATGTACTTGATGCTATGCATGTGTTAATGCAAATCGAGATCATCGAGCTGTCGTGTATCTAATACAACTAGCTCCAATGCTTTGGCCAAAGACTTATGATCTCATCTGCCAATAACCGCATAGGACATGTAACCTGCTCACTAACGGGAGAAAGAATTCTATCTTGGTATTTAGTAGGACCTACTAAATGTAACACCCCCAAAACCATATGGGAATATTACACGCCATAGACCCTTTCCACAAGGATCTACCAGGCTAAACATCCATAAACAACCAAATGCTTGCCCGGCCAGGGTCAAACATTAAAATGATACAAACCGTTATGGTCACTTACACGTGAATACACAGACCGATGAGGTCACACAACCCAATCGACAAAACTGACTTAAACAACATTACATACAATAATGAGCACAATTAATCAATCACATTGATCACCACAAAATCGTACATCACACGCACATAACACAATCTCAACACTCGCAACAACTATCATCAATCAACGACATATAACCAACATAACACACGTTCGGTATACAACACACTGCATAACCAAGTGTACAACCATCCTATATGCACGTCGCAATCCTGCACAAATGGCACAACGCCTAACACGTATACCAATATAACACTATTATCACAAAGCCTTCAAATTGCGGAAAACACAACCAACTCAAACGGAACATATTTACGAAGGCAAGCAAAATCATCATAAATCTCATACGTGATTACTAGTCGCAAGATACAAGTCGTATAATAAGATACTTGCCTTACTAACCGCTACCGAACGCTCCGAAGAACACGGTTCGACTGGGAAGCTCGAACCCCAAAGAAGGAAACGAACGGAAGGGTTCCGACTCGAGTTCTTCACAAGAATTTCGTTCCTAAGTCACAACGATATCAATTCAATCACAATTCTACGAAAACGTATAGAACTTCCCAAGTTCTACCCATTGAAGCATTTTATCGGACACCTTGAGGGCATAGTCCAATATAATCGTTTAACGGAGAAATACTCGAATTTTTTCCGCAAAAATTCAAGGGTGATGAATGATTTTGAGTATAAAACCATGTTCTAACAATAATCTGAACTAAAACGAATCAAATCGGCCAAAACATCAAGAAACCTCAAAAATTCCCAAAACCAAGAGTTTAGGTGTTCTTACCTTCGATCCGGGCGGAAGATGATGTTAGATATGAATCAAACTTCCTAAACATGTTGCTCTATGTCATATCCATCCAAATCCATCCATTATTGACGAAGAAACGCGAAAAAATGAAGAAAAAGGGTGAAAATGGCCGGATGACTCGGTCCAGGCCCTTAAATAGCCGACCCTGGCCGACCGCTTACGTACGTAATCGGCCATGGCCTACGTACGTAATCGGCCATGGCCGAACTCCCTGTACCCATTCTGCCGACATGTTACGTACGTAACCGGTAGGCTGTTACGTACGTAACAGGCCTTACGGCCGTTACTGCCGGGCCATTACGGCCGTTACTCGGCCAGGTGTGGCCAGCCAGGACTCGGTCGATCTGACGGTCCGAAAAATCCCGAAACTCAGACCTGAATGTAAAACGAAAACACGATTACGAAGTACTCGCAAAGGCGAATCCGAACACTAAGAGAACACACGATTCTGACCACTCGAGGGCTCGAAATTCGACAACGGAAGTAAATACCCCAAACTTTGGGAAATTACGAAAATGGCCCAAAACGTCGGAAATACACGATACACGATGCAAACACTAAACCAAAGCTTACAACATGAACAATAATGTTAAATGAACTTACGAGAAACTCGAAACAACAGTTTCAGACGAGATTTGCGAGAATCGAACTCAAGTGCGGAAAAGTCGTTTAAGAACACGGAACTCAACAAAACGATACCAAAATGAACTCGGATGGCAAAAAGTGCAGAATTAAATATTCTCAGAATGACGAAACGGTCAAAAGTGAGGCGTCGAAATGGACCTCCACCGAAAAATAAAAATTACCGGAAATCAAAATTGCGGATATTACATACTACCATCCTTAAAAGAAGTTTCGTCCTGAAACTTAAAACAGCTAGGGAGAAGCAATATCCCGACAGGAAAACTCAACGAGATACACAAGAAATGCGTAACTTTCGCCCATTGGTGAAACGTTACAAGCCACGCGAAAGAATATACAGCGTGAAAACACGCCCCACGACGACCATAACAACGCCACCGACAATGATTCAAAACAATAACGAGCAATTAACAACGCATCACATACCACATCACATGCACACATTTAATCAAAGAAACGTACGCGACAACAAGTCGCACCCGACTAAAACGGCTATGCGATAGAAACAAATAGAGTATCACGATAGAAATCATTCTGATTCTCATCAACAAGAAAATGTCCGGCGTCAAAACACAAACAAATCAAGATAACAGAAAACGAGAATACCGGATATTACATTCTATCCTATTAAAAATAAGTTTCGTCCCGAAACATAAAATAAAACATCATGGTAGAATTCAAACAAAACCAAAAAGTTCACGCAACAAATATCAATCTCTACACAAATTACAACACAAAGTATGATACACAACTACATCACTGGACACCACCAGGCCCTCCCCGAGTAGGAACAAAAGCCCGATTCCTGAAATCTTGGCAACGGTCTCACAATGCACCGCTTGGTGCCCCAGTTGGCCGCACTTAAAACAATTAACCGGTGGCGAATGACAATTCTATCTCGCATGGCCTACACGGCTGCAGTTAAAGCAAGTCTCCACACCGATCGTCTTACTCGCCTCCGGAGTGAGGTTCTTAGACTGGTCAACCGAACGAGGAGTGCTCCCAGAAGGAAAATGCAAAGCAACAGGCTCACAGATCTCACTTCTCTGGCCTCTTGAAAAGTTACTCGAGGTCTTCTGTCTCTTACTCTCCGAACCAGATTCCGTCACAGAAACGGCCATCTCAATGGCTAAAGCTCGGTCCTGATATTCCTTCAGGGTGGTACACATGAGCGGAGCCATACTCTCACGGATATGGGGTTTCATACGCATATTGATGTATTGGACCTTGTCCGCTTCACTTCTCACTTGATCACGAACATAAGCCAACTGTCGATTAAAATCGACTATCGCCTGGGATATCGACACATCTTGGGGCATAGTCGAGAAAAACTCAACGATCCTACATTCACGAACTGGCAACGGGCAATACTCCGCCTCCATGGCGGTCTTAAACTCAGCCCAAGTAGGTGTACGATCTACAGGCACTACAGCTTGCCACCAGTCTGTAGCTTCTTTGTCAAGCAAGTACTGAGCAATGGATACCCTCTTTTCATCCGGACAAGCTACAACATCAAAAGTTCTGTCCAACTGGAAGAGCCAGCGTTCCCAACCTAACGAGTCAGACGAACCCACAAAACGGGGCGACTGCATCCTCATCACATCTTGTAACCACTTACTAGCCCCATTATCCCCATCTGGGTTCTCATTCCGATGTACGACCTGATTCATCTGCACTAACTGATCAACCACCTGATGAAGGATGGTGGCGGTGCCAACGTCAACATTAACGCTAGCTGAATGAGAATGTCCCTGATCTGTACCGAGCTGATTGGTACTCGGCAAGGAGTGAGTCGCCCTCTCACGCTCCTGATTACGACTACCACCACGACCACGGCCTCGGCCTCGACCCCTCAGCATACTGAACGGGCAACCATTCAGAACAACAAAATAAATACCACATAATCAACATAGAGCAACAACCAGTAGCACAATAAAGTATTCATTCCAAGTCATCACACGAGTACACGAACTAACAATGCAATAAAAGACTTAAATTCATAAGTATTTCGCACGGTTACACCAACAGAGGTGCCCGACTTTTACCAAAATAAACACGGTCGAGACCACATACATGTCATTAAGACTAGACACTTGTAACATTCTTTAAAAAAATAATTCTTTTTTTTTCCGAGGTATTTGTTCAAATATTAATATTTTAAAATTCGCGAGTTTCGAAAGATTTTGCTGGGATGACATTTTGAAAACACTTTGTTTAATACCTCGGTCATTGAAGTGGGGAATGATACCTAACAACGTATCCCGCCACTTGGGCATACAACCCAGATTTTCTGATGAGAATAATAACATAGCAACTCACTGCACGACTTAACCTCAATACATAAACACATAACGTTCTAATTTACGGAAGCCAAAGTTGTTTTGCAAAACAGAAATTTTCCAAAATCCTTTAGTTCATAACCAAAATGACGGTAATATTTTCCAATGTCCGAAGTACTTCAAAACACATTTTTCAAATACCATCTGATGGTGTCATTTGAAAATACACGACCCATTTGTCAAAATTTAACAAATTTTTAAAAATCCATATAAATCGTGGTTTGACCGCACCACCAAAATATTTTCCAAAAATTAATTTCTACAAAAATTTTCAAACTGTAAAGTCCTTCAGAAAACATTCTCAAACTTACCCATAGCGGACAAAAATTACAACATTCCAAAAACAGTCAAATTTAAAACCACATACTCAAATGGCAACCAGGGTCGCCAATTCAATCAAATGCATCTCGTGGTATGAGGTTTAAACACACCACAAAATCATTCATCGGAGTTTCTCACAAACTCTACCGTCGGTACCTTTTCGAAACCCATCAAGGTTTACAACTTTCACATCATACCACACCACTCGGTGGTTCAAAGATAAAACAATAATGTGCCCAGTTCTATACACATACTATGTGCCACAAGTATTAAACACAACTATATTACACAATACTGTGTAAATAAAATCATGCACCGCAATTAACTCACTAAGATAAAATCGAGATACACAGGTATTACGCATAAAGGAGGAGACTTATATCCACGGGCCGCACGGAGGTGACAGTCGCCCACGATACTAATCTCGTCCGACAACATAACCGACACGTTGTGACTACGCACAACTCAATTTGTCACTTGACGACTCGAATGACAAGACAACACATTACTCGACAAATCACGACTTGACTCGACCCGACAGCCTAGGTTTCTGCAACTTAAGATCCGATACCATAAATGTAACACCCCCAAAACCATATGGGAATATTACACGCCGTAGACCCTTTCCACAAGGATCTACCAGGCTAAACATCCATAAACAACCAAATGCTTGCCCGGCCAGGGTCAAACAATAAAATGATACAGACCGTTATGGTCACTTACATGTGAATACACAGACCGATGAGGTCACACAACCCAATCGACAAAACTGACTTAAACAACAATACATACAACAATGATCATAGTTAATCAATCACATTGATCACCACAAAATCGTACATCACACGCACATAACACAATCTCAACACTCACAACAACTATCATCAATCAACGACATATAACCAACATAACACACGTTCGGTACACAACACACTGCATAACCAAGTGTACAACCATCCTATATGCACGTCGCAATCCTGCACAAATGGCACAACGCCTAACACGTATACCAATATAACACTATTATCACAAAGCCTTCAAATTGCGGAAAACACAACCAACTCAAACGGAACATATTTACGAAGGCAAGCAAAATCATCATAAATCTCATACGTGATTACTAGTCGCAAGATACAAGTCGTATAATAAGATACTTGCCTTACTAACCGCTACCGAACGCTACGAAGAACACAGTTCGACTGGGAAGCTCGAACCCCAAAGAAGGAAACGAACGGAAGGGTTCCGACTCGAGTTCTTCACAAGAATTTTGTTCCTAAGTCACAACAATATCAATTCAATCACAATTCTATGAAAACGTATAGAACTTCCCAAGTTCTACCCATTGAAGCATTTTATCGGACACCTTGAGGGCATAGTCCAATATAATCGTTTAACGGAGAAATACTGGAATTTGTTCCGCAAAAATTCAAGGGTGATGAATGATTTCGAGTATACAACCATGTTCTAACAATAATCTGAACTAAAACGAATCAAATCGGCCACAACATCAAGAAACCTCAAAAATTCCCAAAACCAAGAGTTTAGGTGTTCTTACCTTCGATCCGGGAAAAAGATGATGTTAGATATGAATCAAACTTCCAAAACATGTTGCACTATGTCATATCCATCCAAATCCATCTATTATTGACGAAGAAACGTGAAGAAACGAAGAAAAAGGGTGAAAATGGCCGGATGACTCGGTCCAGGCCCTAAAATAGCCGACCCTGGCCGACCGCTTACGTACGTAATCGGCCATGGCCTACGTACGTAATCCGCCATGGCCGAACTCCTTGTACCCATTACAGGCATGTTACGTGCATGCGGCGGTATTACGTGCGTGTCGGCAGTATTACGCACGTCGGGCGGCTGTTACGTACGTAACAGGCCTTACGTTCGTTACTGCCGGGCCATTACGGCCGTTACTCAGCCAGGTCTGGCCAGCCAGGACTCGATCGATCCGACGGTCCGAAAAATTGCGAAACTCAGACCTGAACGTAAACTGAAAACATGATTACGAAGTACTCGATTCCGAACGCAAAGACGAATCCGAACACTAAGAGAGCACACGATTCCGACCACCCGAGGGCTCGAAATTCGACAACGGAAGTAATTACCCCAAACTTTGGGAAATTACGAAAATGGCCCAAAACGTCCGAAATACACGATACACGATCGAAACACCAAACCAAAGCTTACAACATGAACAATAACGTTAAATGAACTTATGAGAAACTCGAAACAATAGTTTCAGACGAGATTCGCGAGAATCAAACTCAAGTGCGGAAAAGTCGTTTGAGAACACGGAACTCGACAAAACGATACCGAAAGGAACTCGGATGGCAAAAAGTGCAGAATTAAATATTCTCAGAATGACGAAACATCCATAAGCGAGTCATCAAAACGGACCTCCGCTGAAAAATGAAAATTACCGAAAATCGAAATTGCGGATATTACATACTACCCTCCTTAAAAGAAGTTTCGTCCCGAAACTTAAAACAAGTAGGGAGAAGCAATATCCCGACAGGAAAACTCAACGAGATACACAAGAAACGCGTAACTTTCGCCCATTGGTGAAACGTTACAAGCAACGCGAAAGAATATACAGCGTGAAAACACGCCCCACGACGACCATAACAACGCCACCGGCAATGATTCAAAACAATAATGAGCAATTAACGACGCATCACATACCACATCACATGCACACATTTAATCAAAGAAGCGTACGCGACAACAAGTCGCACCCGACTAAAACGGTTGTGCGATAGAAACAAATAGAGTATCACGATAGAAATCATTCCGATTCTCATCAACAAGAAAATGTCCGACGTCAAAACATAAACAATTCAAGATAACGGAAAACGAGAATACCGGATATTACAACTTGCCCGTCAAGGTGCACGTCGAGGTTGACCCCTGCCTTTCGGTTTACAGGGTCGAACTACTCTAATGAAAATTTTGACATCACAAGCACATCCCTACTAAATCCTCAAGTCGAAGGTTCACGAATACCTATCACAACCTTTCGATTCCGTCATTGACTGTCCCGGAGTGAAATCCGTGTGACGAATCGAGGGTGAGTCGGTTCGAGTATACTAATCCAATTAGCATACCTATAACGTATGCTCCCACTAACCATTAGCGTTCGACATGCACTCTCCATGTCAAAGAACACTTAATACAAGTTTTCACATAAACTTAACGCCCAGTCAAGTTTCATCGACTTGCGAACAATTAAGTATTTGAGATATAAACCTTTCCAGTGCCGACCCCCTTATCCAATAAGGAGTGGAACGTTTTGCTCTCAAATACACAGACTAGTTTCTATATGTATATTTACGAGTTAGAAATGCCACTAACTACCAGTAAATAAAAAAACATCCATTGCCTTATCTTAATGATTTATATAATTACAAGTACAATGCCCTCACTCAATCATACTCTGAGTGGCATTCGAGGGCATACTCCTAACAGACGCGACCTAGATTGTGTCGCCCTTCTCGGCTCCATTTTTTTTGTTTTTTTCAACCTTTTCTCTTGTTCGTGCATCGCCTGATATGTTTCATGGATCAAGACTTCATTCATGCTTGATAATGGCCTAAAAAACATACAAAAACAACAAAACACACCCAATCGTAAATGAGACTAACAAAATAATTTAAGTATAAACAACACAATTCTACACATTCTAGAATGGTAAAATCCAGAAAAACACTATGGAAATATGTGCAAAATTAGGTGTAAACAAAATCCCCAAACTTAAACATTTTTCGCCCCGAGCAATTCACTTTTAAACAATAACTTCTAAGACTTTTAACAATAACTTCTAAGGGAACTCAACTCTCAACACACCTCGAAAGCATAATTATGTAACGTTTTTTAATACGTCGCAAGTTATAAATTAGTTGAGTTCTAAATGTTTTCAGATCTCCAAGGTGCTTTCTTAACATCATAGCTAATACTTGGAAAATACAAACCTCACAGGCCAAGTGCATTCGCTCTCCCTCAAAAGTGTACAAAGGGACATGTATACGCTCAAACTCATTCAATGAAATAAGAACCAATATAAGCTTGTCAATCGTCTAAATCTCTACCACTATATGTGCTTATAACTTCTTGAATCATAGAGGACCTGCTATAAGGTTGTCATGTAGGCTTTTTGGTCGGGGTAAGATAAATATGACTTAAGTGACTTTGACTTGAGCAAATTAGAACTAGATCACTTACTCACTTCATCCCCACTAAGAACTTATAAACTCAAAATTTTGAAAATTGCTTATTTCAACCTCTTAACTCTTGATACTTGGAAGACTACTTTTGGAAGTGAAAATCGCAACCTTATTCCTCCTTATTTTTCTTGTTTTTTTTGCTACTGTCTGATTATCTTGGCAAATTATCCAGGCAATATTGGTATGACCTTTCATGTGTTGATTTTGGTATCGCCACTTGAAGGGAGGTTAATTGTATGGTGTAGAGTTTTTAAACTCTTTTTGTGATATGCGGAAGCGTATTTTAATGTGGAATATAAACGATATAAGATTTATAGAGGTTCGGCCAAATATGCCTACGTCCTCTCTCCGTATCTTTTTCTATAGGTTTAAGATAAACTTTTTCGCCTTGTCTTCTATCAGTCCGAGGTAAAATATGACAATCTTATATTATATAGGTCCAAGATAAACCATTACAATCTTGTCTTCTATCGGTCCAAGATAAACCGTTACAATCTTGTCTGTATATCGGTCCAAGGCAAACCGTTTTCCTTTTCTATCGGATAAGCAACCAACCTTTCTAGCTTTCTATCAGTACTAGAAAAACCTCACTTGGATTTAGATTATAATTCTAACAATGCCAGATCCACGATCCTAATAACACCGAATCAAATCTACAATCCTTTATTTTCTCTCGTGTCTGGTTGAGTGAATTAAACACTCAAACTCTAATGAATTAAATTCGATTACAACAACAATAATAAAGATAACAATATCTCGTGTATGAATACTTTCCCTGAAGTTGTTGTGTGGTGAATACCATATGAAGTGGTATTTATAGGCATCAAAGCCTAAACTAGCCGTTTCTCATTGTCCTTAACAAGCGTGCGCTATTTCCACCGTTATAGTGCGCTAAGCCGTGTTGCGTGCATTAACATTGCATGGTAGCGTACGTTAACTCTTGATCAGATCAGTCCAGTACTCTTTTTTTTATCGTGCATTAATATACATTATTGCGTGCGCAAATGATGTATCTATTACATTCAGTTTACCTTCTAGAATCAATCCAACGGATTGATTTATTTGAATTCGTAATTCAAACTTCCATAGCATACATTATCCTAACTGACTTGTGTATGTTAACTTAGACATGTTGTGTGCGCTAGTTTATGTACTAGCGTGCGTTATCTGCTTTGGTGCAGAATGCAGAACTCTCAGTCATGATGGTTAGCATGGGCTATCTCTTTACTTTAGCATGCGTTAATGCTTGTTTCTTTGATTTTTCTCTCCGGCTTTGCATCTTCGACTTCTTCTTGATTCATTGCTATTTTTCTTCGTTTATCAACTTATCATCAAAACTTCAATTTGGAAATGTGCAATAAAATATTCCAACATCATGTAATATACAACACCATTTTTTCTATCATTTTTTCATCCCTTTAAATTTATTTTAATATATCATTATTAACCAACCCAAACTTGAAATTAAAACAATCTTGTCCAATTGCCACCATACATTCTTGACTTATCCTTCTACCAATTATTTCTAACAAGATAAAGTATAGGTAAAAAGACATGAAGGAACATAAGGCTCATCATGTGGCTAATAAAAAAAATAGGCTTTAGGCTCGAGTGGGCTAACTAGGGAATTAATAATCATCGGGAAGGCCAAAATGATTGAGGGCTAAATAAAAAATTGCCTAAAATTACTTTCACTAATTTGCACAGAATTATGGTTTCGATTATATTGCCAAGGCAATATCTATAGTCTTAAGACATGAATAGTACACTCAGCGATAAACTTGTCAGAAAATGCCCTCGAATGCCACGCTGAGAATGAGAGAGTCTGGGCATTAATATGTGATTATGGATTTACTTAATGAAAATGTATTTGTTATTTCTCTATTTACTGTATGTCATTAGCTTTGCTGATTTGGTAAATAAATTGAAATTATATCCATGCAAATTGAGTGGGAACATTCGTTCCTTATGAGATAGGGAGTTATTGCTTTGGAAGTGTTCGAAACTGAAATTGCTGTCCGCAAGTGGATAATACTTAACTGGACATTAAGTTTATTTAAGACTTGTACAACATATGCATGGACATGTGCATGTCTTCACTTCGAAGTAGTGGGAGCATTCGTTGTAGTTATGCTAATGAGATTAGTATACTCATATACGACTCACCTTGATTCAGTCACATGTTATTCACCCTAATATAGTCAATGACTTAATCATAAGGTTGTGATAGGTATGCGTGGACCTTTGACATGAGATTTTAGTAGAAGATCTACTTGTGATATTAAGTTAGTTAGTAGAGTAGTTCGGTCCATGATACTGAAGGTAGGGGTCAACCTTGAAGTGAGCTTGATGGGCAAGAAGCAGTCTTTACTGAATATCAAGAAAGGATTCTTTCTCCTGTAAGTGAGCAGGTGTATCTCCCATGCGGTTGATGGCAAATAAGATCAAAAGTCGTCGGCTAAAGAAATTGAGATGGTTGTATTTTATACATGATTTCTCAATGATGTTGATATACACTAACATGGCATAGTGTTGACTTGCATTAGATTTTGATTTTACCCTGACCCTAAAACTTGACGGGACATCTGAATAAAGGGTCTATATGTATATGGTATTCGTAACGTATAAGGTTTAGAGTGATCCTAATCATTTGATATTAGTTGGGTTACAGTGTGAGCCAATGATCTAGTTAGGTGTTACTCGCACTCTTTGGATCCTCTCATTGTTAACTGAGACGAACCTGCTGCAAATAAAATGCAGCAGAAGTGAAGTTGGAGAAATTTTAATAAAAAACATTTTACGCATCCACGAGTACAAAACCTAATTAGGCATGTTAATTAATTAACTACTAAGATTAATAAGCATTTAAATATTATTTATTATCTATTAAATAATTTTGTTGGTAAAATAATTATCCTAATCTAGATCAAAAGATCATAGAATATTTACCTCTTGAAGCGTAGTGGTTGCTATATTTATCTCTTCCTCAAAATCTTCTAGAGTACGATCCCGCCTTATTCCGTATATTGTATGGGCAATGAGCTACCTAATCATTCTTGGACTTCAAAGAGGGATCATCCGAACTTTTTTCTTCCTCATAACTCTCGATTTTTCTTTTTCTTTCAGTAATTCTAATTTATGGCAAGAATTAAAGTGTTATCTCAATTGTGGAATCAAATACACAAGTCAAGATCCCCAACCAAACACTTTGAAAAAAAATCGAAACCCTTATGTATGTTGTAAAGTCACATCCAACCCCCCCCCCCCCCTTAAGTGTCCTATTTATAGGCTTTGGACTACTCTAGATATCTTAAGTAGGATTAGGGTTAGGACTCCTACTGTAACCCAACTTTCCATATTATGCCCTTCCTAATATGGTTGAGTTTACTAATGTCAATTCAATCCACTAAAGAATTATTATTGCGCTTCCAACCCAAATCCCAGTTTATGAAATCGGGATCCTTATTTAAATATATTATTTTCCGTGTTTAAGATATTGAATGTCCATTAATTAATTTAAGCTACTGACAGCTTTAATTAATTAATTTCTTATCTAAAAGTAGCACCACTCGAACCTTATTATCATATTGGAATTAAATCCACCTACATGGTTTAATATAATAATCATTATCAAGCTCCTCAAGGGGACATCATCAACCCGCACGAGTTGGGACACGATTTATAGTTATAATAATAATTTTCATAAAAATAATATGATTGCCCAAGATAAGAAGCATATTGAGTCAATCAGTGTGACTCTCACTCATGGTAAATCAAAATAATAAATATTACAAATACATAATTAAATATTATAAACTTATAATTAAGAAATAATAATTCTCCGAGATTTACGTTCTCCCTACAGTCAGTACAGAAGATACTATCTCACTGTGATCTAGTTCAACGAATGCAAATATGCTAATGCATGCTAACAATCAAGACCAACTCATCTCAAGCATACATTACAACATTTCATATAATTTGCCGAGTAATTATATAGGTTCTGAACTATTATATTATTTTATAAAGCACCGATAATGTGATCTTTCGTGTGACACCCGTACACCACGTTATCTACAATATAAAATAATTAGACAATATATTTGCATAACCATAATGTGAATAAATATGCAAAACGTGTGATTAAATAGAATTAATATTCTCATGGGTAGTTACGGGGAAATAAGGTAATTCAAGCATAAAGTATGCTTTGCAGAATATAACCCTAACAATTTCCCACTTATACTCAAAACATGCTTTTAAGTATACTACTCTATCACATAGTATATCATATCTCCCACTTATACTCAAAGCAATGTTGTCATACATCTTAATCCCATTCCTTCCACATGCCCTTCAAAACCTTTTGAGGGTACGCCTTTCGTGAGAACATCAGCAAGATTATATTCCGATGAAACCCTGGCTACAACTACGTCTTCTTTCTTTACGAAATGTCGTATTATATGGCACTTGTGATACATTTACCTGACTGATGGGATCGTGGTTCCCTCGAATTTGCGACTACAACGTTATTATCACAGTAAAGTGCAATACCCTTTTGGCAAATTGGGAATCACATCTGTTGTGCGGCGATTAATACGCCTCGGTGGCGATCGGCATAATGATCTGAGAGCCAACCTTAGAAGACATACTCTGGACAAACACCCAGAGGTCGGCACCCACGGCGATCGTATTTTGCTGTCTGGCGATCGTCTTTGATGTCCAACCAGAGACGGTCGCCTCGTGCCACGTATAAATCCAACATCCGTCAAAGTCGTCGAAGATCGAATCTTGGACGGTGACCCACGTGCAGATCCACAAAAGGCGCCGACAGATAGGACCTTTGACCCCAGCCTGTCACCTACCTCGCCTACTGACAGGCCCGCCGAAAGGTGCAAAGTGGACCTCCCGGACAGCGACTCAGGACGCGTGCAGGCTTCCCATTGGCTCGCACAGCTGGCTGCCAGCAGCAGCCTCAGACTTTAAGGGAACAGCCTCACGTGACGGGACGATCGGCCATCTTATTATAATATAGAAAACGGCGGTCGCCCGCGATCGCCGGATAGGTCCCAGCAGCTTTGTCTCCTATAAATAGGAGGCTCACAACAGTGTCCAAAAATCATGCGATTATCTTCATAAAATCTGGCAATCATCACCGTGAATACAGAGAGAAATACACATTCTCATACATTGACAGAACATCAAATAGCAAGAAATCACATATCTTCATATCTGGTTCTTCCGGCAATCTACACGCTCTACAGCTTAGATAACTAGAAGTCTTTACACTCATTGTAATAGATTCTAACATTAATATTTGTACTCAACAGTATACTTATTAATAACATCTCGCGAGAGCATTCAAGCCCGGGATTAACAACCCCGGCAAATCTTGTGTTATTTATTTTCTCA
Source organism: Orobanche coerulescens (assembly GCA_033398695.1). Classification (NCBI taxonomy): domain Eukaryota; kingdom Viridiplantae; phylum Streptophyta; class Magnoliopsida; order Lamiales; family Orobanchaceae; genus Orobanche; species Orobanche coerulescens. The sequence goes on along the minus strand of CM065816.1, from coordinate 100,367,782 downwards.
CGGAAGTGTTCTCGCATTTGTTTGTTACTCGATCATTCCAGCAATACTATCTCCGGATAATATTTTGGGTAACAATAATTGGCGCTAGAGGAAGGGCTCTCTAAACCTTTATTTTTATTCCTACCGTCTCAAAGAACACTCACTGTTCTTCGGATATATATTTGAAGAAACACCCACTGTTCTTCAAAAGAAAAACCTTCAGAAAAATGACATCTGCAACGACCTCCAAGAGAGCCACCCTGAGATCTGCCGGAAATCTCATTCTGACCCGGACCGAATCCCATCCAACGACGGAAGGCGACCGCGGTGACGCCAGGCTCTCACTCCCGCCCCCGAGGGATGGTTCGAGCCTCTCACTCGATCAGTTCCAGACCACGGAATAGATTTAGGAGGCTATAGCCATCCTCAGGGAGCGACGGAGGGCATGCGACCATCACTCCGTCGGCCATCCGCCGGGCAGGCAAGCGGAAGCTTAAGGGGATCTATGTTGAGAAATCAACAGAAAGCCCCGATCCGCAGGATAAGGCTCTCGTGAGGCGGGACGATTTCGTCTTCAGCCGCCTAGGGAGCGATCCCTCGTGGCGACCCGGACACTCAGGCCCCAGCCGGGAGACATCGGAGTCCGAATCCTTTACCAGGAGTTCGGCATATCCGACTACCAGGAGACAAGCCGGTCAGCGAGCCCCCGTTCGCCCAAGAAATGAACCCACTGGCAGGGAGCTCATCGTCCACCATGGAGCCACAGGATCTGTGCACGATCGCCTCGGCTCGCGCTCCGGGAGCCAATCAGCGAGCAGTCAGGCGACGGTGATGGACGCCATGCAGCGCCAGCTCGACGAGATGAAGGCGCTCCTGGAAACTGGGGCAGGCGCCATGAGATCGATCGCTGGGCCAAGTGAACCACTCGCGGTTCAAATCGAACTCTCCCCAGTTCAACCAAAGATCTCTCCCCCACAAACGCCTCTATATGAGGGGAGATCAGATCCGGAGACCCACTTGAGCAAATTCCGGATCTACATGACCGGATGCGGAGCATCAGATGCGACGAAATGTCGAATGTTCCCGTTAACTCTGGGCGACCTCGCCCTCAGGTGGTACATCTCACTACCACCTCGCTCAATCAATTGCTTTGAGAAGCTGGCGAACGACTTCACGTCGTACTTCGCCACCAAAGTTGCTCGTCTGGAAGGTCCCCACCGCATGATAAAAATCAGGCAGGGAAAGGACGAGCCCGATGAAGACTACATCGACCGAGTGGACGAAATAATCCTTACCGGCGAGCCTATTAGTGACAAGCTCGCTCTCCACTCGGTCCTGGGGGGATTCCATGGCCGCTCGCCCATGTTCAGGCACCTCACAAAGGATATCCCCCCGACCTACACGGTCTTCCGCGTCAGGGCCGCTGATTTCCTAGCCAGGCAGAGGATGCTCTCCCTCCGTTTAGGCGAGGGATCTACCGGAGAAGGGAAGGCGCCATCTCACGTCTAGAAGAAGGCGGTCGCCAAGCCTAAAAAGGCGATCGGAAAACCGCCTGGCGAGTTCAAAGCCTTCGAGGATGTGGAAGTTCACCTCCTCCGCAACCTCAATCTATCTCCGGCCCACATCTTTAATGCCATCAAGGGGCGCGAATGGCTCAACAAACCAAAGCCGATAAGGGACAATGGTCACCTAGACCGCAGCAAATTTTGTGCCTACCACAAAAGTCCTGGCCACAACACCAGCCAATGCTGCGACCTCCTCAGACAACTCTGGCGACTGTTTGAGGAAGGCAAATTGGACAACTTGGTCACCAAGCCAGAACCTAGGACAGAGAGGACCGGAGGGCGCGAGCACCGACAAAACGAAAGGACACCTCCCAATCCGGTCGCCAGGATCGAGCATGAGCCGGAGTATTCTTATGAATCGATCCCTCCGATCAATCCTGGTGGTTGGATTAATATGCTTCAAGCAGGAGGTGGAAACCTCGGGGGACTTTCCCCGGTTTCCACCATGTCAAACAGGAAGCGAAAGGCCGAACTAAGGGCGTTCGCCGGGGTCCATGTCGTGGTACCTCCAGAGCCGACCATCTCTAAGGACGCGCTCATCACCTTCTCCAACAAGGACAAGGAGGGAGTACAATGCCCCAAAGAGGATGCATTGGTGATCTCTGCTTGTATCCTTGGGAAGATGGTCGACCGCGTGCTGGTTGACAACGGGAGCTTCTGCAACATCATATTCAAGTCCGCTCTTGACCAGCTCGGCAATCTAACCAAGTTCATTAAGCCGTTCGACACCGTGCTTCAAGGTTTCGGCGATAGCACAGTCCAAGCATACGGAAGGATCAAGTTCTCAGTCGAGCTAATATGCTTTTACGATCCCAAGGTTAGGATTACTAGGAACCTAAATTTTGTAATCATAGATAGGTCCAGCATCTATAATGGGTTCCTAGGTCATCCGTTTTTAGAGATCTTTGAGGCGGTCGCCTCTTCTTTCTTTTACTGTATCAAATTCCCCACTGCCGATGGGACGGTCGGTACTGTAAAAGGAGACCAGCTAATGGCAAAGAAATGTTTGAATTACTCCTATGTCGTAACTTCTTTCAATACTTCCCATGCTATTTGTAACGTCGAGACAATCGACGATCAACCCATGGAGATCGACGAGCCAAGAACATCGTACCAACACGACTCAGAGGATGCCATCTCACAACGATTGACGGACGACATCGAGCCAAGGATCGGTTTCGAGCCAAGCCTCGACATCGATCCTAGTATCGAGTCCGGAAATCGTTCCAAACGAGAGGCGACCATCCCCATCGAAGAGTTGGAAAGCATAACGATAGATCCGACTGCCAGAGCGGGAAATACAGATCGGCACAAGCGTCGACCTCGAATTAAATGAGGATCTGATCAATTTACTACGTAAGAACATCGGAGTCTTTGCCTGGTCGCATCAAGATATGGTCGGCATAAGTCCTGAACACGCTTGCCACTATCTAAAGATCGACCTGGCAAGGAAGTCCATTCACCAGAAACGTAGGAAATTCGGTCCTGAGAAGTACGCAGCACTCGACATAGAGGTCAAAAAGCTACTCAACAACAAATTAATCGGAGTAGCTACAGACCATCCACAGTGGGTCGCCAACGCAGTGCTAGTCAAAAAGCCAACTGGCTCCTAGAGGTTGTGCATCGACTTCACCGACCTCAATGCGGCATGTCCAAAAGATCACTTTCCGATGCCTCATATTGATCACTTGGTCGATAGTACAGCAGGTTGCGAAATGATGTCGTTCATGGTTGCCTTCGCCGGATACCATCAAATCCTAATTGCGGAGAAAGACATAAAGCACACATCTTTCCACATGGAGAAGGACATATACTTTTGGGTCCGAATGCCATTCGGCTTGAAGAATGCGGGGGCAACCTACCAGCGTCTGGTCAACAGAATGTTCGCCAATCAGATCGGCAAAACCATGGAGGTCTATATTGACGACATCGTGGTCAAAAGCCTTAAGAAGGAAGACCACCTCAATAACCTCGCCGAGACGTTCGCCATCATCTAGAAGTTCAACATGAAATTGAACCCCAAGAAATGCAACTTCGGGGTGGGCTCCGGAAAATTCCTGGGGCACATCGTAAGCCAAAGGGGGATCAAGGCGAACCCCACCAAGATTCAGACGATCCTCGACATGCAGGAGCCACGGAATGTCAAGCAAGTGCAACGACTCACAGGTTGTTTAGCCACCCTCAACCGCTTCATATCTCGGCTCGGCGATAAAAGTAAGCCTTTCTTCGCGACCATAAAGAACAAGAAGTTCACATGGAAGAAGGAGAGTCAAATAGCGTTCGCCAAAATCAAGGAGTACCTATCTAACCCCCAGATCTTGGCAAAGCCGATCCCCGGCGAAAAACTATTCCTTTACCTGGCGGCCTCAGAGGTCGCACTGAGTGCCGTTTTGGTGAGGGCGGAGGGAAAAGTCCACTTGCCGATCTACTATGTTAGTCAAGCGCTCCACGACGCAGAGACACGTTATACACCATTGGAGAAGATCGCCTACGCTCTAGTCATGAGTGTTCGCAAGCTAAGGGCCTACTTCTTCGAACATCAAGTGGAGGTTCTGACGACTCTCCCTCTAAGGCAAGTTCTACACCGACCGGACACCAACGGGCGACTCCTCAAGTGGTCACTGGAGATCGCCCAATACGGTATCACCTACGCTCCCCGCACGGCGATCAAAGGCCAGGCTCTGGCGGACTTCGTGGTGGAATTAACATTCCCTCACAGTCCGTCCCAGGTCGGTCGCCCTGCCTGGAAGCTGTATGTGGATGGTTCAGCGACCAACTCGCGATCAGGGGTAGGAATTGTCCTCATTAGCCCCGACGGCCAAAGTTTCACAAATGCCGTGCGTTTCGGGTTTCATGCGACCAACAATGAAGCTGAATACGAAGCCTTGGTAGGCGGGCTCGATCTAGCCCTCTCCCTAGATGTTCGTCGCCTCCATATCTTCATGGACTCCCTCTTGGTCGTGAGCCAAGTTAAAGGTGAATATGAGGCGCGCGGTGAACAGATGGTCAAATACCAAGAGCTGGTCGCCGAAATGTGCACGAAATTTGAGGAAGTGCTAATTGAACAAGTCTCGAGAGAGCAAAACTCCCAGGCCGATGCCCTATCCAAGCTAGCATCGTCAGATGGGGCAGCCGACTTCTCTAATATCCAAATTACAAAATCAGCAAGGCTGGCGATCGATGTAAACACGATTACCACGGTCGCTGTTCTTGAGGAAGCTGGATGACTCCGTTCCTCAAATACTTAAAGGATGGAACGGTCCGTGACGACCGTATCAAAGCTCACCAACTCTAGCTCCGTGCAACCAGATACATCCTATTGGACGACCGGCTTTACAAGCAAGCTTTCAGCCTTCCCCTCCTCAAGTGTATTACACCGGAGGAAGGTCGGCTCGTTTCAGCCGAAATCCATGACGGGATCTGTGGAAACCATGCTGGCGGACGAGCTCTCATCTATAAAACATCCACGCAAGGTTTTTTCTGGCCGTCACTTCAGAAGGATGCGATCGCCTATGCCAGATCGTGTCATAGGTGTCAAGTAATGGGACCAAACATCAAACTCTCCCCCGAGCAACTCACTTCAATGTACAGCCCTTGGCCTTTCGCCCAATGGGGCATCGACCTTATAGGTCCCTTGCCGACGGCGCCAGGGGGCTATAAGTTTGCCATCGTAGGGGTCGATTATTTCACCAAATGGGCTGAGGCCGAACCGCTCAACAAGATCGTCCAATAGCAAGTAATCAAGTTCATCTGGAAAAACATCATATGCCGATTCGGTCTACCCCAGGCCATCATCTCCGACAATGGAAAACAGTTCGACAGCCTAGAAGTCATGCAATTCTGTGAGAAGTGGGGAATCAAAAAGTTGTTCTCGGCCCCCTACCACCCTCAGACGAACGTGCAGGTGGAAGCCGTAAACAAAATCCTCAAACACACGATTAAACCACGACTCGAGTCCAGGCAAGGACGGTGGGCGAGCGAGCTCCCAGGCGTTTTGTGTTCTTATCGTACGATGACCCGTAATTCAACCGGCGAAACCCCATTCGCCCTCGCCTTCGGGACAGAAGCGGTGATTCCCTCGGAGATCGCCGTCCTCTACCACCGAACCGAACAAGAGATGACGACCGATAATGATGTGGCCCGATGGATCGACCTCGACATGCTCGAAGAACGACGATTGACCTCAGAAATGAAGAACACAATCCACAAAAGGATATCCGAGAAATTCTTCAATTCGAAGGTCAAAGAGAGAAGGTGTCAAGTGGGCGATCTCGTCCTCAAAAAGATCCAGACCCACACAGGTGTTTTTGGCCCGAACTGGGAAGGCCCCTCCAAGATATCTAAATGGCTAATTAAGGGAGCCTACGAACTTGAACACCCTGACGGTACTCCGGATCAATATCCCTGGAATGCCGTACACCTGAAGAAGTACTACCAGTGAAAATTTTGTATTCAGTTTCAACTACCCAGTGTACAAAGAATATAATGAGATTTCTTCCTATCCCATCTATTCTAGTGATCGCCCCACCAGGCATATCGTATACCGTCAAGGATCGTCGTTCGAACGTGGCGATCCTAGATAGAAACAATGCAGCCATGGTCCTGGAAGTCGATGGAACCGACAACTTTGCCCATGCAAGGTTTCTTTGGGCTAAGATCGCCCGCCCTTCATTTAAATACGAGGCCAGCGTAGCCGAGGGACCCTCTAAACTAATCTGCGGAGACGTTCGCACGCCCTCAAGGTACCTCATCTAACATGATGTACCCGGACAAGGCGGCGCGTCCCTACCCCTTCACAACGTATTCCGTCGAGGGTCGCCATCTAACATGCCGACCCGAGGTAGAAAAGTGCTAACAAAGATGCAGACGTGGAGTCGAATAAACCGACGACGCGCCGTGCAAGGACTCCTCCAGACCAAGACCGCCCACCTTTTGTTTAAACACAAAGCGGGTGCAGCCTAATGGAGGACCCTCACAATAAAGTGAGTCGCGGGAATATCCCTCGCACACAAAGATACGGTTGTGGAGGTAGGTCCATCGAACTCCGCGACCGTGCACGGTTCCTCACAATTGGCAAACCTGAAGATAGATCACCAGACATACTATTTTTGTTCCCTTACTTACAATAAGTAAACAAAAACAAGGGGGCAAAGGAGGCGAGCTAATCCTAAATTCGATCGAAAAGAAGGAACCATACTCGATCAGCTTCGTTCAAACACACGCAGGACGATCGGAATTGTTCCACAATATTTACAAGTAAGAATTTCCAAAACATGTTGATACATTCAAACATTCAAACAATCGGTCGGATGAACAAGACATCGGAAGCAATCATACACATACTTGAAAAAATTTCACATGCAATCATTCAAAGGCGATCGTACATGTAAAGACACAAATACAATAAGGGAGTATTTTATTCATGACAAGGAGATCGTACAATACAAAGCCCGAAGGCAATACAAAGAGAAAGCAAAAGTTACAAGTGAAGGAAAACAAAGAAGTCACTCAGGGCCCATCCGGCTGGTCTTCGCCCCTAGGAGGCGGATCGGCACGCGCTCCCCCTTCGGCCTCAGGATGAATGAGTTTATCCGGAAAAGGATACCAACTCAAGTCGATCCCCAAGTCAACGAGGTCAAGGATCGGCAGGGAAAACTCCGGATGCAAAGGGTGCTCGAGTGCATAGGCCTTAAAGCTCTCCATCAAAGGACCGATCTCGATCCCTACCTTTTTGGCGGCCCGGGCAGCGTTGGCATACGCCACATAATAGGCGAACTCGCCGACAAGTGCCACATTGAGGTAGGGATCGGTCTCGATCTCCTTTAGCTGCCCTCACAGCTCAGTGGTCGTCTTCTCAGCTTCTGCCAGTTCGACCACCTTAGCGGCCGTTTCCCCCTTAGCCTTTTCCAGCTCTCCCTTCGCCGCCTCCAGCTCGCGGTTGAGCCGATCCACCATCGCCTTCAGCCCGGCCGCCTCCTCCTGCGAGGCCACGTGCATCCGGCGAGCCTCCTTCTCCTGGTCGTGGAGCCGATCGGCCACTTTCTTGGAGCGGCTCATCTCCTGCTTCATCCGATCGTTGTCCTGTTTAGCTCGTTTAGCCGTCTCTATGTACTCCTTCTCCATAGCCTGGATCCGGTTAGCAAATTCAATGTTTTGGTTCCGGGCGGCCTCGAGGTCGCTATGGAGACGAGCATTAGAGGGTCGCCCCTCGTAATCCCTTGCAGCTTGGACGGCCATCGTCTCCGTCTGGAGAGCCAGGGCAAGGGTCGCCTGCATGGCATCTCCAGATCGCCGACGAGCGATCGCATCAAGATCGGTCGTCCAAGCCTTGGGCAGAGAGGAGATGGATTTCTGGACATAAGTAGGGACGTCGAGGGACTTCTGCGGAGACTTGCTCGCCAGGAAGTCCAGCACCATTGGCGATACGTCCGGATCAGCAAGACGGACCCTACAACACAAACAAAAGATACAAAGGAGTTAGAAGATACCTAACTAAATTTTCCAACTCGGAAAGATCAACCCGATCTTACCTGTTGACCAGTTCGGGATCGCGGCCAAAATATGGCTTGCCCCGAGAAGTTTCAGCTTCAGCGATCGCCACCTTTTACAAGAAGCCGGCTGCTGACCTGGAGCCGGACGCCGAGGGCCTAGGACCAGACCCCTCCGCCATCGGAACGGAAGAAACGGGGGGCGCGGCGATCGGCGGCTCCATGATAGCTAAGTCCGCCTCAGCTATCGGCAAGGACCCCTCCGGCCTCTGCCTCTTGCGGTTGCGCTGAAGTTGTTCCTCCTCTTGAATCTCCGGCTCGGCGACCGGCACCACAGTGGGCCTCACCATAGGGACAGGGCGAGACGACGTCGCGGCAACACGACCCGTCTTCTTTCCCAGGTGGAGACGACCGATGAGACGAGGGTTAGACATGGCGATCTCTTGTGGTGGCTCGGCGAAACGGGGAAAATGAATTTCTGCCAAAGAACAAACTCTAATAAACTAGACATCTACTTAGACATTGCAACCTCTTGGAGACGACCATCACGCAGGAAAGAGTGAATAAAAAGTCATACCTGGGACCTTCAAGTGGCGAGGGTAGCGAAACAGTCGAGCTCCCAACCGGCGATGTTCGAGGCTGACTAAGCGAACGTCTATGTAGGAATCCGGCAATGCGCAAATCCGCTCCCAGACGATCAAGAAATCGAAGGGTAGATCGCCGATCGCTGGAACAGGGAATCCTGCAAAAGGAGAGAAAAATTTGATCAGTTCAAGGAGTATCCAAATAAAGGGAGAGTTAAAACCCTTACTTGGATTCCTCTCCTGAAAATTGGTGGGGATATCCAATTCTTCCTCCGGATTATCGCCCGATGCCGATCTCCATGCACCGCCGACCCAGCACCACTTTGCCAGGTCGCCTCGAGCCTTGTTCGTCACCCCAAGGACCACCCTACCCAGGCGACCTTGGATATGGTAGCCGCAGATCGATCCCTTCTGCACAGTCAGCTTAAAAAGATAATTCATCTCCAGCGCAGAAGGCAAACGAAACAGCCTGTGACCGCCGAACAACGTCAATGTACTGATAATCTGCAGCCAGGCATTGGACGTCAACTAGAGAGGCGCCAAATTCCAGGCAACCAGCAGATACGAGACAGCGAACGACAAGGGAAACCGCAGTCCGGCCGCCAGGGTCATTTCATTAATGGCGACCATACCCTCGGGAGGCTGGTCGGTGCGTTCGTTCTCGGAGGGCACGTGCAGTGACACGTCAGAAGATATTTGGCCCTCCAGCGGCTCAAGTCTTTCCGGGTCGCCGAGCTCCGAATCTTACCGAGAGTTCACTGAGACGGGTCGGCGGCCCGAAACACCATCCGCTTCACATGTTCGTAGGGATGAGCGACGGAGTAAGCTTTGAAATCAAATTCTGGACAGGGCCCGAAAATCCCCTCCATAAGCCTAGCAAATTCCATGTAAGCAGGGCCGAAAACGCTGTCCCGTTCCCAAGACAACCGCACCAGTTCATCTTCATCCACCGGCAAACCCCCTTGCTCCGCCGTCGCCGCAGATCTCGCCACTTCGACCTCGTTGAAAAGCTCCTCGAGTTCTGCGGGTGCAATCCCCGCACGAATAGCCTCAACGGCCGTTTCCATATGGAGTCCCATGGGAATCTTCTCCCGGTCCGGCGAAGCGGCGGCGGCGGAGGTACTTTCGGTCTCGAAGGTTTTGGATCCTCCAGACATGTTCGTAAAAAGTAAAGAAATAAGATTAGTTTTCGTACCTAACGAAAAGAGGACGATCGGCACAAGGAGCTTCGGAAATTTCTGCAGAGTCTCAGCAAGAAGGCAAAGGTGCGTGAAGAGTAGAAATGAAGTAGCCCTAGCCCCTTTTATAGGCGGGAGCAGGGGTCTCTTTACAAATAGGCAAAATCCCGAGGGTTGGAGGGCAATCGTCGGGGGGGACACATTAAATGCAGCCCTCGAATCCCGCGTACGCGTCTTTTCGAGGGCACGCCAGGCGACAAAAACTGACAAACCGTCGGACTCCCTCAATAGTAATGCGACGCGTGTCCTTGCAACGTTTCGCGAGCCCGCCTTCATTTCCCGCTGGTCCCAGCGCTAAAGGAGATCGTCCAAATTTGAAATTAGATCGTCTGATCGTCTAAGCAATGGCGATCGCCAACAGTGCCACCTCACCCCATGTTTTCAACATTGAGCCGAGCTGGGGGGCAATTGTTGTGCGGCGATTAATACGCCTCGGTGGCGATCAGCATAATGATCTGAGAGCTAACCTTATAAGACATACTCTGGAAAAACACCCAAAGGTCGGCACCCAGGGCGATCGTCTTTTGGTGTCTGGCGATCGTCTTTGATGTCCAACCAGAGACGGTCGCCTCGTGCCACGTATAAATCCAACATCCGTCAAAGTCTTCGAAGATCGAATCTTGGACGGTGACCCACGTGCAGATCCACAAAAGGCGCCGACAGATAGGACCTTTGACCCCAGCCTTTCACCTACCTCGCCTACCGACAGGCCCGCCGAAAGGTGCAAAGTGGACCTCCCGGACAGCGACCCAGGACGCGTGCAGGCTTCCCATTGGCTCGCACAGCTGGTTGCTAGCAGCAGCCTCAGACTTTAAGGGAACAGCCTCACGTGACGGGACGATCGGCCATCTTATTATAATATAGAAAACGACGGTCGCCCGCGATCGCCGGAGAGGTCCCAGCAGCTTTGTCTCCTATAAATAGGAGGCTCACAACAGTGTCCAAAAATCATGCGATTGTCTTCATAAAATCAGGCAATCATCACTGTGAATACAGAGAGAAATACACATTCTCATACATTGACACAACATCAAATAGCAAGAACTCACAGATCTTCATATCTGGTTCTTCCGGCAATCTACACGCTCTACAACTTAGATAACCAGAAGTCTTTACACTCATTGTAATAGATTCTAACATTAATATTTGTACTCAACAGTATACTTATTAATAACATCTCGCGGGAGCATTCAAGCCTGGGATTAACAACCCTGGCAAATCTTGTGTTATTTATTTTCTCACGGAAGTGTTCTCGCATTTGTTTGTTACTCGATCATTCCAGCAATACTGTCTCCGGATAATATTTTGGGTAACAACAACATCTAAGTCATGTAGGAAGTACTTGAGCCATACCCCCTCTTTGGCTACCTTAGAGGCTGCCACATACTCGGATTCCATGGTAGAGTCCGAGATGCATTTCTACTTCACACTCCTCCAATTAATGGCTGCACCTCCTAGAGTAAACACGTAACATGAAGTAGACTTGGACTTTTCTTTGTCTGATGAGAAATTTGATTCAGCATACTCCACTTGACATAGGTCATCTGATTGATATACTAACATGTACTCCCTAGTCCTTCTCAGGTACTTGAGTATGTGCTTGGCAGCAATCCAGTATCCAGGTCCTGGGTTCGAATAATATCTAGCATCCATGCCTACGGTATGACAGATATCTAGTCTAGTGCAAAGCATAACATACATGATGCTTCCCATAGCTGATGCATAAGGGACCAGCTTCATGTGATCTATCTCTTTTTGTCTCTTAGGACATATATCCTAAAATAGTTGAACTACATGCCTATAAGGTACAAAACCTTTCTTGGTATTCTTCATGCCAAACCATTTTAGCACTGTATCGATATAGGATGCTTGAGATAAGATCCTGAATCCAAGGATATACCCTGCTTCTCCCAAATCCTTTATATTGAACTACTCAGATAGCCATACCGGTACGTCGGGCAACTCCTTCATTTTGTTTCCAGTCAGACAAATGTCATCTATGTACAGTACAAGAAACACCGACACATATCCATCGCATTTTTTTATACACACAACTCTCACTCGGGAGTTGGACGAATCCATATGACTGTACAACCTCGTCAAATCTAGTGTTCCATGATCTAGATGCTTGCTTAAGTCCATAAATGAATCTCTTAAGCTTGGAAACTAAGTGCTCTTCTTCATCAGTAATGAATCCCTTTGGTTGGCGCATGTAGATCTCATTGTCTAGACTTCCATTCAAGAATGCAGTCTTGATATCCATTTTCCAAATCTCTTGATCCAAATACACAGCTATAGCTAAAAGAATCCAGATTGACTTAAGCATGGCTACTGATGAAAAGGTTTCATCGTAATCGATGCCCTCATTCTGAGTGTAACCTTTGGCCTCGCATTGAAGGTTTCAACCCTCCCATCACCTCCTTTCTTTCGCTTGTAGACCCACTTACTCCCAATGGCTTATACCCCATTATGTAGTTCTACTAGCTCCCATACTTGATTGGAATCCATAGATCCCATTTCTGATTCTATTGCTACTTTCCAGGAGTCAGCATATTTCTCTTAGATTGCCTCTTTGTAAGTCTAGGGATTTGATTCATCTTCGCCTTAGATTGAGTCTGAAGACTGTCCCACGGCTATAAATCCTTCTGGTTGACGAACAACCCCCCACCACGAAGTGGAAAATCCTGAGTTGGTGTAAAAGTCTCAAAATTGATATGTGGTGCAGTGTTAGTTGGTCCTTGTACGATTGGTATTGGTGGAGTCTCGCTCCTCAAGTCTTCCAGAATTATTTCGCTCATGGGCTTGTGACTAATCACATAATCCTCTTCCAGGAGTCACTCATTGGTGCTAACTATGACCTTCTAATCCCGGGGACTATAGAACAAGCCACCCTTATTTCCCTTAGAGTATCCTGCAAACACTCGTACCTTTATACGAGATTCCAATTTATTAGCATCCTTATTAAGCACATGCGTTGGAGTACCAAAAATCCGAACATATCCAAGACTTAGCTTTCGCCCACTCCGCAATTCTGTTGGTGTTTTTGGAACTAATTCGAAGGCACTGGGTTTAGAATGTACGCCGCTGTTTCCAAGGCCTACCCCCAGAACAAAATAGGTAAATCTGAGTAACTCATCATTGACCTAACCATTTCTAAAAGAGTTATGTTCCTTCTCTCAGCAACACCATTTTGTTGTGGAGTTCCCAATGCAGTGAGCTGGAACGTAATCCCCTCATTTGAAAAGAAATCCAAAAACTCTCCACTAAGGTATTCGCCACCATGATCAGATCGTAGTGACTTTATACTCTTCCCATGACGCTTCTCCATTTCAGCCTTGAAATCTCTGAACTTGTCAAAGGCTTCAAACTTACGTCGCATCAAATTGATGTATCCATATCTCGAATAATCAGCTATAAACATGATGAAGTATTCGAAACCACCCCTAGCATAGATGTTCATTGGACCACATACACTTGTATGAACCAATTCTAACACGTTATGAGCACGGTTTCCCTTGGTTTTAAAAACCATTTTTGTCATTTTACCTTTCAGACACGTTTCACAAATTGGACTCAACTTGGAGGTCATCCAATGGACCATCATATACCAATCTTTGAATTCTTCTAAGGTTTCATGACCTAACCGTAAATGCCACATATATGTTTGGTTTATGCTTGAAGGTTCTTTTCTCTTTTTAGGTTTAGAGAAAGAGTTAAGTGAATTGTGTTTATACATGGGAGTTTGTGCAGTATTAATGATATATAGTCCATTGGTATATACACCTTCGCAAACATATTCACCGTATAGCATCACCATCAAAAGAAACTGAATAACCACCACAACTTAATTTAGAAACTGAAATTAAATTCATTCTAAAATCATGTACCAATAATGCATTTATTAAGGACTAATATCATATCACTAGTCTTCAACTGTACGACTCCTACTACTACAACCATAAGACTAGAATAATTGCCCCAGTTGATGGTGATCTCGCAAACATGATCAGTGGAGCCTGAATCTTCTATCGAAAAAGTGGTAGAACAAGGTGCCAACATGTTTTGACTACTAGTGCACGAGGCATACCTTTCTTAAGAGTATGGCAGCCCTCTTTGAAATGTCCTTTCTGACCGGCACTTTCCCTTTGGCTTTTTGTTCGCCCCAGGATGAGGAGCCTTGCGCTTTATCTTGTGAGTTGCCACTTGCTTCTGGCCCACATGTTTCTTCTTCTTCCCACACTTGAGATTAGAAGTTGAAACACTAGTTACTGCAAGAGCTTGATACCCTTGTCAGAAGAGTCCTTCAGCAGCTTGAAGTTCTATTAGAAATTCCGCCAGAGTATATTCCCTACGATCCATATTGTATTTTACGCAGAACTGCTCAAAACTTCTAGGTAAGCTCCCTAGAATTATATCGACCTACATTTTTGCATCCATAGTAGCCCCTAAGGTATCAAGTTTGTTTAGATGCGAAATCATCTTTAGAAGGTGATCCCATACTGGGGTATCTTCAGGCATTTGGGTTGTCATCAAGACCCTCATAACATTTTCTCTAGCCGTCCGGTTCTAATGACCAAACATCTTGCCGAGGTTTTTCACTATTCTACGGCCGTGACCATACTCTAATGCTGATACCGGAATGCATTTGCTAAAGAAGCCAAGATGTAACAGCGATCCATCTCATCATGTTTCTTCCATTTGCGCTATGCTTTCAACTCATAAAGTGCCAAATCCGCATCAGTTAGAACAAATTTGCGTTCTTCAGCGGTCAGGGCAATATTAAGATTACGTTTCGAATCAGCAAAGTTAGTGCCATTAAGTTTTTTTTGAGAATTACAGCAAGTGTATTGAAAGACATGTGAGATAAAATTAAAAACATTCATCACATAATGCATAGCAAAATATATTGGAAAACCTCGAAACACAATATATATGCTAGCAACCAAGACCTGGAAAAATCTGCATATGCAAGCCACGATCTTGTGGACGTTTACCCACATTTTTCAAGTAGAGTTTTATGTCTTTAATTTTACTAAGTAAAATTAATAATTGGTTCCTCTTAGCCATGTATTAATTAACATAGACTCCGATGAAGAGGTTATTAATTAATACACCTAAGTGAACACCATAATTTAACAACCTTAAAATATTATCCTCTAAATAATAGCCATATAGATGGAGAGGTCATATCATAAAAAATAGTAATATTTAATTTTTGTTATCATTTGAAGTTTAAAACCAGTTCACATATAATTATCACACCGGTATGGAGGAAGACATTAGTACCCTAATGTCAACGCGCATGCTAATAACTTAACATTTTAAATTAATTATGGAGGCCAATTTAATTTTATTTTAAAAAATAAATCAACTTTAATCACTTAGTTATTTTAACCTTGAGATTTTAATTTTCTTGTCCTAGCATGCATTAAAACATATCACGCATAATCCATACATACCATACATTCAAAACAGTAAAAACCAAAATAAATGCATAGATAGTAAATTTATACAATTATCATGGTCTTCGTCCCCAAATTAAATCCGAGAAAATCTTCGACTCGATATCTCCCACTGTATCAAGCATCTCATCATTCTTCCCCAACTGGGCCGTGGATTTCCAAAATTAAAATTTTCACTTTTATACAAAATTATTTACATAAATAAAATTTAATTTTAAAATCCCGACTCTCTGGTGGACGCAACGAACGGCGGTGAAACAGATCGGACCAAAAAACCGGAAGACCTGACCCAAACCAGTGAACCAGCCCAGAACAGGCTGCCCCAGCCCCGCCCGTGAGCCGGAATTGCTCGACAGTCTTTGTGTCTGCTCAGCGACTCAGCGTCTTTGCTTCTCGGTCGCGGATGTCGGTGAAGACGGTGTCGGTTCTGATGATTTTATTCGTGATTTTATCTTCTCCAAATTCGATTACAATTTCATAAAAATATAATACACGAATTCCAGCAAAATTATATGAAAATAAAGATCCTAGATCTATTCGTGGATTTTTTCACGGGAAAAATCATTACATACCTTAGAACCGGGCCAAACCAACAATTGCATAAATAATAATTAAATTAATCTTTCATATAACCATGATAATTGGATCATATTCCCTATAAGAACACATCTTGCAAAATATTCCAACATCAATTACATAAATATTTAAACTGCTATCAATTAATCACCAAAAATAATTAAAATAGCAAAAGCCTAAAAATCTGGCTTCGATAGAATATTTGATAAAAAGCATTTTACGCATGCACGAGCATAAAACCTATTTAGGAATGCTAATTAATTAACTACTAAGATAAATAAATAATTTAAATATTATTTATTAAATAATCTTGTTGGTAAATTCAATATCCTAATCTAGATCAAAAGATCATAGAATATTTACCTCTGGAAGCATAGTGGTTGCTATCTTGATCTCTTCCTCAAAATATTCTAGAGTATGATCCCGCTGTAATACCCGGTTGTAATTCAGTCATTATCATTAAGTACTTATCATTCTGTAATTGTCATTCAGTAATTTTCACTCATTAATGATCATTTGTCACTCATATTCAATCATTCTATTCACCGTTCAGAGTAATTGTATCGTGTATCAATCATCATTCATCATCAATCTAGTTGGAGAATCGCGCCGTGTTTGTCATCATTGTCATCTTCATAGTGGGCTGTGTGTGAGGTGTAATATCCACAAATTCGATTTCCGGTGATTTTCTTTTTTTGGCGAGAGCCCGTTTTAAGGACTCTTTTGGGACCGTTTCGTCATTTTGAGAATGATTAATTCTACACTTTTTGACGTCCGAGTTCGTTTTGGTGTCGTTTTGTTGAGTTCCGTGCTTCTTAGCGACTTTTTCGCACTTGAGTTCGATTCTTGCGAATCTCGTTCGAAACTGCTTTTTCAGTTTCCCGTAAGTCCGTCTAACTTTGTTAGACGTGTTGTGAACTTCAGTTTGGTTATTCGATCACGTATCATGATTTTCCGGCATTTTGGGCCATTTTGTAATTTACCCAAAGTTGTGGTATCCGCATTCGTATTTGTTGTTTTGACCCTTTTCGTGGTCACGTGTGATTAACTGTTGCACGATATTTCATTTTGGGTCGAGGATGCTGCCCACGAGCATTTCGTCGTATTCGTTTCGTGCGTTTTCGGTAATCGAGTCGTCGGGTCGTGGCGGCTGGGCAGTGGCCGGACAGGTGCGCGAGCACGCCGGAAGTCTTGAGCCTTGGCCGGACAGGCGCGGCAGAAACCGGCGTAGCGCACGCTACGGCCGGAAGTCTGCGCGCGCTAGCTATGCAGGTATAGCGCACGCTAGCTCGGCCGATCAACGTGCGCTATCGGTCTGGGCAGTGGGGTTTCTGGGGTTCTGGACTCGGGAAGGATCGGCAGGTAGCGCATGCTACGCAGGAGCATAGCGCGCGCTAGTCGGCAGGCGTAGCGCACGCTGTCGTCCGGCTAGCGTATGTTACTGCCGGGCGATTCGATCGAAGGGTTACGGGCAGATCGGCTAAGCGCCACGCTAGCGCCGCAGCAGCCGCTTCTCGCGGTCCGGCAGGCAAGATCCGGCCGGCAGATTGAGTCCTCAGTACCAGGCCATGCGGGCCTCGGCTGAAGATTCTCGGCCGAGGCTGCCCGTTAGCGCGCGCTAGTCCGGAAGGTGTAGCGCACGCTAGGCCGTGCCTGTATAAATATGACAGAGTAGTCATATTTTCACCCGTTTTTCATTTCCATCTTTTCCTCTCCGCGGCTCGAGGATTGTCGATCCACGAGACATGTTGTCAAGCAACTAATCCACGAAGATTGGGAGTTCATATCATCGATTAATCCCTCCATAACCTCCTTTGATCCAGCGAATCAAGGTGAGATTTCCTAGAACCCTATTTTGGGAAATTTTGGGGTTTTTGCGTTTTTGTCCGATTCATTCCGTATTATTGATTAATCCATGATGGTATGATTAATCTTAGTAGTATTCTTGTGTTTAACATCATTTAATCTATTGTTATTCTTCGAATCAAAGTATATTTCTTGATTTCCTTCGAATCGACTTTTTGGGGGATTTGTTCTTGATTTCGTTTTCCATCCGTTTTTGATGGATAGATTGTTGTTAAATGATGTTGTTAAACATATCCTATGGATTATATATCCATATTTTGGTTTGGAATTCCGTTTTCATGTTTTGACGGGACGAATCGTGTTCTTGGCCGTTTTGGGAGAAACCCTTGAACTTTCGTCGTTTGTTCCTTAAATTCAGCAGCTTTGGGTCGTACTTTGAAATTCATTTTCGTTGTTATTGTTGTCGTTCGTAGTTTATTGTTGCGGGTTGTCGTTCGGTGGGGTCGGCGAGTTCGTAGTCGGTTCGTGCCAACCTACTTCGGTCGATTCTCCGCGTCGTGGTTTCGAGGCAAGTATTTTACTATACGAATTGTCCCTTGTGAATAGGGACGTCGTGTTATGGTTATGATGAATTGATTTATCTTACCGAGAATTGATTATTATGAACGATTGATGGTAACGATAATACCTTCACTTAGTTAACATCGTGGAATTATGTTGGATGTGCAAATCATCTAAGTTTGTGCCGGGCGATGATTATGATATTTGTGTTGTTTTGGTTTACATACTTGATTATACATTTCGGTGTAATGTGGAATGGCTTGAAATTTGATGATTATGAGTTGTGTCGTGTCGTTGTGTGTGTGTGTTCCAGGTAGGGCCTGACGAGGCCTCTGGAGTTCGGTAGATGATGTGTACGAACATGGTGTGTGATCCAGGTAGGGTCTGACGAGGCCTCTGGAGTTCGGTACATGATGTGTACGAACAAGGTGTGTGATCCAGGTAGGGTCTGACGAGGCCTCTGGAGTTCGGTACATGATGTGTACGAATGATGTTTGTGGCCGGGTAGGGTCCGTCGAGGCCTCCGGAGTTCGGTACATGATGTATGAACAGTGCGTGTGGTCCGGGTAAGGTCCGTCGAGGCCTACGAAGTTCGGTACATGATGTGTACGAACAACGATCGTATAATAGTGATTGTTTGGGTAATATTTTAAATATGGGTCTCGGACTCATAATGATATCTTATCTAGTGTGTTTTGAAACGAGAATCGGGCTAAGGCCCTAATGTTTACGAAAAGGTTTTGTAAATTGGGACTCGAGGTCCAAAAGAATTTCTGCTTTAAAAATCCCCGAGATGATGTGTTCCTTTTCAAATATATCTTGCTTGAGTTCGAAATTCTAAAACTTCTCGGGAACATTTTGATAATTGATTTCTGTATTAAATTCGTAGTTGCTATTTACTTGTTGCATTTCGTATCGTATTATACTTGCACTAGTAAAACAGTGGAGTTTTACTAACCCCCGAGTAATCGGGGTTGGATGTGTGTTCTGCGTCCAGGTACATGCAGGTTCAGGGGAGCAGTCACAGGATTGGCACAAGAGGATGATGAGTTGTGATACTAATCAAGAGTCGAGAGTTGGTAGAGTTTGGTTGTATTGTTAGACTTAATTTCAGTCTTCCGCTGTATTGTGTTTCGACCCCTGTGTGGGTAATGTTGTTTTTGTCAGTTCTGTTGATGGAGTTGTGTGACCTCATCGGTCTGTGTGTTTATGTGTAAGTGACCTTAACGGTCTGTATTATTATATTGTTTGACCCTGGCCGGGCAAGCATTTGGTTGTTTATGGATGTTTAGCCTGGCAGATCCTTGTGGAAAGGGTCTACGTCGTGTAATATTCCCATACGGTTTTGGGGGTGTTACATGAGGAGTAGCACACGTTATGAACTCTCTTTAGTGCGCGCTAATTGAGTTCAAGTAGCGCACGCTACCTATGAACACTAGCGCACGCTAGTGCAGTTCAAGCAGGCAGTCCAGAAGGCACTGGACTGCAGTCGGGTTGTAAGTAGCGCACGCTACGAATGGTAAGTAGTGCGCGCTAGTAGGTCGGAGTAGCACACACTATCCAGTCGTGTAGTGCACGCTAAGAGCGGATCAGGCAGAGTCCAGTGGCTACTGGACTGCATTGGATTAATTACTAGCGTAGGCTACGAGTAGATATTAGTGTACGCTAATTGGGGTCAGTAGCGCACGCTGAGTATTGTTTGTAGCGCGCGCTACCGCGAACAGATCAGAGAACAGGAGGTTCTAGACTTCAGTACTGGGCATCAGATAAATTGTTAGCGCACGCTAACATTTTGAGCTAGCGCACGCTAAGTATATGGTTGTAGCGGACGCTACAAAAGGTATGTAGTGCACGCTACCGATGCGAACAGAGGGTACTGGACTACCCAGTACAGCCGTTAGCACACGCTACGCACAAGAGCTAGCGCACGCTAACTGGTGTTGCTATAAATAGTACAGTTCGGTCCTTTCTTCGTCATTTGTCATTTCTTTTCATTCCTTCATCGGTTTTGGGCGATTTGGAGCTTCTTGAGGAGTGTTCTGTGAGGTGGAATCAGCTATCAACATTTCCGAGCATATAATTTGGAGTAATCATCATTTCATCATCTTCATACATCATAATCAAGGTAATCACCTCTTGAATCTAGAAATTTGGAGTTCAAGTGTTTTATTTTCCGATCTATTCATGTGGGCTCGATATTATGTTGGAATGCTTTAGATATGGATTATCTACCTTGAATACATGTATTCCTACGGATTATTCGGTGTATATTTTGGATTTCATGTATTGTTGGGGGTTTAATTCAAGAACACATTAGAGTTGACTTTGATATTTGGGGGTTTTCAATTAGATGTTGTAGTTATCTCGATTTGTGGATTCCTATGGGATTATTGGTATCATTGAAGTTGTTTTGTTGGTTGGAAATACTCATTTTGGAGTTGGTTTCGATATATTCGGGATTGGATATTATCAAAGGATGTGTGTTTGCTAAGTGTTCGCTTGAATGCCTCAATGAGTTTGGATATTGTTGTATCGACGTTTGAGTCGGTTATAATCGTATTTGATACGTATACTGATCATTGTTGGTAATTGTCATTCAAGGTTGTTCGAGCGACCGACATCTCTTTTAGGACGTTGTTCGAGGAAGGACATTCTTCACCGGTGTTGTGTACGTTAATTCTTACTCGGTTAAAAGGATATTCATTCCTTTCGTTGTTGTTCATTCATAATCATAATTCATTCATAATGTATTAACCGTATTGAGACTCGTAATTGTCAATTAATCACTTCATTCAGGAGGACCGACGGTTCCAATCATTTCATTGAGCTATCATTCATTTTACTATCATTTTATCTCGGTGAGTCATTCTTGACTTTGTCGGATTGTTATTCATTATTATTTTTCATGGTCATTTCTTGCCTATATGACCTTCTGGGTTCATATTGCGTGGCTGGGTAGGGATGTGTGGAATTTTTAGTCGGGCACGTGATGGTCATGTGTTGGGTTCACCGACACATTAGACTGTGCACACGGTAACGTACCTCCGTGAAACTAATTAGGTACAAGGGCGGGTGTGTCCGGACACTCGTATTGTGCACTTGCACATACCATTTCGGGCGTACTATGGTGCCTCTCTTAAGCGTCATTTCATAATTGAGATATATCATGATTGTGTTTATTCAACTCTTGAGGATTGTTGTTATGTGTAACTGACCCCGTTGGGGAATGTTGTTTTCAGGTCATGGCAAGGCTAAGGCACGGGAAGAGAACGTTGACGGTGAGGAGTCCCAGTGATACTAGTAGGGGGCCCCCAGTCCTTTTAGTCTTCATGTTTTCTTCATTTGTATTCCGCTGCAAACTTCCTTTTAGATACTCATTTTAATTGGTGTTGTATATTTTATATTCATATAAAATATACATGTATTCTGTTTTATCCTGGTGTGTTGTATTTAAAACTCCTCATCGGAGTAATTATTGATATACTGTGGTTCGGTACTACAATTATATCACTTAATTCATTAATTTTCATTTGCCTAGTGGGTCCAGTCGGGGGTCCACGGCACTGTAATATTCGCCTAGTTTGGGGTGTTTCAGAGTTGGTATCAGAGTGTGGTTTTGAATACTACCTTCCGAGTCATGCCTCATTTGAAATCATCATTCATCAGACTAGTATCATTGGACTTTCGCGTCACGTGTGACCTGTGCAAGAGCCAAGCCCCTGAGACCAAAGAACAGTAAGATTTCTAATGCCATGGTATAATTTCTGGTAATAAGAATCACTCATTCATCATTCAACAGCCAACAATCCTCTTTCATCATTTTCATTTTTGATCAAGTCGATCATGTTAATTCATTAATCACTCAGTTCATTTCATTGTTCAGTTGTTGATCTTGAGGATCATATCATTAATCTTGTTAACTTGTTCAAGATAATCATTTCAAGAATTTCATCAAATGATCACATCACTTCAGTTGATCATTCATGTAATCATTGTGTTTGAGCGCGTATGCTCATTTTCATCATTTCATAATATAATCATAATGCGATATTCATGCGAGATATATAACTATTATATGACTTTCCACTTCAGTATGGAAAGAGCTGGCAGAGGACGCGGGGTAAGAGGCCGTGGTGTGGGCCGAAACCCGAGAGCTTGTGTGAATACACGCGCTAATGCAAGGAATAATGCTAATTCATCGAGCAGTGACGCTGCCACTCATTCACCTGGACATAATCATTCACTATCAGGGACTCGTACCCAGGACACAGCTCAGTCAGAAGGTGTTCGGGTTGATCCACTCGCTTTTATGCAGGGCATGATGGCCCAAATGACTCAGATGGCACAACTGATGGAGATGATGCATAACTCAACTACTCAAAATCAACAGGCTCCTCCGCTGCCACCTCAGAGGCAAGAGAGGGGTGTGAGCAGTATCATTGGCGATATCTCTCACCAGAGACCACCTACCTTCGAGGGCTCATCTGAGCCGGCGGATATCATTCACTGGCTTGAGCATTTCGAGAAACTGTTTGCTATGGTGGACTGTCCTGAGGGACACAAAGTTTCCGTTGCGGCTTATTATCTTGGTAAGGGCTCACATTCATGATGCTTATCGTTGAAGCCCACCGACGGATCTTGTACATGGGATCAATTTAGGACTCTCATGATAGAGAGGTATTATCCGGCCCCACTCAGGGAGGCCAAGTTATCAGAATTACTCACTCCCGACCTCTCAGCGGACGATGATGTTCTCGCCATCGCCGAGAAATTTCAGGAGCTACTTCCTTTCGCCTCGTCCATTATCCACTCTGAGGCGGACAAGATCAAGTATTTCAGCAAGAGTTTGAAGCCTCGTATGCGGATGCAGTTTCTTAATCACAATTGCACCACTCTGGCCGAATTTATTGAGAAAGCTCTTACTTATGAGCTTACTCCTAAGGAGATATCTAAGCAACAACCTTCATCTGCTTACAAGAAGTCAAAGGATCGTAGTCAGTCTGACGGCAGTCAGGCCACTTTCAAGAAAACTCGTGCAGGCTCTACTTTTTCTGAGTGACCTCCTATGGCGCCTAGACCCGCGGAATCTCAGTCACGAGCGGCCAGTTCGGCCATCACCTGTGAAGAATAGGGTCATTTCAGCACCAAGTGTCCGAGGCATACTGTCACGTGCCATAACTGTGGGATTACTGGGCATAAGGCCCGTTTTTGCCGAAGAGACTCTAAACCTACTCCTGCGTCATCTCAAGCCCCGAGACATTCATCGGTGCAGAATCAGGCCACTCAGTCTGCGTCGTTCAAGATGACAGGAGCAGATAAAGGTGGATCCAAGAGCTATTAGACGGGAGCGTACGGTTCGGGGGCCGGCAAGCCCCAAATTTATGAGATGAAGAAGACAGACGATCCAGAGGCCCGGATGGTATCAGGTACACTCGATATTCTATCTTAACTTGTGTGTACCCTTTTTGATACTGGTGCATCGCATTCATTCATTTCCGAGTCATGTTTGAGTAGACTACGTCTGGGTAGTGCTACTAGTTATGAGCCTTATGTCATTGGTCTACCTGATGGTAGAAGAATTATCGGGTATCATGAGATTAAGGATTGTCCGATCAGCTTCATGGTCGTGATTGGTTAGCAGACCTAATCGTGGTGGATTTACCGAGAGACGACGTCATCTTGGGTATTAATTGGATGGATCGTCACGATGCCGTCATTAGTGTCCGTAAGCGTATGGTCACTATCATTTCATATAATGGGGTCGAATGTGTATTTCAGTTAAGTAATCCCAGCTGTTCTGGGAGAGTCATCAACTTAATGAAAGCAGTGAAATTACTCAATCAGGGGTGTGTCGGTTATTGGTGCTATATGACCCAGACCGAGAAACCATCAGTAATGTTGATGGATATTCCTGTAGTGAGAGAATATGTCGATGTATTTCCAGACGAGTTACCTGGTTTGCCTCCACAGAGAGATGCGGAATTCACGATTGAGTTGGAGCCTGGTACGTCCCCAATATCGAAGGCACCGTACCGGATGGCCCCAACCGAAATGCAGGAGTTGAAGAACCAATTAGGACCAAGAAGGGTTATATTCGATCGAGTGCGTCCCCATGGGGAGCACCAGTGTTATTTGTCAAGAAGAAGGATGGTTCGTTCCGCTTGTGTATTGATTACCAGGAATTGAACCGGCTGACAATCAAGAATAAGTATCCTCTACCGCATATCGATGAACTTTTGGATCAACTTCAGGGAGTTTCAGTATTTTCCAAGATCGACTTAAGGTCTGGATATCATTAGTTGCGAATTCGAGAGTCGGATATCGCAAAGACGGCGTTCCGAACACGCTATGGTCATTATGAGTTTGTGGTAATGCCGTTTGGGTTAACTAATGCGCCTGCGGTATTCATGGAGTTAATGAATTGGGTTTTCATCGACTATTTGGATCAGTTCATGGTTATCTTTATTGATGATATTTTAATTTATTCTCGTGACCGGGAGGAGCACGAGTTTCACCTTCATCAGGTGCTCGACGTGTTGAGACGAGAGCAACTGTATGGGAAATTTTCCAAATTTGAGTTTTGTATGTCCGAATTGACATTTCTCGGACATGTAATTTCATCAGACGGAGTTCGTGTCGACCCTCAGAAGATGGAGGCTATCCGAGATTGGCATCCTCCGAAGAATGTTAAGAAAATCCGAAGTTTCCTCGGATTAGCTGGTTATTATCGGCGATTTGTGGAAGGATTTTCTAAAATCGCTCAACCCATGACGAACCTTTTATGGAAGGATAAGAAATACACGTGGTTCGATGCGTAACAACTGAGTTTTGAGGAACTCAAGAGCCGGTTAATTTCAGCACTTGTCCTTTATTTGCCGCAAGAGACAGAAGGATTTGTGTTTTATAGTGATGCGTCCGGACAGGGTCTCGGATGTGTACTAATGCAGAACGGGAAAGTTATTGCTTATGCTTCACGAAAGTTGAGACCTTACGAGGTTAATTATCCGACCCACGACCTGGAGCTAGCAGCCGTGGTATTCGCATTGAAGATTTGGCGTCATTATCTTTATGGCATTACCTGTCAGATATTCACCGATCATAAGAGTTTAAAGTATATATTTACTCAGAAGGAGTTAAATATGAGATAGAGACGGTGGTTGGAACTAATCAAAGATTATGATATTGAGACACTTTACCACCCGGGCAAGGCGAACGTTGTCGCCGACGCCTTTAGTTGTAAGTCCGTTCAGGAGCAGATGCTTGCTAGATTAACAGTTCAGAAGGAACTTCAGCAGGAATTTCTGAGACCCGAGATCGAGGTCTGGTTACAGTGAGTACAAGGGCAACTTTGCACGTTAGAGATTTCATCGCCACTTGAGGAGGCGATCAGGGAGAATCAGGGTTCGGACCCGTTTTTGTTGCGCATCCGCGATGATGTGACTCAGGGGAAAGCCCCTGGATTTGTGGTCCACGAGGATGGACTTTTGCGATTTAAGAACTGGTTGTGCATACCGGCGAATGACGAGTTGAAAAACTTGATTTTGAGAGAAGCTCATGCTACCCCTTATTCCGTTCATCCGGGGTCTAGCAAGATGTACAAAGACTTGAAACAAAATTATTGGTGGAGTAATATGAAGCGAGAAGTCGCGGAATTTGTTTCGAGATGTTTGACCTGTCAGCAAGTCAAGATAGAACATCAGCGACCGGCGGGTATGCTGAAACCTCTCCCAATTCCAGAGTGGAAGTGGGAAGATATTTCAATGGACTTCATCATGAGTTTTCCGACGAGTCGTCATGGCATGTATACAATCTGGGTAATTTTGGACCGCTTAACTAAATCAGCACATTTCCTTGAGATTAAGGATATGTGGGGTCCCAAGAGACTTGCCCAGTTGCTCATCAAAGAGATAGTGAGACTGCACGGTACTCCTAAAAGTATCGTTTCCGATCGTGACGGACGGTTCGTGTATCATTTTTGGAAATCAGTTCATCGTGCTATGGGAACTCAGCTTAATCTCAGTACAGCTTTTCATCCTCAGTCCGACGGACAATCAGAGAGGACTATTCATACTTTGGAGGACATGTTGAGGGCATGTGTTCTCGATTGGAAAGATGATTGGGAAGCCCAACTACCGTTGATTGAGTTCACGTAAAATAATAGTTGGCATGCTTCGATTAAGATGGAACCTTATGAGGCCTTGTACGGTCGTCGTTGTTGATCTCCTCTGTGTTGGGATGACTTATCAGAATCAATCGGCACCGAGCCCGATATGCTTATAGCCGCCCGTGAGAAGGTAGCTTTGATCAGGAGTCGTTTGTTGACCGCTCAGAGTCGACAGAAATCATATGCAGATAATCGTCATCGACCATTAGAGTTCGAGACAGGTGACCATGTTTTGGTCAAGGTATCCCCGAGTCGAGGTATCTTCTGTTTTGGGAAGTGGGGAAAGTTGAGTCCGAGATTCATTGAACCGTTTGAGATTTTGGATCGAGTAGGTGAGTTAGATTATCGATTGGCCTTACCTCCGGCGTTGAGCCCAATTCATAATGTGTTTCATGTCTCTCAGTTACGGAAGTATGTTGCCGACCCGAGTCACATACTTCAGTTCGACGAAATCGAGATAGCTGATGATCATTTATATGAGGAGCGTCCTATATGAGTCTTAGAGTGGCGAATCAAATAGATGAGGAACAAGAAGATTCCTTTGGTTAAAATTCAGTGGTCTAGACACGGAGTCGAAGAGGCTACTTGGGAAACCGAAGATAGTATGCGGGAGAGTAATCCTGAGTTGTTTGACCCTTAGTTTTGGGGACGAAACTCTTTTAAGGGGGGTGTATGTAATACCCGGTTGTAATTCAGTCATTATCATTCAGTACTTATCATTCTGTAATTGTCACTCAGTAATTTTCACTCATTAATGATCATTTATCACTCATATTCAATCATTGTATTCACCGTTCAGAGTAATTGTATCGTGTATCAATCGTCATTCATCATCAATCTAGTTGGAGAAGCGTGTCGTGTTTGTCATCATTGTCATCTTCATAGTGGGCTGTGTGTGAGGAGTAGCGCACGCTATAAACTCTCTTTAGCACGCGCTAATTGAGTTCAAGTAGCGCACGCTACCTCTCAACACTAGCGCACGCTAGTGCAGTGCAAGCAGGCAGTCCAAAAGGCACTGGACTGCAGTCGAGTTGTAAGTAGCGCACGCTACGAATGGTAAGTAGCGCGTGCTAGTAGGTCCGAGTAGCGCACGCTATTCAGTCGTGTAGCGCGCGCTAAGAGCGGATCAGGCAGAGTCCAGTGGCTACTGGACTGCATTGGATTAATTACTAGCATACGCTACGAGTAGATATTAGCGTACGCTAATCGGGGTCAGTAGCGCACGCTGAGTATTATTTGTAGCGCGCGCTACCGCGAACAGATCAGAGAACAGGAGGTTCTGGACTTCAGTACTGGGCATCAGATAAATTATTAGCGCACGCTAACATTTTGAGCTAGCGCACGCTAAGTATATGGTTGTAGCGCACGCTACAAAAGATATGTAGTGCACGCTACCGATGCGAACAGAGGGTACTGGACTACCCAGTACACCCGTTAGCGCAAGCTACGCACAAGAGCTAGCGCACGCTAACTGGTGTTGCTATAAATTGGACAGTTCAGTCCTTTCTTCGTCATTTGTCATTTCTTTTCATTCCTTCATCGGTTTTGGGCGATTTGGAGCTTCTTGAGGAGTGTTCTTCGAGGTGGAATCATCTATCAACATTTACGAGCATATAATTTGTAGTAATCATCATTTCATCATCTTCAAACAACATAATCAAGGTAATAACCTCTTGAATCTAGAAATTTGGAGTTCAAGTGTTTTATTTTCCGATCTATACATGTGGGCTCGATATTATGTTGGAATGATTCAGATATGGATTATCTACCTTGAATAAACGTATTCCTACGGATAATTCGGTGTATATTTCAGATTGCATGTATTGTTGGGGGTTTGATTCAAGAACACATTAGAGTTGACTTTGATATTTGGGGGTTTTCGATTAGATGTTGTCGTTAACTCGATTTGTGGATTCCTATGGGATTATTGATATCATTGAAGTTGTTTTGTTGGTTGGAAATACTCATTTAGGAGTTGGTTTCGATATATTTGGGATTGGATATTATCAAATGATGTGAGTTTGCTACGTGTTCGCTTGAATGCCTCAATGAGTTTGGATATTGTTGTATCGACGTTTGAGTCGATTATAATCGTGTTTGATATGTATATTGAGCATTGTTGGTAATTGTCATTCAAGGTTGTTCGAACGACCGACATCTCTTTTAGGACGTTGTTCGAGGAAGGACATTCTTCGCCGGTGTTGTGTACGTTAATTCTTAGTCGGTTAAAAGGATATTCATTCCTTTCGTTGTTGTTCATTCATAATCATAATTCATTCATAATGTATTAACCGTATTGAGACTTGTAATTGTCAATTAACCACTTCATTCACGAGGAACGACGGTTCCAATCATTTCATTGAGCTATCATTCATTTCACTATCATTTTATCTCGGTGAGTCATTCTTGACTTTGTCGGATTGTTATTCATTATTATTCTTCATGGTCATTTCTTGCCCATATGACCTTCTGGGTTCATATTGCATGGCCGGGTGGGGATGTGTGGAATTTTTAGTCGGGCACGTGATGGTCATGTGTTGGGTTCACTGACACATTGGACTGTGCACATGGTAACGTACCTCCGTGAGACTAATTAGGTACAAGGTCGGGTGTGTCTGGACACTCGTCTTGTGCACTTGCACATACTATTACGGGCGTACTATGGTGCCTCTCTTCAGCGTCATTTCATAATTGAGATATATCATGATTGTGTTTATTCAACTCTTGAGGAGTGTTGTTCTGTGTAACTGACCCCGTTGGGGAATGTTGCTTTCAGGTCATGGCAAGGCTAAGGCACGTGAAGAGAATGTTGACGGCGATGAGTCCCAGTGATACTAGTAGGGGGGCCCAGTCCTTTTAGTCTGCATGTTTTCTTCATTTGTATTCCGCTGCAGACTTCCTTTTAGATACTCATTTTAATTGATGTTGTATATTTTATCTTCATATAAAATATACATGTATTCTGTTTTATCCTGGGTGTGTTTTATTTAAAACTCCTCATCGGAGTAATTATTGATATACTGTGGTTCGGTACTACAATTATATCACTTAATTCATTAATTTTCATTCGCCTAGTGGGTCCCAGTCGGGGGTCTACGGCACTATAATATTCGCCTAGTTTGGGGTGTTACACCCGCCTTAATCCGAACTTTGTGTGGGCAACGAGCTACCAAATCTTGCTTGGACTTCAAAGAGGGAACGATCGAACTTGTTATTCCTCACAACTCTCGATTTTTCTTTTTCTTCAAGTAATTCCGATTTATGGCAAGAATTAAAGTGTTATCTCAATTGTGGAATCAAAGACACAAGTCAAGATCCTCAATCAAACACTTAGAAGAATAAAATTGAAACCCTTGTGTATGTTGTAAAGTCATGGCCTCCCCCCTCCCCCCTTAGGTGTCCTATTTATAGGCTTTGGACTACTCTAGGGATTTTAAGGAGGATTAGGGTTAGGACTCCTACTCTAAGCCAACTTTCCATACTAAGCCCTTCCTAATATGGTTGAGTTCACTAATATCAATTCAATCCACTAAATAATTAATATTGCACTCCCGATCCAAATCCTAATTTACAAAACCGGACTCTGTATTTAAATATATTATTTACCATATTTAAGATATTGAATGTCCATTAATTAATTTAATCTACTGACAGCTTTAACTAATTAATTTATGATCCAAGAGTAGTACCACCTGAACATTATTATTATATCAGAATTAAATTCACCTGCAGGATTTAATATAATAATCATTATCGATCTCCTCAAGGGGACAACATTAGTTATAATAAATAATATAATTACATAATTAAATACTATATACATGGAATTAAGAAATAATAATTATCCGATATTTACGTTCTTCTTACAGTCAGTACAGAAGACACTATCTCACTGTGATCCAGTTCAACATATGCAAATACGCTAATACATGCTAATAGTAAAGAACAATTAATCTCAAGCATACATTACAACATTTCATATAATTTGTCTAATAATTATATAAGTTGTGAATTATTATATTATTTTATAAGGTACCGATAATGTGATCTTCCATGTGACACCAACACACCACATTATCTACAATATTAGATAATTAGACAATATATTTGCATAACCATAACGTGAATAAATATGCATAACATGTGATTAAATGTAATTAATATCCTCATAGGTAATTACAGGGAAATAAGATATACAAGCATAAAGTATGCTTTGCAGTATATAACCCTAACAGAACCTACAGAGTTGCGCAACTAAATAGGCACCGGATTAGAATGCACTAGTTCTCTCTACGTGAATATTATGTATTGGAACTCTAATTAATTCATTGGATAAATTATCACGAATTAGTTAACTAAATTATATTACTGGGTAATAAATTTAATGAACTGTAATGTCCGGCTATAATTTTCATTTGTATACTACTGTATTGTACATATGGTGCGTGTATTATTGTATTGTGTTTGAATTTATACAATATTTATTATATAGAGATACTTTGGAATCAAACTATTTATGTTTGACGTTCGTATTCTTTTCACACTTAGATGTTGTATGGTAAGTTGTGTTTTTGTTGAAGTACATTAGATCTAGCATAGCTACGATTTGTGCCAAGCATACGCTATCACGAAGAGTGTTACGTACGTTGAGCTTGAAATATTACGTACATAACCGAGGGTATCAAATCTCATCTCAACTTTAGGCGTGTGGGGCCGCGCATGGCTGGAATGTAAGTCTCAATTAAGACAGCCAAGTCAACGGGCTTTACGTACGCAACGTCATTGCTTTAGCATATGTATTGGTGGTGTGATAACGTGCGACATTTTTGTCAAAGTACGCAAGGCAAGGTACGAATTGAGGCAGTAGCCTCTGGAGGATGTTTACGTATATAATATTTTGGTGTTATCATACGTAAAGGATGTTAACATACGTTAACTTGTATAGGTAGCGTACGTTAATGAAAGTGCAGATTATAAAGACAGGTCTCGTCTTTCATTGGTGCAAGAACCAAACCTGAGTCTTATCTCTAGAAATCATCCTTATGCCATTCTAAGTGATTATAAGCCTCTTTCATCTTATATTAGAGCTCCATATATTGGATTGGAGCTTGGAGGTTTGAAGATTGGAGTGTATTCTTGAAGTTTTGGGAGTTGTTCTTCATCTTGTCTAATCTTGTGTATGATAATATTATTGATGATTACTTCTTATGATGCTGAATTGAGAGAGTAAAATATGATTATTATTGAATTTATGAACACATAATGAAGAACATGATGATTAAGACTTAAAAATGAGTATGTCCTTAATGTTTAGGAATACTTGGATGTTATAATTATGTTTTAGAAGAATTATACTCAATTTGCTTGATTGATTTACATAATTGAGAATGAATACTTATCGTTTAACTGTTATTGAGGGGATTAACTGTTCTAAAGGAAGATAATGATGAGTTGGGAGATAACTATCATATTTTTGATATAGTTAAGTTATACTTGATGTTAAATCCGAAATTTCTGGAAGAATTAGTGATTGATGATTGTTTAAGACATCATGTTTAAGTGTTGGTAATGTCCTTGAGAAGATTATAATGATCGATGATTATATTATCATAATAGGATAATTATTTGAACTTGTTTTTGCAATCCTTGTAAGATAGATGATCATTAATGTCAAAGAACATTATGAACACGTTAATCTAAGTATTAAAGATGAATTGAGGGTATTAATAAACCTGTATTTCCATGCCTGTCAGGAGCTGCTCAATTGAAGGTATAATCTTTGCCTGTCGGAAGATTTAATGTCAATCACAATTTCAAGAAACCGCACCTAAGGTAACTTACAGAATAATCTGAAAACAACATCAGTAAATCAGACACCTTCGGCTCATGATACATGGTGTGAGGTGAGTCCACGAGAGGATGTTCCAGGAGAAACCACCGTAATAATGCCATCTTTGCCAGCTAAATTTACCATCTTGAAAATGTTTAATACAGCTGGACGAGTTTGCATTACAGAACAATCCAATGAGAGAGAAAATAGCATTAGTGCCAAGCAAAGACTACATTACAGTCACATGGAATATAAAGTCCAATCAAATCACAAAGAAAGTTCCTTTCTTACTTTCCTAGTGGATACCACCACTTTCACACCCCTCGACGAGGCTTCTTTTAGAGAATCATCAGTTGATAAGGAAAAATGGCCATAGAACAATATTTAGCAGACAATATTAGAACAAACCTTCATGAAAATAAGCAATTAATTGCCTAATCCAATCAGTAAATCTCGTGAAACAGAACTAAATAAAAATCAGAAACACTAAATCTCTTCTAAACAGATAGCAAATCTAAAATAAAACAAAATAAACTCAGTGCAAAATCCATGAATTAGAGGCAACGGATCGAAAGAAGAATGATCAGTGGAGTACCTGTCTAATCATATAAATGATTTGGGAAATGTGATCAGAGACACGAGGTGCAAAGGAAGGAGGAAGGCAGTCGAGATATGCCATGTCATGATGAAATTCTTAACAAAATCTTCTGCTCAAACTAATGGAATCTTCACCTAATTCATTTGATTTGGAAATAATCTACAGAATCCGAAAATTGGGACTCAGCTATCCTGTCATAAATTTGTAGCAGGTAGATGGTAGTCAATTAAGAAATAGCACTAACCTCTTCACAAAGGATTAATTAGCAGACCAAATTGAGGTTTTGCAACTCACCTTGTCATCAACATCAGTGAAAGTGCGGACGTAGTTCACCTAATACCCCCAAATGCTTAAGAAATCTGCTTAATTTCAAAATAAAGGTTAGAGCTTTTCCTCTTTACATAACACAACATATAGTTTGTTGACAAAAACAATCATTTCTAAAGATACAGGGGTTTGTACCATCTACTTGCGACACAAAGCACAATAATTTTTGTAAGAAAACGAAATTGATATAAGATGATTGGAAACTATTTATTTAGGGCCAAGATCTAATTTTTACAATAACCCGGTTTGCTCTTACTTGATGCAATTGTTGAAGGTGCGATAAGAATATAGAGTATAGAACTGCAGAACCGGCCACAAAGCAGAAAAAGAGGAAGGAGAAAATTGCAGAAAATGTTACCGGCAAAGTCAGGCAAGGCAAGAGAGGAAACCCATAAGAAGAGAAGATCTGGAGGTATTATGAACCGTCTTTGATTTCGATCGCCGTTCACCTTCTTCTAATTCTATCTTCTGCAATCCCACTTCCAATATTACAATCCTCCAATTCTTTCAATCTGCCAACTCAATGAGTCATAATTACAAAGAAGTAATTCTTTCAGTCTCCCATCGCCCGTCTTCTCCACTACCAGTGACTAATTTGTCATTTCACCCAGTCAGGGAGGAGATGCCGAGAACCAGTGACTAATTTATTTTTTCTTCTGTGCGCGAGGAGACCTGAAGATGTCAAGAATCAGGCGGCACCGCTCACCATCGTTGACTGACGGTGGTAAGGGATACAAAAGGCGAGAACGGCGGAGTCGGGTCAGAGATGGCCGCAAATGTTGTGGGGAGACGACCCAGAGAATGGCAGAGGGGAAGGACAGAGAGTAGGGAGAGAAAAGAAAAGAAATAAAAATGAGAAGATTGAGGGGGGCCCAAACCAAGAAGTGCGGTTTGGGTAAAATCACTGTTCAGATACGCTGTTACTTCTGGAGAGATATTTTTATTCAAAAAAATTCATTGCGCTTTTTACTTCAGCAATTACCAAATTACTGAAGTATATTCAACTTAAAATTTTCAACCTATTCTGTGGGGGAGGCAGCGAGGCGGACTGGGGAAGGGATATGCGAATGACAGAGAGATAGAGATCATTAGGAACTTTACTTGTTTCTTATAATGATTAAATTTTGAAGTTTAAAATCTAATACATAACATAAATTAATAACAGTATCTTTCCATAGATTATAAACTCTCGTTAACAGGAACTTTACCTGTAGTGATATTAAAATCTAATACATAACATAGATTAACAATGGTAATATTTTACTTGTGTTTTAGGAGTTAAATGAAAAAATTTGAAGTTGAAAATATTAATTCCCGGTCGAAACACATATGTAAAACCCCACAGAAATCATGTAAGCGTTAGGCTCAGTAGATATAGTTGTAAGATATCATCTCATTGTCATGAATAAAAATTTTGTTACGAATCCCTTGATGTTCTGATTGATTAATTGTTAATCGCCCAAATTTAAATTTTTATTATTAAATATTTAGCACACATAATTAAGTAAAAAACATACTAAAATAACTAATGGGCAAGGACCTAAAACATAAACTTAATAGATTGGTCTCAACCCATAATACTTTACAACTAAACTAACTAATTACCCAACCCACTACAATAATAACTTATACACTTAAATTAACAAGAATATATATATATATATATATATATATATATATATATATATATATAATATACATGAGGGGCGGCCAAGGGAAGAAAAAGAGGAAGAGAGGATGTGAATTCTAGAACCTTCATCCTCCCCATGCAAGACACCCTTATAAATCACCTAGACACATGACATTAGTCTTCTCTTCAACTACACTTCCCAAACCCTAAAATCACACTATAAATACTCTCACTTTTACCTAGCCACCCTTTTCATTTTCAACACACAAAAAAAAATCTGCATATAGAGGGAGAGAGATAGAGAGAGAGGAGGGCCGAAAATTTGGAGAGGAAGGAAGAAGAAAGAGTTCATCAAAAACTCAAGTAAACTAGGTAATCTAACCTTAAATACTTCCTTCTATAATTTATAGTTATAATCTTCATACACTTACTTAAATCTCATCATACAAACAAATACACCTCCATGGTGAAATATGGGTCGGCCGAAATATGTAGAGGTGAAGGGAAGATCGTCTTCCAACTTACGAGACTTTGAATCAACCGTTCGTAACAAGAAATCGAGGTGGGTAAAAATTATTTTTAAAAATCCTAAAAGCAAATGAATTTTATGGTTTTGTGATGCATGTTTAATTCTGAAAATTTCACAAATATGTTTTTGAGGAACATATTGAGACATGCATGTTTATATATATACCATGATTTTTGTATTTTGGATTATATCTCTTGTCTTTCTTGAATTTTAAGTTTCAAGGATTATGATTTTTGCAAAGCATACTTGAATCTGAAATTTTATGTAAATGAATGCCTCTGAGATGTATGTATATGGATATGTTAACATGCATTATATTTTTACGGGTTCAAGTTACCGTCGATTTGGTAGATAACGTTCGATTATGTGAAATTTGTGGAATTCGTGTTTTCTTCGAAATTTTAATGAAACTATACCAAATCAGGAAGTTTGTGTTATATAATTTTGTTATGGTGTTTGGATAACTTATTTGTGACAAAAACGGGACTTGGAAACAAGTAAAATAGAATTTAAGGGCATAAATTGTAAATAATAAAAAATTATGAACTAATCTGAAAATTACGAGAATAAACTGTTCTAGACCATGACTATCATATATTTTAACTTATATAAGCTGTCCGTAAAGTTTCGAACAAATTGGAGATTGTTATCTAAGCTCATTAGTCAAAAATAAACTTTTCGAACAATTCCGGGGCCAAAATAAAAGAAATCAGAACTTCTAGATCAAGTCCAAATCATCTGGAATTTTTCACAAATCTGGAATTCCAGGTTCATCACGAGCCATCTCGAAAAATTTCGTTAAATTTCGAGCTAAATTCGTAGCTATAAAGGTCTCGGAGCAATTTTGTTAAGTTTTGGGGCAATTTCATAATTTCTGGAAATTTCAGTCCCGAAACTGAAAATTCCGAATCTCTTATTAAATCTGAAGTTGAAATAGTATTCTTGACCCTCTTATAAATTTCCACAACCATCCGAACTCGTTTCATCTCTCCAAAACGCTTAGGCTCAACCCAAGGGTATAAACGTCATTTCGACTAATTTAAGAAAAATTCTCGACTTCTTTTCATCAAGCCTACCAATTCAATATATCTGACTTGAACTCTTAAAACCGTTGATGAAATATTGAGAATATTTTCAAATTATTATATAAGTCCTATCCCGTATTACCGTGCCACAAATATAAGTAACCATATTCCATACTTAATCAAAAGACGCAATTAATCTCACTGATCGAATGTTTAAGTGTTACTCGTGCTATGCAAATAACTGACAATTGTGATTGTCCGGAAACTAAGTGCTATACAAACAAAGTGCCACAGACGGGTCCGCCCTCTAACTCTATCGGGACAAAGTGCCACGTCGATGTAGGTCACAAGTCGTCCAGGAATAAGTCTAGAGGGGGGGTGAATAGACTTATTGAAACTTTTAAACTCTTTTTCTCAAAGAGTAAGTTTCTTCAGATGATAGATAAACAAATGACTTGGAGTCGTTTGTTCTTAATACGTGCGGAAGTCAGCTGATGACGAATATAAAACAACTAATGAAACACTTAATAATGAATGCAGCAGTTAATGTATGATGCTATAAAACAGTAAAGTACGCAGGCAATTATAGTGGTCTCAGAGGTGGGGTAATCCTCTACTAATACACTTTTCCACAAATCAGTTGGAGATGAATTCACTATAATTTTCAACCAGTGGTAAATATTACAGTGATTCAACCAAACTACAACAGCTTCCAACCAGTGGAATTCCGTGCCGTTGTAACACACTTGACTGCCTTGCACCTCTTGATCCTCGATCCTTGGATGCCTTTACAGTCTCGAACTTCAACCAGTGAAGTACCCCGAACTCAGGATTTAAGACACGAGTTTTTGTCTTCTCCAACTAAGAACTTCTTCAAGTATGAACTTTTTAGAACCGCTCTTTTCACGATGCTGTATTTCGCTTTTTGATTGCTTGAATGCTTTGATCGCTTGAAAGTATATTCGCACTGGTAGTTGTTGTGTGTGCTCAGCTTCAAATCTTCGGATATATATAGGTCACGATCTCTGAGCTTTTCTTCATAGCCGTTGCAAGTCCGTAACAAATCAGTCCGTTGGAGGGAGACTTCTTTGTTTATTCTTTTCTGAACGTTGCAAGGCTGGATTCTCATATTTTAATCTATCATCCGACCGTTGTGAAGACTTATGCATGTGATGTGCCGAATCTTTTGAATATAATACTTTTAAAGTCTTCAAGGTGGGTCTGGATGAATTTATTTAATTCATATCCTTTGCGTGAATCTCTCCAATTTGTCTCTTCACGTTGCATGTTACTTTCCGTAATACTTGACTTTTCAACGCATGCTGACGTGGACTTGGAGTACTTGGCTGATCTCGACTAGGCTGATGTGCAGTTAACTTCTCTGCAGTCTGGACCTCTCTGATGTTCACTGTTTAGGACTTGTCTGATCAGATGACTTGTCTGAGGTAACTTGACTGCAGTCTGGTCAAACATCACTGATGATTTTTGTTGACCAGAACTACTCTGACTTGACTCGGTTGTACCTCTCTGATGAACTTAGCTGATCTTTAGTACTTAGACGATTTTTAGCCTAACTAATTTTTGGCCTATAGAAGATACTCATTTGGTTATTCTTTACATTTTGCCACGTTATACACTTAACATTATTTGGCCTATGGAAGATACCCATTTGGTTCTTCCTTACATTTTTAGCCAAGTAATAAACATTTGAATTTATATTAATGACATCATCATAATCTAACAAGTATTCCTAACAAATTTCCCCTATTTTTATGATGGCAAAACTTTAAACAAGTAATCAAATTTACAAGTCTGCACTTAGGTGCAAGACACAAACTCAAAATCAGTCTTGTTTTGAGACAACTAGGAGTTGTCATTCAAATGACTGTATATATTAATTTTCTGTTGATTACAAGTACATGGCTTGAATAGAATAAATATAGAAAAATTAATCAATTACAAAAATTACAATTACATCCAAAAACTATCTGCCCCTTCCTCTGCGAATAGTTTGCTTGGGAGGTCTAAATAGTTTTGCACCGATTGGTCTACTTTTGATGGGTGCAAGACCATATTTCCTCCTTATGACTAGCGCAGCAAAGTCTTGGTCTTCTTTTGAAGAGAACTTGTGCTGTTCACATAGCTTTCTAATTTCTTTTTGAAGCTCTAGCTCGTTAAGCTCATTATCCAAACGGGTCGGCGCTTCCACTGCTCTGAATGGAGGAATCATAGGATAAGCATGCCATTTGGCTGCATATTTTAGCATTATCTTCCACAAAGTAGGCCATCTAGCATCCATGTAGTTGATGAATGACTGTTGGGGCGAGCATTCTTTATCTTGGAGAATCTCCCAGAGGTAGAATTGCTATGTGAATTGTTTCTTGGCATCCGCCCAATTGGTCATGAATTCTGTTGGCAAGAATTCTTCAACATACCACAACTGTTTGCCTTCCCATTCGAATCTTTGTTCTTCTTTCTCTCTTGTTCTTCTCTTCTTCTCCACAGACTGCTCTTCAAGTTGGTTGGGGGCAGATATCTCCTTTCTTTTCAGACTTGATGGTCCTCCTTCAATTTGGAGAATATCTTGCCTCTTCTTTGATCTTAGCTCTTCCCTTATTTCTCCTTGAGTACTGCCTTCCCCCTATATTCTATCTTCCCCCTTTTTGCCAGCATCAACTAAAGTAGTCAACTGCTGCTCTATTCTGCACATCCAGTCAGACATGCCAAATGGCATTCTGTTGTTCGTAGGGGGAGGAGGCTGAGATATTTTCCTCTGCAGCAAAGTGTCAATCTTGGCATTGATTGATTAGATGTCAGGGGTGACCTGAGATGCCAGCAACTCTCCAATAGTGTACTTCACTATTTGTCTTATCAGCTCAGTCATCACAGGTGAGATCTGTGATGGTGGAGAGTGCTCGCCTGAGCCTTCTGCAAATGAACCACTGGACTGCAGGCTCCTATCTGCAGCTGGTACTCCAGATGGGGTCTTTTATGGTGTCCCTGATCTGGAGTCCTCAGCCAACCCGGCATCCAGGCTGGTATACCGGGCAGGTGCCCCAACCCTGTCTGCAGCCTCTACTTCCGGCTCTTTCTCTGGCTCCTTTTCCTTCTCATATTTTTCTTTTTCTTTTTCATCTTTTTCTTTTTCTTTCTCAGCTCCTTGATCTCCTCCTTCATCCTTGTCATCATCCTCATCATCATCATTATTATCATCATCCTTTTTCCCATCCTTTTTATCTTCTTCTTCATCATCTTTTTCACCATCATCATCATCCTTCTCTCCTTCATCATCTTCCTGTTCTACTTCTTCCCCTTCTTCTTCTTCTTCATCAATCAACTCCTCTGTTTTCTGAATTTTCTCAGATTGTTTTTCAACTAAACTGTTTTCTCCTTCTATTTTCTCTTCCTGCTCTTATTCTTCGTCATTTATGACAATGACTTCCTCATCTTCTTCTCCATTTACTTCTTCAATTCTAATTTCTCTCTCTTCTTCCTCCTCATCTTCTCTTCCAGAGGAACCATCAAAAATACTGTACATAATGGAATGGATGAATTGGTCCATGTTGGTTTTAAAACGAGACATGAACCAATTCTCCTGGAGGATTAAAACTACGTCTGATTCTTTACAAAAATGAATCAGTACATCCTCTGTGGCTTGGGAAAACATCCACTCTTCAAAAATATTGACAAAAGAGTGTTTTAAGGCTTGTGGTTGAACAAGCTACAATTGTTCAATGGACAGGTTGAAAACATTATTTTCCAGCAGGTTAAATGTGTAATTTGCTTCAGGGATTGATATGATTAAACCTGCTTCTTCTTCCTCTGGAATGTATGCTGGAGTGAGGACAGCCACAATCTGAGTTTCGAGGGTGCCTGGGGCAGGCTGGTCTTCCAGGTGAGTAGGCGACCTGGCTGCTGGACTGGCATAATGATCTGACTGCTCCTCCTGACTAAACTGCAGTCGCCTGTGTAATACCCGGTTGAATTTCATTCATTTTTATTCAATATTAATCAGTCAGTAATTATCATTCAGTAAACTTCACTCATTATTAATCACTCATCATTCATGATTCATTCATTGCGTTCACTGTTGGTATGTTGTAAATCGTATATCAGTTACCGATCGTCATTTCATCTCCATTTATAGATCGAGACGGGAATATTATCATTTTCATCGGGGTTGGTAGTCTTGTACTGGGAGTATCATTTTTGGCATGTGTTGGACCTGTTCACTTTCACATTCGTATGATTTGTCGGATCATTCATCAGTCGTAGCGAGGAATCAGAGTTATCGGATTTTTCACCATGTCCAGCATTGGGTTACGGACGTAACAAGGGTTCGTTGATGTCAGGCCATTTAGGACGAACGGGACTTACGGCCGTAAGGTTTCGGAATACGGCCGTAAGTTGAGCAGGTATGGCCATAAGGCTTGGTCGGTTACGGCCGTACGAGTCGAGCAGGGTGTCCGGGTGTTTTTGGCCGAAGGGCGAGTTACGGCCGTAAGAGGGGAAGGATACATCCGTAAGGAGTGTTCGTGTTTTTCAGGTTTTGTCGGACGAGAGGGACTTACGGCCGTAAGGGTTGCGGCATACGGCCGTAAGACGAGGAAGGTACGGCCGTAAGGCTTGGCCGGATACGGCCATACGTTACAGGCAGGGTGCCTGGCCATTTTCGCCGATGGGGGCTTACGCCCGTAAGTTTGTCCGGATACGGCCGTATCATTCGAGTTACGCCCGTAAGGTGTACGGGTATGGCCGTAAGGATGTCGATAGATATTTTAGACGAGGGCGAGTTACGCCCGTAAGTCAGGGCGGATACGGCCGTAAGGCTGTCGGCAGGTTTTTGGACGAAGCGAGTTATGGCCGTACGAGTTGGCCGGTTACGGCCGTAAGGCCGTTGACCTGGAATGTTACGGCCGTAAGAAGGCCGAGTTACGGCCGTAACTTCCGGCAGTTTATATATGTCTTGGACGGGACTTTTCCTCATTTTTCTCATTTCCTTCATCTTGTCCGAGAGAGAGAGCTTGAGGGAGATATTTTGTCATCATCAATCACTTGTGTGTTCGGATTTCATCATCTTGATTCGTTGGGAAGCTTGGATAGTCGATTTAACACGTTTTCATCGGATCGAAGTGTTTGGATCTTCAAAGGTAATATTCTTCAACATCTTGGATTTCGATTTTGTATTGAGATATGTTGTTTTAGCCGTTAAAATCATGTTGTATGAAGTGATGTATGCATGATTATGAATATGTATGATTATTCATTGGATTATTGAAGGATTATTCAAGAACACTTTGAATATTAAGTTGGATTTGGGGGTTTTCGATTATTTGTCGTTGTAATCACGATTTTGGATATTCATAATGGATTATTGATCGTATTGAAGATGTTTTGTTGGTTTGAAACATTTCTTGGGGATTTGATGTTGGTATTTTTGAAGTTTGGTTATGAACAATCGAAGTTGGCCACAAAGTGTTCGATATTATGCCCCAATGAACTTGGTTTAGTCGTTTTTACGCCTTGAGTTCGTTATAATCGTGTTTGATTCTTTTATTGAGCGGATTGTTGGTATTTGTGTTATTCAAGGTTGTTCGAGCGACCGACACTTCATTTAGGACGTTTGTTCATGGAAGGACATTCTTCATCGGTATTGTGTAAGTTAATTCTTACTCGGTTAAAAGGATATTCATTCCTTTTTGTTGTTGATCATTCATAATCATAACTCATTCATCATTGTATTAATCATATTGAGATTTGTAATTGTCGAATAGTCACTTCATTAACGAGGAACGGCTGTTCTAGTCATTTCATTGAAACTATCAATCACTTCATTATCACTTTCATCTCCGTGAGTCATTCTTGACTTTGTCAGATTATTATTATTATTCATTGATATTCATTATGGTCATTCTCGTTCATTTGACCTACTGGGTTCATATTGCGTGGCCGGGTGGGGATGTGTGGAATTTTTAGTCGGGCACGTGATGGCCATGTATTGGGAGTGATACAATGGACTGTGCACACGGTAAAGATTAACTCCGTGAGACTAATTAGGTACAAGGACGGGTGTGTCCGGTCATCCATCTTGTACACTTGCACAGAACACTACGGGCGTACTATGATACTCCTATTCAGCGTAATTCATGACTAAGGATATTTCATAACTTCAGTTAAATCATTATTGTGTATTTTTCAACCCTTGAGGATTGTTGTTCTCATGTAACCGACCCTACTGGGATTCTGCTTGTGTCATGGCAAGGCAAAAGCACGGGAATAGCATGTTGACGTCGAGGAGTCCCAGTGATACTAGTAGGGGGCCCCGATCTTTCAGTTATTCATGTTGTTGTCCTTTAATTTCCGCTGCATACTTTCATTTGGATACTCCGTTTCATTCAGTGTTGTCTATTTTATCTTCATATAAAATATACTAGTATTCGGTATTGTCCTGGTGTGTTGTACTTAAACTCCTCATCGGAGTATTTGGTAATATAATGTGGTTCGGTACTACAATTATATTATTTAATTCATCATTTTCTTTCGCCTGGTGGGTCCCAGTTGGGGATTCACGGCACTGTAATATCCGCCTAGTTTGGGGTGTTACAGCCTGGGCCTCTTGGGAGAGGGTTCTGGAGATGGCTGCATGACAGATGGTTCTCCAGGGGCTGGTCCCCTTCTCTTGAATCGGACAGCTGTTGGAGTGTTGTCTGACTCAGAGTCTGACTCGACTGCAGTTGGGTTGACGTCTGCAGGTCGGTCCGACTCGCCTGATGAATAATATCTGGGGTAAGTCCTTGTATCAGGCAGCTCCTTTAACATCTGAGCTGCTCTCCTGTTGTTCCCTAACTTCCTCAACGTTTCTTGGTCCAGATGACCAAGTCTCTTGTTGGTGTG
The DNA here is from genome assembly GCA_033398695.1 of Orobanche coerulescens. Lineage (NCBI taxonomy): Eukaryota > Viridiplantae > Streptophyta > Magnoliopsida > Lamiales > Orobanchaceae > Orobanche > Orobanche coerulescens. Next base: position 100,324,526 of record CM065816.1, on the reverse strand, counting down.
GAAGGGGTCAGTACTTCCCTTCGCCACACCTGTCTTCTCAAGGATCCAACTCAGCTGCGTTCCAAACGCCAGCTTGGATCTGAATCTTTTTTCATCAGTAAGCCATTCGACTTCGTTGACTTCTCAAACAAGCTACCTAAAGATATAGTCAGCCCAATCAATCTCCTCGTCTTGAATCAGTGCTCCTAGCACTGTGAACTTCGCCGATGACAGTTGGTCATAACTGCCGGCCATTCCCATAATGATTTTGTTAGTTATATCCAACGCATATCGATAAACCTTCTTAATCTCACTCCTTTTGGCAGTGAGTTTCAGCTTCTCCGGCTGATTGTCCGCCTTGATTTTTATCCAGGTGTCGGCTGCTTTCTGCTTGAGGGCTTCGACAGCTATGCCGCGGTGTTTCATACCAAAAACTGTACGAATCGATTCCCGCGATATGTCGAATTGTCTTCCCCCAACTGTTCTCCGAATTCCATCCTGAATCAAATAGGCTTCGTGGTAGAACGCGATAACATCCTCCCGGTACAGATGTTGGGGATTGATATTCAGAAATGGGTAGATCCCATTTAGCTTCATCGTACAGATTAGGTCAAGCACGTCGTAATTCTCCAGATTTGCTTCCAATAAACCTTCGAAATCAACGACCAGAGAGAAGATAATCTGGTCCTTGACTGCCTTCATGTTAACGCCTCCGAAATACGATTCCATTTCTGCAAACAAAGTATTTTTTAGTGTATTTGAAGTTCAAGGATTTTTGCTCTGCAAATCTAGGGTTTCTGGTAAGCGTAAAAGGTAAAGTGAAGAGTTTCTTTCCTTATAAAGGAGATGAAAAGACGTTGGATTAAAATATTTATTTTGAAACGGTGGTACGCCTTTTGAGATTCTATTTAAATTTCAAATTTGAAACGGTGGTCGAGGTTTAGATTTTAAAATTTGACGGTTGGTTTTAATTGGCTACCACTTGTAGGTCGATTTATTAAGTGATCGCCACGTGTTTCTAAATGCCACTTGTAAATGAAAATTAATATAATATTATTATATATATGGCAGACAATAATTAAATATTCAGAGGTCGGTTTAGTTTTAGAAAACTTATCTGGTTTGACTGTTGACTGTTGACCGCTCTGCATCAGGGGAGTTGACTCCATGGACTTCTCGCCTGAGATTCTGATCAGCTAGGTTCCTTTGTCCGTCCTTCGTCCTCTTGTCTGCATCAGCTAGGATCTGATTCCTTTAATCAGCTGGGTCCGTCCTTCCTCTGATATACTTCAGCTTGCTTCTGTACTAGATTCCCAATCTAGTAGACCAAGATCTCTGCTCAGCTCCAAAAACCTTTCTTCTGGCAAAGGTTTGGTAAAGATGTCAGCTATCTGGTAGTCTGTGCTAACTCTTTCAACTCGAACTCTTTTGTTAAGCACATGGTCTCTGATGAAGTGGTGCTTAACATCAATGTGCTTGGTCCTCGAATGCAAAACCGGATTGTTGGTTATTGCAATAGCACTATTGTTGTCACACCAGATAGGGACTTCATTGGCAATGATATTATAATCCCTCAGCTGTTGTCTGATCTATAAGATCTATGCACAACTGCTACCTGCAGCTAGGTATTGTGACTCTGTGGTAGAAATAGAGTTGGAAACCTGCTTCTTGCTAAACCAGGATATCAGTCTGGTTCCTAGGAATTAACACGTTCCACTAGTGCTTTTCCTATTAATTTTGCATCCTGCGAAATCTGCATCTGAATATCCTGACAGCTCGAAATTATCATCCTTAGGATACCATAGTCCAACATTGACTGTTGACTTAAGGTACTTAATTATTCTCTTTGCTGCATCTAGATGTGACTGCTTGGGCTTAGATTGGAATCGTGCACAAACTCATACGGCATAGGATATGTCTGGCCTGCTTGCAGTGAGGTAAAGCAATGATCCAATGAGTCCTCTGTAGTGGGTTGAGTCCACTGATATGTCTCCCTCATCTGCATCTAAGTGAGTACTTGTTCTCATAGGAATTCTTGCTGGTTTGGCTGATTCCATTCCAAATCTCTTGATTAGATCTTTGGTATATTTAGCTTGGTTGATGAAAATTCCATTTTCCATCTGCTTAACTTGTAATCCGAGAAAGAAGTTAAGCTTTCCCATCATACTCATCTCAAATTCTCCTTGCATGAGGTTGGAGAATTTCTCACATAGCTCTGGATTGGTTGAGCCGAATATGATGTCATCCACATATATCTGGATTATTAATATGTGGCCTTCGTGCTCCACTCTGAATAGGGTCTTGTCCACCTTTCCTTTGCAAAAACCATTCTTCTTAAGAAACACAGACAATGTTTCATACCACGCTCTTGGTGCTTGCTTAAGTCCATAGAGAGCCTTCAACAGCTTGTAGACTTTGTCTCCTTTGACAAAACCTGGGGGTTGCTCTACATAGACTTCTTCTTCTAGGATGACATTTAGAAAAGCACTCTTTACATCCATCTGATAGACTTCAAAATCTTTGAATGCAGCATATGTGAGGAATAGTCTGATGGCCTCTAATCTTGCAACAGATGCATAGGTTTCATCAAAATCTATTCCTTCACACTGTGCATAACCTTTTGCAACGAGTCTGGCTTTATTCCTAACAACAGCTCCATCTTCATCACTCTTGTTTTTGTACACCCATTTGGTGCCAATGACCTTCTTGTGATCTAGTCTGTCTGTTAGTTCCCAAACTTTGTTTCTTTCCATCTGCTCCAGTTCTTCTTGCATGGCATTGATCCATGAATAATCTTCCAAGGCTTGTTCTGTTGTTTTAGGTTCTATCTGTGACATAAAGCATGAGAACATAGCCATTCCTGCGGGTAAAGTTGACTGTCTTGTCTTAACTCCATCAGTCAGCTTCCCGATGATTTGCTGGATTGGATGATCTTTGAGCCACTTGGGAATATAGTCTTCTTCTGGGTCTGTTCCCCCTATTGAATTGCTCTGGTGGATTTCTGCATCAGCTGGGTTCTGGTCTCCTTGGTCTGCAGCTGGATCAGCTACCGTCTTGTCATCTGCAGGTTGGGTCTGATCTGCAGATGAGTCTTTATCAGCTATAGCTGGGTCTTCATCAGCGGCAACTGGATCAGATAGGTTTGGTGATCCTGTCTGATCTGCAGTTGGGTCTTCAGCATCTACAGTTGGATATTCAGGCTGGTCTGCAGGTGAGTCCACCAATCCAGTGTCATGTACAATGACTTCTTCATGGGATGCTGATTTGAGCTTGTTCTCAATTAGCTCAACTTGCTTCCTGTACTCAACAGTAGATTCATCAAAAACAACATGGGGTGTTTCCTCCACAACTAAGGTTCTTTTGTTAAATACTCTATATGCCTTGCTTCTTTGTGAGTATCCCATAAAGAGACCATCATCAGTTTTAGCATCAAAGGCATTTAGTTGTGTTTTACCATTGTTGTGGATGAAACACTTACAACAAAAAACATGAAAGTAAGCAACAGTAGGAGTTCTATTATTCCAAACCTCATAGGTAGTTTTGCCACGTCTCCCTAATATCATACTCCTATTCTGAGTATGGCAAGCTGTGTTGACAGCTTCAGCCCAGAACCTCTTGGGCAGGTCCGCTTCTGCAATCATGGACCTTGCTGCTTCCTTCAGGGTTCTGTTTCTTCTTTTAGCAACGCCATTCTGCTGGGGAGTCCTGGCTGCAGAGACCTCATGCTGGATCCCATTCTGATCACTGTAATCAGTGATCGCCTTGTTGAGAAACTCTCCTCCTCTATCTGATCTGATCTTGATGATGGATAGGGATTTTTCATTCTGGATCATTCTCAGCAGCTCAGGTAGCTTGGTCAAGGTTTCACTTTTCTTATACAAGAAGATAATCCAAGTGTACCTTGAATAATCATCTACTATAACAAGTGCATGCTTTCGGCCGCTTAGAGTCCTTGGCTTGATAGGACCAGATAGATCCATGTGGATTAGATCTAAAATACTTGTTGTGAGAGTTGTAGACTGGACTGGCTTGAATGATGCTCTGGTCTGCTTTCCTTTCTGACAGGCATCACAAAGTGCTTCCTTCTTGAATGCTTCATCTGGAAGTCCTCTGACCAGCTTCTGAGAACTAATCTTGTTAATGTATTTGAAGTTCAGGTGACATAATCTTTTGTGCCACATCCATCCGTTCTCAGCTACTGTCTTGGATAGAAAGCAGGAGTTAGGTGTTCCTGTGTTCCAATCTATCATGTAGACATCTCTCCTTATAAATCCTTGTAGCTTCACCTCTCCAGATAGGATATCTATCACCATGCATTTCCAAATGGTGAAGACTACTAGATTCTTCTAATCGCAAAACTGTCTTATGCTCAGGAGATTGTACTTGAGCCCTTTGACATAATGAACTTTGGATATTACAATATTTCCTCGGTGCAGCTCTCCAAAGCCCTTTGTTTGTCCTCTGGAGCTATCTCCAAAAGTTACATTAGGACCTCTTTCTTTGGTGTATCTGGACAGCATCTTCTTATTCCCGGTCATGTGCCTCGAGCATCCAAAATCTACAAACCATTCTTCACCTCCAAAGTTTGAATTTGTGGAGATGTGGTTGTAGTCCTTCCACCTTTTCTGCAATCAAACAAGCAGAGATTTAGGTACCCAAATCTGTGTGGGTCCTCTGGGGTTAGCTGGTTTCCTGGAGAATTGATTTCTCCTTGGATTGTGAATGTTGTTATTATTATAACCCTTATAAGGTGTGAAAGGTCGAGGTGTGAATCTCCTGTTGGAATTGTATAATGGATATTCCTCAAAATTTTGATAGTGTGGGCCATTTCTAAATCTTGGCTGAGACCATTTATTAAATCTTTGAGGTCTCCACACTTGTCCATTTTGGAAATTAGGATAACCTTGAGGTTTCCATCTGCCCCTCCCATTTTGAAATTTGTTTTTAGGGAGTTGTTGATAATAGTGGGCATGTTGTCTGGGCTGCTGCTTCTGCCTGGGCCATTGCCTAGTTACTTGTTTAGGTGGCTGTCTTGTGTACCCTGACTGCAGTCTAGACTTGTAACTTGGTTGTTGCCTGTTTTTAAATATCGGTTTATATGTAGGCTCAGCAGTCGAGACAATTGTTTCTCCCTTGATAAACTTGGTTTTAGAACTAGAGGGAGTGTGAGAATCATATCCAAGGCCTGATTTGGAATATAATGACCTTTTATTGGTACACAATTCTTCCAGAGTTGAAGACACCTTCAGGGAGGTTATTTCCTGCGCCTGAGTCTTATTTGCCTGAGTCAGCTTAGTAAATTCAGCTTTGACATGAGCAAGTGCAGCTGATTTTCTTTAAGTAAAACAGTTAGTCGATTTATCTCAACTGTATTAACATCAGCCTGGTTTTTCAAGTCAGCTGTAGTTATCTCAACCTTATTCAGTTTTTTAGGCTGAGTTTATCAAAATAATTTTTCAGCTGCCTATTCTCATCTTGCAGCTGAGTCTTCTCGGCTGATACAGCTAGGTGTGCAGATTTAAGTGTCTCAAAATCTTTAAATAGCTGATTTACAGATTCATGCAGATCCATATCTTGTGACATGGCTGAACTATTATTTGAACCAGAGGGTTTTGATGTTACCTCTCCCTCAGCTAGGTTGGCCATCAGGCAGTCATACTCTTCATCATCATCAGAAAAGAATCCGCTGCTTGATTCTACATGCTCCTGATCTTCTCCGATGAGGGCCTTCATTCTGTCTTCTTTTCTGCCCACCTCCTTCTTGCTCTTGTCCTTCTTGAGATCAGGACAGTCGATTTGGATGTGTCCTGTCTTGTGACAATTGTAGCACTCCACCTTCCAGATTCCGGCTTTCTGGTTCCTTCTGGGATTCTCCTTATAATTTTTCTTGTATTTGGAGTAGTTTTTCCGGAAGTTGTTGAACCTTTGCATAATGAACGCCATTTCTTCCTCAAAATCTAATGGATTTGGAGGCTTTACATCAGATAAGCTCTTGGTGGGGGACTCGGCTGCAAAGGCTATTCCCTTCTCTGCAGGCTCAGTTGAGGATGAACTTGGAAGCTCGAACTCATAAGCCTTCAGATCAGAGAACAGCTCTTGGATCTTTATCTTATTAAGGTCCTTGGATTCTCTCATGGCCACTGCCTTCATGCTCCATTCAGGATTGAGAGATCTTAGAACCTTCAGTGCCATTTCCCTTTTGCCATAGGTTTTGCCGAGGGAGTTGATCTCATTGATAATCTCAGTGAACCTTGTGTCCACTTGGTCTATGGATTCACCATTCTTCATTTTGAAGTTGTCAAATTTTTGAATAGCAATTGACAACTTGTTTTCCTTGATCAGCTCCGTTCCTTCACACATTAGGGCTAATGTGTCCCAGATTTCTTTGGCATTCTAGCAATTCTTGATCTTGACCATGGTGGATTTGTTAAGAGTTTGATATAGCACATCTCTGGCCCGGTTATCAAGATTGGCCAGCTTTTTTTCTTCGGGAATCAGCTCTGTCCTCTTCTTTGGGATCTTCTATGGCTTCCCTGCTGCGATCTCCTCTGCAGTGTTGTCCTCCTCGAAGATGAATGGACCATCCTCTATGATGCACCACATGTCATCATGGATTGAAGATAAGTGTGCCTGCATCCTTATCTTCCAAAGATCATACTCGTCAACTGAAAACACTGGGAGTCTAGAATGCATGTGTTCCATTATAAACTGAGAGTAAAGATATATCTCTGATATAGATCTGGTTCGTAAAATAAATGAACCAACTTCTCCGATACCACTTGTAGGTCACAAGTCGTCCAGGAATAAGTAGAGAGGGGGGTGAATAGACTTATTGAAACTTTTAAACTCTTTTTCTCAAAGAGTAAGTTTCTTCAGCTGATAGATAAACAAATGACTTGGAGTCGTTTGTTCTTAATACGTGCGAAAGTCAGCTGATGACGAATATAAAACAACTAATGAAACACTTAACAATGAATGCAGCAGTTAATGTATGATGCTATAAAACAGTAAAGTACGCAGGAAATTATAGTGGTCTCAGAGGTGGGGTAATCCTCTAATAATCCACTTTTCTCCAAACCAGTTGGAGATGAATTCACTATAATTTTCAACCAGTGATAAATATTACAGTGATTCAACCAAACTACAACAGCTTCCAACCAGTGGAATTCTGTGCCGTTGTAACACACTTGACTGCCTTACACCTCTTGATCCTCGATCCTTGGATGCCTTTACAGTCTCGAACTTCAACCAGTGAAGTGCCCCGAACTCAGGATTTAAGACACGAGTTTTTGTCTTCTCTAACTAAGAGCTTCTTCAAGTATGAACTTTTTAGAACCGCTCTTTTCACGATGCTGTATTTCGCTTTTTGATTGCTTGAATGCTTTGATCGCTTGAAAGTATATTCGCACCGGTAGTTGTTGTGTGTGCTCAGCTTCAAATCTTCAGATATATATAGGTCACGATCTCTGAGCTTTTCTTCATAGCCGTTGCAAGTCTGTAACAAATCAGTCCGTTGGAGGGAGACTTCTTTGTTTATTCTTTTCTGAACGTTGCAAGGCTGGATTCCCATATTTTAATCTATCTTCCGACCGTTGTGAAGACTTCTGCATGTGATGCGCCGAATCTTTTGAATATAATACTTTTAAAGTCTTCAAGGTGGATCTGGATGAATTTATTTAATTCATATCCTTTTCGGGAATCTCTCCAATTTGTCTCTTCACGTTGCATGTTACTTTCCGTAATACTTGACTTTTCAACGTATGCTGACGTGGACTTGGAGTACTTGGCTGATCTCGACTAGGCTGATATGTAGTTAACTTCTCTGCAGTCTCGACCTCTCTGATGTTCACTGTTTAGGACTTGGCTGATCAGATGACTTGTCTGAGGTAACTTGACTGCAGTCTGGTCAAACATCACTGATGATTTTTGTTGACCATAACTACTCTGACTTGACTCGGCTATACCCCTCTGATGAACTTAGCTGATCTTTAGTACTTAGCCGATTTTTAGCCTAACTAATTTCTGGCCTATAGAAGATACTCATTTGGTTTTTCTTTACATTTTGCCACGTTTTACACTTAACATTATTTGGCCTATGGAAGATACTCATTTGGTTCTTCCTTACATTTTTAGCCAAGTAATAAACATTTGAATTTATATTAATAACATCATCAAAAACTAACAAGTATTCCTAACAGTCGACGGATGGGGTCCACCTCTTGAACCCATACGAAACAGAGCGCCGACCTAAAATCCGAGGGCCACCTATTAAACTGTGGGAGCCACCTCTAGAGTCCCAAATCGAGTCAAAACGGTTAGACCGAGTCTTGGATCGAGCAGTGCGGCTGCTGTTCATGAACATGGTTACCGTTGTTGCCTATTCCCATAACTGAGGAACGGAGTGTTCCGAGGGACCTGGGTCATAGAACTTGGTGCATAATCGCGATTATGGTATGATCCGGGTATTGACCCTCAGCTAAGAACATACCGAGCCTAGATAAAAGATAATGAAGTACACGCTAAGTATGAGAGCGAAGGCTCAACTACTGGTGTAACACCCCCGAGATATTTGAGGTGTATAACAGCGCCGTGGACCCCTACATGGGACCCACCAGGCTAGAACAAGAAAACACCCCTCGACTAACCGTCTCAGTTAGCAAGGAAATAATTGTTAACAACAAGAACATAAAACAACACGTCTGGTACAACCGGCATAATAAACATCAACCGACAAATATGGTAACTTCAACGAAGACCAATCACAATCCAAAAGGAAAAGCCTAAGTACTCGCGAGTACAATCTATAAGTTTACAATTTGGAAAACAACCATATCAAAAGAGACAGTAGAAATAATAAGACTCAATTGCACATGTCAACAACCTTGGCCGACATCCTCGTACCATCCCAGCGCCCGCTCGTCTGGCTGAACATAACCTGAAATCCACAACAAGAATTTCCCCGACAATGGGTCCCCAAAGGGGTTAGCAATTACGCTAGTACAAGTAATCAAGGCAAACCAATTGCTTACACATTTCACAGTACATGCACCAAAATCATTTCGAAAACCAAAACCAAACATGTCTTTTCCGGAAACATACAGTCAATCACATTTGCCTAGGACCGGGACGAAGCCACAAATCCCACTCGAGGCCTCTAAGGACCCTCCCGAGCTGGCCACATTCATAAAACAAATCAAGCACCACACGTCACATAGGACCGGGATGAAGCCACGAATCGCACCCGAGGCCTCTAAGGACCCTCCCGGGCTGGCCGCGAAACAAACTCATGAATCCAGGACGAAGCCATAAATTCCCCTGAGGCCCCGTCGGACCCTCCCGAGGTGAGTAAAGCACAAACAATATACATTACCATTTCACGTTAAGCATAAAGGTTTCTAAAGATACTTGCCTTGAATAATTGACGACGCAACGAACGGAAAGGAAAGTCACCAACGAACGCTAGGGACCAACGAAACCGAACCTAACGATTCGAAGAATACAATCACAACCATTTCTAAACGAATACGGAATTGGAATACACCCGAAAACCCGCCTACAATTCATGTATATTCATATATAAACAACAACGAGGGCGGACCACAACCAAACCCTCTCGATTCCGTAAAAGCCACGAAAGATACTATGAATCCGTAGGCAAACTAAGAATACCAACAATATTAATCATATTCATCATGAATTAATCAACAAAACGGAACGTATCGGACAAAAACACGAAAACCCCCAAATCTTCCCAAAACGAGGGTTCTAAAGATCTAACCTTGATTCGCTGGATCGAGGGATGTTATAGGATGATTGATCAATGAAATAACCTCTAGAACTTCGTGGATTCGTTGTCTAACAACATGGCTTCGCCTACTCCGAACCTCCAGCTGCGGACAGAAAAGAAAGAAAATGAAAAACGAGTGAAAATGAGGCTGCTTTGCCATATATATACTGTGCCGGAACTAGCGTGCGCTAGCCTTCCCGGACTAGCGTGCGCTATCGGCCAGTATCGGCCCAGCACCCTCGGCCAGGGCCCGCATGACCCGGCACTACCGACCAAACCAACCGGCCGTGACCTGCCCACCCGACCCCCGCTGGCGTGCGCTACGGCCGGAAGGCTGCGCGCGCTAGCCGACCTGTCCAATAACTTCTGGACTAAACAGCTCGCCCAGGTAACATATGCTAGTCGGCCGACAGCGTGCGCTACCCCTGCCTGTTAGCTTGCGCCACGACCGATAGTAGCGTGCGCTACCTGCCGATCTTACCCGAGTCCAGAACCTCATAACCCCTCTGCCCAGACCCGATAGCCTATGCTCGGCCGCTCGACAGCGTGCGCTACACCTGCCGAGCTAGCACGCGCAGCCTTCCGGCCATAGCGTGCGCTACTCCGGTTCCTGCCGTGCCTGCTCGTCCAGTGCCCAACACTTCCGACAGTGCCGCACCTGTCCGGCCAGCTGCTCAGCCGCCATGACCCGACGACTCGATTTCCGAAAACGTACGGAACGAACACGACAAAAAGCTCGCGGACAACATCAACGACCCAAAATGAAAACATAATACAATAATTAATCATAGGCGACCAAGAAAAGGGTCGAGACAACAAATACAGGTTCGTATACCCATAACTTTTAGGAAATTACAAAATAGCCCAAAATGCCCGAAAATCACGATATGTAATCGAATAACCAAACCGACGTTCACAACACATATAACAAAGTTAAACGGACTTAGAGGAAACTCGAAATAGCAGTTTCGAACGAGATTCGCAAGAATCGAACTCAACTACGGAAAAGTCGTCAAAAAGCATGGAACTCAACAAAACGGCACCGAAACAAACTCGGATGTCAAAAAGTGCAGATTTAATCATTCTCAGAATGATGAAACGGTCCCAAGCGAGTTGTCAAAACACTCTCGCCAAAAAAAGAAAATTACCGGAAATCGAAATTGCGGATATTACATACTACCCTCCTTAAAAGAAGTTTCGTCCCGAAACTTAAAACAAGTAGGGAGAAGAAATATCCCGCCAGGAAAAACTCAATGAGGTACACAAGAACCGAAAACTCACGCCTAAACGGCGAAACGTTACGAACAACGCAAGGAAACATACGGCGTGAAAACGCGCTCCACGACGACCAACACAACGTTACAGGGAGAGACATAATAAAATCAACAAGTGACAAGCGTCATCAAATAGGTAATATCATCAAGTCAATTATCTGAACAGTCACAAAACACCAGGCACCTATTACAAGGAAACACGAACAGTCGAAAAAATAGAAATGATGCGTACAGCAATCTGCAAAGGTGACTACGCTCGAATCAACGATGATCGAACAACAATGATCCAACAACAATGATTGGACAAGAACGATCCAACAACAATGATTGGACGACAACGATCGAAAAACAATGATCGAACAATAACTCTGAACTTCACACTTAAACTCAAGACGTTAAAAGAGCTGGTAGGAACTAAAATATGTTACTTTCGAACAAGGTTCACAAGAATCGAACCAAGTTTGGAAAAGTCACAGCAATAACCAGGTCAAACCAAAACAAGATCACAGCTTGTTCGAATGATAAAAACTGAAATACAGAACAAGTTTGGAGAATATCAACGAACACGAGCGAGTCGATAGAATTGGGGAAGAGAAAATGCAGAAGTCAAAAATAATACGGGTATTACCTTCGACCTCGCCCCTGAAACTCACAACAACGGAACCATGGTAACAATACAACAAGCAACCGACACAACGCGGAACAATCACCGATGCACACAATCATACCAACCCAAGTTCTAACAGCTCGCATATATGCGATAACGCATAAATCACTACGATGCGACAACATCCAATACCAACATCACACCTCTCACAGAGGCTACCACAACAACTGCGTGGCGAACGACTCAATGCTCACACCACTAATTCAATCACAACTCGGGGTTTAACACCCTAACGAGAGTATGAACATCACACATATATTCCCAGACCGCAAATAGGAACGATAGGTTTTAAAAATGAAAACCACCTCTTGAAAATAATTTGGAAGCACCAGTTGATCTTGAGTAACATATATCAAAAAGTAGTACAAACATCGTCATCGAGACTTTGAAAGAAAAATCATCTTGCGTTTGATAAAAAAAATGAGGACACCTTTCTTTAAGTTAAAACTTTTCAGCAATATTCGACCTTCGGGTCTAAGCAAATGCGTTTCTAAATCATTAGAAATATCTCAAAATATTTTGATCCTCAAAGTAGAATAATTTTGAAACATAGCGTGGCGCTAGTAGGCATCTTGAGAAAACTGTGAGAAAATAATTCATTTTAAAAGTACGTCTCGAGGTTTATTTTCTAAGATACTCAAGGTTTTTCAGAAGTACAATAGGCCAAAATGCCCAAAATTCACACGTATCAACATTCACTTAAACACATCGTATCACACGCATCAAATCGTTCAAACTCACGACAGTGATATACAATCCCTAGGGTATGTTTAACAACATCTTTAAACAACAATCGGTTTATTAAAACCGGATGGAAAACGACATCAAGATCAAAACTCCAAAAAGTCAACTCTAGGGATTCAAGAAGAATACCTAGATTCGGCGAAGAATAATGGATTAGATGATGTTAAAATCACCTAGGATATTCCAAAACACCTTTGGATGGAAGAAAATCAGCCCAGATGCGAACCCTAGTCGCTACGTCTCAAACCCACGGAGGAAGAAAAAGAAATGAAGAAAAATGCAGATTCAACACTAGTGTTCAGTATTTATACTGGACACAATTAGCATGCGCTAATCATTAAGGTTAGCGTGCGCTATCATGGCACCAAACAAAACTCCTGACCAAAAATACACTGTTAGCGTGCGCTAACCCCAAGTGTTAGCGTGCGCTAACGAGAACTTCAGACCCAGTCCAGTAGCTCCTGGACTGCCCTAAACTACCAGGTAGCGTGCGCTATCCTCCCGTTAGCGTGCTACCAACGCAATCTCGCACGCGCTAGCCGCAAAGCGTAGCGTGCGCTAACGACTCAGAGACACAGCAACAGAACATCCTAGAAAATTGTAACACCCCCAGATCCTCCTGTGAATATTACACGCCGTAAACACTTCTCACAAGAATTTACTAGGGTAAGCACAAATTTCCCACGTCATTTCAAAAATGCCAAAAAGGCCGATGACGGTAATATTTTCCAAAACTCACAAAATCATTTGTCAAACCGTTATAAAATGTTCAAGGCCAAAATGTCAAAACTCGATTTGGGGAATCGGTTTTCCGAAATTAAACTCAGTTTGCAAAATACCGAAAGCCGTTTTGAAAGAACTCACGCAGCGGATAAAATGCGGTTCGAAAATACATCAGCAGCGACGACACTCCTCGTATAAACCAAATACGAGAGTCGAATAAACACATATCATGAAATCAAAATCCACAGAAGGATTCCATCATTTAACAACTAATCATACAAATAACTCGCGTCACACGAGGCACAACATAAAGAAGGGAGTCTTACATCCATAGGTCGCACGTAAATGACGAATGCCCCTCGATACTAATCACAACCAATGAACTCAGACGACACGTCGCGACGCGACTAAGTCAGACAAAATCCGACGAGACAAAACTCAACAAACACAAATTGACTCGACAGCCTAGGTTTCCCAAAGCTAATCTGATTTTTAAAATCGTATACTCTAGTTATTCGAAAATAAAATCGATAAGTTAAAAATCGTTTTCAAGACCCTTTCAAACACGACAAGGGTTTAACAGCGGTAGCATTTTATAAAATGTCCTAAAACACTTTTAAACACGACTTTCAAATACCGACACAAGGTTTTATTTGGAAATACAAGGCTGGCTCGCCCAAATTCATGTCACTTTTCAAAAACCCACAATACGATCAAGTCTAAGAAATTTTCAAGCATGCACGCCGCATGTATTATTATTAATAGAAACACATTGGTTGTAAATAACAATAATTAGTCAAGTACCATTAATTCCCGAACACACGCATATACGGCATTCAAAAATCACCAGTTCAACAAGCGCAACTCGGAAACACTAATTCCAAGCATATGTCAAATTATCTCTTCAAGTTTAACAGCATAACTAATGAACACCGATTCGAACACATGTCGAAACCATCTATGTGAGTTTCCCAATAAACTTTGCCATCGATACCTTTCCCGGAACATATCAATGTTCAAAACTTCCACACCATACTGCACCCCTCGGTGTCCAAACCATCAGTACATTCGGCTCAACATACATTTAGTATATTGCAACTACCAAACACAGATTCCATCATACAACAAAAGACTAGAGAGTCAAGCCCTCTCACAATATACCACAGAGCAAATCTCGGATCTTTCGATCGCCAACGATCCCACCAACGCTAGGAAGTTTAGCGATGGGAGGCTCACAAGACGAAAAACGGTCAAGCCCAGAACGGTGCACATACTCCAGAGAGATAAAGGACTGCGCAATACTAGAATCAAAAGTACACGAACCGGATGGATCGAAAAACAACTCGACGATAAGTACGAGAGAGACAATCACAGTTCAAGAAGTGGAAATACAATACGAGAAAACAAGAGAATCGAGTAAGGAAAACTTACGAGCACTGGATGTACTGAGATGCCGGCAGCGGTGTAACAATGTGCAAAACAAAACACAACTAGACCCAAATAACGGACAAGCCTAGGTATCCATAAACCTAGAGCTCCGATACCATTTTCTGTAACACCCCCGAGATATTTGAGGTGTATTACAGAGTCGTGGACCCTACATGGGACCCACCAGGCTAGAACAAGAAAACACCCCTCGACTAACCGTCTCAGTTAGCAAGGAAACAATTGTTAACAATAAGAACATAAAACAACACGTCTGGTACAACCAGCATAATAAACATCAACCGATAAATATGGTAACTTGAACGAAGACCAATCACAATCCGAAAGGAAAAGCCTAGTTACTCGCGAGTACAATATATAAGTTTATAATTTGGAAAACAACCATATCAAAAGAGACAGTAGAAATAATAAGACTCAATTGCACATGTCAACAACCTTGGCCGACATCCTCGTACCATCCAGTAGCGCTAAATGCTGGTGAACATAACCTGAAATCCACAACAAGAATTTCCCCGACAACGGGTCCCCAAAGGGGTTAGGAATTACGCTAGTACAAGTAATCAAGGCAAACCAATCGCTTACACATTTCATAGTACATGCACCAAAATCATTTCGAAAACCAAAACCAGACATGTCTTTTCCGGAAACAAACAGTCAATCACATTTGCCTAAGACCGGGACGAAGCCACAAATCCCACTTGAGGCCTCTAAGGACACTCACGAGATGGCCACATTCATAAAACAAATCAAGCACCACACGTCACCTAGGAACGGGACGAAGCCACGAATCCCACCCGAGGCCTCTAAGGACTCTCCCAGGCTGGCCGCGAAACAAACTCATGAATCCAGGACGAAGCCATAGATTCCCCCGAGGCCCCGTCGGACCCTCCCGAGGTGAGTAAAGCACACACAATATACATTACCATTTCACGTTAAGCATAAAGGTTTCCAAAGATACTTGCCTTGAATAATTGACGACGCAACGAACGGAAAGGAAAGTCACCAACGAACGCTAGGAACCAACGAAACCGAACCTAACGATTCGAATAATATAATCACAACCATTTCTAAACGAATACGGAATT
Organism: Orobanche coerulescens; assembly: GCA_033398695.1. Classification (NCBI taxonomy): domain Eukaryota; kingdom Viridiplantae; phylum Streptophyta; class Magnoliopsida; order Lamiales; family Orobanchaceae; genus Orobanche; species Orobanche coerulescens. The sequence continues at coordinate 100,308,821 of CM065816.1, read as the reverse complement.
GGAATACACCCGAAAACCCGCCTACGATTCATGTATATTCATATATAAACAACAACGAGGGCGGACCACAACCAAACCCTCTCGATTCCGTAAAAACCATGAAATATACTATGAATCCGTAGGGAAACTAAGAATACCAACAAGATTAATCATATTCATCATGAATTAATCAACAAAACGGAACGAATCGGACAAAAACACGAAAACCCCAAATCTTCCCAAAAGTAGGGTTTTAAAGATCTAACCTTGATTTGCTGGATCGAGGGATGTTATAGGATGATTGCTCAATGATATAACTTCTAGAGCTTCGTGGATTCATTGTCTAACAACATGGCTTCGCCTCCTCCGAACCTCCAGCCGCGGACAGAAAAGAAAGGAAATGAAAAACGAGTGAAAATGAGGCTGCTCTGCCATATATATACTGGGCCGGAACTAGCGTGTGCTAGCCTTCCCGGACTAGTGTGCGCTATCGTCCAGTATCGGCCCAGCACCCTCGGCCAGGGCCCGCACGACCCGACACTACCGACCAAACCTGCCAGCCGTGACCTGCCCGCCCGAACCCCGTTAGCGTGCGCTACGGCCGGAAGGCTGCGCGCGCTAACCGACCTGTCCAGTAACTTCTTGACTAAACAGCTCGCCCAGGTAACGCACGCTAGTCTGCCGACAACATGCGTTACCCCTGCCGGTTAGCGTGCGCCACGACCGACAATAGCGTGCGCTACCTGCCGATCCTACCCGAGTCCAGAACCTCAGAACCCCTCTGCCCAGACCCGATAGCGTACGCTGGGCCGCTCGACAGCGTGCGCTACACCTGCCGAGCTAGCACGCGCAGCCTTCCGGCCGTAGCGTGTGCTACGCCGGTTCCTGCCGTGCCTTCTCGGCCAGTGCCCAGAACTTCCGACAGTGCCGCACCTATCCGGCCAGCTGCTCAGCCGCCATGACCCGACGACTCGATTTCCGAAAACGTACGGAACGAACACGACGAAAAGCTCGCGGACAACATCAACGACCCGAAATGAAAACATAATGCAATAATTAATCATACGCGACCAAGAAAAGGGTCGAGACAACAAATACAGGTGCGGATACCCATAAATATTAGGAAATTACAAAATGGCCCAAAATGCCCGAAAATCACGATACGTGATCGAATAACCAAACCGAGGTTCACAACAAATATAACAAAGTTAAACGGACTTACGGGAAACTCGAAACAGCAGTTTCGAACGAGATTCACAAGAATCGAACTCAAGTGGGGAAAAGTCGTCAAAAAGCACGGAACTCAACAAAACGGCACCGAAACGAACTCGGATGTCAAAAAGTGCAGAATTAATCATTCTCGGAATGATGAAATGGTCCCAAGTGAGTTGTCAAAATGGACTCTCGCCAAAAAAAGAAAATTACCGGAAATCGAAATTGCGGATATTACAACTGGGGCGACAGTCCAAATCATTAGACGACGGACTATACTGCTAGGAGTAATAAGGAGAGCCTAGAATTCAAAGTCCACATCGGCAGGATTCAAAGCTAGATTGACTGATTGATTGACTTGACATCTGTCCACGGGGACAGAATTATATTATTTCCCTACTAAACTATTATCTTTTGATAAATCGCAGAATATCTTTGAAACCTTTTTCACTTTTCTTCTAACTTGACAAAGTCATGCATCAATTAAAATTTTCAAAGGAAAGAAAGCCACACTCGCACATATTCACCCACTCACTGAGACCTTTTGTTTCACCCCACCATTTTCTGTTTTAAACTAGAGAATGAGCAACCGGCAGAAGACAAGGAAGGCTTTGTGGAAGAGACTGATTAGAAGACCGCCGCCTGGACTTAGAATTTCTGTCTTTATTCTGACTTGTAATAATGTACTATGTTTCGTACTTTAAATCGTCTGTTATTTTTCCGCTGCAAACTTATGGTCACTGTAATTTGATTATCGACTTCTGTTACAACGAATCTTAGAACATCGGGTTAAGATCGTTGATTGAAAATTTTATCCAGTCATTATTTATCTTCCGCTATTTATTGCAACTTTTTATTTGATTGATCGAACGGTGCGTCGTGCCCTCGTCCTTCCCGATGTTGGGGGTGTAACATAAGTGGTATCGGAGCCCGGTTTGTGAGAAGGACACTTACAATGGGCTAACCAGGATAAGATTCTTCGGACTTAGATGGGAATTCCACCTAGGACGAAGTGAACCATAGGACTAAAACATAAAGTAGATTTCTCGAGTCAATTCTCATTAAGATCTCTTTCGACTTGTAATATGCATAGTATTCGCGGCATTTCCCCGACTGAATCAATTCTTCTATTGAACTCTTGGAATCTGCATAGTAAAATTCAAATTTCCTAAGTCATTGGCCAAGGTACTTGATTAAGTATTCGTGGCATTTCCCCGACTGAATCAATTCTTCTATTGAACTCTTGAAACGGATATAGTTTATTTCATTTATCCTTTTCTCAAAGTCATATCACTATTCATTCGAAATTAATGAAGTTCCTTTAAACTACACTAAACATCATTACACTTTTTAAAATGGAGTATTATTGTTCCTTTGTCGTTAGTATCATATAAACATTTGTTGAATCATATAGTTCACTGCCTTAATGATTATTCATGCTTAATAGAGTTTTATATTGGATATTAGATTTTGCGAGATACTGACTTAGTGTTATTTTGTTAATTAGATGGACCCCACTGGCGAGAAAGATTTGACCAAGGAAACTCAGGGTACCCCTAATACCCGAGCAACGATTACTGAGGATCATCTTCGGCAAGCGCTTAACCAAATTGAGAGTGTTGCTAGACCCATTCTACACGCAGCTGTTTTGGCCGATTCAAAGGAGAGAGAGAGATCCAGGACTTGAGGTCCGTGATTGCGCGCATTTTTTAAGATGTGACGGCGTATCGTGATCAGAGGGACGAGCTATTTCGGTTGCTGGAGAAGAGGAGACAAGAATATGAAGAGCTGGAGGAAAGGGCACATCACCTGGAAACCCAATAGTCAGTGAACATTCGAACGACAGCCAAACTCCGCAGCCACAAATATCTCCAAGCCCACAGGTTGCAAATGCTGGAGGAACAAATCTTGTCTGAACGCCACGAGCATGAAAAATTCCAAATCATGGTGAAGTCTAAGCTGGGAGCCATGAGAGACCTATTTCCCAATTCCACCATTGAAATCGAAGCCCCATCACGAGCATCCCTAATTGTGGACACTCGATTCTGTGAGTTCGAAGAGGATGATCTGGAGGAGGATCCGGAGGAGGACCCAGAAGAGGATGCGAGTATGGATTCGGGAGATAATTAGAAAACTCTAAGACTTGGTTACAAACATTAATGTAACTTGTTTTGATGTTTCGTACTTTTGATGTTTAAGGCATTTTGCCTAAGTGCCATGAAACGTAAATGTATGACTGGGCGTATAAGCTAGGAGTAACTTGAATCGACTATGTTTTATCCTTATATTATAATTCCATTGTCCGCAATTAATTAGCACTCAATCATGCGCTTAAATCTACACTACGACATAAATTACTGATAACTCCGTATAAGATTGCTAATCCTCACACACTTCCCTAACTTATAATAGATGGCTGACCGAAGGCGTGGACGTCCTCGTATGAACCGTGACGAGCAGCAACATCAAAATGATTGCTCACGCACTCCCCACAAGGAGGAAACGGAAATCCTTCTATGGCCCAAGCCCTAGCTCAACTGACAAATTTCCTACAAAAGCAAGCAACAAACAACAGAAACAACGACGAAACCGACGATTGCACTCTTGAAAGGTTTTTGTGCTTCAAGCCGCCTACTTTCGATGGAGAACCTGATGATGTCAAGGCCGAATTTTGGCTGGAGAGAATTGATGGAATTTTCAACGCCCTACAGTATACCGATGAGCAACGTGTATCCCTGGCTACGTTCCGACTAGAAGCCGCTGCCCACGATTGGTGGATGATTACCAACGAGCACTGGGCGAGAGAGAACCGTGCCAGGACGTGGGCTAACTTCTTGACTGGTTTTCAAACCCAGTACGTGTCGGCAGCAGCCAGAGAAGCCCGACGAGATGAGTTCTACCATTTGAAGCAGGGAACCATGACAGTCACCCAGTACGAAGCCCAATTCAACAAATTATCCAAATACGCGCCCGGATTAGTGTCAACAGAAGAAGATAAGTTGTACAAATTCACTCGAGGACCTAGACATACTCTTCAACGGAGTCTTTTGACTGTTTAACTAACGACACCTTCCGAAGATGTGGTAGCCGCCACCTGAATCGAAAGCGGAACGGCAAGATTAGCTCAACAGCAAAGCCGATTCTCCAACAATGCCAAGAGGTCTGCTACTCGACCAACATCAAAGCCACCACAAAAGTTTCAGAGTACGGGAGCTCAGAAGAGTCCAAGCGGAGCAAAAGGACCAGTTCTCAACAAACCAACAGCGCCTTGCACTCATTGTGGCAGGAAGGGGCACAAGTCAGATTTATGTTGGAGGAAGCTCGGGAAGTGCTTACGTTGTGGCAGTTCAGATCATCAAATCCGAGAATGCCCAGATGTGAACCCTCCGACGAACAAGCCAGCCGCTTCAGCTAAGCCAGGAAACAACTGAGGGAAGGCCCCAGCACGAGTGTTTCCTCTAGCTGGCCAGGAGGCACCGGAAAACAATGATGTAGTGGAAGGTACACTCCTTATATCCGATCAAATTGCACGGACACTCATAGATCCAGGATCATCCCACTCGTTTGTTGCACCGCATTTTTCTAAGAAACTTGATAGGCCTTTAGAATCCTTACCATTATGTCTAGAAGTATCTACCCCGATGGGAGTTAGTCAGCTAGCGGATAAAGTCCATTCTGCGTGTGATGTGATAATCAGCGGTAACTATTATTCTGCCGATTTAGTAGTGCTTCCAATATATGATTACGACGTCATCCTAGGAATGGATTGGCTGTATAAGCACTACACACAATTGGATTGTCACTCTACGATAGTTAGGTTGCGAAGCTAACAAACCAGTTGTGGAACTATTTGGGGATGCTAGAGTCAACCTAGCACCTATAATATCAGCTATCAAGGCTAGGAAGGCAGTTTCCAAAGGGGCAACCGGATTTTTAGCTTTCATCATCAACAAACCCAAGAGTAAGTTGGGCATAGAAACCATATGTGTGGTGTCCGAATACGCTGACGTTTTTCCCGTGGAATTAACCTCCCTACAACATGATAGAGAGATTGAATTTAATATCAAAATCATGCCCGGGAAGGTACCTATTGCAAAGGCACCATACCAAATGGCACCACTAGAGCTACAAGTGTTGAAGGTACAACTGCAGAAGTTGCTCGATATGGGTTTATACAACCCAGTATATCACCATGGGGAGCTCCGGTATTATTCGCCAAAAAGAAGGATGGGACATTAAGCCTTTGCATAGATTATCACGAACTCAACAGTGTTATGGTTAAGAATAAGTATCCGCTCCCGAGGATAGATGAATTGTTTGAACAACTCCAAGGAGCTACGGTGTATTCCAAGTTCGATCTTCAACAAGGATACTACCAACTGAAAACTTAGAATGAAACTGCATTCCAAACTAGCTACGGCCACTGCGAGTTCGTAGTGATTCCTTTTGGACTCACGAATTCTCCTGAGGCATTTATGGATTTAATGCACAGAGTATTTTAACCATATCTCGACCAGTTCGTAGTAATTATCATCGATGACATACTCGTGTACTCTAAGACGGAGAAAGATCATGAGAGGCATCTTAGACTAGTGTTGAAAACACTCAGGCAGCACAAGTTGTATGCCAAGTACACCAAGTGTGAATTTTGGTTGAAGGAAGTGGCATTTATGGGCCACATTATTTCTGGAGAAGGGATTGCGGTAGATCCATCCAAGATAGAAATTATTATGGACTGGAAGAGGCCGGAAAATGTCACTTAGATCAGAATATTTCTTGGACTTGCGGGCTACTACCGCAAATTCATCAACGACTTCTCGAAGATAGCGGGACCTCTCACCCGGCTAACCCAAAAACAAGTGAAATTTGAATGGACGGATAAATGCGAAACAAGCTTCCAATAACTTAAGAGAAAGCTTATCACCGCACCAATACTGACACTTCCAGAAGGAACCCAGTGATTTGTCGTATATAGTGATGCCTCAAAGGATGGCCTCGCTGCTTTACTAATGCAAAATGGTAAAGTTATCGCGTATGCTTACAGGCAACTCAAAATGCACGAGAAGAATTATCCAACACACGACCTCGAACTTGCAGCAATAGTATTTGCCTTAAAGAAATAGCATTGAATTCACCGTGTTTACGGATCATAAAAGCCTCAAGTACCTATTTTATCAAAAGAATCATAATCTCTGACAAATAAGATGAGTAGAGCTTTTAGAAGATTACCATTGTAAGATTCAACATCACCCAGGGAAAGCGAATGTCGTGGCATATGCCTTAAGTAGAAAGGCTAGGGTGGCCCGACTCATGGTCCGAGAATGGCAATCTCTCGAGGAACTGAGCTACCTGAAACCCATTCATGAAGGTGCTCGTTTAATTTGCGCCAACCTCACAGTTAAATTGAATCTATTAGACGATATTCTATTAGCCCAAGAGAGAGATCTAAAACATCAAGAATTCAAGGAAAAGATCGTTAAGGGTGAGAAACCCGAGTTTACGATTACCAAGGATGGACTTGTAAGGTTTAAGGGACGGTTATGCATACTTCATGACGACGAGCTCAAAAGATGGATTTTCGAAGAAGCTCATTGTTCGAGATATACGATTCACCCAGGAGGTAACAAGGTGTATGTTGCGATATTTCTTACACGCAAGTGCACGTTATCGTTTACAAGTAATAAAGTGATAAGTAGAGTATCGTTCCCACGAGGACTGAATCTCTAACTACCGATTTTTATGTATTTCAGTTTTATTTGAACAATCGAATTTGGGTTTTGCAATTAATAACTAAAAGAATTAATACAAGACTAAACAGTAGAAAACGATAGCTTGAAGAAAAGGGAAATCAAATGATGAATAGATCTAGGATTCTGAATCCACCTCGGTTTATCCGAATTTACTCTCGATTATCCGTAATAAATAATTTTCCTAATTTATTGAAGGCGGAGATTGCTAATATATTCTACCGCCTCTCCCGAGGTCAATAGATTTGTCTAAAGGCGAATAACGCACTCTATCCCTAGGTGAATTAATTCGTCAATAGGCGAAAAGCATAAAATCTCCAAAAGACCACACAGTTCCTATGAGTATATTCCTATCTCACAGAATAACACGGTCCTCACCAATAGTTCCTCACCAATTCTCCTCTCCCGATTCGAATTAAATGATTAAATCAATACAACTATTGGCCAGATAATTGCAAGCATTAAACACAATTGGGAAAACTCAACAAAAAGGTAATTAATTAGACAATCTCAAGCAAATTCGTCAAAACGTAAGTTTCATCAAAATCCTAGATTAGGGTTTTAGCCTGACATACTAATAATTGAAAATACAGAATAAATGAATGAAAGCATTAAAATCAAACGCAGATGAAGCTCGGATTCCTCCGTTCTTCGGCTTCCGCCCTCTGCCCTTGAAGTCTTCTGCTTCCCTCTTCTTCTGCCGTCTCCAAGCTTAAGCTCCAAAAGATCAAAGATTCAAAGATGATTAATTAGGGTCTTAAACCCTTATTTATAGCTTAGCACATCCTCCAAATCGTGTCCATATGAGTAGGTCGAAAACTGGCTTCGAAACGGCCCAAATCCGTGCGGACAAACAAAAACCGCCTAGTGTGCCGCGGCGCACTAAATGCGTGCGCATGACACCGCTTTACTGGATGCACGGGCGTCCTTAAATTCTTACGTGCGGCTCACTGGTGTGCCGTGGCACAGTCTGAGTTACTTAGTGCTCGGCTGGGTGTCTTCCTGTGCCGCGGCCCTGCTTCCTTGTGCCGCGGCTCATGGCCAAGATTTGCCGTTTTCGCCCGTTTCGCCTCGTTTTCGCTTCCGGACTTCAATTTCCTGACAAACATACAAAATTAAGGCATTAAAGGCTCATTTAATCAAATTCACTCTTCAAAATAATACAAAATAATGACAAATAAGCGTATAAAAATACGCCTAACAAATACCCCCAAACTTAAGCCTTTGCTTGTCCTCAAGCAAAAAGAATTAATTTCAATAAAAGAATGTCGTGAATCATCGTGCGACTCGTAGTGTTCAACCTAATCAATACTATCCTGTAATTCTCTCGAAATAATACGAGTGTCATAATAGCGAGCTACGCTCAGAATACTGATTCTCCAAAGTAACCAAGTGCAGTCCTAATCACTCGTTCATGAAGAAAATCTAGCTCAAAGATTAACAAACGTGAATCAATCGACCGTCAATATGAAAGGCTAAAATAAACAAGCTAGTTCGCCCCGTTCCTCAGTCTAATGGCACAATTTTCACGAGTTTCATAAAAATAATCCTCGGACAGTATTCCCTTATATATATGCTCAAGAATTTGATTCGAGTTGACCACTAGGTTCGGATCTCGGGATGTTTCATCGGGATAATCCTAGGGTGGAACTTCCATTCTCATGTATTGGGAAACCGTTTGACGTAAAAGACACTCATGGGGCACATGGATGCTTCTAGTTACTAAGTTCCCTTCTACAGTGGAGAAACAACTCGAATATATAATTCCCACATGTCCGAGTCAAGGTCGCCGTTTTACGCGAGAGTAAACCGCGGGTCACGCGAATACCCCCGGTTACTAATCTCCCTATCATCGGCACATGTGAAATATCTAAATCACTAGTCTAATCAGGGTCGTCGTTTTACGCGAGAGTAAACAACGGGTCACGCGAATACCCCCGGTTACTAGACTTCCCCTCATAGAACAAAATTATCTCGATTTTTGGGAAAAACTGACCGACTCTAAACTCACTCTAAGTGCCAACACGACTAATGTAACTGGACGACTAACTGACCGAAAAATGTAACCAAACGTATCGACGGTGATTTTAAAACAAGTATGTATCCTCTCTTATCCGCCAAGACCTCTACAATCACGAAAAAATTTCGGACCTAAATCGATAGTAAGCAGAAATAGAAATCACTGACTACAACTCGACTAAAACTCGACCGTTTCTTCAGAGAGAAAAACAGTGTCGTAACATCAGTATTACACAAATAGAAGCATGAAAAATTCACGAATAGAGAGAAATTAAGACAAGCAAGGCTATCGAAAAAAAATAACGCAAAGTAATGAAAAGTGCAACGAAATAAAGTACAGCAATGAATGTAGCAACAAAAATTAAACCCCCCCCCAAACTTAGGACGTACATTGACCTTAATGGACAAAATATGATATGCAATAAAAGTAAAAGGTCAAGTACTCCCCTCCAGTCCTCTCACGAGCTGGTGACGGCATCATCCGGTGAGGAGGGTGGTGTGGCTGGCCGGGCGGGTGCAATAAATGGCCCGTCGGGATGCATGATATGGGCCGTCCATGTGGCAAGGTGCTCCTGGTGATAAGCGTCCCTCGCTTCCAGATGCCTCGCCTCTCGTCGGTTGGCCCGGCGGGCCTGCTCTCGCATCTCTGCTCTGACGGCAGCAATAACGCTCTCTCGCTCTGTCCGCTGCTCCTCTCGCATGGCAGCCAACATACTCTCCCTCTCTCTCCTAATCTCATCTCTCTCTCTCCTCGTCTCCTCTCTCAGCTCCTCTCTCTCTCTCCTCAGATCCTCCCTCAGCCCATCAAACATCTCCTGCAATCTCTCTCTGTCGGGCGGCGGGCCGGCATCTCCATGTGTCAGCAAAAGAGGCTCGGGGGATCCCTCGTGGGCCTCCTCTAGCAGAAATCCTCTCCCCCGAGCGTGCGCCGGCGCTCCTCCCCACTGGTCAAAATGTGATATGATGCGGTGGTCGATCGGGGCCTGGGGAGCAAGCATCGGCTCGTCGTCTGACCACGTCAGCCCCGACTGCCGGCACAAAGCACAGATGAGAGAGGGGTGCTTCAACCCCGTCTTGGCCCCCCCTGGATACACTGGAAGATAGATCGGACGAGGATGGGGGCCACATCGAAACGCAGCCCGGAAGTGATAGCATAAAGTGTCCGGGCGCGGGAGAGAAAAAAGCAGATGCGGATCTCGGGAGGTGGGGTCAATGCGTGCGCAGATAAAATAAAGCCGAGCACGCCTAGCCGGGAGGCGCGAGCTCTTGAAGTGGAAAGTGGAAGAACCACTGCGCTGCTCCCAGTCGGAATCGGGCTGTGCAATAGTCTCGAGCAGGGCCTCCTTCGTGAGGCTAGTCATCACTCGGTCATAGGCCGACTCATCTACTACCGGAAGCCCAAACAACCTCCGAATAGCAGCAGTGGAGAAATCAACTGTAACACCTCGGACATCGACCTGAGTCCGAGACTCTAATGACGGCAACGTATGGCCTGCCGAATGTGCTTCAGTAGTGCACTGGCGTAGAACTCCTGCACAATCGAGATAACCGCTGGCTCGGGGGGTGCAGCAAATCTGGCCCACCCCATCTCATCGATCATGGTAAGCAATTCCCCGTCCTGAGGGGATGGAGTAAATCCCCTCTCCGGAATAAGCGGTCGCGGCCGAATCTTTTCATTGAAGATCTTGTGAATTTCAGGGTCCGAAAACTGGTGCCCCTCCGACTCGGCCCGACTACGAGAGGTCTCCCCTCGAGTGGGGGATGACTGGGTCCTGGCTCTCTTGCTCAGCTTCTTTGTTCTCGCCATAGTCAGTCCTGAAAAATAAAACACCAGGGTTTATGTACGTAAACAATAACAACAATAATCATCACTCGGTTAAAAATGTCCAGCCGTAAATGAAGAATTTAAAGAAATAGCACATCCGTGAGAGAAAGATGAAATTGGACTTAGACATTTAAACTAGACGTAAGGGTTGGGCTTGCTGTAAATTCAGAACGAATACGTTGCACAAAGATTCAAAAGATTGCTTTAACAAAGAAAATTTTTCACTTAGACATTTTATCAAACACCTTAAGGGCACGAGTTTACTTGAAGAATAAACATGGCTATAGCTCGATTCAACCCCCAAGAACAGAAACACAATTCATTCATCATCAAAACAACGCACTCAATTCATTCATATTCCAAACTAACCATGAAAATTCGATTAAAACTACTATGTTATCCCCTAAACCATCCTAGAACTTTTGAAGGAAAATAAACATGTTCAATCCATCCAAAGCATAAACAACTTCAAATTTAAATTCATGAAACAAGTAGAGATTAGAGATTGGAACATACCTCGATTTGTTTGTGAAAAATGCAAGATAAGAAGTCGCAAGAATAAATCGCGAAGAGGAAGAGTTCGGCCGATTCGCGCGCAGGGGAGGGAAAGGGAAGGAAAGAAGGTGTACCTGGAAATGCCGGCCGAATGCGTGTTATAAGCTACCTGGGCCTTTCGAATTCCGCATGGTGTGCCGCGGCACAGCTCAAGTGAGCCGCGGCACCGGGTACAGTTTCTTCTTGGCTGTTCGTTCGTTTTGTCGTGTGCCGCGGCACAGATTTCGTGTGCCGCGGCTCAGTGCTCAAGTGTGCCGCGGCTCATTTATGCCGTGCCGCGGCACAAGGTACAGTGGGTTTAGCTCATCTCCTTCGATTTGTGTGTGCCGCGGCTCATAATACCTGTGCCGCGGCTCAAGCTTCAGTTTCTCCCCTGGGACTTTCCTGCACAGAATTTTGAGAAAAACACGTTAAAAGCGAGAGGCAGAAGCAAATTGACGCACAAAAATGATGAGAAATAAAAATCAAGAATGCAAGAAAAATAAAGAAACGCAAAAATCTACAACTACGAACTCGGGTTGCCTCCCGAGAAGCGCTAAGTTTATAGTCTTCAGCCGGACCTATCTGAAAATATTAGTTCGCTTTTCGCAAACTCCATTTGGTTTCCGCCCCGTTTATCGAACCGTTAATATATTTTTTAAAATTATGACCATCGGTCGTTAATGATTCGACTTTCGGTTCGGACATCAAATGTTGTTTGCGGAAAGGTTTCGACGTGAACAACTTCCCGAAACACTCGTTTTTCTCATGACTAAATGTCCGCTGGGCTTCCGGCTTACTCTCCTCCTTCACGAACGCACTCAAGACTGCAGCAGACTTGTCCGCATGCTCGAGAAACGCTACTCGTTCTACATCCTTCTTAAAAATTGGACCATCTGCCACGGAATCTGAATTTTTCAACCGACGATGTTTTCGGTGCTTTCCTCTTTCAACGGCATCTACGCTTTCAATTTGTGACCTTTTATCAACACTTCCGGGACATGGAAAAGATTTGAACACTTGGAACGTGACATGCTCCTCTTGAACCCGCAGAGTTAATTCACCTTTTTCCACGTCAATAAGAGTTCTGCCGGTCACCAAAAATGGTCGCCCCAAGATAATCGGAATATCTTCGTCTTCCTCCATGTCAAGAACGATAAAGTCCGCTGGAAAGATAAATTTATCCACCTTTACCAAAACATCCTCAATCACTCCCCTCGGATACTTAATTGATCGATCCGCCAATTGTAAGGAGACTGTTGTCGGCTTGGCTTCCCCAATGTCCAGCTTTTTAAAAATCGACAGAGGCATGAGGTTAATACTAGCACCGAGATCACACAATGCCTTATTAAACGAAAGATTCCCCATGGTGCACGGTATGTTGAAACTTCCCGGATCTTTCAATTTTGGTGGGAGCTACTTTTGAAGAATTGCGCTGCATTCCTCCGTCAAGGCCACAGTTTCAAACTCCTCGAGTTTTCTTTTCTTCGACAATTTCTCTTTCATGAATTTAGCGTAGCTCGGTATTTGTTCCAACGCGTCGGCGAACGGAATGTTAATGTGAAGCTTCTTGAACACGTCAAGGAACTTAGAAAATTGTTTGTCCGCCTTTTTCTGCTGTAGTCTCTGCGGAAACGGGACGGGGGGCACACATGTCTTCGGGTTATCCGGCAACGTTTTTGAAGGTTTCAAATCTTGTGACTCCTCTGTCTCTAAAATATTCTTTTCCTCAATTTCCTTATTCTTTTCACACCGCTCGGGCTGGTCTAACACCTCCTTCCCACTTCTTAGACTGATCGCATTTAGACTCTCTCTAGGATTTGTCTCGGTCGTGCTAGGCAATGTTCCCTCCGGGCGCGCGGTCAATACATTAGCAATTTGGCCCAGCTGGACCTCCAAGTTTCGAATGGAAGCGGAATGATTTTGCAATGTCGCTTCAGTACGGGTCATGAATTGACTCGTATTCGCCGCTAATTTTGCAAGTGCTTCCTCGAGAGAAACTTTTGGAGCGGGAGGGGGCTGCTGTTGGTTCTGAGCGAACGGGGGCTGGTTTGAGTTCTGTCCGTTTCTCCACAAAAAGTTGGGATGATTGCGCCACCCCGGATTATACGTGTTGGAGTACGGATTATTCTGCCGATTTTCATTTCCCACGAATTGAGCCTGCTCCATCTGATGTTGCTCGAACGGGTTTCCAACTTGACACTCCGCGCTCGGGTGAGATCCGTTACACCAATTGCATGTCTCAATGGTAACGGGGGAAGGTGCGTGCGAAAATGCTTGGAGCTGTTGGGTCAAGGCGGCGACTTGAGCTGACAATGTGGAAATTGGATCATTACTTGAAACTTCCATAACTCGCTTCGGCGTCAATCTTTCCGATGGCCATTGATATGCATTTGCGGCCATAGCTTCCAACAGCGAGTGTGCCTCGGCCATAGTCTTTCCCATCAAAGCCCCACCGGCGGCTGCATCCACGAGAGTGCGTGTAGAAGCACTTAAACCATTGTAAAACGTCTGAATCTGAAGCCAATCTGGAAGGCCGTGATATGGGCATCTCCGTAACAAATCTTTATATCGCTCCCACGCCTCGTGGAGCGACTCCATATCGTACTGACCGAAAGTGGTGATTTTGTTTCTTAATCTCTCCTTCTTAGAAGGTGGGAAGAATTTGGCAAGGAAGGCTTGCGCTAACTCTGCCCATGTTGTGATCGACCGCGGCGGTAAAGAATTTAACCAAAATTTCGCTTTATCCCTCAAAGAGAAAGGGAAAAGCCGTAATCGGATCGCATCGTCGGTGACACCATTATTCTTGAACGTGTCACAAATTTCCAGGAAATAAGCAATATGAGCGTTCGGGTCGTCATTCGGCAATCCACAGAATTGGCTCGCCTGCACCATCTGAATAATAGCAGGCTTGATCTCAAAATTATTGGCTTGGATAGTGGGGCGCCGAATTCCCGAAAAATTAGCATTGATCTGCGGCATGGCATAGTCTCTAAGAGCTAGTGCCGGTTGCACTTGCTGCACATGGTTATCTCCTCCTTGAATCTCGATATTCTCGGCCATGATCACCGTCGTCTGTAATTCTCGTTTCTCCTTCTTGTTCCTTCTCAGAGTGCGCTCGAGCTCGGTATCCAAAGGTAGTAGGCCTTCGTTACCGAGTTTTCTCATGCACTACACGAAAGGTCCTGAAATGAAAAACAAATAAACAAATGAAATTAAATACACAGAAATAATAAAATAAAAACGTTCATACTAAGACTAGAAATACTGAAATCGATATTAGAAAATTTCAGTCCCCGGCAACGGTGCCAAAAACTTGTTGCGATATTTCTTACACGCAAGTGCACGTTATCGTTTACAAGTAATAAAGTGATAAGTAGAGTATCGTTCCCACGAGGACTGAATCTCTAACTACCGATTTTTATGTATTCCAGTTTTATTTGAACAATCGAATTTGGGTTTTGCAATTAATAACTAAAAGAATTAATACAAGACTAAACAGTAGAAAACGATAGCTTGAAGAAAAGGGAAATCAAATGATGAATAGATCTAGGATTCTGAATCCACCTCGGTTTATCCGAATTTACTCTCGATTATCCGTAATAAATAATTTTCCTAATTTATTGAAGGCGGAGATTGCTAATATATTCTACCGCCTCTCCTGAGGTCAATAGATTTGTCTAAAGGCGAATAACGCACTCTATCCCTAGGTGAATTAATTCGTCAATAGGCGAAAAGCATAAAATCTACAAAAGACCACGCAGTTCTTATGAGTATATTCCTATCTCACAGAATAAAACGGTCCTCACGAATAGTTCCTCACCAATTCTCCTCTCCCGATTCGAATTGAATGATTAAATCAATACAACTATTGGCCAGATAATTGCAAGCATTAAACACAATTGGGAAAACTCAACAAAAAGGTAATTAATTAGACAATCTCAAGCAAATTCGTCAAAACGTAAGTTTCATCAAAATCCTAGATTAGGGTTTTAGCCTGACATACTAATAATTGAAAATACAGAATAAATGAATGAAAGCATTAAAATCAAATGCAGATGAAGCTCGGATTCCTCCGTTCTTCGGCTTCCGCCCTCTGCCCTTGAAGTCTTCTGCTTCCCTCTTCTTCTGCCGTCTCCAAGCTTAAGCTCCAAAAGATCAAAGATTCAAAGATGATTAATTAGGGTCTTAAACCCTTATTTATAGCTTAGCACATCCTCCAAATCGCGTCCATATGAGTAGGTCGAAAACTGGCTTCGAAACGGCCCAAATCCGTGCGGACAAACAAAAACCGCCTAGTGTGCCACGGCGCACTAAATCTGTGCCGCGGCACACTGCCTTTACCTGGATGCCTGGGCGTCCTTAAATTCTTCTGTGCCGCGGCTCACCTGGACTGTGCCGTGGCACAGAGTACAGGTTACTTAGTGCTCGGCTGGGTGTCTTCCTGTGCCGCGGCCCTGCTTCCTTGTGCCGCGGCCCTGCTTCCGGACTTCAATTTCCTGACAAACATACAAAATTAAGGCATTAAAGGCTCATTTAATCAAATTCACTCTTCAAAATAATACAAAATAATGACAAATATGCGTATAAAAATACACCTAACAGTGTACCGAGACCTAAAGAAACACTTTTGGTGGGTAAACATGAAGAACCAAGTAGCAGAATTCGTGGCCCGATGCCTCACATGTCAAAGAGTCAAGGCTGAACATCAGCGACCCTCAGGATTGTTACAATAGTTAGAAGTCCCTTAATGGAAGTGGGAAAAGATAACCATGGACTTCATTATAGATCTGCCAAAGACAAGGGGAGGCTATAACACTATTTGGGTGATCGTCGACAGATTGACGAAATCATCACATTTCATGCTGGTTAAAAAGGACGACAATTTGCAAAAGGTGGCTAAGACTTATATCCGAGAGATCGTTCGACTTCATGGAGTGACAACAGCCATAGTATCTGATACAGAACCAAGATTCGTATCTCATTTCTAGAAAGTTTTCCAGAAAGAATTAGGAACCTTGTTGAGTTTTAGCACTAGCGCTCACCTCCAGACCGACGGGCAATCCGAGCGAACCATCCAGACCCTTGAAGACATGTTACGAGCGTGCGTATTGGACTTTCAAGGAAATTGGGATCACCACCTGCCATTAGCCGAGTTTTGCATACAACAATAGTTACCAAGAGACAATCGGAATGGTGCCTTATGAAGCTCTATACGGGAGGAAGTTCCGATCCCCACTCCATTGGGAAATTGATGACCAGTGGATGCCGAAGACTCAACGAACCGAACCCTCACTGATGAACATAGATTTGGTGAAACAAGCCATAGATAAAGTACGACTGATTAAGGATAGGATCCGCACAGCTCAGAGTATACAGAAGAATTACGCCGAGCATCGAAGAAAGGATCTAGAATTTGAAGTAGGAGATGAAGTCTCCCTGAGGCTAACACCACGGAAGGGTTTAATAGTGTCAAGGAAAGGAGGAAAGATGAGTCCCCGATATGTAGGACCAGTCAAAATCACAGAAAGGATTGGACGACTAGCATACTGATTGGACTTACCATCCAATCAGGTTGGAATGCATGTTGTCTTTCACGTCTCCAGATTGAAGAAGTATCATTCAGACCCGATGCACATTCTTGCCACGGACATTCCGCCAATCAAAGGGAACTTGACCTTTGAAGAGAAGCCAATAAAGATACTTGATCGGCAGGTTCGCAAATTGAGGAAGAAGCGACTCCCCTTAGTCAAGGTCGTCTGGTCGAATCACAATCGAGAGGAAGACACTACGTAGGAGGCTGAGGAAGAGATGAAGAAATCCTACCCCGAACTGTTTGAGAAGGAATTTGGGGACCAAATTCTTTGAAGGAGGCGATGATGTAAAACCCCACAAAAATCATGTAAGCGTTAGGCTCAGTAGATAATTTTAAGATATTATCTCATTTTCATGAATAAAAATTTTGTTACGAATCCCTTGATGTTCTGATTGATTAATTGTTAATCGCGCAAATTTAAATTTTTATTATTAAATACTTAACACACATAATTAATTAAATAACATACTAAAATAACTAATGGGCCAAGACCTAAAATATAAACTTAATAGATTGGGCTCAACCTAACATACTTTACAACTAAACTAACTAATTACCCAACCCACTACAATAATAATAACTTATACACTTAAATTACCAAATATATATATATATATATACACATGAGGGGCGGCCAAGGGAAGAAAAAGAGGAAGAGAGGATGTTAATTCTAGAGCCTTCATCCTCCCCATGCAAGCTACCCTCATAAATCACATTAGACACATGGCATTAGTCTTCTCTTCAACTACACTTCCCAAACCCTAAAATCACGCTATAAATACTCTCACTTTTACCTAGCCACCCTTTTCATTTTCAACACACAAAAAAAATCTGCATATAGAGGGAGGGAGAGAGAGAGGAGGGCCAAAAATTTGGAGAGGAAGGAGGAAGAAAGAGTTCATCAAAAACTCAAGTAAACTAGGTAATCTAACCTTCAATACTTCCTTCTATAATTTATAGTTATAATCTTCATACACTAACTTAAATCTCATCATGCAAACAAATACCCCTCCATGGGGAAATAAGGGTCGGCCGAAATATGTAGAGGTGAAGGGAAGATCGTCTTCCACCTTACAAGACTTAGAACCAACCGTTCGTAACAAGAAATCGAGATGGGTAAAAATTCTTTTCAAAAATCCTAAAAGCAAATGAATTTTATGGTTTTTTGATGTATGTTTAATTCTGAAATATCCCAAATATGCTGTTTAGGAACATGTTGAGACACGCATGTTTATATATACCATGATTTTTGTATTTGGGATTATATCTCTTGTCTTTCTTGAATTTTAAGTTTCAGGGATTATGATTTTTGCAAAGCATGCTTGAATATGAAATTTTATGTAAATGCATGCCTCTGAGATGTATGTATATGGCTATGTTAACATGCATTATATTTTTACGGGTTCAACTTACCGCCGATTTGGTAGATAAAGTTCGATATTGTGAAATTTGTGGAATTCATGTTTTCTTCGAACTTTTAGTGAAACTCAACCGAATAAGGAATTTTGTGTTATATGATTTTATTATAATGTTTGGATAACTTATTTGTGACAAAAACGGGACATGGAAACAAGTAAAACGGAATTTAAGGGCATAAATTGTAAATAATGAAAAATTATGAACTAATCTGAAAATTCCGAGAATAAACTGTCCTGGACCGTGAATATCATATATTTTAACTTGTATAAGTTGTCTTTAAAGTTTCAAACAAATTGGAGATTGTTATCTAAGCTCATTAGTCAAAAATGAAATTTTTCTCGGGCATGTAATTTCATCAGATGGAGTGCGTGTTGATCCTCAGAAGATGGAGGCTATTCAAGATTGGTTACCTCCGAAGAATGTTAAGGAAATCCGAAGCTTTCTCGGATTAGCCGGTTATTATCGGCAGTTTGTGGAAGGATTTTCTAAAATCGCTCAATCATTGATGGACCTTTTGCGTGTAATATCCGGAATTTCTACTACCGTTTAATATTATTTTATCCGAGTTATATTGTACAGCATGGAATCTGTACAGTATAAATAAAATAAATGAAGGACTGAGATGTTAGTAACGGTATAATTGTACTACTTGGTCGACAATTGTATTAGAGGATATAGTGCGTCATGTATACGTATCCGATATGTCGAGACATTGGACAAGAATAGCTGAAAATGGCTAAGTGTAGCCTTATTAGCGCACGTTAATAGTTAAGCTTAGTGCATGCTACCATGCAGGGTTAGCGCATGCTAAAGGTAAAATCATAGCGCACGCTAATGCAGTAAGATCGGAAGGAATATGCATGTGGACCAGGCCACTTTCGGCGCACGTTCTGATAAGTCAACGGATGTTTGTAATGTAGTACTAGCGCACGCTAAACCCTAAAGGTTAGTGCACGCTAATGGTATATTGGACAAAAAGGAATCTTATCCTCGTCAGCACTTTCGGCGTGTGGACCAGTCTTCGGAGCATACAGACAAACGAGTCAACTGATATTAGCGCACGCTAAATGCAAGGACTTGTGTACGCTGGAGAGTATAAGTTACGTACGCTAATGCATGGGCGTTACGTACGTAAGCACATGTACGAAGCCACACTGTAGCCTCTGGACTGCGATAGTGCACGCTAACAAAGTCAGTTAGCGCACGCTAAGGCCGTAGCGCACGCTAAGCATAAGGTTTAGCGCACGCTAGTAATATACTTTATAAAAACGGACAGACGGGTATTATGAAGCATTTCGTCCATTCTCTTCTTGCAACCGATAGAGAGAACCTTGGTAGGTACCTGAGGTCCATAAACACTCCGAGGTGATGATCTTTATCAAGATTAAAGATGAAAATCATGGATTAAAGCTTTGTTCTTTAAATCATTGGGGATTCTTGGAAATGGATTCAAACTTGGGATTCAATCCATTTCTTCAAAAAGGTAATCCCTTTTCATCTTTGGATTTCATTTTGGATTGAATGTTGATGTTCTTGAGTTGATGATTATTACATAAACAAGTTTATAAGCATGATTATGAGATAGATTACCGGAGTATGATGATATTAATATGATTTGGGTGATTTGTATTGTGTAGTTCGTTTTCTTGAGATAAGTTGGTTAATCCTCATTTCAAGAATTTCATCAGATAATCATGTCACCTCAGTTAATCATTCATGTAATCACTGTGTTAGAGCGCATATGCTCATTTTCATCATTTCATGACGTAAATCATAATGCGGTACTCATACGAGATCTATTATTATCATGCGACCTTCCTACTTCAGCATGGAGAGAGCTGTCAAGGGATGCACGGGGGGTGGCCGCGGTGCGGGCCGGAACCCGGGGAATAATCACTCACTACCAGGAAGTCATACCCAGGACTCAGCTCAATCGGAAGATGTTCGGGTTGATCCACTCACTTTTATGCAGGTCATGATGACCCATATGCAATTGCTCAATCATCATTGCGCCACTCTGGCCGAATTAATCGAGAGAAGTCTCTCGTAGGAGCCTGCTGCTAAGGAAATTGTTGAGCAACAACCTTCATCTATCAGCAGGAAATTAACAAAGCGTAATCAGTCTGATGGCGGTCAGTATACCTTCAAGAAGCCTCATGTGGGCCGTAACATTTCTGAGCAACCTCCTAAGGCGCATAATCGTGCGGGATCTCAGTCCCGAGCAGCCAGCTCAGCCATCACCTGTTTCAATTGTGGAGAACCGGGTCATGTCATCGCCAAGTGCCCGGGGCAGACTATCACGTGCCATAAATGCGGAATTGTGGGGCATAAGGCCCGTTTTTTCCGAAGGGACTCCAAGTCAGCTCCGGCGGTATCTCAGGCCCTGAAGCAATCAGAGATTCAGAATCAGACTACTCTGTCAGTGTCGTTTAAGACGATGGAAGCAAATAAAGTCGGAGCTCATATGTATCAGACGGGAGCATCCGGTTCGGGGGCTGGCAAGTCCCGGATTCATGTGATGAAGAGGATCGACGATCCGGTGGCCAAATGATCTCAGGTATACTCGTAATTTTATCTAAACCTGTGTGTACCCCTTTTGATACTGGTGCACCGCATTCATTCATTTCCGAATCATGTTTGAATAGACTTCATTTGGATAGTTCTATTAATTGTGGACCTTATGTCATGGGTCTACCTGACGGTAGAAGAATTTCCGGAAATCCTGAGGTTAAGAACTGATTGAGTTAAGTCTAAATGACCGCGATTGGTTGCTGGACCAAATCGTGGTGGATTTACTTAAGGATGATGTATATTGGGTATTAGTGGGATGGATCGTCATGATACCCCCTCAATGTTCGTAAACGTATGGTCACTATCATTTCCGTCGTTGGGGGTCGAATGTGTGCTTTAGGGAGGTGATCCCCGTTGTTCCGGAAGAATCATTAATATGATGGAAGCAGTGAAATTACTCAATCAACGTGTTCAATAATTCATCGTATTACTTTCTTCGATTGTCCGTTCTAAGGCAATCGAAGTGTTCAATCATTCATTGTATCATTTTCATCGATTGTCCGTTCTAAGGCAATCGAAGTGTTCAATCATTCATTGTATCATTTTCATCGATTGACCGTTCTAAGGCAGTCGAGGTGTTCAATCATTCATTATATCGTTGTCGTCGATTATCCATTCTCAGGCAATCTAGGTGTTCAACCATTCATGGTATCATCATTATCGCTTGACGATGTACTCCCAGACGAGCTACCTGTTTTACCTCCACCGAGGGATATGGAATTCACGATAGAGTTGGAGTCTGGTATGTCCCCGATATCGAAGGCACCATACCGGATGGCCCCGACCGAAATGCAGGAATTAAAGAATCAACTAGAGGAGTTGTACGAGAAAGGTTATATCCGACCGAGTGCGTCCTCGTGGGGAGCACCAGTGTTGTTTGTCAAGAAGAAAGATGGTTCATTTCGCTTGTGCATTGATTATCGGGAGTTGAATAGGGTGACAATCAAGAATAAGTATTCCTTACCCCGTATTGATAATCTCTTAGATCAACTTCAGGGAGCTTCAATATTTCCAAGATCGACCTAAGGTCTGGATACCATCAGTTGCGAATTCGAGAGTCGGACATCTCAAGGACAGCGTTTCGTACACGCTATGGTCAATATGAGTTCGTAGTCATGCTGTTCGGGTTAACTAATGCACCTGTGGTATTCATGGAGTTAATGAATCGGATTTTCATCGACTTTTTGGATCAGTTTGTTGTTGTCTTCATCGATGACATTTTGATTTATTTTCGTGACCGAGAGGAAAACGAGGTTCATCTTCATCAGGTTCTCGACATGTTAAGACGAGAGCAACGGTATGGAAAGTTTTCCAAATGTGAGTTCTGGATGTCCGAAGTGATTTTTCTCGGGCATGTAATTTCATCAGATGGAGTGCGTGTTGATCCTCAGAAGACGGAGGCTATTCAAGATTGGTTACCTCCGAAGAATGTTAAGGAAATCCAAAGCTTTCTCGGATTAGCCGGTTATTATCGGCAGTTTGTGGAAGGATTTTCTAAAATCGCTCAATCATTGACGAACCTTTTGCGTGTAATATCCGGAATTTCTACTACCGTTTAATATTATTTTATCCGAGTTATATTATACAGCGTGGAATCTGTACAGTATAAATAAAATAAATGAAGGACTGAGATGTCAGTATCGGTATAATTGTCGTACTTGGTCGACAATTGTATTAGAGGATATAGTGCATCATGTATACGTATCTGATATGTAGAGACGTTGGACAAGAATAGCTGAAAATGGCTAAGTATAGCCTTATTAGCGCACGTTAATAGTTAAGCTTAGCGCACGCTACCATGCAGGGTTAGCGCACGCTAAAGGTAAAATCATAGCGCACGCTAATGCAGTAAGATCGGAAGGAATCTGCGTGTGGACCAGGCTACTTTCGGCGCACATTCTGATAAGTCAACCGATGTTTTTAATGTAGTACTATCGCACGCTAAACCCTAAAGGTTAGCGCACGCTAATGGTATATTTGACAAAAAGGAATCTTATCCTCGTCAGCACTTTCGGAGTGTGGACCGGTCTTCGGAGCATACAGACAAACGAGTCAACTGATATTAGCGCACGCTAAACGCAAGGACTTGCGTACGCTAGAGGGTGTAAGTTACGTACGCTAATGCATGGGCGTTACGTACGTAAGCACATGTACGAAGCCACACTGTAGCCTCTGGACTGCGATAGCGTACGCTAACAAAGTCAGTTAGCGCACGCTAAGGCCGTAGCGCACGGTAAACATAAGGTTTAGCGCACGCTAGTAATATACTTTATAAAAAGGGACAGACGGGTATTATGAAGCATTTCGTCCATTCTCTTCTTGCAACCAATAGAGAGAATCTTGGGAGGTACCTGAGGTCCAGAAACACTCCGAGGTGATGATCTTTATCAAGATTAAAGATGAAAATCATGGATTAAAGCTTTGTTCTTTAAATCATTGGCGATTCTTGGAAATGGATTCAAACTTGGGATTCAATCCATTTCTTCAAAAAGGTAATCACTCTTCATCTTTGGATTTCGTTTTGGATTGAATGTTGATGTTCTTGAGTTGATTATTATTACATAAACAAGTTGATAAGCATGATTACGAGATGGATTACCGGAGTATGATGATATTAATATGATTTGGGTGATTTGTATTGTGTAGTTCGTTTTCTTGAGATAAGTTGGTTAATCCTCATTTTCCTTTGCGGATGTTGATGTTATTTTTGATGATTACTCCCTCTAATGATAGATTATGAAAGTGTTGTTACGTTCTTAATGTTTCATGATGTTGATATTGAGGAAGATGTTATATGGATATAGGACTTGGATTATAAGTTGAATGATTGTTTGTATGTTAAAGGATATCGGATTTCGTTGTTTTGATGACTATAAACATAGTTTTGGATCACTTAGTGTTCTTGATAATCATCATATGTTGATCGGTACCTGAAAAGCATGCAAACTGTACAGCATTAGCGCACGCTAAGCTTATTGTCTAGCACACGCTAACGGGAACAACTTAGCGCACGCTACGTTAAGTGATTAACGTGCGCTAAGTCATCAGGCAGGGTACTATATTCTGTTTTGGTTATGAATTCGTGATCGTTTAAGTTGGTTTGATCAGAATTGTGGTTAACCGAGATATAGTTGAGCCATTGGGTTTGTGAATTGATTTTTATCGATTGTTGATTGTTATCGAACTTGTTATTTATCGAATTACTAGGTTGAGAATATTGATTGGTGGTTATAACCGTATGCTGCGGTCGTGTTCGAGTATGTTCGTGAATTACTTTGGTCGGGATCGAGGGACTTGTAGATGACGGCAATGGAATTGGTAACTGCTTCATCGGTATTAAGGCAAGTTATTACTTGCTCAGTTTATAATATTTAATGAATGGTTTCAGTTTCATTCGTTTATAATTCGTATAGCAATGTTTATAATCGTAATCACAGGGGATTTGGGATTATAGGTTGTATTCGAGTTTTGGGAATTAAATCATAAGGTATATGATTTACATTTATTGTTGGTATACTTGGTATCGAGGATACATTGTGGTATAGACGAAGACGTGAATTATTTACCGTCCGTGGTAATTTGTACCATCGAGTATTGAGGATAATTGTCCGTGATGGTTTGGACATCGAGATTACTCTCGAAGGACTCGGGACAAGTACTCTAATCATTTTTGTCATTTTGTGTCGATCATGTTATGATACATTCGTGTATCGTTGTTGTCATGCATTTCTGCACGGTTGTTGTCGTGCATTGTGTACTATTGTCTTGTGCAGTCGTGCATTGTTGTCGTATGTCCACCATGCGTTGGTCCGACGGAATCATCATGGGAATCTATAGCTGTGTGCACTGGATCGCTGGACAGGTAATGCCACCATGCGTTGGTCCGACGGAATCATCATGGGAATCTATAGCTGTGTGCACTGGATCGTTGGATTACCATATGTGTTGTTGTTATTGTGCATATGTATATTATGGGTTTGCCATAAGTATACATTTTTGTTATTGTTGTGATCATATTGACGTTGTTATATGAGTATGCATTTGTAGGTCTTGTGTTAGGACCATGTCCGTATGTTGTGTTGATCTGATCTCGGATTAGACTGACGTGATGGTAATGGTATTTCGTATCTTGAGGTATGTTCCGTATTTCCTTGATACTTGTCTTTGATGGACAATCGATTATCGTATTGGAATTGTCGATGTTATCCGATGGATTGAATTGGCCAGAGTTGGTATCATTTCCGTATCGCGAGTTATGATAATGTTTTGAGAACCTTGAGTATTGTTGAGATACCATACAGATATTTCGGTATTATTTTAATGTGTTTTTAAGGATACGAATCGTGGATTCTCATAAAGTTACGACGGTAAGATTACATTGGTCGTATTCTTACTTAGTATTTCCATTGATATGTAATTATTGACGAGATGTGATGGTTATCATTGTTGGATATTATGGCTGACCCCGTCGTGGGCTTTCTTTTTAGGTTCTTGGATTATCAAGCTTGTAGCGGTCGTGGAGAGATGAACTTCCCGGAGGATACTGGCAAGGGCATGTATTTGTGTTTTGAGTTTCTAATCAGTTGTTGTATTCCGCTGCTAGAGTATTTTAATTGTTTGTCTTTATCCGCTGCGTGAGAATTTTTAAATGGCCTTTTTGGTATCCGGTAACTTGGGTTACTTTGGCAATCATCTTCTAAATCTATTCTGTCGGTACGTGTAAGCGATAGCTTAACGTATGTTTTTAAACTGTTGAGTTTTCGCATTTTGGGCCTTGTGGTTTCAAATGAGTTTTTACGATGGTTTGATAAACGATCTTTATAAATCTTCAAATGTTTTTAATAGATAATACCGTCGTTAGTCTCTTGGGCGTTTGTAAATGTTTGCAAAAATTTCCTTCAGCCTTGTAGGTTCCATCTCGGGGCCCACGGCGCTGTAATATTCCCGGTCGGATCTGGGGGTGTTACATTGCGAAAGGATAAGAAATACATGTGGTCCGACGCGTGTCAACGGAGTTTTTGAGGAACTCAAGAGCCGGTTAATTTCAGCACCTGTACTTTCCTTGCCGCAAGGGACGAAAGGATTTGTGGTTTATAGTGATGCGTCCGGGCAGGGTCTCGGATGTGTACTCATGCAGAATGGGAAGGTTATTGCCTATGCTTCACGGCAGTTGAGACCTTACGAGGTTAATTATCCGACCCACGACCTGGAGCTAGCAGCCGTGGTGTTCGTTTTGAAAATCTGGCGTCATTAGCTTTATGGCGTTACTTGTCAGATATTCACCGATCATAAGAGTTTAAAGTATATATTTACTCAGAAGGAGTTAAATATGCGACCGAGACGGTGGTTGGAACTAATCAAAGATTACGATATCGAGATCCTTTACCATCCGGGAAAGGAGAATGTTGTCGCCGACGCCTTGAAGCCATAAGTCCATTCAGGAGCAGATGCTTGCTCGTTTAACAATTCAGAAGGAGCTTCAGCAGGAATTCCTTAGACCCGAGATCGAGGTCTGGCTTCAACAAGTACAAGAGCAACTTTGCATGTTAGAGATTTCATTGTCACTTGAGGAGGCAATCAGAGAGAATCAGGGTTCAGACCCATCATTGTTGCGCATCTGTGAGGATGTGACTCAGGGGAAAGCTCCTGGATTCGTGGTCCACGAGGATGGACTTTTGAAATTTAAGAATCGGTTATGTGTGCCGGCGAATGACGAGTTGAAAAACTCGATTTTGAGAGAAACTCTTGCTACCCCTTATTCTGTTCATCCGGGGTCTAGCAGGATGTGCAAAGACTTGAAACAAAATTACTGGTGGAGTAATATGAAGCGAGAAGTCGCGGAATTTTTTTCGAGATGCTTAACATGTCAGCAAGTCAAGATAGAACATCAGCGACCGGAGGGTATGCTGAAACCTCTCCCTATTCCAGAATGGGAGTGGGAGGATATTTCAATGGACTTCATCACGAGTTTGCCGATGAGTCGTCGTGGCATGAGCACAATCTGGGTAATTGTGGATCGCTTAACTATATCAGCTCAATTCCTTGAGATTAAGGATACGTGGGGCCCCGAGAGACTTGCCCGGTTATTTATCAAAGAGATAGTGAGATTGCACGGTACTCTTAAAAGTATCGTTTTCGATCATGACGGATGATTCGTGTCTCATTTTGGAAATCAGTTCATCGTGCTATGGGAACTCAGCTTAATCTCAGTACAGCTTTTCATCCTCAGTCCGACGGACAATCAGAGAGGACTTTTCAGACTTTGAAGGACATGCTGAGGGCATGTGTCCTCGATTGGAAAGACGATTGGGAAGCCCAACTACCATAGATCGAGTTCACGTATAATAATAGTTGGCATGCTTCGATTAAGATGATACCTTACGAGGCCTTGTACGGTCGTCGTTGTCGATCTCCTTTGTGTTGGGATGACTTATCAGATTCAATCGGCACTGAGCCCGATATGCTTATAGCCGCCCGTGAGAAGGTAACTTTGATCAGGAGTCGTTTGTTGACCGCTCAGAGTCGACAGAAATCATATGCAGATAATCGTCGTCGACCATTAGAGTTCGAGACGGGTGACCATGTTTTGGTCAAGGTAACCCCGAGTCGTGGTATCTTCCATTTTGGGAAGAGGGGAAAGTTGTGTCCGAGATTCATTGGACCGTTTGAGATTTTGGATCGAGTAGGCGAGCTAGCTTATCGATTGGCCTTACCTCCGGCGTTGAGCCGAATTCATAATGTGTTTCACGTATCTCAGTTACGAAAGTATGTTGCCGACCCGAGCCACATACTTCAGTTTTACGAAATCGAGATCGCCAATGATCATTTGTATGAGGAGCGTCCTATTCGAGTATTAGAGCGGCGAATCAAACAGTTGAGGAACATGACGATTCCTTTGGTGAAAATTCAGTGGTCTAGACATGGAGTCAAAGAGGCTACTTGGGAAACCGAGGATAGTATGCGGGAGAGTCATCCCGAGTTGTTTGACCCTTATTTTCGGGGACGAAACTCTTTTAAGGGGGGTGTATGTAATACCCGGTTGTAATTCAGTCATTATCATTCAGTATTTATCAGCCTGTAATTGTCACTCAGTAATTTTCACTCATTAATAATCACTCATCATTCATGATTCATTCATTTGCGTTCACTGTTGACATGTTGTAACCGTATATCAGTTACCGATCGTCATTTCATCTCCGTTTATAGATCGAGATGGGAGAATTATCATTTTTATCGTGATTGGTAGTCTTGTATTGGGAATATCATCTTTGGCTTGTGTTGGACTTGTTCACTTTCACATCCAAACTTTCGGAGATTTTTGGTCTCCCTAATGAGGGGTTTCGGTGTAAAGGAGAGTTTGCTCCTCCAGATGAAGTCATTGACAACTTCTCTGACGATGAAAGCTATGGTGTTCATGAGTCCAAAGTCCGTGATTTTTTGTCGGACAAAGCCGTTCTAAATGTTTATTTCGGGCGTTTTGAAAACAATGACTTTGGGATAAACATCTGCTTGCTTCACGATGCTATCACTCGTTGTCTTATGCCTAAAGTTAATGCTCAGCTTCGTCTTGTGAATATCGATATGGAGATCATTTATCATGTGTGGAAGGATCACCAAGTCAACTTCGCATCTATTGTGCTAAAATGGTTCGTGGAAAAAGGTCAAATTTTCCACAAAAAGAGTTACGCGAAAGTTGATCGACAAAGAAAATCGGGAATGCCGTTTGGATCAATCTTAACAGAAATTTTTGAGAAAGCAGGAGTTGATTTATCTGGGGTTCATGGGGTTCTGATTCCTAGGGGGAGCCTCGTCACCGAGGGGACGTTACGGACGATGAGGTATCTACGCACGAGAAATCGTGGATGGATATACTTTGCGTATATCGAGGATGATGATCGGCTCATAGATGGGGGTGCTCTTCCGAGACCGAAGGAGAGGATCACATCTAGGGGGATCGAGCATACTAGACCTCGTCCTTCATCTCAGCTTGGTTCCTCCCGTCCTCGTCCGGAATCCTCTTCATCCCAGATGGCTTCTCGGAAGGATAGGCTCGAGAAAGATTTGAGCGAAATCAAGATCATGGTCAAGAGCATCTGCACGCGTTTTGGGATACCGCCGACACCTCCGGATGCGGACCTTGACTAGTCGGGCTATCCTTCTTATGATGATGTTTCCCGTTTTATTAAAAGACCAAACATTTCATTCTCATGCATAAACTCTATCAGTGTGTTATTTTGATATGTTTCGTCTGTAATGACTATCTCTGTTCTTATGCATCATTTTGGTTAATCGTTGACTTGGATTCTATTTATTATTATGCGTATCATTGATTTCTCTTGCAGGATCTCTCAACTTTTTGTTAATGACAAAAAGGGGAAGAAAAATATGTATTCGTTTTTGAAATCACCTTTTGAAATAACCCGTGCTCGTTTTCAGGGGGAGCATATTAATATTTTTAAAGTGCTCATGTTCAGGGGGAGCCTTATTAAATTTTTAAAATCATGTTTTCAAAAACTCACATACGTAAATTTTGTCATCATCAAAAAGGGGGAGATTGTTGGAACAAAATCTTTTAGATCATTTTGATGATGTGTTATTAAAACCAAAATTTACTTAAAACATATTTTTTCTTCAGTTAACGTACGTAACGCAAACCATCTTAACGTACGTAACATTCACAGTTGTCTGCAAGATTTTCAGTACAGTTAACTTACGTAACTCGTCTATTATAATGTACGTAACACTCATTGTTTTCGTAAGTTTTTCTGTACAGGTACCGTACGTAACCAGAGTTATCTAACGTACGTAATGCTTGAATTATTCTGACCGTTGGAAAAGCCACTAGCCATTGCAACAAGTCGTCTCACTCAACGGATCTCTGACCAGAATATTACGTACGTAACCATAAAGTTCATAACGTACGTAACGTATTTTATCATATCTCACTGGACCGTTTCTTCACTTTCGTTACGGCCGCTATTCGTAGCATATAACGTACGTAACGTTCATAACGTACGTAACCATCAGCATGTAACGTACGTAATCAGCTAAACTGTTCCAATGGGAATTTGAGCTCAAGAAGGCTATAAATAGCCAACTTCATGGAGATTGAAGATACACAAGCATTCTGAGCCTACTAGCATTCTCAAGCAATATCAAGCAAACATTTTGAGAGACATACTTATTCTAGATTGTGATACGAGAAGATTTGTTCTATAATTTCCAATCTTCATTCTTGTATCAAAGAGCGATATATTGTGAAAGTCGAGTTTCTACTCGCATTTGTTTTGTGTATAGGTTATCTTGTACCCAGAAAAACAAGAGTGTTTTTGTGAGGTTGTTCTTGAGCCCGGAAATCAAGAAATTGTAAGAAGTTGGCACTAAACTAGAAAATGCAATTCTAAGTTCTAAGAAAAGTCCTAGTCGATAAAACTAGGTAGGGGACGTAGGCTTCGTTAATAGCCGAACCTCTCGAACAAATTCTTGTGTTCTTTCTTTTCCGCATTCCAATTACTCCGATATTTTGCTTCCGCATAAAAAGAGTTCAATACTCTTATCCGCACTATTCAACCCCCCCTTCTAGTGGCGGTACCAATCTAACAATTGGTATCGGAGCGGTCTCTTTATCACCGGATTAACACCCGCTAGAGAAAAGATCCAGAAATGGCCTTTATTCACTCCTCCGTCGAAGGCAACGCTCTCAATCGCCCACCCTTCTTCGATGGTTCGAACTTTATGACATGGAATAAGAAGATGTCCATTTTCATCCGAGCTCACGATATTGAAATATGGAAGGTCATTGCCCTTGGACCTACCATTCCTAAGAAGACGGATGGCTCTCTCAAAAGTTTCGAAGAGTACGACGATTCCGACTGGAAGAACGATCACTTCAATAGTAAAGCCACTCAATTGCTTTACTGTGCTCCCAATCCAAGAAGCATCAGTATTCTCAAATATTGATTTACGTTCCGCATATCATCAACTGAAGGTCAAAGAAGAAGATATCCAAAAGACAGCATTTAGAACACGATATGGTCACTATGAATTTTTAGTGATGCCTTTTGGTTTGACAAATGCTCCAGCAGCATTTATGGATCTGATGAATCGGTTATTCAAAGAGTTCCTTGATAAATTTGTGGTGGTGTTTATGTTAGGATTATGCCCTCGAATGCCACTCAGAGGTTGTTGAGTGAGGGCATTGTACTTGTAATTATGTAAACTATTTATATAAGGCAAATGAATGTTTCTTTATTTACTGGTAGTTACTGGCATTCCTAACTCGTAAATAAACATATAGAAACTAGTCCGTGTATTTGAGAGCAAAACGTTCCACTCTTTATTGGATAAAGGGGGCGGCACTGGAAAGGTTATAGCTCAAATACTTAATCGTTCGCAAGTCGATTAAACTTGACTGGGCGTTAAGTTTATGTGAAGACTTGTATGACGTGTTCTTTGACATGGAGAGTGCCTATCGAATGCTAATGGTTAGTGGGAGCACACGTTATAGGTATGCTAATTGGATTAGTATACTCGAACCGACTCACCCTCGATTCGTCACACGGATTTCACTCCGGGACAGTCAATGACGGAATCGAAAGGTTGTGATAGGTATTCGTGAACCTTCGACTTGAGGATTTAGTAGGGATGTGCTTGTGACGTCAAGATTTTCATTAGAGTAGTTCGACCCTATAAACTGGAAGGCGGGGGTCAACCTCGACGTGCATCTTGACGGGCAAGTAGCACATGAGATCATAAGTCTTTGGCCAAAGCATTGGAGCTAGTTGTATTAGATACACGACACCTCGATGATCTCGATTTGCATTAATGCATGCATAGCGTCACGTACAGATATGGTTTGACTGACCGTGACCCTATAACTTGATCGGGACATTTGAAAGAAGGGTTTATACGTATACTGGTATTCACGATAGAATGGTTCTTGAATGATCCCAATCATTCGTTCTTAGTTGGGGTACAGTGTAGGCCGCCAGGCTGGCTAGGTGGTGCTACTACTCTTTGGTTCCTCCCATTGCTGACTGAGACGGACCTACCGAGTCGCGCAATAGGATTGACGACGGAATGAATAAAGCTAATTCTCTCATTATGAATATTAGATATTGGATATCTAATTTTGGAACATTAGATGTTTAAATCGATTTATTGGATAAATTGATTTACGGCCTAATGAATTAAATAAATTACTCGGTGATTAATTTAATTCATGAATATAATTATTTCTTGGAGAAATTAATTATGTTATTATGTATTTGATATGATTAATTAATTGGATTAATTAATCAATATAAATACATCAGAACGGAATCGGAGTTTATCTGTTTGGACTCACGGGAGTCCGAAACGGACCGAACTCGCCCGGCTCCTTCTAGATGGCCTCCCCTCTTTCCTTCCCTTTTCCTTGGTCATAGTCTCCACATGTTGGTGGAAGACTTATGTTTTGTCAAGGGGACAAAATATCACCTAAGGTGGTTTTGTCAAAAGGTGATAGATATGAGGGGATTTGATGGATAATATATAGAGAAGACCAAATCTCCTTGCTTGTAAGAGAGATCACGTTTTTGTTAAGTAGAAGGAGAGAGGAAAAGCTTTTTCCAAGGCTTCATACTATTCATCATCATCTTCACATCATCATAAGTTTTTCTTGGAGAAAAATATTTGTGAGATAGAGAGATACTAGATTAAACGCTTATGAGTGTTGTAATCTTGAGTTGCTTAGATTCTATAACCTTGTTCTAGCCATATCCTTGGAGGATAACAAGGTTTAGTCGTTCCGATCGTCTTTCCGGCGCGTGGCAAGTAGAGACACGGTGTTTTCGGCGTTGGATCGTTCAAGAGCTTGGGGAATAGCTCAAGAGAAGGTTATCCATTTAATCAACGGACTACGAGGGTATGTTTCTCGTATCTCTTGTATTTCGTTTTGATATTCGTATATACGTAGCTCGATCGATCCTCGTAGGGATTCGGATCGAATTAATTTTCATTTTACCGCTTCCGCTGGGCCTTCGTTTTAGGCACCGAATCCCAACAGTGGTATCGGAGCATAGGTCTTGCGATCGTATATACGATATTAGCATTTGGAATGCTCGATTAGATGGTGAATGATTTGGAATCATTTTAGTCATAATCGTGGTATATGTTTTTACGTTTGTTGTAGTTATATTTTTCGTAAGTTTATGTCTAAATATAAATCTTAATTTCTTGGAAATATGATTTATATTGAAGATATGAATGTTGGAGAATATAGATATTGGATATCCGGTCGAAAAACTAGTCCCGAAATGCCGTTGGACGGTCCGGGAGGGGTCCGGAAGTCGGGGCCGCGCCTGTGGTCAGTGGCCCGGGCGCCATCAGATCGTGGGCCGCGTACGCTCTCTAGGGGCCGCGGCACAGGCTGCCGGACAGCCGGCAATGGCCGAGCGTGATCGCCATGCTGAGCATGTTCGCGGCATCCGCCGGCAGTGAGTCGGCCATGGCAGGCCAATTTCGCCCCGGCTCGATTTTTTCGTGTATTCTTGAAAATTAATCTCCCGCATGTTAAATTGGATTTAATATGATTAAAATGATTTATGGTATTTCATTTTATAAGAGAAATTTGATTAATTGGAATATTTATGGTAGACCGAATTATTTTGAACGTTATCATATTACCGATTGTGTGAATCGATTGGATCGGTTCGTATTGTTGATTGGATCAATGTATCTCTATGCTTTCCATTTATTTAGTATTTATTGAATGAATGCTTTTGAATGGGGATGTGGTTCGTGGACTTAGTTTTTGAATCGTTCGTTTTATTCGATTGGGTTGTAAAGGCCGTTTTGAGCCTATTTATTTTACTAGAAAAATTTGTATCTAGGATGCAATTTTCAATGTAAAATTTATATGTAATGATGAAGACCGGAGGAAGATCCATTTCGAGAAGACGAATATTCAGGACGAAGACTTGTAATTAGATTACAGAGTTTTTGTTTTCTAGGAACGGTCCATGAACCACATGTTGGTAGCAACTAGGTTGTGAATGGTTGTTTCATATTGTATGAATGCCACAAACGCGCTTAAATGATTAATGTGCAAAGTGTAATGCTAATCGCGAAAATTCTCCCATGATAAATTATTAATCTTATAAGGTTTCAAGGTTTTCCTTCCCTCCATCGAGTTTTCGGGAAATTGAAATCCAAACCGGATGTGCTATGCTTCCGAATTATCGGGGTAGTTGTTCGGGGAGGACGGATAAATTACCGGGAGCGCATTGGATGCCTTCGGTTGGAGCAAATTTTATCCCTAGAAACCTGATAGGTTGCCGGATAAGATTCAATTGTGAAACTGATTTGCGTCGATGGTATAAACTTAACTTGTTCACGAACCATAGAAACCGTATAGGTTGAGGGGAATGAACAAGGGGAAAAAGAAGATCGAATCATCCATTAGATGGGTTAGTGTTGGACACCACTTTATGAAAATTAATAGACTAGAACCTGTTCGGTTGCCCTCTATTAAGAATTATAAAGAACTCGATCACCACTATGAAGTAGAGCGACGATACTTCCGGATTTCACATGGGAGTGTGTTATTCCGATAAAAATAGTGGGAGCTGGGTAACAAGAATAGAAAAGACCTTAATTCTATACTCAGAACATAATATAACAAGTCACTAATTAATCTGTTATGCTTAATGCAGACATAACTCAATATGACAATGAATCCACTCGCAATTCTACTCGAAAAGAACACCTTAATGGGACCTAACTTTGTGGATTGGCTCCGCAATCTGATGATTGTCCTCAGTATAGAGGCACTGGGATACGTCTTGGAGACGGACATTCCGGCGCCTCCTGTGCGGACCTGAGCCAATCAGGAAGAGATTGAAAACCACGAAAAGTGGGTTAAGGATGACGTAGAAGTCTGTGAATACATGATGGCTTCTATGTCTAATGAGCTTCAGAGAGCTCATGAGAAAATGACTTCTGCTAGGCAGATTCTATCTCACTTAACCGAACATTATGGTGAACACAGCAGAACTGCTAGATATGAGATATCCAAGCAACTGTTCGGTGCAAGGATGAAGGAAGGTGAGAAGGTTGGGGAACACATCCTCAAAATGATATCCATGATCGAGAGATTGGAGGCTCTTGATTTTAAAATGGATACTTCTCTCCAAACCGACCTTATCCTACAGTCTCTCCTTGATTCCTTCTCACAGTTTGTTATGAACTTCAACTGCAATGAGATTGCATGTAATTTAGCTGGGATAATGAACAAACTTGTGACCGCTCGCAGATGAAGACTCCACGGATGAAGGAGTCTCGCTCTTGTGATTTCTTCCGGACTCCGGAGGTCTAAGAACAAGAAGAAAAAGACCAAGAAGCAACCTGGACCACAAGTTAAGGACCTTAAGGGTAAGGGCAAGGCCCCGATGGTTCGAAGAACAAGAAGAAGAAGGATGCTTGTCTCAAGTGCGGTGAGTCGGGCCACCGGGCTAGAGACTGTCCGATTCTTCATGGCACTTCGTGCATGTAACTTTTAGTTTTGGAAACAAATTGTTCTCGCCACCGTATTTTCTACTTCTGGATACCTGGATTCTCGTGCTAGTTCTCATATTTGTACCGTGAATCGGGATCTGGAACAAAGTAGGAAGCTTGGAGCTGGAGAAGTTATGATCACACGGTAAGCGGGCATAGTGTCGAGGCGACCGACATAGGATCACTTCTTTTGGGGTTTAGAATCCGCTTTGTTTTAACTTTAGAAGATGTAATTGTTTTGCCTAAGGGCACAAAAACATTGTATCCATTCGGTCCATGGACCGAAAAGGCTTTTCATTTATCATTGGTGATGGTTCTGCAAAATTTATTTTAGAAATAAACTAGTGGGTCTGCTACATTGTTGAATGGATTGTATCATCTAAATCTCAAAGAACAAAGTAGTTGTGAATACTATGACTAGAAAACGTGGTAGGGATGAAACCAATCAAGTTTTGAAATGGCATCTTAGACTTGGTCATGTTGGTCAGACCAAGGTTTACAAGATGGAAAAAGATGGACTTATGGGTCCATTGGGATCAGATCCCTTTCCTACTTGTGAATCTTGCCTTAAAGGCAAAATGACTAAGTCCCCCTTCACAGGGACATTTGAAAGAGCCGCTGATAAACTCGGATTAATGCATACCGACGTATGTGGTGCTTTGGAAGCAGCACGTGATGGATATCAATATTTCATTACGTTTACAGATGATCATACTAGGTATGGTTATGTATACTTAATGAAGCACAAATCCGAGGCCTTTGAGAAATTTCAGGAATTCAAGGCCCTAGTCGAGAAACAAACTGGTAATCATATCAAAGCACTTCGGTCGGACCGAGGTGGCGAGTATATGAGTACGGAGTTTGACGAGTTCCTTAAGGAACATGGAATATTTTCACAACTAACACCTCCACGTACTCCTCAGTTAAATGGTGTGTCAGAAAGAAGGAACCGGACCTTGTTGAACATGGTCCGTTCCATGTTAGGCTATACTGACTTGCCGATTTACCTGTGGGGGTATGCATTCCTGACTGCCGCGTATATCTTGAATAGATGTCCTTCCAAATCCATTCCTAAAACTCCACATGAGATGTGGGAGGGAAGGAAACCAAGTCTTAATCATATTAGGATTTGGGGATGTCCCGCCTATGTCAAGAAGACTAAGGTGTAGAAGTTGGAAGCTAGGTCTGCTAAGGGACGTTTCATTGGATTCCCATCTGGGACGATGGGATATCTATTCTACATGCCCAAAGATCGAAGGATCATTTTTGCTTTACAAGCACACTTCCTGGAAGATGAGTTCATTCAGGAAGGCGGAGCAGGTAGAAGTATTTCTTTAGAAGAATATAATGAAACTCCTCAGGAGACACCTGTGCAAGAAACTGGAACCGAACCTTCTGAAACACAAGTACAACCACCTCGTAGGTCTAGTAGGGTATCTCATTTACCTGAGAGGTATGGGCTTGTGCACTTGGAGGAGCTGGGACTCCATGAGGTTCCAAGTGATAGCCAAGAGACCGACCCGACGACCTATGACCTGTAATACCCGGTTGTAATTCAGTAATTATCATTCGGTATTTATCATTCAATAATTTCACTCATTAATGATCATTTGTCACTCATATTCAATCATGGTATTCATCGTTCAGAGTAATTGTATAGTGCGTCAATCGTCGTTCATCACTAATATAATTGGAGTTCCGTGCCGTGTTTATCATCTTTGTCATTTTTCATTGTGGGCTGGGCGTGAGGAGTAGCGCACGCTACGTACTCTTTCTAGCGCATGCTAATTAAGTAAAGGTAGCGCACGCTACCACTCAGCATTAGCGCACGTTAATGCTACCCTGGCAGCAGTCCAGAAGGTACTGGACTGCAGGTGAGTTATATGTAGCGCACGCTACGATTGGTGAGTAGCGCACGCTAGTGGGTTGTAGTAGCGCACGCTAATGATTGCTGTAGCGCGCGCTAAGGACGGATCAGGTTGAGTCCAGTGGCTACTGGACTGCACTGGATTA
Source organism: Orobanche coerulescens (assembly GCA_033398695.1). Classification (NCBI taxonomy): domain Eukaryota; kingdom Viridiplantae; phylum Streptophyta; class Magnoliopsida; order Lamiales; family Orobanchaceae; genus Orobanche; species Orobanche coerulescens. The sequence goes on along the minus strand of CM065816.1, from coordinate 100,271,371 downwards.
ATTCATAGCGCACGCTATGAGTTGTCTTTAGCGTACGCAATCGATATTATAGCGCACGCTAAATATTGGTTGTAGCGCACGCTACCGAGGTCAGATCAGAGGACTGACGGTTTCTGGATTCCAATACTGCGCATCACATAATTCGTTAGCGCACGCTAACCATGGGTATTAACGCACGCTAATGGTATGGTTGTAGTGCACGCTACAAAAGGTACATAGCGCGCGCTACCGTTTTCGGACAGTGGGTATTGGACTACCCAAATTACCCGTTAGCGCACGCTACGCACAAGGGCTAGCGCACGCTAACCTGGAGTGGCTATATATTGGACAGTTAGCTTGAGTTTCGTCATTTCTCATTTCCTTTCGTTTTTGGAGCGATTTCGGGCGATTTCGGGCGACTTGGAGTGTTCTCTTCGAGCTGCTATCACCTATCATCATATTCAAGGCTTTGAGTTGGATTATCATCACTTCATCATCTCCTTAACATCAAATCAAAGGTATTAATCTCTTGGATCTAGAATTTCGGATTTTTGGGTTTTTCCTTCCGATTTCTTCGTGTAAGCTTGGATTGTTGTTGGAATACATTAGATATGGATTATCTACCTTGGATAAATGTATTCCTACGGATTTAATGGCTATTTTCGGAATTATTTCAAGAACCCTTAGGGTTGACTTCGGTTAATTTGGGGATTTTCCGATTGTTGTTGTTGTAAACTTGAATTGTGGATTTCTATGAAATTATTGATGCCATAGATAGTGTTTTGCTCGTTTGAATCAATCATTTGAAGTTGGTTCGATAATTTGGGTTTGGTTATAACCAACGGGAAGGATATTCTCAACGTTTTCGTTAGAGTACATCTACGAGTTCGGATATTGTTGTATCGACGTTTGAGTCGGTTATGATCGTATTTGATTCGTGTAATGATCGAATATTTGGTATATTGTGTTATTCAAGGTTGTTCGAGCGACCGACATTTCATTTAGGACGTTGTTCATGGACGTACATTCTTCATCGTTGTTGGGTAAGTTAATTCTTACTCGGTTAAAGGATACTCATTCCTTTTTGTTGTCGATTACTCATAATCATAACTCATTCATCATGGTATTAATCATATTGAGACATGTAATTGTCGAATAATCATTTCATTCACGAGGAACGACGGTTCCAAACCATTTCATCGGGTTATCAATCACGTCACTATTATTTTCATCTCGGTAAGTCATCTTGGCCTTGTCGAATTTTTATTCATTGATATTCATTATGGTCATTCTCGTTCATATGACCTTCTGGGTTCATATTACGTGGTCGGGTGTGGCTATGTGGAATTTTTAGTTGGGCACACGTTGGTCATGTATTGGGTTCACCGATACATTGGACCGTGCACACGGTAAAGCTTAACTCCGTGAGACTAATTAGGTACAAGGACGGGTGTGTCCGGTCATTCGTCTTGTACACTTGCACAGGACATTACGGGCGTACTATGATACTCCTCTTCAGCGTAATTCATAACTAAGGATATTTCATAACTTCAGTTAAATCATGATTGTGTATTTTCAACCCTTGAGGATTGTTGTTCTGTGTAACTGACCCCATTGGGGGATTTTGTTTTCAGGTCACGGCAAGGCAAAGGCACGGGAAGAGCATGTTGACAGCGAGGAGTCCCAGTGATACTAGTAGGGGGCCCCAGTCATTCCATTTATTTCAGTCATTTCAGTCATTTCCGTCATTTGTATTTTCCGCTGTAAATTCCTTTTGAGATATTTATTTGTTCAGGGTGGTGTATTTTATCTCCACATAAAATATACTAGTAGTCGGTTTTGTCCTGGTGTGTTATACTTAAACTCCTCATCGGAGTACTTGGTAATATAATGTGGTTCGGTACTACAATTATATTATTTAATTCATCATTTTCATTTGCCTGGTGGGTCCCAGTCGGGGATTCACGGCACTGTAATATCCGCCTAGTTTGGGGTGTTACATGACCAAGCGATGGTGGATGTAGACTCCGCGAAATGGCGTGAAGCTATGGAAGCTGAGATAGACTCGATGCATGTCAATCAGGTCTGGACTCTAGTAGACCGCCCCAAGGGCATAGTGCCTATTGGGAACAAGTGGATCTACAAGAGAAAGACTGATGGTGATGGCAAGGTTGACGCCTATAAGGCCAGGCTTGTGGCAAAGGGTTATACCCAAAAGGAAGGGATCGATTACCACGATACCTTCTCGCCCGTAGCCATGATCAAGTCTATTCGCATGATGCTTGCTATAGCTGACTACCACGATTATGAGATATGGAAAATGGACGTAAAGACGTCTTTCCTTAATGGATTCCTCGAGGAGGAAATCTATATGGAGCAGCCTAAAGGCTTTGTGTCCGAAGTCGATATTCAGAAAGTGTGCAAGCTTCAGCGTTCCATTTATGGACTGAAGCAAGCGTCGCGTAGTTGGAACCTTCGTTTTGACGAGGCAATCAAAGAGTTTGATTTCGTGCAAAATGAAGAGGAACCTTGTGTATACAAGAGGGTTAGTGGGAGCAAGATCGCATTCTTAGTACTATATGTAGATGACATTCTACTAATAGGAAATGATGTGGGATTGCTCAGTTCTGTGAAAGCTTGGCTTTCGAGTAATTTCTCCATGAAAGACTTGGGAGAAGCTACCTATATTCTTGGTATTCGACTCTACCGGGATAGAGCGAAAAGAACAATAGGTCTTTCCCAAGCCCTCTACATAGATAAAATCTTAAAGTGATTTAAGATGGATGATTCTAAAAGAGGGTTCCTACCGATGAAACATGGAATAAAACTCTCTTTGAAGATGTGTCCTCAAAGTGCGGAACAACGAAAGGAAATGAGTAATATACCATATGCTTCGGCCGTGGGTAGCCTTATGTATGCTATGTTGTGTACAAGACCTGACATCGCGCATGCTGTAAGCGTGGTGAGTAGGTTTCAGGCAAACCCAGGTAGGGAACATTGGACTGCCGTAAAGAACGTTCTCAAATACTTGAGAAGGACTAGAGATATGGTTCTGATATATGGCGGTGGAGATTTGGATGTGGTGGGATTCACTGATTCGGACTTCCAAGGACTGAAGGACGACTCGATGTCCACTTCTGGCTACATATTTAATCTTAATGGAGGAGCAGTATCTTGGCGTAGTGCCAAGCAAAGCGCGACTGCTGATTCCACATGTCAGGCTGAGTATCAAGCAGCCTCGGAGGCTTCCAAGGAAGGGTTCTGGATTAAGAAGTTTCTGGGAGAACTTCAAGTGATACCATGTGCTGAGCTGCCTGTTTCGCTGTACTACGACAACGACGGAGCTGTAGCGCAGGCCAAGGAGCCGAGGTTTCACAACAGCACCAAACATATTGAGAGGAAGTATCATCTCGTAAGAGAATTTGTTCGCAAGGGATACATTGTGCTGCACAGAGTAGACTCGGCCGACAATGTCGCCGATCCACTGACCAAGCCACTTTCTCAGACTAGCTTGGAGCGTCATCTGGAGAACATGGGTATAAGATACCATAGTGTGTGGCATTGAGTGCAAGTGGGAGATTGTTAGGATTATGCCCTCGAATGCCACTCAGAGGTTGTTGAGTGAGGGCATTGTACTTGTAATTATGTAAACTATTTATATAAGGCAAATGAATATTTCTTTATTTACTAGTAGTTACTGGCATTCCTAACTCGTAAATAAACATATAGAAACTAGTCCGTGTATTTGAGAGCAAAACGTTCCACTCTTTATTGGATAAAGGGGGCGGCACTGGAAAGGTTATAGCTCAAATACTTAATCGTTCGCAAGTCGATGAAACTTGACTGGCCTATCGAACGCTAAGGGTTAGTGGGAGCACACGTTATAGGTATGCTAATTGGATTAGTATACTCGAACCGACTCACCCTCGATTCGTCACACGGATTTCACTCTGGACAGTCAATGACGGAATCAAAAGGTTGTGATAGGTATTCGTGAACCTTCGACTTGAGGATTTAGTAGGGATGTGCTTGTGACGTCAAGATTTTCATTAGAGTAGTTCGACCCTATAAACCGGAAGGCGGGGGTCAACCTCGACGTGCATCTTGACGGGCAAGTAGCAGGTCCTACTGAATACCAAGATAGAATTCTTTCTCCCGTTAGTGAGTGGGTTATATGTCCTATGCGGTTATTGGCAGATGAGATCATAAGTCTTTGGACAAAGCATTGGATCTAGTTGTATTAGATACACGACAGCTCGATGATCTCGATTTGCATTAACGCATGCATAGCGTCAGGTACATATAGGGTTTGACTGACCGTGACCCTATAACTTGATCGGGACATTTGAAAGAAGGGTTTATACGTATACTGGTATTCACGACAGAATGGTTCTTGAATGATCCCAATCATTCGTTCTCAGTTGGGGTACAGTGTAGGCCGCCAGGCTGGCTAGGTGGTGCTACTACTCTTTGGTTCCTCCCATTGCTGACTGAGATGGACCAACCGAGTCGCGCAATAGGATTGACGACGGAATGAATAAAGCTAATTCTCTCATTATGAATATTAGATATTGGATATCTAATTTTGGAACATTAGATGTTTAAATCGATTTATTGGATAAATTGATTTACGGCCTAATGAATTAAATAAATTACTGGGTGATTAATTTAATTCATGAATATAATTATTTCTTGGAGAAATTAATTATGTTATTATGTATTTGATATGATTAATTAATTGGATTAATTAATCAATATAAATACATCTAACGAATCGGAGTTTATCTGTTTGGACTCACGGGAGTCCGAAACGGACCGAACTCGCCTGGCTCCTTCTAGATGGCCTCCCTCTTTCCTTCCCTTTTCCTTGGTCATAGTCTCCACATGTTGGTGGAAGACTTATGTTTTGTCAAGGGGACAAAATATCACCTAAGGTGATTTTGTCAAAAGGTGATAGATATGAGGGGATTGGATGGATAATATATAGAGAAGACCAAATCTCCTTGCTTGTAAGAGAGATCACGTTTTTGTTAAGTAGAAGGAGAGAGGAAAAGCTTTTTCCAAGGCTTCATACTATTCATCATCATCTTCACATCATTCATAAGTTTTTCTTGGAGAAAAATATTTGTGAGATAGAGAGATACTAGATTAAACACTTAGAGTGTTGTAATCTTGAGTTGCTTAGCTTCTATAACCTTGTTCTAGCCGTATCCTTGGAGGATAACGAGGTTTAGTCATTCCGATCGTCTTTCCGGCGCGTGGCAAGTAGAGACTCGGTGTTTTCGGCGTTGGATCGTTCAAGAGCTTGGGGAATAGCTCAAGAGAAGGTTATCCATTTAATCAACGGACTACGAGGGTATGTTTCTCATATCTCTTGTATTTCATTTTGATATTCGTATATACGTAGCTCGATCGATCCTTGTAGGGATTCGGATCGAATTAATTTTCGTTTTACCGCTTCCTCTGGGCCTTCGTTTTAGGCACCGAATCCCAACAGTTTATTGATGACATCCTTATCTATTCACATGATAGAGATGAGCATAAAGAACACCTAAGAATTGTGCTTCAAATTCTCAAATAAAACAGTTGTATGCCAAATTCAAGAAATGTGAATTCTGGATAGAATAAGTGGTATTTTTAGGGCATGTGGTATCCAAGGATGGCATTTCAATTAATCCCAATAAGGTAGAGGCGGTGAGCAAGTGGCCAACACCAACGAATGTATCAGAGGTTCGAAGTTTCTTAGGACTAGCCGGCTACTACCGACGGTTTGTACAAGGATTCTCAAAGATTGTAACCCAATTGAAATTGTTAACAAGGAAGAATACAAAGTTTGTTTGGACTGATGCTTGCGAGGAGAGTTTCCAGGAATTGAAGCGTAGATTAACTACAACTCCTATTCTTGCCACTCCTATAGGAACAGGTGGGTTTGTAGTTTACACTGATGCTTCTAAAAATGGTTTGGGTACTGTAATAATGCAACATGGGAAGGTAATAGCCTATGCGTCCAGGCAATTAAAAGAGTATGAAAAGAATTATCTAACACATGATCTAGAAATGGCTGATGTTGTCGTTGCACTAAAAATTTGGAGGCATTATCTATATGGTGAAAAGTGCGAAATCTATACAGACCATAAGAGTTTGAAGTATTGTTTCACACAGAAGGAGCTGAATATGCGACAACGGAGATGGTTAGAATTGGTGAAAGACTATGATTGTGAGATCAATTATCATCCTGGTAAGGCAAATGTGGTTGCATACGCATTAGGTAGAAAGTCTATGTCTTCCTTTCTAATCACACGGAAGTCATTATTATTAGACTTGCAAAAATTAGAACTGGAAATTGTGCCCAAAAGGAAGATTTGTTCATTATCAGCACTCATATTGAAACCTGCACTTCAAGATATAATCAAAGAAACCCAGAAGGCGGATCAGTACATTGGAAAATTGAGGGAAAAAGTTGATGAAGGCAAATTACCAAACTTCTCAGTCTAGAGTGATAAAATATTTCGATATAAAGGGAGACTGTGCATGCTAGCCGACGCAACCATCATAGGGGACATTCTGAAGGAAGCTCATTCCAGTCCTTATTCAATACATCCAGGTAGCACAAAAATGTATAAATACTTGCAACAACATTATTGGTGGCCTAACATTAAGAAGGATATTGCAAAATTCGTGGCAGAATGTCTAACTTGTCAGCAGATCAAAACTGAACATCAGAGACCAGCAGGATTATTGAAGCCTTTACTAATTCCGAAATGGAAATGGGAACACATTACAATGGATTTCGTGCTTGGGCTACAAAGGACTCAAAGTGGGTATAATTTCCATATGGGTGATTGTTGATAGATTGACCAAGTCTGCTCATTTCCTTCCAGTAAAATCCACATATAATATGGATCGATACGCTCAGGAATATATTAAAGAGATAGTCTGGCTACATGGGGTGCCCATATATATAGTATCTGACAGGGACCCTAAATTCACATCTACATTTTGGAGAAGGTTACATAATGCAATGGGTACGAAGCTTGCTTTCTGCACCGCATTTCATCCACAAAGTGATGGGAAGTCAGAAAGAGTTATTCAAATACTCGAAGATATGTTGAGAGCATGCATACTAGATTTCAAGGGCAATTGGGATACAAAGCTTCCATTAGTCGAGTTCACCAACAACAACAGTTACCAATCTACAGTTGGGATGGCACCTTATGAAGCACTGTATGGGAGAAAATGTAGATCTCCCGTACACTGGGATGAAGTTGGAGAAAGAAGCCTACTGGGCCCAGATATGATACAACAGACTACTATGGTGGTAGAAAAGAAAAGAGAACGAATGAAAATTGCACAAAGTAGACAGAAGAGTTATGCAGATAATCGAAGAAGAGATTTGGAATTCGCAGTTGGAGACCATGTCTTCTTGAGGGTATCCCCAATGAAAATCATAATGAGATTTGGAAAGAAAGGAAAACTTAGCCCGAGATATGTTGGCCCATTTGAAATCCTTGACAGAGTTGGTGATAGAGCTTATAGAGTAGCCTTACCTCCTTCGCTATCTGGTGTACACAACGTCTTCCATGTGTCTATGTTAAAGAAGTATATTTCCAACCCCTCACATGTGTTAAATTATGAGCCGTTGGAATTATCCCCAGATTTTGTAACACCCCCAAATCCCATTGGGTTATTACAGTGCCGTGGACCCCACACCCAGAGATCCACCAGGCGAACATGACTAAAATACATTAAATTAACCAACAAGGGAGATCACAGTCCCTACTATGATATCCGACACAATATTCCGATAAGGAATTTCAACGACAACGATGGGCCTACATGGCCAAAAATAAAAATACAACAACGTCCACGAGCATATGCTCGGGTAAACATAATGACAATGACTGACAAACTGGAGAACACTCCAACTGACTGACAGACATGAACAACTCGGACTAGTATCGCTCGAATGCCACGTCGACATCATCATGCCCCTGTGACTCAACTCTCTCCTCGCAAGCACCTAAAACATGAAAACATGTTCCGCCCCCACGGGGTCAGTCATCCAGATAATGAACATCAAATACATGTATAACATGATATGCAAACAAAGGCAGAATGAAACGGTATAATGATAATAATAATACGAGATGCTCACAATCCAAGATAAGAACCGAGCATTCATGAAATACTATGCCCACGGCATACTATTAATACCTGTTCAACAGGTTAGAACATAAATGCCCACACGCGAATCATAATTATAGAACACCATAATGAATTACACGAATATGAACCAAACCAGAACTGAATTAATTATGAATCACAATGCCCGAAAGCTCCAATGAAATTACCAAGACATCACAAAGGCCTGAAAGCCATTCAGCCGAAGCTGTCAAATATCACAATCACCTGAAGCCAAAATAGCCCGAAGCTGTATCGATTAGGGCTGAAGCCACGGCACGGAGTCGTATCACAATTAGGGCCGAAGCCACGGCACGGAGCCATATCACAATTAGGGCCGAAGCCACAGCACGAAGCCGTATCACAATTAGGGCCGAAGCCACGGCACGAAGCTGTATCACAATTAGGGCCGAAGCCACGGCACGAAGATGTATCACAATTAGGGCCGAAGCCACGACACAAAGTCGTATCACAATTAGGGCCGAAGCCACAGCACGGAGCCGTATCACAATTAGGGCCGAAGCCACGGCACGAAGCCGTATCACGATTAGGGCCTAAGCCACGGGACGAAGCCATATCACAATTAGGGCCGAAGCCACGGAACGAAGCCGTATCACAATTAGGTCTGAAGCCACGGCACGAAGCCATATCACAATTAGGGTCGAAGCCACGGCACGAAGCCGTATCACAATTAGGATCGAAGCCACGGCACGAAGCCGTATCACAATTAGGGCCGAAGCCACGTCACGAAGCCGTACACAATTAGGGCCGAAGCCACAGCACGAAGACGTATCACAATTAGGGCCGAAGCCACGGCACGAAGCCGTATCACAATTAGGGCCGAAGCCACGGCACGAAGCCGTATCACAATTAGACCATCCAATGGTCGTGACCTACTGAACTGTAGGTGTTGGGAAGCCAACCACGAAGGTTCAAGCCCCAAACTTACCCATAATTAGATCACCCTGTGACCGTGACCTACCGAGTTGTAGGTATTGGGAAACCAACCGCGAAGGTTCAAGCCCCAAACTTACCCAACGAGCACTAGCTGAGACTAGCCTCCAATACACAATTAACCACAAATGGCAATGATTCAAAGATTACCGAATTCACAGAAATGATAGTGTGCTGCCTTGAGTCGGCCAACACGACGACAGTAACTCACGGATGGGAACTATCCTCAACAGTCCCAATTCAATACCTCGATTGCCTTAGAATGGCCAACCGATAACAATGATGCAGCGGATGATTTAATAACTTGATTGCCTTAGAATGACCAATCGATAACAATGATACAATGAATGACTCAATACCTCGATTGCCTTAGAATGGCCAATCGATAACAATGATACAATGAATGTGAACTCCTCGATTGCCTTAGAACGGCTAATCGATAACAATGATACAATAAATGATTGAACTCCTCGATTGCCTTAGAACGGCCAATCGATAACAATGATACAATGAATGATTGAACTCCTCGATTGCCTTAGAACGACCAATCGATAATAATGATACAATGAATGATTGAGCACCTCGATTGCCTTAGAACGGCCAATCGATAACAATGTTACAATGAATGCCTCGGCACCTTTAATCGGCTACCGACGACGAAGATGAGAACGAATACGACAATGCCTTCAATCGGCCAATACATCATGAATGACAGGACGCCAACATTAATAACAATGATTATAATAATGTCTTAATATTAACAACAACAATCGATACATCGATACCGCGAACCGGCCATCGACAATAACATTAACAACGAGTACTCCAATGCCTTGAACCGGCCATTAATGAACAATAATAAACATTTGGCATAATTACCGAAGAGTATTGTATCGAACGATCCCTTAATATCAATGAACTCGTGAAGAGACTATGTCTCGGAATGATACAACACATTCCTACACATATATGATAACATTAATCTCATTGACTAGTACAAGTATAAAACTTGCCTCAACCGAAGGCGATGAAATCCTTCCACGAGCAACGAACGGCGTCCTACGATAAACACATGTACTCGAACAACCTTGAATGAAATACAATTCATTCAATAACACAATATCAATCGAATTCAACACAACGACCGAAAGAAACTCTTTGAGACATTTAATCGAATACTAAATGTTCAAAGTTCCTCAAGAACCTAAGAATCATCAATCGGGCTGAACGAATCGAAGATATGGATATACAATCTATAAAACACGATTAATAATGTTTACTAACATCAACCGATTCATCAAATTCGGATGAACAACGAAAATCAAGAAGAAATCTCGAAAAATCAAATTCTAGAAGATTTCAAGAAATTACCTCGATCCGATGAAGAACAATGATTTGATGTTGATATAATTGATAAGAATCCTCCAAAACGCTTAGAAATCGAGTGGAATCGACCAAAAACTCCACTCCCCGATTTTCCCATCGTCAGCCGCACCCGAGTGAAGAAATGATGAAAAAATGAGGTCTGGCCGGTCACTGCCTATATATGGCCGATAGGGTTACGGCAGTAACCGGCAGGGCCTTACGGACGTAACCGGCATTCGTCAAAATCCGCCCAGCGCCTGCCGATCGCTTACGGCCACCTAAGGCCTTACTACAGTAATCCAAGACATACGGCCGTGCAGTGAGGTCCTTACGGCCGTAACCGGCATTCCTGACACACGTACGGCCGTAACTGACAGCCCTTATGTCCGTAACCGGCATTCACCCAGCCATTCCGGCCGAGCACATACGGCCGTAACCGGCACCTTACGGTCGTAACTCGGCAAGGCCAGGCCATGCTCCAAGAAGTGCGGCCGTGGCCACTCCGACGGCCCGGACGACGCCGAAACCCGAACCTGAATATGAATCGAAGATACGGTTACGAATTACTCGCAATTACGAATCCATGTGCTAAGAGGACACACGATTCCGACCACCCGAAGGCTCAAAATTCGACAACGGAAAGTAATTACCCTAAACTTTGGGAAATTATGAAAATGGCCTAAAACGTCCGAAATACACGATACACGATCAAAACACCAAGCCAAAGCTCGCAACATGAATAATAACATTAAATTAACTTACGAGACACTCGAAACAACAGTTTCAGACGAGATTCGCAAGAATCGAATTCAAGTGCGGAAAAGCCGTTTAAGAACAAGGAACTCAACAAAACGATAGCGAAACGAACTCGGATGGCAAAAAGTGCAGAATTAAATATTCTCGGAATGACGAAACGGTCATGAGCGAGTCATCAAAATGGACTTCCGCCGAAAATTCGAAATTGCGGATTTTACATACTACCCCCCTTAAAAGAAGTTTCGTCCCGAAAATTAAAACAAGTAGGGTGAAGCAATATCCCGCCAGGAAAAATCAGCGTGATACACAAGAACAAGAATGATCATAATGAATAATAATGAATCAAAATCCAACAAGGATCAAGAATGACTCAGCGGGGTGAAATGATAACGTAATGAGTGATAGCTCAAATGAAATGATTGGAACCATTGTTCCCGTGAAGTGAATGATTAGTTTGATAATTATAAGTCTCAACGTGATTGATATATGATGAATGAATTATATGAATGAATGAACGATAAATGAAATGAATGATTGTACTATTATCGAGCAAGAATTAACTTGTTCAAAACCAGTGATGAATGTCCTCACCTCTGGCTCTCGAAGCTTGAAAGGACCCCTTGGATGATGCACGGGATGGAGTAACAAAATCCCTCGAGGCTTGTTAGCCCTCTCGAGATCTATCGGAACTAGAACTCCTACAATATTTCTGAAGAGGTCCCCGTCACCCACACAGAAAGCAATCAACGGCCTGCATCGAGCACCGGGTACTGCGAGTCCTATAGTATCACAGTTAAAGCAAACAAAAGTCGAGCTCGTCGTCTGAGAAGAAAATGCTCTCCCAGCACGAAGACGACTAGAGAACGATCTCTTGGACGTCGGAGTCTGATGTCTGACAGCTCTTTCCATACCGAGGCAGGAAAATCACATGATAATTACAGATCTCGTATGAAGATCGCATTATGATTACGTTACGGAATGATGATAATGAGCATACATGCTCTAACATAATGGATGCATTAAAATGCAGTAAATGATCGTCGACATGACGCCGGAATATGATAAGATCGCATGAAAGATCAAGTGAGGTGACATGATTATCTGATGAAATTCCTGAAATGATTATCTTGAACAAGTTAACAAGGTTGAAAATTCGATCCACAAGATCAACAACTGGACTATGAGATGGACTGGATGATTAATGAATTAACTGAGCAATGAGATTGACTAAGTGATGAATGAATTAAATGACCGATGAGATTGACTGAGTGATGAACGAATTAACTGAACAATGAGATTGACTGAGTGATGAATGAATTAACTGAACAATGAGGTTGACTGAGTGATGAATGAATTAACTGAACATTGAGGTTGACTGAGTGATGAATGAATTAACTGAACAATGAGATTGACTGAGTGATGAATGAATTAACTGAGCAATGAGATTGACTGAGTGATGAATGAATTAAATGAACAATGAGATTGACTGAGTGATGAATTAATTAACTGAACAATGATATTGACTAGGTGATGAATGAATTAACTGAGCAATGAGACTGACTGAGTGATGAATGAATTAACATGATCGACAAGATCAAAAATGATGAATGAGGATTATTAACTGATGAATGAGTTGATCCTTATCGCTTACATAAGTCACACGTGCTCCAAAACAATTAGTCATGAATCAACCATAACACTAATATCACATATAGGTTTCACCAAAGCATGAATAATTAATGACATGATGAATGTATGAACATAAAGAGAATCGAGTCCTTACACAGGTCATACGAAGGTTCGAGGTCTCACGATATTAGTCTCAACTGACGACGACTCGATGCATGAATGACTCATGCAGTCGTAAAATTATCACGACTCACAAAACCCGACTGTCCAGAATGTCATAACCTGACAGTCCCACTACTACCGCATCGGTAGAGCCACATAACTCACATATTATAACACCCCCAGATTGAACCGGAAATATTATAGCGCCGTGGGACCCAAGATGGAACCCACAAGGCTAAAAGAAATTTTCGCAAACATTTACAAATGACCAAGAGACTAACGACAGTACTATCTTTAAAAATATTCGAAGACGTTATAAAACTCGTTTATCAAAAGCGTCGTAAAACCTCATTTTAAAAAGGGCAAGGCCCAATGGCCGGAACTCAATAGTTTAGAGAACGATTTTCCAAAGTAACTCAAGTTACTAGATATCAAAAAGTAATTTAAAATACTCACGCAGCGGAAAGGACAACCAAGTAAAATTACTCTAGCAGCGGAATACAATAACTGATCAGGAATCCAGTTCATAAAAACATGCCCTAGCCAGTATCATCCGGGAAGCTCATCTCTTCCCGACCGCAACAAGCTCGATATCCAAAGGACCTAAAAATAAAGCCCATGACGGGGTCAGCCATAATATCCAACAATGATAACCGTCACATATATTAATAATTTCATACCCATGAGAATACAAAGAAATAAGAATACGACCAATGTAATCTTATCGTCATAATTCTACCAAAATTCACATCTCGTACTGTGATTCACACAATACCCCAAAATCCTCAAAACGTCATCATAACTCACTGTTACGAAAATCCACTAACTCTATCCAACCCAAATCCGTCGGGTGACATCATCAAGTCTCAACACAAAAACCGATTGTCCATCAAAGACAAATACCAAGGAAAATACGGAACATACCTCTAGATGCACAATACCACAACAATCATATCAGTCTAATCCCATATCAGATCAATGCAACATACGGGCATGGTCCTAACACAAGACCTACACATACATACTCATATGACAACGTCAATATGATCACAACAATAACAATGATGTATACTCAATGGAAATCCGACGATCCAGTACCCTCAGCATAGATCCCCTTGATAATCCTATCAGATCATCATAAGGTGGATAACCAACAATACACATATGAACAACAACACATGATAAAATCAATTATGCGAATTCACAAGATTTCATCAACACAATACTGGTAATCCAACGATCCAGCGCCCTCAGCATAGATCCCCATGATGATTCCGTCGAACCAACGCATGGTGGAAAACCTCTCCAACGATCCAGCACCCTCAGCATAGATCCCCATGATGATCCCGTCGAACCAACGCATGGTGGACATCCGATCCAGCGCCCTCAGCATAGATCCTCATGATCCCTTCGGATCATTTACAACATAACAATGCAATTATGCATACACATATACAAATCAATATGTTCATCAACATGAACAACATATGAATCAAACATGAAACGACACTATGATAAACAACTAGGACGACCTCATGTTCGGCAACATAAATGACAGCCTGCATGATCAATATCATCAGTACTAAACCAAATCAAACTAAGATACTGTCCCGAATCCTTCAGAAGAAATCTCAATGTCAACGGCGATCCAAACGTACCATGGACTATAGATACTCATATCCTCATTTTTATCGCAACGAAACCTCGATACCCGAACATACAAATAACTGAGATAAAGCATATACATTATGATTTACCTCCCAAAATCGAAAGAACCATATACAATCCAAATACCCAGAGTTCACAATAATAATCATCGCTATATGCATTATAAACGAAACGAAACCGAAACCATTCATTAAATATTATAACTGAGCAAGTAATAACTTGCCTCGATACTGATACGACGATGATGAAGCCGCTACAAATTTCTCGTCGTCGATTACAAGCTCCTCGGCTCCGGACCAAAGCGATTCACGAATGTTCCCGATCACGACCGCAAGCGAGGTTCTAATCACTGATCAATAATCTCAACCTATTGAAGTAACCAATTAACACATATCCGATAACAATCAACAATTGACACGACCAACCAATCAACTTAACGATTCAACGATATCTCGATCATACACAAAACCAAATAATCCAACTCAACAAATACGAATTCATATCTATAATATAAACCGCAACTCGATGATCATACTTAACGATTACTACAACCGATCAATAAACCCAAATGTTCCACATTATCCCGATTAAACACGAGTCCGAATAATCCAATTCAGACAATTATGAATTCACAACCACAACGCGATTACGAGTACGAACGTAAAGGAAATCATATTTGACGAACAATCACAATCTTTCCAGATTCCAAGTTGATATCTTGATTCGTATTTCATCAAGAACATACGAATTCTACCACTACAATCAACGAACATTCGATCTTCATATCTAAAAATACTGATAATTCAACATACGATCGTCTTGCTATGATAATTTCATCAAGGAGTTCCTCAAGAACTCTAAATGATTCAAAACCTTGTTCATAGCCACTAAAACAACGCAATCCGATGTTTTCTAACATCTAAACAATCCCTAATCATAATTCAAGGTGTATATCGTCATGTTCTTCAACATACGATCTTCCTAACGTCAAAAATCGCAACAACAATACCAAGAACATCAAGAACTCTATGATTTCATAGTCATAATTAACATATTCAAGACATAAACCAACATATCATCATCTTTATTCAACAAACACCTCATATATCCTCAAGAATCGTAACAACAAGCCCTTAATCATCTTCATACGAATCATTCATCAATAACAACATCAAAAATCCAAAATGAAAGGAAGGATTATCCAACTTACCTCTTAGAAGATAAAAAACACTAGCAATTACTTCAAGAATCAACCATAGCTCCATATCCAAGCCTCAAATCCAAGTCCTCGAGCTCAAAACCGACTTAGGAGAGCTAACTCTCTCTCTCAGTGTTTGGAGACGAAAAACAAAGTGAGGTGCTGAAGTGAAATGAAAGAACGAACTTCATTTTATAAAATGCATAACTCATTACGTACGTTATGCTTCGCCGTTAATGTACGTAATGCTCTTTAGCGTACGCTACTCGTCCCACATAGCGTACGTAACCTCATCCCAGAACTAACTGACCTGTTTTGTTAACATGCTTATGTACGTAACAATTTCTTCATAACGTACGTAATACGTACGTTGACTTGCTACAGTAAAAGCTCGTATTACGTACGTAATACACCCTATATAGCGTACGTAATACGTACGTTGACTCAGCTGTCCACATCTGTTGCCGACACCGGGCCCACCTGCCGACCACGACTTGGACTTGCCTGATTCTCTCGTTACGTACGTAATGCCTTATGCATAACGTACGTAACACGTACCAACTTAGCGTACGTTAAATCAAAATCTTAACGTACGTTAAGGCTCTATACTTAGCCGAAAAATCCAATTGTTCCTGTCCATCTCGACATACCGGATATGAATACACGCATACTGAATACATATACTGGATCCAATAATATTCTTATACGATATACTCCATATCGAAAGTACGATAACCTGATACACGATATCCTCAAATGCAATTGTCGACCAGATACGACAATTGTACCAATACTGACATCTCACTCCTTTATTTATTTTATCCATACTATACAGATTCCACGCTATACAATATAACTCGGATAAATTAATCTCAAACAACAGTAGTAGATATTCCGGATATTACATTCTACACCACTTAAAATAAGTTTCGGCCTCGAAACTTGCAATCCATCATAAAAATAAACAAACAAAAGGTTCAACCAAAATGTCCCAAAACCATCACGACAACGATCAATCATTATCATTACCGAATAACAAAAAGAGCATACTTACAAATACGCAGGTCGACGGTCTCCTGAGATACTAGCAAGCGATCTCACTGTACAGTCTCAATACGCTTACAATCACAATTCCTTGAGTCTCAACAAAAATATATCATCTTCGGATGAAACAATCTGCCCGAATCAAATCCTGTCTGATTACATAATCAAGTCCCAATTCCGATAAGACGAATAATACACAATACATCTGCAAAACAATTGCCCAAAACAACGACATGAATCCCGAAATACCGACACAAAATCCGAACGCTCAGATGATCACCAACAAGATCAACCAATAAGTCAACCAAATTTATCATCGACATGATAAATTCCAATATGACCAAATAGAGGTCAAAACACAATCGAGAATATCATCAACATGATAAACTCCAATATGACCAACCAGAGGTCAAAACACAGTTGAGAATATCATCAACATGATAAACTCCAATACGACCAACGAACGGTCAACGATAATCGAGAATATCTCCACACAATAAGCTCCAACACGATCAACACAGAACTACAGAAATTAATATACAAACGAATAAAGTTCTCAAAACGACATGCCAATCACATATAGTGGATCTCAATAATCATACTCTATTGGAGAACATACCCCTCGGCATACGAACAACCAATCGCAAATCGGCGAACATACCAAATCATACGTGGGGTGGAAACGACTACTCAATATCCAAAACGACCAGTATGGGGTCACCATCCCCTAATTCTATACTTATAAAGGAATCATTCAGAAATCACAATAGCAAAACACGCTACCAGCACATCAATAGGGCCACATAACACGTATGCTCAAGTTTCACAAAATCTAAAGTTCCAAGTTAATATTCTGTACCGAATCTACATCCCACAGCATATTTCTCTTATCCGATAAATCAATCAATCATCCCGAGATAATCAAACTGCCATACTAAAGTTCAAATCTCTTTTCATAGTACCATTAGTGCGTTATCTAGTTTGTAAGTCCCACTCAGAACTTCACCACGACATGCATTATGCACTAGATGCGTATGTACATCAATCAAATTTTCGAAACCAGTTTGAAATCATATACTCTTGTCACGAAGAAAATTTTCGAAAGTTCTTTCAAAAATTCCAAAACTCAAAACATAAATTCTTGCAGGATTACGAAATCAATTTTCGAAAAATTAAACCGATTTGTTTACGTCAAGTTCTCGATGAAAATTCTTTTCGAAAACATACATTTAAATAAAATGGAATTATGCAAATGATTGACCACAACCATACTCCCGTATACCAGTTCGACTTGTCACCAAATTCCATTGACATTCGGTTGGAAAACTACACGATAGAATCCAAAATCTCAATGTATAGACTCCGATAAAAACTCCTTTTCCACACATGACTCGCAATGTCAACCATTATCCCATCCTGGATCACCTCAATTTTGCTATGACAAAACATGGAATAATTAACAAATCAAACACAGCGAAACATTACCCGAGAAGTCTCATTTGGATAATTAAATCAAAACCCCGATAGGTAGAAATAAAATGCATAAACGATTAGTAAAGTGTTTTACAATCTCGGGAGTTTTAGAAAATAGAAAAGCCTTTTGAAACATTAGTGTCTCAGCCCGCATCTCATTCCGTATTACAAGAAGTTTTAAAAATTGGAAAACCCTTTTCGGACCCCAAGTCCTGAGTTGTAAAACTATTTTAAAATCACTTGGGTCTCGGCCCAAAACCATTTTCCGTAAAACATCCGTGAAACGTTCATTTTGAAAAGTATCATTTTCAAATGCTCAAAACAATTCATATATGAATTAACATGACTACATGTTCTTCTCAACCATTCCCAACATTTCTCCCAAATGCACAACTACGTTCCAAAATTTAACCAATTTCCAAAATCATAACTTCTCAAGATCATCAATCCTGTCCCAACTACTGTGTTCTGTTATCTCATAACATAACACATAATATTCTTCCAAATCTCAAAGCATATCAATTTAGAACGGCAGTAAATCTCAATGAAATTCGAAAATCCAAATACTTATAGATCGTGAAGCCGACGATTCCCCGTGATACTGGCACATGTCTCAACTCAAGAAAATACTCGACACAGATATTTTCAAAACACGCATTTTGCAGAACCAGTTCAACTCGAGAACACGACACATTTCTATCTGAAGAAATACGTTAATACCATTTGGAAAAGTTTATGACATCCCCAATACCACATTGGTAAATCACATAATGCACAAGCCTGAGTGAACAACAAAAATTCATGGCTCTAATATTTCTCAATCGACAACTCAAATGACGCGACAAAAACATGACCCAACTCGACCTGAATGCCTAGGTTTTCTCAACCTAAGCTCCGATACCATATTCTGTAACACCCCCAAATTGAACCGGAAATATTACAGCGCCGTGGGCCCCAAGATGGAACCCACAAGGCTAAAAGAAATTTTCGCAACCATTTACAAATGCCCAAGAGACTCACGACAGTACTATCTTTAAAAATATTCGAAGACGTTATAAAACTCATTTATCAAAAGCGTCGTAAAACCTCATTTTAAAAACGGCAAGGCCCAATGGCCGGAACTCAATAGTTTAGAGAACGATTTTCCAAAGTAACTCAAGTTACTAAATATCAAAAAGTCATTTAAAATACTCACGCACCGTAAAGGACAACCAAGTAAAATTACTCTAGCGGCGGAATACAATAACTGATCAGGAATTCAGTTCATAAAAACATGCCCTAGCCAGTATCCTCCGGGAAGCTCATCTCTTCACGACCGCAACAAGCTCGATATCCAAAGGACCTAAAAATAAAGCCCACGATGGGGTCAGCCATAATATCTAACAATGATAACCGTCACATACATTAATAATTACATACCCATGAGAATACAAAGAAATAAGAATACAACCAATGTAATCTTATCCTCATAATTCTACCAAAATTAACATCTCGTACTGTGATTCACACAATACCCCAAAATCCTCAAAATGTCATCATAACTCACTGTTACGAAAATCCACTAACTCTATCCAACCCAAATCCGTCGGGTGACATCATCAAGTCTCAACATAAAAACCGATTGTCCATCAAAGACAAATACCAAGGAAAATACGGAACATATCTCGAGATGCACAATACCACGACAATCATATCAGTCTAATCCCAGATCAGATCAATGCAACATACGGGCATGGTCCTAACACAAGACCTACACATGCATACTCATATGACAACGTCAATATGATCACAACAATAACAATGATGTATACTCAATGGAAATCCGACCATCCAGCGCCCTCAGCATAGATCCCTTTGATGATCCTATCAGATCATCATAAGGTGGATAACCAACAATACACATATGAACAACAACACATGATAAAATCAATGATGCGAATTCACAAGATTCCATCAACACAATACTGGTAATCCAACGATCCAGCGCCCTCAACATAGATCCCCATGATGATTCCGTCGAACCAACGCATGGTGGAAACTTGTCCAACGATCCAGCGCCCTCAGCATAGATCCCCATGATGATCCTGTCGAACCAACGCTTGGTGGACATCCGATATAGCGCCCTCAGCATAGATCCTCATGATCCCTTCGGATCATTTACAACATAACAATGCAATTATGCATACACATATGCAAATCAATATGTTCATCAACATGAACAACATATGAATCAAAACATGAAATGACACTATGATAAACAACTAGGACGACCTCATGTTCGGAAACATAAATGACAACCTGCATGATCAACTTCATCAGTACTAAACCGAATCAAACTAAGATATTATTCCGAATGCTTCAGGAGAAATCTCAATGTCAAATCATAACCGCTGATTATCCTCGATGCTCGGCGATCCAAACGTACCATGGACTATAGATAATCATATCCTCATTTTTATCGCAACGTAACCTCGATACCCGAACATACCAATAACTGAGATAAAGCATATACATTATGATTTACCTCCCAGAATCGGAAGAACGATATACAATCCAAATACCCAGAGTTCACCATAATAATCATCGCTATATGCATTATAAACGAAACGAAACCGAAACCATTCATTAAATATTATAACTGAGCAAGTAATAACTGGCCTCGATACTGATACGACGATGATGAAGCCGCTACAAATTTCTCGTCGTCGATTACAAGCTCCTTGGTTCCCGGCCAAAGCGATTCACGAACGTTCCCGATCATGACCGCAAGCGAGTTTCTAATCACTGATCAATAATCTCAACCTATTAAAGTAACCAATTAACACATATCCGATAACAATCAACAATCGACACGACCAACCAATCAACTTAACGATTGAACGATATCTCGACCGTACACAAAACCAAATAATCCAACTCAACAAATACGAATTCATATCTATAATATAAACCGCAACTCGATGATCATACTTAACGATTACTACAACTGATCAATAAACCCAAATGTTCCACATTATCCCGATTAAACACGAGTCCGAATAATCCAATTCAGACAATTATGAATTTACAACCACAACGCGATTACGAGTACGAACGTAAAGGAAATCATATTTGACGAACAATCACAATCTTTCCGGATTCCAAGTTGATATCTTGATTCGTATTTCATCAAGAACATACGAATTCTACCACTACAATCAACGAACATTCGATCTTCATATCTAAAAATACTGATAATTCAACATACGATCGTCTTGCTATGATAATTTCATCAAGGAGTTCCTCAAGAACACTAAATGATTCAAAACCTTGTTCATAGCCACTAAAACAACGTAATTGTAATATCCGCAATTTTCGATTTTCGGTAAATTTCTTTTTTTTCGGTGGAAGTCCGTTTTGACGACTCGCTCATGACCGTTTCGTCATTCCGAGAATTATTAATTCTGCACTTTTTGTCATCCGAGCTCGTTTCGGTGTCGTTTTGTTGAGTTCCGTGCTTTTTAGCGGTTTTTCCGCACTTGAGTTCGATTCTTGCGAATCTCGTCCAAATCGTTGTTTCGACTTTCTCGTAAGTTCATTTAATGTTATTATTCATGTTTCAAGCTTCGGTTTGGTTATTGGATCACGTATCGTGATTTTGGGGCGTTTTGGGCCATTTTCGTAATTTCCCAAAGTTTGGGGTAATTACTTTCCGTTGTCGAATTTCGAGCCTTCGGGTAGTCGGAATCGTGTGTTCTATTAGTGCTCGGATTCGCCTTTTCGAGTACTTCGTAACCGTATCTTCGATTCGTACTCAGGTTCGGGTTTCGGGGTCGTTCGGGCCGTCGGAGTTGGTCCCGGCCGAGTCATGGCCGGGCATGATCGGGCGTGCCACTCGCCGAGTAACGCGGCGGTAATGATCGCCATTACGACGTAAGGCCGGTTACGACGTAAGGCCCTGGCCGTAACGCACGTAACGCCCGCATTTTCCAGCAGAGAGTTCGCCATGGCGATTACGCACGTAAGCCATGGCCGATTACGACGTAACTCGGCCGGCAATGACTTATAAAAGGCCCGACATCGCTTTTTCTTCAGATTTTCTCACTTCTCTTCTTCCATTCCGCGGCCGGAGATGGTGTAATCATGGAGAGATGTTGTTGGACAATCAATCCATGAAGTTTTGGAGTTCATATCATCAATCATCAATCCTATAACATCCTCCAATCTACTGACCAGCCGATTTCCTAGAAATCTAGTTTTGGGGAATTTGGGTATTTTGGTTGTTTTCGTCCGATTAATTCGATTTAACATAGGATACTGATGGATTGAATATTATTTAGATTTATTATATCATTTCCCATGATATTACATGGTTGGATCGTATCGATTCGTTGTTTGGGTCGAGATATTGACAGACGCCGTTAAGGTGTCCTAAAATGTCTTAGAGGGGTTTTCGGGCGTTCTACGTTTATTCTTCCTAGTATGATCGATTTTTTATTGTTTATATATTGTTATGGTCGAGTTTCTTGCGAAGAAACCGAGTTGAACCCTTCCGCTCGTCTTTCTTCTTTTGCATCGACGGGCGTTTGAAGCTTCCCGCTGAGCCGTATCCGTTCGTGGTTCCGTGCTCGTGGTATCGAGGCAAGTATCTTGCCCATACATTTCATATTTCTTAGGCATAATTATTGATAAATGATTTTATGCGAAATCCAATGTTTAATGAACGTAAAAAGGGATCGGTATGTTCTCGATAAATGTTGTCTTTCAACGATAATTCGTATACTTCGTGAATATGTGTTCCCGGAATATGTGTGTTGGTTTTGTATGTTGAAAGATAACATGATCATTTCGAGTGAGTTTGATAGACCGTAATCCTTTGTCGGGGATTACGTATTGTTATTATGTACTTGTTCGGTAAGAACGTAATGTGTGTGATATTAGTCGTTACTCCTTTGAAAGGAGGTTGTGATGCTTAGTGTTGCTTGTCTTGATAATCGGTTATTGTTGTGTGCTTGTTGTATGTGATGTGCCTCCGGGTAGGATTGTTGAATCTCCGGGATCCATACTTGCTAGTATGGGTCGGGCGAAACCGTAGGGTTATCCAATACGGGTATGTCTTGCGGGGACTCCGAGGTTCGGGGCTTGCTAGCCCGATGCCGAGATAACTTGTGGGGTTATCATCGGGTATGTCTTGCGGGACTCCGAGGTTCGTGGCTTGTTAGCACGATGCCGGATAACTTATGGTTGTGGTTTGATTATGTAAGTATATGTGCTTTTAGTCACGTGATCGCGGTTACGGTGACATGTGATTTGATATAGTTTCCTGTGGGTTATTCACTCGGGTTTGTTCTACGGGAGCATCCGAGGTCCGTGGCTTGCTAGCACGGACGCGAATAACTGTGGAAACAGTTGTTATGGTATGATCGGGTCGTGGACCCCACTTGTTGTTATCGAACTTATGTTTTGGGAAAATGACTTTGGCCGTGTCCCTAAATGTTTTCGAAAGGCCTGAAGATTTTTAAATCCCAATGTATTCAAAACTCCCGAGGTCGTAAAATGTTTTTCACAAGATGTTTATCGGGTTTACCCTATCTTTCGATTTAATCGTTTGATTAAGTGAATCACCTCGGGAAGTATGTTTATGATTAACATGTTTCGTGGAGTATGATATGTATGGCTCGTTTTCGTATTTTATACTTGCACTAGCAAAACAGTGGAGTTTTGCTAACCCCCGAGTATTCGGGGGGTGGATGTCTATTTTTGCATTCAGGTTTTGGAGCATAACACAGGGTCGGCACGAAGGATGATGAAAGATGAACGATACTAATCACACGAGGATCCGTTGATGTCGTATTGGTCTAGTTGTATTTTCTTTTCCGCAAGATCTTTTCCCGTTGTACGGGAGTTTATCAGATTTTGACCCTCGCGTGGGTATGTGTTTGTAATCGAGTTGTATATTTTATTGAAAGACCAAATCGGCTCATCGAGTCATTTTAGCCTTGAAGGCATTGTCGAGATGTTAAATGTTGTTACTGTACTGGTAGATCCTCGAGGAGAGGGTCTACGGCGTGTAATATCCCCGAGTGGATTGGGGTGTTACATAAATGGTATCGGAGCTTAGGTTGTGGAAACCTAGGCCGCCGGGTCAAGTCGTGTTGTTTGAGTCTTGTTTCGCCGGATTTTATCCGATCGAGTTGTGACGCGACGCGACGTTGGAGTGTGTTGGTCGTGATTAGTATCGTGGGCGATCATCATCTTCGTGCGACCTGTGGATGTAAGTCTCCCTTATTTGTGTTGAGCCTCGTGTGACACGAGCTATTTTTATGATTATTTGTTAAGTGACGGGATCCTCTTATGGATTTTGATTTCTTGATACGTGACTATTTGACTCTCATATTTCGTTCGTATGATGAGTATTGTTGCTGGACTGTGCATGTCGAACTGTATTTCTTTTATCCGCTGCGTGAGTTCTTTTGTAATGGATTTCGGTATTTTACCGACTGAGTTTTATTTCGAAAACCGATTCCTTAACCGAGTTTTTGGCATTACGGCCTTGATCATTTTGGCGAAATTCTTATGACGGTATTTATTATTTTCTAAATGGCTTCTGTGAGTTTTTGAAATATTACCGTCATCGGCCTTTTTGGCGTTTTTGTAAATGGTTTTTAGCCTGCTGGGTTCCGGCGCGGGACACACGGCGCTATAATGTTTCGTGTAAGTACCTAAACTTTTTGGGCATTCTAGCCCATTGAATTATTTTTGAAAACCTTGAGTATCTTAGAAAATTAAAATTCGAGACGTACTTTTACAATGAATTATTTTCTCGTGGTACGTCCAAGGTGCCACAATATATTTCAAAATTCTTCTAACTCGAGGACCAAAATATTTTGAGATATTTTCAAATGTTTTATAAACACTTTTACTTAGACCCGAGGGTCGGATATTCAAAGTCTTTCACTAAGAGAAGGTGTCCTCATTTTTGTTCAAACGCAAGACGATTTTCAAAGTCTCGATAACAATGTTTGCACTACTTTTTGTAAAGTGATACTCAAGATCAACTGGTGTTTCCAAACTATTTTCAAAAGGTGGTTTTCGCTTTTAAAACCTATCATTCTGCTTATGCGGACCGGAAATGCGTGTATGGTTTTCGAACTTTCGTTACGGTGTTAATCCCGAATTGTGATTGAATTGGTGGCGTGAGCGTCGAGTCGTTCGCCACGCATATATTTTGTTAGCCCTTGTGGGAGGTGTGATGACGATCCTTAATGTTGTCATTTCGTGGTGGCTTGCGTGTTTCACGCACCTGTGTGAGCTGTTAAAGCTTGGGTTTCTACGTTTGTGTACATATGTGATTGTTTCATAATGTTTGTAATTATGTGCTGGTTATTGTTCGGGCCGTTGAGGTCGCCGAACGATACCGTCATTGCTGTAGTGTTTGTGTGTATTATTTTACGATGATAATCGTTGTATATGATATGTATTATGATTCCTTGTTGTGCTGAGTTGGCATCTCCGCTATGTTGTTTTGCGACGTTATGCCCTATCAGATCTAGCATTTGTATTTTCGGTATGCCGAGCCGAGGCGTTTCAACCGTGATGTGCCGGGGCATGCACGTGTAAATTTGTCCTTCTCGTCGGTAACACATTTCAAGTGTGGACTCGAGGGACACCGAATTCAGTTTTGCGAATTGGCTACCGAGACTTTCAGAGTTCGCGCTTCAGCACAAGTATCAGAATCGGCTTTGAGAGGCCTTCGAAGGATGTTTCTGTCGGTTGCTTGTTGTGTCGTCACCTTGATTTCGCTGTTGTGAGTTGCGGGGGCGACCTTCTTTTATAAGAGGTCGAATGTAGTACCCGTGTTGTTTTTAGACTCCTGCATTTTCTCTTTCTCGATTCTATCGACTCGCTCGTGTTCATTGATACTTACTGAACTTGTTCTGTATTTCGGTTTCATTGATCGGACGAGGTGTGATCTTGTTTTGGGTCAATCTGGTTATCGCTGTAACTTTCCGAGTTCGGTTCGATTCTTGTGAACCTTGTTCGGAAGTAACATCTTTTGGTTCTACTAGTTCTTTTATTCGAAGTGGACTGGATCTTGAACTTTTGTATTTTCGACTCTGTCGACTCGTTTATGTTCGTTGACATATCTGAGTCTGTCCTGCCCCTTGCTTTTGTTTATCGAACGAGTGTGGTATTATTTCGGAATAACTCGTTTGTCGTTGTGACTTTTCTATTGCTATTCCCTTTCCTGTGGATCTTATATGAATGCACATCCGGTTGTTTTCACCGGATCATATATTGTCTCGAGTCGAGATGTGAACCTTGGGGTTGTTGTTTGAATTTTATTATCCTTCGTATTTCGGACATGATTGTTCGATTTTTGTTGTCTCGATCATTTGTTTGTTCGGTTTTGTTCTCGTTTCGTGATTGTTGAGTGTTCAGGCTCCTTCCTAATTCCCTTAAGTTCGGGAAATTAGTCTCGTTTTCGATCTTCCAACCCTTGAGCGGTGGAATTCCGTATTTGTTCAGCGATTGGCTCGCGTTTTGATTGATGTACCGATGGGTTGGTCAATCGTATTGATTTTCGTTCGTTGTGTTTTGTGATTGTTCGGATAATTGACTTGATTGTATTATCCATTTGATGACGCTTGTCACTTGTTGGTTCTATTATATCCCTAACGGCGACGTTGTGTTGGTCGTCGTGGAGCGTGTTTTCACACCGTATATTCCGTTGCGTTGTATGTAACGTTTCGCCGTTTGGCATTAGTTACACGTTTCTTGCGTATCTCATTGAGTTTTCTGGAGGGATATTGCTTCTCCTACTTGTTTTAAGTTTCGGACGAAACTTCTTTTAAGGAGGGTAGAATGTAATATCCGCAATTTTCGATTTTCGGTAAATTTCTTTTTTCGGTGGAAGTCCGTTTTGACGACTCGCTCATGACCGCTTCGTCATTCCGAGAATTATTAATTCTGCACTTTTGTCATCCGAGCTCGCTTTCGTGTCGCTTTGTTGAGTTCCGTGCTTTTAGCGGTTTTCCGCACTTGAGTTTGATTCTTGCGAATCTCGTCCAAATCGTTGTTTCGACTTTCTCGTAAGTTCATTAAATGTAATTATTCATGTTTCAAGCTTCGGTTTGGTTATTGGATCACGTATCGTGATTTTGGGGCGTTTTGGGCCATTTTCGTAATTTCCCAAAGTTTGGGGTAATTACTTTCCGTTGTCGAATTTCGAGCCTTCGGGTAGTCGGAATCGTGTGTTCTATTAGTGCTCGGATTCGCCTTTTCGAGTACTTCGTAACCGTATCTTCGATTCGTACTCGAGTTCGGGTTTCGGGTCGCTCGGGCCGTCGGAGTTGGTCCCGGCCGAGTCATGGCCGGGCATGATCGGGCCAGCCACTCGCCGAGTAACGGCGGTAATGATCGCCATTACGCACGTAAGGCCGGTTACGCACGTAAGGCTCCCGGCCGTAACGCATTTAACGCCCGGCATTTTCCAGCAGAGTTCGCCATGGCCGTTACGACGTAAGCATGGCCGATTACGACGTACCACGGCCGGCATCACTATAAAAGGCCTCGGCGCTTTTTCTTCACATTTTCTCACTTCTCTTCTTCCATTCCGCCGGAGATGGTGTAATCATGGAGAGATGTTGTTGGACAATCAATCCATGAAGTTTTGGAGTTCATATCATCAATCATCAATCCTATAACATCCTCCAATCTACTGACCAGTCGATTTCCTAGAAATCTAGTTTTGGGGAATTTGGGTATTTTGGTTGTTTTCGTCCGATTAATTCGATTTAACTTAGGATTATGATGGATTGATGATTATTTAGATGTATTATATCATTTCCAATGTTATTACATGGTTGGATCGTATCTATTAGTTATTTGTGTCGAGTTCTTGACCGACGCCTTGAAGGTGTCCTAGAAATGTCTTAGAGGGGTTTTCGGGCGTTCTACGTTTATTCTTCCTCGTATGATCGATGATTTATTGATTATATATTGTTAGGGTCGAGTTTCTTGCGAAGAAACCGAGTTGAACCCTTCCGTTCGTTGTCGTCTTTCTTTTCGATTGCATCGGGCGTTTCGAAGCTTCCCGCTGAGCCGTATCCGTCGTGGTTCCGTGCTCGTGGTATCGAGGCAAGTATCTTGCCCATACATTTCATATTTCTTAGGCATAATTATTGATAAATGATTTTATGCGAAATCCAATGTTTAATGAACGTAAAAAGGGATCGGTATGTTCTCGATAAATGTTGTCTTTCAACGATAATTCGTATACTTCGTGAATATGTGTTCCCGGAATATGTGTGTTGGTTTTGTATGTTGAAAGATAACATGATCATTTCGAGTGAGTTTGATAGACCGTAATCCTTTGTCGGGGATTACGTATTGTTATTATGTACTTGTTCGGTAAGAACGTAATGTGTGTGATATTAGTCGTTACTCCTTTGAAAGGAGGTTGTGATGCTTAGTGTTGCTTGTCTTGATAATCGGTTATTGTTGTGTGCTTGTTGTATGTGATGTGCCTCCGAGTAGGATTGTTGAATCTCCGGGATCCATACTTGCTAGTATGGGTCGGGCGAAACCGTAGGGTTATCCAATACGGGTATGTCTTGCGGGGACTCCGAGGTTCGGGGCTTGCTAGCCCGATGCCGAGATAACTTGTGGGGTTATCATCGGGTATGTCTTGCGGGGACTCCGAGGTTCGTGGCTTGTTAGCACGATGCCGGGATAACTTATGGTTGTGGTTTGATTATGTAAGTATATGTGCTTTTAGTCACGTGATCATGGTTACGGTGACATGTGATTTGATATAGTTTCCTGTGGGTTATTCACTCGGGTTTGTTCTACGGAGCATCCGAGGTCCGTGGCTTGCTAGCACGGACGCGAATAACTGTGGAAACAGGTTGTTATGGTATGATCGGGTCGTGGACCCCACTTGTTGTTATCGAACTTATGTTTTGGGAAAATGACTTTTGGGTGTGTCCCTAAATGTTTTCGAAAGGCACGAAGATTTTTAAATCCCAATGTATTCAAAACTCCCGAGGTCGTAAAATGTTTTTCACAAGATGTTTATCGGGTTTACTATCTTTCGATTTAATCGTTTGATTAAGTGAATCACCTCGGGAAGTATGTTTATGATTAACATGTTTCGTGGAGTATGATATGTATGGCTCGTTTTCGTATTTTATACTTGCACTAGCAAAACAGTGGAGTTTGCTAACCCCGAGTATTCGGGGTGGATGTCTATTTTGCATTCGGGTTTTGGAGCATAACACAGGGTCGGCACGAAGGATGATGAAAGATGAACGATACTAATCACACGAGGATCCGTTGATGTCGTATTGGTCTAGTTGTATTTTCTTTTCCGCCGCAAGATCTTTTCCCGTTGTACGGGAGTTTATTGTATTTTGACCCCGCGTGGGTATGTGTTTGTAATCGAGTTGTATATTTTATTGAAAGACCAAATCGTCTCATCGAGTCATTTTAGCCTTGAAGGCATTGTCGAGATGTTAAATGTTGTTACCAGCCTGGTAGATCCTCGAGGAGAGGGTCTACGGCGTGTAATATCCCTGAGTGGATTGGGGGTGTTACAGTAATCCGATGTTTTCTAACATCTAAACAATCCCTAATCATAATTCAAGGTGTATATCGTCATGTTCTTCAACATACGATCTTCCTAACGTCAAAAATCGCAACAACAATACCAAGAACATCAAGAACTCTATGATTTCATAATCCTAATTAACATATTCAAGACATAAACCAACATATCATCATCTTCCTTCAACAAACACCTCATATATCCTCAAGAATCGTAACTACAAGCCCTTAATCATCTTCATACGAATCATTCATCAATAACAACATCAAAAATCCAAAATGAAAGGAAGGATTATCCAACTTACCTCTTAGAAGATGAAAAACACTAGCAATTACTTCAAGAATCAACCATAGCTCCATATCCAAGCCTCAAATCCAAGTCCTCGAGCTCAAAACTGACTTAGGAAAGCTAACTCTCTCTCTCAGTGTTTGGAGACGAAAAACAAAGTGAGGTGCTGAAGTGAAATGAAAGAACGAACTTCATTTTATAAACTGCATAACTCATTACGTACGTTATGCTTCACCATTAACGTACGTATTGCTCTTTAGCGTACGCTACTCGTCCCACATAGCGTACGTAACCTCATCCCAGAACTAAGTGACCTGTTTTGTTAACATGCTTACGTACGTAACAATTTCTTCATAACGTACGTAATACGTACGTTGACTTGCTACAGTAAAAGCTCGTATTACGTATGTAATACACCCTGTAGAGCGTATGTAATACGTACGTTGACTCAGCTGTCCACATCCGTTGCCGTCACCGGGCCCACCTGCCGACCACGACTCGGACATGCCTGATTCTCTCGTTATGTACGTAATGCCTTATGCATAACGTACGTAACACGTACCAACTTAGCGTACGTTAAATCAAAATCTTAACGTACGTTAAGGCTCTATACTTAGCCAAAAAATCCAATTGTTCCTGTCCATCTCGACATACCAGATATGCATACACGCATACTGAATACATATACTGGATCCAATAATATTCTTATGCGATATACTCCATATCGAAAGTACAATAACCTGATACACGATATCCTCAAATGCAATTTTCGACCAGATACGACAATTGTACCAAAACTGACATCTCAGTCCTTTATTTATTTTATCCATACTATACAGATTCCACGCTATACAATATAACTCGGATAAAATAATCTCAAACAACAGTAGTATAAATTCCGGATATTACACATATCAGGGTATCTCATGTAACACCCCCGATATATTCGGGAATATTACAGCGCCGTAAATCCTTTACATAAGGATTTACAAGGCTGAAGAATTGAACAGGCATAAAAAGGTACTAACGAATGGAAATAATAGAATTACAGTACAACAGTTCTGACCAAATACAGAAATAGTACAATTGTTCAACAGAACTCAATAATACATCACCAAATTCAAATCCATCACAAATGACTTCGTACTCGAGTACTTATTGAAATAACGAATAAACAATAGATAAATAAACTTGGTCGGGACATCACTCTGCACCCTCGTCGTCATACAGTTCCAGTGGTTGTTTCCCCGCTCTCCTGGATCCTGAACACAAACAAAATGTTCACCCCCGAAGGGGTTAGCACAACGATGCTAGTACAAGTACCACAACATATTATTCATATCTCACGAAGAATAATAACATAAACGACAAAATACCAACGAGTCTTATCCTACGAGAAACTAAAAAATGACATGCACAACTGATAATCACAACATGATATCATAACATACACATGGTAATTCCGTCGATCCAGCGTTCACTGCCTAGAACCCACGATGATCCCGTCAGACCAACCCGTGGTGGAAAAGCCCGTCCGATGATCCAGCGCACGCTAGCATAGATCCCCCGATGATCCCGTCGGACCAACACGAGGTGGACATACAATAACGACATACATGCATGACAATATTTATAACAACAATACATAAAACAATTAAGGTACTTGCCTCGATTTGAAGACAATAACAACACTTCCACGAAAATGAACACTCGAAGGTCGTCCTCCTCAATCAATCACGTAACGAGACCAAACCTTAACAAAAGAAATGATATAGGATTTATCTCACATCGCATTTAATGTTTAACAATTCGATTTACGGTCAAAAGTTCATAAAACGTAATCTGCCTGAACTGCTTAGCGCACGCTAAGTACTCTGTGTAGCGTGCGTTAAGTCTGCTCGATAGCGCACGCAAACAACAAATCCTAGCGCATGCTAACTATGTATGGTCAGTACTTCACTGATCAGTCGACTAACTCGTCTGTTGGCCTAGCGTACGTTACGTACCAAACGTAGCGTACGCTAACTCGTGCTCGATAGCCCACGTTAATAATCAAAGCATAGCGTGCGCTATCTGTGCATGGCGCCATCGCCGAGCAAGAAATCGCCCTCGCCATGATCGAAACAATGAAATCTTCCGTGATACTTCATGTTACCTCCATGAATATCATGTATATACGATTCTGAATGATCGTATGGATAACAACAACTTCGGATTCAAGGATATGCATACCATATAAACCATATTCCATTTTGACTACAATTCTTCATATGACGATCCGAAAAGCTTAACGGTTGATATTAACACCTTATATCAATCGATATTATCATGCTGAAGTTGTTTAAACGTTCCATCTATACTAGATCAATCTTTCCATGATCAATCCTTTAGATTTATCCAACAATAATGATTGTTAAAGTCAAGTCCATGATTATTATGAAGTCATCTACTAGATTCAAATTACCAATGATAGAAGCTTCTCTTTACATATTCAGCGTAATAAGATTCGAATCATGATGATTATAATAAAGGTACTTAAGGCTTATTCATCTCAATATTCCAAACATGATATACTTGGATAATTCATCTATGAAAATCCATATCTCGTTAACATGATCATCCAAATCATTAGAATCCAACTCTAAGTCTTGAGATAGATTGAACATACCTTAATATGATGAAAATCACTGAACCGTAAGGTAGAATCCAACTCCGGTTGGTTGTATGCCACTCCAAGGTGCTATTCCACTTCAATGAATATTCCCAAGTGATAACCAATATACAAACACCAACAAGATGTGTTCTAAGTGTATAGGAGTATTATTACAGCTCTCTGAACTCTCAAGGATGAAGAATGGGCGAAAGAAATGAAAGCCAAAACGGTTGTCGTCCCATTTATAATATTCTGCATTATTAACAAGTTAGCGCACGCTACTAAGCATTCCTTAGCACGCGCTAATAATGGTTGACTTCAGAATTGTCCGGGTGCGTCCGCGGGAATCTTATCCGACCACCCTACCGGGCGCATGTGCTAGCCGTCCCGCTCAATAATTGAGTTCTTAGCGCACGCAACTCCTATCTTCATAGCGTGCGCTAATAATGGCCCGATAGCGCGCGTTAAGATACATTCTTAGCGTGCGCTATCACGAAGTTGCTTGAGCAATTTTGCAAGTTTCTATACTTATGTACAATGATATCAATGCACGAAATATCATACTCCAATAATCAAAATCACCAATCCGAATAATACAGGGTTTGAATACAGATGAAATACACCGTAATAAATCCGGATATTACATACTCTCCTACTAAAAAGGAGTTTCGTCCTGAAACTCAAGACGAAAATAACTCGGGATATCTAGACTTCATATCAGCTTCCGTTTCCCAGGTGGCTTCTTCCATTCCGTGACGTGACCACTGAACTTTGGCCAAAACGATTGGTTTGTTCCTCAGTTGCTTAACTCGACTCTCGAGTATCTTAACCGGTCTTTCTTCAAACGTTCCATCCTGCTCGACTTCGATCTCGCCGAAATCAATGATATGATTGGGATCCGGTATATATCTCCGTAACTGGGATACGTGGAACACGTTATGAACATGGCACAATGACGGCGGCAATGCCAATCTGTATGCCAACTCCCCAACTCTCTCGAGGATCTCAAATGGTCCGATATATCTCGGACTCAGCTTTCCTTTCCTTCTAAAACGAGAGATCCCCCGGGTAGGAGAAACCTTCAAAAGTACGTGATCTCCAGTACTGAACTCCAATGGGCAGCGGAGTACGTCCGCGTAGGATTTCTGGCGACTCTGGGCAGTCAACAGCCTTTTACGAATCAAGGCTATCTTCTCTCGAGTCTGCTCGATCAACTCTGGTTCTGTTCCGATCAAGTCTGATAAATCGTCCCAGCATAGGGGCAATCTGCATCTCCTTCCGTATAATGCCTCAAACGGTGCCATCTTAATGGAAGTATGCCAACTATTGTTGTAGGTAAATTCAATCAACGGTAGATGAACTTCCCAATCGTTTGACCAATCTAAGGCACAGGCCCTTAGCATGTCTTCCACCGTTTGTATAGTTCTCTCAGATTGTCCATCAGTCTGCGGGTGATAAGTCAGATCAAGTTCAATTCGGTCCCCAAGGCCTTATGAACTGCTTTCCAAAAGTGAGACACAAAACGGCCGTCTCGATCAGAAACAATGGTCTTCGGCGTACCATGCAATCGAACTATCTCCGAAATAAATACTCGTGCCAACCTCTTTGGTCCCCACGTATCCTTAATGCCTAGAAAATGAGCCAATTTGGTTAAACGATCAACTATCACCCAAATCATGTTCATTCCTGTCCTGGTTTTCGGCATATTAGTGATAAAGTCCATCGATATGTCCTCCCACTTCCATTCGTGAATCGGAGCGGCTTCAACATTCCAAAGAGCCGTTGATGCTCGATCTTAACTCACGACAAGTCAAACATTTCGAAACATAGTCCGCTACGTCTTTCTTCATGTTGCCCCACGAAATTCGCTTGAAGTCCTTATACATTTCTGGTGCCCGGGTGGATAGAATAGGGCGAACTATGAGCTTCCTTCATAATCGTCTGTTTGAACATCAACATCGGGAACGCAGAGTCGGTTACGAAATCTCAAAACTCCATCGTCATGAATTATGAATCCGGGCCTTTTCTTTGATCACTTCATCATGTAACCGAATCATCGAGGATCATCTGTCTGCCTAGATTTGATTTCTTCGGTTAAAGATGAAGTTATCTCCATCACGCACATTGTCCTTGGACTCTTTGTAACTATACCTCAATTCCTTCACGAATCATCTCTCGCTGAAGGCTAAGTTGGGAGGTCGGCGTCTCCGGCATCTCGAATAGAGACAGGCTTGCGGCTAAGTGCATCGGCCACTACATTCGCTTTGCTGGATGATATAAAATCTCCAAGTCATAGTCCTTAATCGGTTCCAACCATCTTCTTTGCCGCATGTTTAATTCTTTTCCGATTGAATATGTACTTGAGACTCTTGTGGTCCGTAAATATCCGACAGTGAGTCCGTCAGATAATGCCTCCAGATCTTCAAAGCAAAAACTACTGCTGCAAGCTCCAAATCATGTGTTGGGTAATTCACTTCATAATGTTTCAGCTGTCGTGACGCATAAGCGATCACCTTATCATTCTGCATCAATACGCACCCAAGTCCTTGGTTCGAAGCATCACTGTAAACTATAAATCCTCCAGTTCCCTGTGGGAGTGATAGAATCGGTGCTGTCGTCAATCACTTCTTTAACTCATCAAAACTAATCTGACACGACTCGTTCCACTCAAACTTTTGAGTTTTCTGCAGAAGTCGAGTAAGTGGGCGGGAAATTTTAGAAAACCCTTCCACGAATCGACGATAATATCCAGCAAGTCCTAAGAAGCTTCGGACTTCTTTCACGTTCTTTGGAGGTTCCCAATCCATAATTGCTTCGATCTTCTGAGGATCTACTCGGACTCCTTCAGCTGACACTACATGGACGAGGAACATTACTTCCTTTAGCTAGAATTCACACTTAGAAAGTTTGGCGTACAATTGCTCGTTTCTAAAAAGTTCCAATACAATCCGCAAATGCTGCGCATGTTCTTCCGGGCTCTTAGAATACACCAGAATGTCATCAATAAACACAACCATAAATTTATCCAAAAATTCAATGAACACACGGTTCATCAATTGCATAAATACAGCGGGTGCGTTAGTGAGACCAAACGGCATCACTACAAACTCATAATGTCCGTAGCGAGTTCTGAACGCTGATTTCGGAACATCAGATTCCTTAATCCTCAGTTGATGATATCCTGATCTCAGATCGATCTTAGAAAATACTGTTGCCCCTTGCAACTGGTCAAACAAATCATCAATCCGTGGCAACGGATACTTGTTCTTAATCGTCATCTTGTTCAGCTCTCGATAGTCAATACACAGTCGGAGCGATCCATCCTTCTTTCAGACAAAAAGAACTGGCGCTCCCCAAGGTGAAACGCTTGGCTGAATATAGCCCTTATCCAGTAACTCCTCTAGCTGCTTCTTCAGTTTGTACATCTCAGTAGATGCCATACGATACGGCGCCTTGGAAATTGGTGTAGCTCCGGGTTCCAGCTCAATGGTAAATTCTACATCTCTTCGTGGAGGTAGCCCAGGTAACTCG
Organism: Orobanche coerulescens; assembly: GCA_033398695.1. NCBI lineage: Eukaryota > Viridiplantae > Streptophyta > Magnoliopsida > Lamiales > Orobanchaceae > Orobanche > Orobanche coerulescens. The sequence continues at coordinate 100,234,903 of CM065816.1, read as the reverse complement.
TCAGGAAATACATCTGGAAATTCGTTCACAACAGGAATGGATGAAAGTTCCACAATTTCGTCTTCTTTCTTCATTGCGTAACACCAGTACCCGGTACAGCCCTGTTTCAACAATTTGACAGCTTTCATCGCCTTGATCAATTTCCCTGAGCTTCCTGGTTTCCACCCCTCGAACAATATTTCGGAACCATCGTTAGCGATCAGCGAGATATTCCTCTTTCGGTAGTTTACAATTGCTCCATACCGATTAAGCCAATCGTCTCCGAGTATCAGGTCATCTCCTTGCATTTCTATCACGATCAGATTTGAGAGCCACTCTCTGCCTCCAAATGATACAGGGAAATTTCTAGTTTCTAAATTTCCGACAATCCTTTCTCCACTCGGTAAAACAACAACATAAGGTTCACAAGTATGAAAACCGGAAATATTCAAACGATTTACACAAGACAAAGATATGAAAGAATGTGTAGCTCCTGTATCGAATAAAACGCTAATCGGCCGGGAAAGGATCGGACGATGCACGATGCGACAAGACATCACGATCGTCTGTCCTCCTCATCTCGCATGACGTGGGGAGCAGATCCGCACTCGATGTCCCCTTTCGGTCCCATTGTCCTCTGCCTCGCCGCGGCCAAAATTGAGGCATCCGAATACTTTGCTGCGTCTGTGGAATCTTGGCCTCCTTCGACGGGCTGTGGTGTACGGGCTCTAAAAGACTTCTGACCTCTTCACAAAACACCGCCCGATGTCCCTCTCGTCCACAATCAAAACAAGTCACGGCGGGAAGGGGCAATTCCGTCGATAGTGCCCCATCCAGGCGCAGATTAAAGCATTTCTGGTAACATCGGTAATAGTTGATGTCGCTCAGAAGTTCTTTCCGCTCCTAGCCGGGTGCGGAGGTTTCTTGAAAGAGTGAAAGGATGACTGGGCCTTACGGGCCCATTGTTCTTGTGCTCTGTAAAAGTACCGAGACTTTCTGTTTCTTGGTTTCATAAATTTCTCCATGGCCGCTTCCTTGATCTCATATGCCAACGCCTTATCCGTATTGGCGGAGTGTGGTACATTCGAATCCGGACATGTACCTATGAACTTGGTTTCATTCTCATATCGAAATGGATCATCATTTACGCATACATTACGACCGGATGTCGAACAAATGCCATTTGTTGGTTAAACGTCTTGATCGCTGGGATACGCACATCGGAAAGGCTGAGCGGAGAAAAACTCCCGAACTTTGGCTTCCCTCACAGGACGAGGGCAATACTGAGCTTCCATCATCAATCTAAACTCTGTCCAATCGGCATCATGGTCTACAGGCCGGATGGCTTCCCACCATTCAGACGCTTCCCCTATCAGAAAATATTGAGCGATAGAGGCTCTCCGGTCGTCTGGGCAGTTAATTCCGGCAAAGATTTTCTCCAGTTCTTTCAACCAATGATCCCAGGTGGGAGTCTCAGAAATACCGTCGAATTTGGGTGGTTGCATCTTCGCCACCTCTTGCAGCCACCGGTCACCTCGATTTCCCATGTCTGGGATCCCTTGCTGTCTCTCTTCTCGCCGTAGTCCCACCGCCACTTGCATTCGGTCCACGACTGGGCGAACCGAGTCATCTGGTTCACCACTTGACGAAGGATCTCTGGTACAGCAGGATCTCGGTTCATTATTAATAGATTGTTGCGGCTACTTTGAGCTATGATCGGCACAGTTAGAAGGCGACGCTTCCCTTTCGGCATTTCTCCGTCGCGTCCACGACCGTGACCACGTCCACGTCCGCCTCTCAACATCGTAAGCATAAATACTCAATATACAGGAAACAACATCGTTCTAATATTCGAGTATAAAGAGACAAAACATGTAAAGAACAAGATAGAGTTTAGGAACTTACAACCACTGTTCGCATGAAGACGTAGGCAGTGCAGTGATGTCATTCACGGCCGGTTACCCCAAAAGACATAAATGACCCCTATTTTAACCCAACGGCCAAGATATCCATAATCTTAGCTCGATACCATATTCGTAACACCCCGATATATTCGGGAATATTCTGTGCCGTAAATCCTTTACATAAGGATTTACAAGGTCAAGAATTGAAACAGGCATAAAAAGGTACTAACGAATGGAAATAACGGAATTACAAGACAATGATTCGACCAAATACGAAATAGTACAATTGTTCAACGAACTCAATAATACATCACCAAATTCAAATCTATCACAAATGACTTCGTACTCGAGTACTTATTGAAATAACGAATAAACAACAGATAAATAAACCGGTCGGGACATCACTCTGCACCTCGTCGTCATACGGTTCCGGTGGTTGTTTCCCGCTCTCACGGATCCTGAACACAAACAAAATGTTCACCCCCGAAGGGGTTAGCACAACGATGCTAGTACAAGTACCACAACATATTATTCATATCTCACGAAGAATAATAACATAAACGACAAAATACCAACGAGTCTTCTCCTACGAGAAACTCAAAAATGACATGCACAACTGATAATCACAACATGATATCATAACATACACATGGTAATTCCATCGATCCAGCGTTCACTGCCTAGAACCCATGATGATCCCGTCAGACCAACCCGTGGTGGAAAAACCCGTCCGATGATCCAGTGCACGCTAGCATAGATCCCCCGATGATCCCGTCGGACCAACACGAGGTGGACATACAATAACGACATACATGCACGACAATATGTATAACAACAATACATAAAACAATTAAGGTACTTGCCTCGATTTGAAGACAATAACAACACTTCCATGAAAATGAACACTCGAAGGTCGTCCTCCTCAATCAATCACGTAACGAGACCAAACCTTAACAAAAGAAATGATATGGGATTTATCTCACATCGTACGAATGTTTAACAATTCGATTTACGGTCAAAAGTTCATAAAACGTAATCTGCCTGAACTGCTTAGCGCACGCTAAGTACTCTGTGTAGCGTGCGTCAAGTCTGCTCGATAGCGCACGCAAACAACAAAGCCTAGCGCACGCTAACTATGTATGGTCAGTACTTCACTGATCAGTCGACTAACTCGTCTGTTGGCCTAGCGTACGTTACGTACCAAACGTAGCGTACGCTAACTCGTGCTCGATAGCGCACGTTAATAATCAAAGCATAGCGTGCGCTATCTGTGCATGGCAGTTTACTGCTGAGCAGTAAACTGTCCTCGCCATGATCGAAACAATGAAATCTTCCGTGATACTTCATGTTACCTCCATGAATATCATGTATATACGATTCTGAATGATCTTATGGATAACAACAACTTCGGATTCAAGGATATGCATACCATATAAACCATATTCCATTTTGACTACAATTCTTCATATGACGATCCGAAAAGCTTAACGGTTGATATTAACACCTTATATCAATCGATATTATCATGCTGAAGTTGTTTAAACGTTCCATCTATACTAGATCAATCTTTCCATGATCAATCCTTTAGATTTATCCAACAATAATGATTGTTAAAGTCAAGTCCATGATTATTATGAAGTCATCTACTAGATTCGAATTACCAATGATAGAAGCTTCTATTTACATATTCAGTGTAATAAGATTCGAATCATGATGATTATAATCAAGGTACTTGAGGCTTATTCATCTCAATATTCCAAACATGATATACTTGGATAATTCATCTATGAAAATCCATATCTTGTTAACATGATCATCCAAATCGTTAGAATCCAACTCTAAGTCTTGAGATAGATTGAACATACCTTAATATGATGAAAATCACTGAACCGTAAGGTAGAATCCAACTCCGGTTGGTTGTATGCCACTCCAAGGTGCTATTCCACTTCAATAAATATTCCCAAGTGATAACCAATATACAAACACCAACAAGATGTGTTCTAAGTGTATAGGAGTATTATTACAGCTCTCTGAACTCTCAAGGCTGAAGAATGGGCGAAAGAAATGAAAGCCAAAACGGTTGTCGTCCCATTTATAATATTCTGCATCATTAACAAGTTAGCGCACGCTACTAAGCATTCCTTAGCGTGCGCTAATAATGGTTGACTTCAGAATTGTCCGGGTGCGTCCGCGGGAATCTTATCCGGACCCATGTCCCGGCTGGCGCATGTGCTAGCCGTCCCGCTCAATAATTGAGTTCTTAGCGCACGCAACTCCTATCTTCATAGTGTGCGCTAATAATGGCCCGATAGCGTGCGTTAAGATACATTCTTAGCGTGCGCTATCACGAGGTTGCTTGAGCAATTTTGCAAGTTTCTATACTTATGTACAATGATATCAATGCACGAAATATCATACTACAATAATCAAAATCACCAATCCGAATAATACAGGGTTTGAATACAGATGAAATACACCGTAATAAATCCGGATATTACATCTCACAACCCCAATCTCTGATACCATCATCTGTAACACCCCCAAATCCTATTGGGTTATTACATTGCCGTGGACCCCACACCCGGAGATCCACCAGGCGAACATGACTAAAATACATTAAATTAACCAACAAGGGAGATCACAGTCCCTACTATGATATCCGACACATTATTCCGATAAGGAATTTCAAAGACAACGATGGGCCTACATGGACAAAAATAAAAATACAACAACGTCCACGAGCATCTGCTCGGGTAATACATAATGACAATGACTGACAAACTGGAGAACACTCCAACTGACTGACAAACATGAACAACTCGGACTAGTATCGCTCGAATGCCTCATCGCCATCATCATGCCCTTGTGTCTTAACTCTCTCCTCGCATGCACCTAAAACATGAAAACATGTTCCGCCCCCACGGGGTCAGTCATCCAGATAATGAACATCAAATACATGTATAACATGATATGCATCCAAAGGCAGAATGAAACGCTACAATGATAATAATAATACGAGATGCTCACTAACCAACGTAAGAACCGAGCATTCGTGAAATACTATGCCCACGACATACTATTAATACCTGTTCAACAAGTTAGAACATAAATGCCCAACGGCGAATCATAATTATAGAACACCACAATGAATTACACGAGTATGAACCAAACCAGAACTGAATTAATTATGAATCACAATGCCCGAAAGCTCCAATGAAATTACCAAGACATCACAAAGGCCTGAAAGCCATTCAGCCGAAGCTGTCAAATATCACAATCACCTTGTTGTGTCGAGATTTATTCACCTCGACAGGCGATCGTCTACAAGGCCGAGCGACCGATTCCACAACCAATCAAGCTATGGCGAACTCACCTAAACGAAGATAACAGTCCACCTTCGAGCATCTAGCGATCGACTCTCAAGGTGATCTCCCTTGGCACCTAGCGATCAACTCTGATGCCCGACTTAAGATGACCATCCTATACCACGAACAGAGACCTTCGTCCGTCAAAGTCCACGAAGACTGGATCTCAAAGCAGCGCCCATGTGCAGATCCGTGACAGGCGCCGCATTTCATGGATCGTTGACCACAGCCTGTCACCACCTTATCACCTACCGACAGACCCGCCGAAAGGTACAAGGTGGGACCGCCCGTGACAGCGACTCAGACGCGTGCAGACCTCTCATTGGACCGCACAGCTGGCTGCCAGCAACTCCTGCAGACTTTAAGGAGACCGCATATTATAATACATCAGAGGCGATCGCCCAACATCTCGCAGTCCTATAAATATAGAACTCCCAGCCACTCGAAAAAGGTTCTCCATTCAATTCAGAGAAAACGCTCAAATACATACATACTTTCAGGATCTCGGCTACATCTCTTGAATCTATCTCAGGATTTCTCGCTCAGCACCTCTCAACCAGAAGACGGTCGACAGAGGCAATAAGTCTCCACAGTACAGATTCAAAGAGGCTGACAAGCCCAGGAGCTCAAACATACAGCTAATACACACCGTAAGAAACCATCGATTTCTCATAGTCATCACAGCCCATCAAAGTTGTTACAAGGACTCATAGAGCATCATATCTGGTTCTTCCGGCAATCTTCACGTTCTATAGCTAAGATAACTAGGGTCTTTACACTCATTGTAATTGTACTCTAACATTAATATTTGTACTCCAAAGTATTTGTATTAATAATATCTCGCGAGAGCATTCAAGACCGGGACTAACAACCCGGGCAAATATTGTGTTATTTACTTTTCCCACGGAAGTATTCTCGCACTTTGTTTGCTATCCATCCATTCCAGCAATATCTATCTCCGGATAATATTTTGGGTAGCAACAATTGGCGCTAGTGGAAGGGGATCTAAACCTTCATTTTTATTCCTACCGTCCTGAAGAACACTCACTGTTCTCGGGGCATATACTTGAAGTGACACTCACTGTGCTTCAAAGAAAGCCTTCAGAATCATGACGTCCGCACCACATCGAAGAGAGCCACTCTCCGAACCGCCGGACAACATATCCCGGCTCAATCCGAGCCCCAGCCGACGGCAGAAGGAAGTCGCGGCAACGCGAGACTCTCGATCCCGCACCTGAGGGGTGGCCCCAGCCTCTCACTCGACCAGTTCCGAACCGCGGAACATATCGAGGAGGCCATGGACATCCTAAAGGAGCGACAGAGAGCATGCGCGACGCCCGCTATGACTCCCTCAGCCATCCGCCACGTGGGCAAATAGAAGTTCAAAGGGCTACTGGGCGAGCGATCGCCAGAAAGCCCCGATTCGCGTGGAAAGGCTCTCGCACGGCCGGACGGTTCCGTTTTCAGTCGCTTGGGAAGCGACCCATCGTGGCGACCGGGGCATTCTGGCCCCAACAACGAGACGGCGGAATCCGAGTCCGTCACCAGGAGTTCGGCATACCCAACTCCCAGCCGAACACAAGTCAACCGTTTGGCTCCCACTCTGAACGCCAGGGGGTCAATACTTGATCGCCTCGGTTCCCGCTACGAGCGCCTAGCCGCGAGCAACCAGGCCACGGCGATGGCCGCTATGCAACACCAGCTCGACGAGATGAAAGCACTCTTGGATACTAGGGCAAGCACTAGTAGAAAGATCATCGGACTGACCGAGCCACTCGCGGTCCACATCGAGCTTCCCCTGGTGCAACCAAGGATCGCTCCTCCCAAAAAACCTATGTATGAAGGGAGATCGGACCTCGAACCCACCTAAGTAAAGTCCGGATCTACATGACTGGGTGTGGGGCATCAAACGCAACCAAATGCCGAATCTTCCCATTAACATTGGGCGAGCTGGCCCATAGGTCGTACATCTCGCTACCACCGCGATCGATCATCTCCTTTGAGAAACTGGCGAATGACTTCACGTCATACTTTGCTGCCAAGGTCAACAGACCCCAAGGCCCCCACCGCATGATGAAAATCAGGCAGGGGGAAGACGAATCCGACACGGATTACATCGACCGGGTGGATGAAATAGTCCTCACCAGTGAGCCCATCAGCGACGAGCTCGCTCTCTACTCGGTCCTGGGGGGATTCTACGGTCATTTGCCCATGTTTAGACATCTCATGAAGGACATCCCCCCAACCTACGCGATCTTCCGAGCTAAGGCTGCCGACTTTTTGGCCAGGCAAAGGCTACTCACCCTCCACCTAGGCGATCGCCAAAACCAAAAAGACGGTCGCCAAAACCAAAAAGACGATCGCCAAGTCATCCGGCGACCACAACGCCTTCGAGGATGTGGAAGCCCATCTCCTCCACAAGTTCAACCGAACTCCGGCCCATATTTTTTACGCCATCAAGGGGCGCGAACCACTAAACAAGCCAAAGGCGATAAGGGACCACGGTCATCTGGACCACAATCAATATTGTGCCTACCATAAGAGTTCCGGCCACAGCACCAACCAATGGATCCTCAAGACCGAGATGGACGGCCTTGCGAAGTTTCGACAAAATTGAAGACCGCTCACTCAACGATTTATTTTCGTCCCCGTACTTCCACTAAGTGAACAAAAAAAGGGGCAAGAGTGCGGAGCTATTTATACGACGATCGTCCCTATTCAACGACATACGGAGATCAGCATTATTCAGATGTTTGTGCAGCGATCGAATTTGTTATAAAAGTTATCTATATGAGTTTATCAATTCACTTGGAGCTACACTCGCAACAATCTCTCCTCACACATTTGTACAAAGTCATGCAAAGTCTCAGAAAAGCAAATCATTCAAGTAATAAACCGGAGAATCAAACATTCATTTCATTACTTGAAGTTTCAGAAGTACATACACGGTCGCCCGAAGGCCTAAGTATTATAAGATAAAGCTACAAAATTACAAGCAAAAAGCTAAATAAAAACGAAGAGCCTCAGGTTTCCGCCTGGCCTTCGCCTTCAACCTCCGGATCGGCCTGCGACCCTTCCCCAGCTTCCGGAGCTGCCTCCCCGTCCTCCGGAATATCAGGATGAACAAGATTCGCCGGAGTCGGGTACCAGCTCAGGTCTACGCCAATTTTCGAGAGATCGAAGATCGGCACGGAGAAGTCAGGATGAAGAGTGTGCTCCAACGCATACGCCTTGAGGTTTTCGACTAGAGGGCCGACCACCAGTCCTCCCTTCTTAGCAGCTCGGAGTGGGTCAGCGAACGCCATGTAATAGGCAAACTCACTGACAAACTCCACGTTGAGAAAGGGATTGGCCTCGGTCGCCTCCTGCTTCCCTTTCAACTCGGCAATCGCCTGTTGCGCACCCTGGAGCTCGGCCTCCCTTGCAGCCGTCTCTCCCCTCGACGCCGCCAGCTCGCTATTCAGACGAGCGACGGTCACCTTCAGTTGATCGGCCTCCTTCTCAGCGGCCGCGTGCAACCGTCGGGCATCTATCATCCGGTCCCGAAATTGGTCGGCCGTCGCCCGGGCTTGCTCGGCATCCTGTCTCGCCAGCTCAAGTTCATGACTCGCCCGCTTACCTGCATCCAGGGAGTCCTTCTCCATAGCCACAATCCTGTCGGCGAACTCGGCATTCTCTTTCCGAGCGGCCTCGAGGTCCGCCTGCAGACGTGTAATAGAAGGACGCCCCTCGAACTCCTGCGCTGCCTGGGCAGCCATCGTCGTCGCCTGGAGGGAGAGAGCGAAAGCAGCTTGCATCGCATTCCCGGATCGCTGGCGTGCGATCGCATCTAAGTCCGTCGTCCAGGCCTTCGGCAAAGCAGAAACGGCCCGGTTGACATAAAGCGGGACATCGCAGGCCGCGCGAGGAGATCGACTCGCGAGGAAATCCAGCACCATTGGCGGACAAGCAGGATTAATGCTACGGATCCTGCAGCAAACAACAAAAAGTTAGCACATCTCCCACGCAAGTGACGAAATTCAACAAACAAACAAAGCCTACCTCTTGGCTCTCTCAGGGTCGCGACCAAAGTATGGCTTCCCGCGAGGGGTCTCAGCCTCAGCGATCGCCATCTCTCGCAAGAATGCCGCAGAGGGCGTAGACTCACCCACCGGAGGGACTGTGGTGATCGGAGGCGCGGTGATCGGCACCTCATCGGCAGGGGCAGAAACCTGAGGTTCCCCCGACCTCTGCCGCTTGCGGTTCGTCCGGATCCCCTCCTCCCGAGGTTCCTCCTCCGCTATGATCGGCTCCACGACGGGCCTCACCTCCGGAATGATAGGTAACGCCACTGGAGGAACCCGAGATGACTTCTTCTGGCGAAGACGGCTCAGAACTCCGGGGTTCGACATGGCTATCTCCGCTGGAGGCTCCAAGAAACGAGGAAAGCGGACCTCTGCAATAAAGAACAATCAAACAACGGTCAAACACACTCTCCAAGCAGGACGATCGCCCAACAATTAGAGATTGCAGAAACTCATACCTAAGACCGAGAGATGTCTCGGAAAATAGAATAGCCGAGCAGACAGCCAACGACTCTCCTTGTTAATCCGGTGAGCATCTAAGTCGTTGTCCCACAGACTTCGTATCCGCTCCCAGACGATTAGGAAATCGAAAGGTAGCTCGTCGATCACCGGAATGTGGAAACCTGTAAAAGGAAGACCAAATTAGATCAGTTCAGAACATATCCGAACAAAGGGAGAGTCAAAACCCTTACTCGGAGTTCTCTCCCGAAAGCCTGTGGGAATGTTCAGCTCCCTCGTGGGGTTGTCACTCACTGAGGCTTTCCAGGCACCGGTGACCTAGAACCACTTCGCCGGATTGCCCCGCACCTTATTCGGGACTCCGAGGATCACCCGACCGGATCGGCCTTGAATATGATAGACTCCGACCGACCCTTTCTGAGCTGTCAGCTTGAACAGGTGGTTCATCTCCAACGGCGAAGGAAGGCGGTACAGTCGGTGACTGCCGAACAAGGTGAGAGTGCAAATGATCTGGAGCCAGGCATTCGATGTCAACTGGAGCGGCGCCACGTTCCAAGTAGCCATCAGATGGGAGATGGAGAACGAAAAAGGAAACCGTAGTCGAGCCTCCATGATTGCTTCGTTCACAGCCACCATGCCCTCCAGAGGCTGATCGGCTCGTTCATTCTCGGCCGGCACAAAAAGATCCACATCTGAAGGGATATGAAACCTCGTCCTCCAGACGGCTAGGTCCTTCCTGGTCGCCGAGCTCCTTATCTGACCAAGGGACCATAGAGATCGCTGAGCAGCCCGAAATAGCGATCGCTTAGGGGGTTGATAAGGATGAGCGATTGAGTACTCCCGGTAATCGAATCGAGGAGACGGACTGTCCAACCTCTCCATAATCTCAGCAAAGGCCACATAGGCCTGGCCGAAGGCACTATGCTCCTCCCAATAGGCCCTCACCGCCAGATCTCTCTCCAGCTGCAAGCGTCTTTGCTCAACCGCCGCCTCCCTAGCGACGTCGGCCTCATTAAATAGCGCCTCGACTTCCGTGGGATCAATACCGGTGCGGATAGCTTCGGCGGCCATCTCCAGATGGAATCCTACAGAGGCTCCTTCCCGGACATTGGAAGCCCCGGCGGCGGAGGTGGTGCCCTTTCCGTGCGAAGAAGATGTGCCAGACATTCTCGAATTAAGAAGAGGAGAAAAGGAGTGTCTTTTTTTACCAAGGATCGAGTCGATCGACGATCAGCAGTCGAAATCTCCAGAAAAATCGTCAGCAAAATCCTTCTTTCTCCGGTAAAAGCGCGTAAGAATAAACACAGCCACCATGCGCCTATTTATAGGAGATGGCAGGGACTTCTGTGCAATTAAGGAGAATCTCAGGGGTCGGAGTGCAACCGTCGCAATTAATGCTCCATTGAAACCCGCGTACGCGTCTTTTCAAGGACGCGCCAGACGAGGAGTCATAAGTAACCGTCGGTCTCCCCCAACAGGAAACCGACACGTGCCCCGGAGACTTTTCCGCAACCGCTGTCATCTCCCGCTCATTTCAGCGACCGACCAGGTCGTCTAAATTCAGAATCAATCAGCTCAAAGATGATCGCCAGTTCCGTAAAATACCGAGTCGCTCGTCATAGTAAAAGCGATCGCCAGTAGAACCACCTCACCCCACGTTTCCAACATCGGAGCGAGCTGGGGGTCAATTGTTGTGTCGAGATTTATTCACCTCGACAGGCGATCGTCTACAAGGCCGAGCGAACGAGTCCACAACCAATCAAGCTATGGCGAACTCGCCTAAACGAAGATAACAGTCCACCTTCGAGCATCTAGCGATCTACTCTTAAGGCGATCACCCTTGGCACCTAGCGATCAACTCTGATGCCCGACTTAGGATCCTCAAGACCGAGATGGACGGCCTTGCGAAGTTTCGACAAAATTGAAGACCGCTCACTCAACGATTTATTTTCGTCCCCGTACTTCCACTAAGTGAACAAAAAAAGGGGCAAGAGTGCGGAGCTATTTATACGACGATCGTCCCTATTCAACGACATACGGAGATCGGCATTATTCAGATGTTTGTGCAGCGATCGAATTTGTAAATATACTGATCCTTTTGAAAGATGGTTGTAAATATTCATTTAGCATATATCATTGATTACCAAATACTATATCACAAAACATGTAATGTATGGACAAGATACTTGCCTCGAAATCAATTTGTGAATACTCCGACGAAAGCGGCTCGGCCGAAACAGCCCCGAAACAGCCCACCTTCAAGGGTTCGTTTCAAGAAAGCCAAAATCATGTTCCGGGTGAAACGAAATCGATAAACGAGTTGCTAATCCATAGATTACAACCAATACAACAAGAATTACATGATCAATTCATCATAATCAGCCCATAATTGAAGCCAAGAGGAAAACCCCAAAATAGTTGAAAAAGGATTTTTGAAGAATTACCTCAATCCGACGAAGAGCAATGGATTAGATGATGTTAAACATGATCAAGACTTCAAGAATATGACGATAATCTACTCAGGGATTGAAATCCCCATCAAATCGCCGAAAAACCGAGAGAAAGAAGTGAAAATGGGTTGAAAACGCGACTCTCCTATTTATACAACTGGACAAAATGGCTCAGAATACGGCCCAAATTAGCGCCGTGTTCCAGAGCTGTGTTATAAACAACTCATCCAAAACGGTGCAAACAGCGCCGTGTTCCAGGGCCGTATTCTGACCGTAACTTCTTCATACGGACTCCGATTGACTTGACATTTGAACCACTGGAAAGCTAATTCGATTCTCTATCAGATTGTAAAGTTTCAGAATTTTTAGACTTTATAAGCTCCGGTAGTGATCTTACAAAGTCGACCAAATGCACAAAAAACGATACTCCTCGACAAAACAATGACTATTCAACATGCAATGGAACACTAACGGATAACACCAACGATCCAAATCGAAAATGAACAAATAACAAAGCACGACATACTATTAGCTCAACTTACGCAACGATAAGTCGTACCCGACGAACACCAAAACATGGTATATCGTGCCGTACCCAACATAGGGGAAAATCTCAAGAAATCGCCAACAGAACAAAATGACCGGCGCAATCGACAAAAATTCAAAAATAACTGGAACCGAGAATCTCGGGTATTACATTCTACCCTACCAAAAATAAGTTTCGTCCTGAAACTTAAAACAAGAGCAAGGGGATTCAAGATAACACACGTTATCTGATATTTACATCGCACAAGAGCTCCATGCAGTACAGAGCTACTGCGGTCCGATTCAATACGCAAGAATGTTTACGAAAAGCAACGAACATAAACCACTACGGTTGATAAATCCGAGCAGTACAACAACCAAAACACAAGTCCGATGTTGAACAAGAATGTAATTCCAATAACCTTAGAGGTTTGGAAGATCAAATACGAAGACAATTTCCCAACACTTATGGAAAATTTGAAGTGGCCCATATGTTCAATAATCACGATTACGAGATCAAACAATAATGATTGGACAATGATGAATGAATAGAAATGATCGAACAACAACAATCAACTCTGAAGTTCACACCTTAGATCAAGACATTAATAAACTTGTAGGAACCATAAGGCATTAATTTCGCACACGGTTCACAGGAAATCGATTCGAGTCGATACGGTCGAACGAAACGGAAGTGAGAAAAATATGGGTATTACATCATATCACCATTAAAAGAGGTTTCGTCCTTGAAACCTAAACAATGAGAACGAAGTGCTAGAATAGCAACCTTCCCGGCCATATCCTTTTGGTCCCGCATCTGATCTCCATGACCAACTGTACCGCGGTCACGACTGCGTCCTCTGTCTCTCGGCATACGAAGTGGATTCTAACTCGATACGATGGCACAACTTCGCAAAAATAAATGCTAAAGTACCAACTCAGCACGACATATCACATAAGGTAACTAATAACAACTTGATAAGAAAATCCACGAGGTATCCTTTTAAATGATATCATTTGAAAATCATTGGATTTGTATGCTATTCCAAATAAAACTTTAAAAGTATTTTTGGTACCTCGGGTTGCTTCATCAAAACTTGTAAACAACAAACTCTAATTGACTCCTTTTGAAATCATTTGCAAAACAATATTTTCTATGTAACCGGCATTGTCAAAACCACCACGCCACTACACACCAGCATCACCGTTAATAACAAACAAGGTAACCACGCAAGGTCATCAAACCATTCAAACATACTTTAATCAATATAGGAAACTTTCCCAAATCCGAGTTTAAAGTTTACATCGAGTGAGATTTTTTTTCATCTTTCACTATATATTTTTGAAACTAAAAATCGTATTGGTTTTTGAAATAAAATATTTTTATGGTGTGAAAGATTTTGGAAAATCATGTACTCGAATTATTTGAAAATATAACAACATGTAATAATCATTTTCGAAAATTCTCCCAACACTACATGAAAATCAACGATGGTAACATTTTACAAAATGTCTACATGTACTTTAAAACAACTCTTTCAAATACCATCGAGGTTTTATTTGAGAATCCGAGGCTGACTCGCCAATTCCAAATAATTTTCAAAGTACACACGGAGCCACCGATTAATCGAACCGTCAAAACTTTGTGAAGTTTTTAGGAAAGTATTTTTGAACACACACACAGCAGACATAATTTATCAATTCATCAAACACAATCAAATATCACCTAGCAATACGAAAAGTTATAACACACATTCACGCACAACAGTTGTTATCACTAGACACCACGCATAGAATACAGCCACAGGTGATTGACCGCAAAAGTTAGACCTAATGGCTAAAATGCGGTTCCATAGCCTCTGCCCAGGCTGATTAGCGCGCGATACAACAAGATTAGTGTGTGTTACTCCTGCCAAATTAGCGAGCACTAGCCTCATACTTAGCGTGCGCTAACTACTTCAGCAACATAATTGCGAACATATATACGCCATTAGTAGAACCGAAGGCATACGAATCTAAATGCCACCAATTCACACAATTACAACACCTCACGAGGAACCCTCAAAAGACAAATATCATTCAAAACCGAAATTTCACCTCTCGATAAAGAGGGCTATCTCAACAAATGCATATCGATCGACTCAGCATTCACATCACCATTTTAATCATAAAACTAGCACCACTGCCCAAACAATGTGAACATCATCAATACACATCTTTTGACTAACGTTCATGAAACCGAAAAGTTACAAACGAGAGTCATGTCTTGAGTATATTTTGCAGACCTCATTTGAGTTTAAAAAATCGTGTTTTGAAAACTTATAGTACACAATGGAAAAGAATTATCAATAATTTTGAGTTTCCAGAACATTCAGAACTTATAGTCAACATACGAAAATCAACTTTTCCTCTCTTGGAGGACATTTTAAAAATTACGTGACTCCCCCGAAAGCATCCGAAAAACAGTTTATACGAAGATACATTTAGCAATATCATTCTTCATTCTAGCACAAGACGGGAATCAACAAATATATGTCACTTACTCACGATGCCACTTTAAATACCACTACATAACACGGAATCACACAGGCTCGTATGGCTCGTGGTACAAGATGTAGTAGGGAGACTTTCATCCATAGATCGCGCGAAGATGATGGTTGCACCTTGATACTAATCACGGCCGACATCCTAGACGACGCGTCGTGACACGACTCAGTCAGACACAATCCGACAAGACAAGACTCAACAATAAACGACTGGACCCGACAGCCTAGGTTTCCGCAACCTAAGCTCCGATACCATAAATGTAACACCCCAAATTTCTGACCGGGAATATTAAACGCCGCAGACCTCCTCCATGAAGATCTACCAGGCTATACACTGTATCAACATAATACATTACATGCCAACGTGGCAAAATCATGAATCATTAGACCAATTTGGTCTTTCATCACTGACTTACAAATCAAAAATATATAATCCTATCCAGACTCATACCCACGCAAGGGTAAAATACTTTAAAACAACAAACAATATGACAGCGGAAAAGACAATACAATGGGCTCCGACTAACTGAACCCAAAATTGGCCTTCGTGTGATTAGTAGCATTCGTCTTTCATCATCCCTCGTACTGATCATGTGACTTGCTCCCAAAAACATGCATGTACCTGGACACAATACAGATATCCACCCCCGATTACTCGGGGGTTAGCAAAACTCCACTGTTTCGCTAGTGCAAGTATAAAGTGCAAATACGAGCCATACACAACATATTCCGAGAATACGATAATTTGAATAATCTGCAACTCAGCCAAGATAAAAGACTTCCTGAGATTTCTCATTTAAATAAAATCATTTAAACTGTAAACGTATAAATGAAACGAGTGGTCCTTTTGAAAATCAATTCAATATCTCGGGAGTTTTGAAAAACATTAGTAATTGAATAATTCTCAACTTATCGAAAACCACTTAGGGTCACAGCCCAAAGCTTATTTTTCAAAATACAAATCCGATATCAAAACACAGGGTCCACGACCCAACTGGCTCGTTTCAAATCATTACCACAGACAATTACACACCACACATTATACTTATGCCATTCTAGCCAAACACCAAGACTTAATATAATGTCTCATGACACTAGACACAAGGCTTTGTGATACTCCGGACATATCACAGTTAATCAACAGTAGAAACACTCTAGCAATTCTCGCGCAAGACCACTCGGCCAAGTCCCTGTGGGACCCGTCGAGCCAATCCCCAGGTGAGAATGCCCCACTCGAAAGTAACTCTCACGCAAGACCACACGGCCAAGTTCTTGTGTGCCCCGTCGAGCAACCCCAGGTGAGAGCACCCCGAGAACAACCTTACAACTCTCATCAGATCACATTTCTAAAAACACAAACCACGAGAGTCAATCACATTATATATAGTCGAGGTTCTGCTAGAATGGCCAAATTATCCAACACATACTCACGACCCAGAACTATAACAATTCAAAAGGAAGCACAAGATCTCAATAGCACCGAACGACACAACCAATATCACACAAACTCACATATTCATCCATAACCACGTGACTCCATGCACACATTTTAACAAAAGAATTAAACTTCACATTTACCGACGACATAATCATACATAATGACATCATACGAAAGTAAGGCGATCCTATACTCAACACAAACACACATATTCAATTTAGCATATTAATTCGCGGAACACACGAGTCATCTTTTAAGAAAACCATGATTGTAAATATACCGATCCTTTTGAAAGATGGTTGTAAATATTCATTTAGCATATATCGTCGATTACAAATACTATATCACAAAACACATAATGTATGGAGAACATACTTGCCTCGAAATCAATTTGTGAATACTCCGACGAAAGCGGCTCGGCCAAAACAGCCCCGAAACAGCCCCGAAAACCAACCACCTTCGCGAGAAATCAATAACAACACAATCACTACGAGAATAACACTGCTACGAATCAAAAACACTAAACGAAATCCCAATCGACACTAAGAAACTACAAGGGTTCAAGGGTTCATTCCAAGAAAGCCAAAATCATGTTCCGGGTGAAACGAAATCGATAAATGAGTTTATAATCCATAGATTACAACCAATACAACAAGAATTACATGACCAATTCATCATAATTGTCCCATGATTGAAACGAAGAGGAAAAACCCCAAAATAGTTGACAAAGGAATTTCGAAGAATTACCTCAATCCGACGAAGAACAATGGATTAGATGATGTTAAACATGATCAAGACTTCAAGAATATGATGATAATCTACTCAGGGATTGAAATCCCACTCAAATCGCCTAAAAACCAAGAGAGAGAAGTGAAAATGGGTTGAAAAACGTGACTATCCTATTTATACAACTGGACAAAACGGCTCAGAACACGGCCCAAATTAGCACCGTGTTCCAGAGCCGTGTTATAAACGACTCATCCAAAATGGTGCAAACAGCGCCGTGTTGCAGGGCCGTATTCTGACAATGTAGGCTTTGTAATTATGACCAAAACTTCTTCGTCCGGACTCCGATTGACTCGCCGTTTGAACCACTGGAAAGCTAATTTGATGCTCTATCACATTGTAAACTTTCCGAATTTTTAGACTTTATAAGATCCGGTGGTGATCTTACAAAGTCGACCAAATGCACAAAAAACGATACTCCTCGACAAAACAATGATTATTCAACATGCAACGAAATACTAACGGACAACACCAACGATCCAAATCGAAAATGAATAAATAACAAAGCACAACATACTATTAGCTCGACTTACGCAATGATAAGTCGTACCCGACGAACACCACAACATGGTACATCGTGCCGTACCCAACATAGGGGAAAATCTCAAGAAATCGCCAACAGAACAAAATGACCGGCGCAATCGACAAAAATTTAAAAATAACTGGAACCGAGAATCTCGGGTATTACATACTGTCCGGAGTCCCTCCCCAATATATATCATAAACAACAGTCTCCTCCAGTCCAGATTGATGAAGCGTTTGAGTGCTTCAAGATATGGGAATCATACAAGGTCGCCTCATACTACTCCCTGTACAAATGGGAAGACTGGAAGGGGGAAGAGCTGTTTGATCTGGAAGTCATGGACACCTAGAACGTCGAAGTCTTGGTTAGATAGGATGATCCCTTTTGCTGGGAGTTAATCACTTCCTACTTTGTGGCAAAATAAAATACTAGACTGAAAGGGAAGTCACCGTTTGCCGACAAGCCACGAAGCCCGACCCTCACTCCGACTCAGATAGTGATGACGACGACCTACAGACAGGTCTGGGGATGAGCCGTGAGGATGAGCTGTGAGGAGTCTTGTGAAAAAGAATTTGCTCAGTACAAGGCCACATATGGCCAAGGGAGTTTTGCCGAGCAACTATCACCCGCCCACAGCTAGGCGGAATCAGTCCCTTTGACCGAAGCCGATGAGACCCGTGCCGTCCAATAGGAGGAATCAATCCCTTCTAAGTAACAGGAAGCTGTTGAGATCCAACAGGAGGAACCAGTCCTTCTTGTGCCCCAAGCTACAAAATCCATTATGAGACAAGAGGAATCAGTCCCCTCTATCTCCCCATCAAGACAAGCAGAACCATTCGAGGTTCCTGCTCCGCAACAGACACCCACTCCTCTCCAAATAGATTTCCCATCCGAATTAGAAGAGGATTTCCTTGCTGATGTTGAGCCCCAACTCTCATCACCCCAACTCTCCATGCACAGAACCTTCTGATGCCAAGCTTGCTCACCCCAAATCTCCGCGCGCAGGAGCCCGCATAGAACATTTGGAAGCCATCGGTAGCCAAACTGTCCTCTTACAAGATGATGTCAAATCCTTGTACAACTTTGGTAAGGATCTCAATTGGATGAGAGAAACTTCTCAGGACGAGCTTCCTAAACTGCAGACGGACATACAGGATGTGGAATAGGTTTTCCGTCTCATGCCCACCTCCTTATGGCAAGCCCTCAACCAGATGAAGCACCATCAGGAGCGAATCATGGAACAGGAGCAAGAAAAGCTGCCAATTGCTTAGACCAAAACTGTCGCTGCCCTCGAATTCACAGGATCAAAACGTACTGCCCATGCTCAAAAGATCAATGAACTGACTAAGTAGTTGCGAGCTTGGGGGAGATTGCGTTACTGATCTCAAGACCAAGCAGTCTGAGTCATTGGACATCCTTCGGGACATTCATGGCAAGGTCTCTAAGCTTAAAAGTGCCAAAAAAGGGGAAGAGGCGCGAGAGGCTAGAAGGATATGACGCCTGGAGAAAGAGAAGGAGATTGAGGCCATCCTAGATGACAGTGTTGCATCTGCCATTGGAAGACTAGCCGAACCCGAGCTAGGACAAGGAGCCAAAGGATACAGGGTATCTAGTTCTCATCCTGAGTTCCAGGATCCTAACTTCCCGTGGAAAAATAGTGTGCATAAGTGTGGAGAGATAAAACTCCAAACAGGCAGATAGCCTACAGCCGAAGAGTTGAAGGCATGGAAGTATGATGAACTGATGAGGAACTTCTGTGTTCTCATCAGGTAATCGCCTATGTTCAATCAATTTCAGATGCTAGAGGATGCTATAAAAGATTTTTTCGAGGCTTCTTGTAGAAGGAGAGCTCCCACTTCAAATAAAACTGAAATCCAAAATCGTAAAAGGCGAACGACTAACAACAGGACTGGATAAACTTTAAACCGTTGAGAAAGAAAACATTGTTTATGTTGGGATTCGGTGATTAAAACCGAGATACGCAGTGGAAAATAAATCGGTCCAATCAGATAAAACCAAACCCTAAAAACGGATCGATCAAGCATCGTATAAATGAATATAAAATGACGAAGATAAAATTTAGAAGTCATACCCGCATAGACCTTTGATAATATCTTCTTGAAGGAAAAATTCCCGAACCAAGCTTTGATTGTTTCCGGTCACCTACACGAACACTAATCCAATTCGTTCTAGCTTGTGAATGATCAACACCAAAAATGCCAAGTGTCTCTACGTTATCACGCATAGTATATTGATCGGAAAAGTAACATATCAATTTATTCTCCAAGAACACGGCTAGGAATTGATACAGTATTTTTCTTCTCTTTCTCTTCTTCCTTTTCTTTCTCTCAATGATGAACAAGAAAATGAATATTATTTTTCTCCTCTCCACAACATGAACTCACGACTGGACAGGTTTTTAGTGTGTGTGTGTGTGTGTGTGTGTGTGTGTGTGTGTGTGTGTGTGTGTGTGTGTGTGTGTGTGTGTGTGTGTTTCTCAACATGATGAGGTGTGTAAGATTTAGACATTTATAATACAAAGTTAGATCAAATAATGAGATTTTAAATCTCATCCATTTGTCCTCATCCTTATATTATAAATCTAACACACCCCACACACCACATGACACCTTCGTTTTATCTCAAATGTATTTATACTTAATTAATTAATTCAATTATTTAATATTATCAAATACAAAATTATAATAATATATTTTCAAGAAATAATTATTTATAAATTAAAATAATCGCCCGGTAATTAATTTAAATTCACTAGACTGCATGATTTATCAAATAAATCAAATTAGATATCCAGTATCCAATATTAATAAAGAGATAATAAGTACATATTTTATCCATCAAATATCCTTGTGCGCGTTTCCATATGTCCGTCTTACTCAACAATGGGAGGAACCAAGTAGTACAGGTAGCAGTTAGCCAGTCTAATGCTCCGTACTGTAACCCAACTAAGAACGAATGATCGGATCATTCCAAAACCATTATGTCGTGAATACCGTATCCGTATAAACCCTTCAATCATATATCCCGATAAAGTATTAGGGTCACAGTAAAGTCAAACCCTATTGTATCTTGACTCTATACATTTGTTAATACAAATCGAGATCATTGAGCTCGTGTATCAAATACAACTAGCTCTAACTTCTTTGGCCAAAGACTTATGATCTCATTTGCTATTAACCGCATACGACATTTACCTGCTCACTAACAGGAGAAAGAATCCTATCTTGGTATTCAGTAGAGACTACTATTTGCCCACTAAGCTGCATTTCGAAGTTGACCACACAACCGGTGATTGGATCGAAGTACTCTAATGACTAACTTAATATCGCAAGCGCATCTCCTACTGAAACCTCAAGTCAAAGGTCCATGTATACCTATCACAATCTTTCGATTCAGTCTTTGACAATCCCTGAGTGATATCCATGTGACCGAATCGAGTTGAGTCGTGTTTGAGTATACTAATACCATTAGCATACCTATACCGTGTGCTCCCACTAACCCTTGGTGAAGAAAGGCACTCTGCATGTCAAAGTGCATGTTATACAAGTCTTATCTAAACTTACTGTCCAGTTATGTTTTATCGACTTGCGAACCAGTTAAGCATTCGAGTCCTAAACAATTCCAATGCCTATCTCCTTATCTCCATAAGAACTGGAATATTTGCTCTCAAATGCAAGGACAATTATTTTATATACCAAATCATAATGCTTGTGATATACAATAATATCGAAATAATAAATGCCTTATTTAATATAATATTCATAATAACAATACAATGCTCTCACTCTCTCATCGTCTGAGTGGTATTTGAGGGCATATTTCTAACAATCTCACACTTGCACTTCAATGCCACAAACTATGGTATCTAATATCCATACTCTTAGATGTCTCTCTAAGACCTTTTGAGATAGTGGCTTGGTAAGCGGATGAGCAACATTATTTGATGTCGACTCTCTGCAGTATAACATTCCCTTCCTGAACCATTTCTCTAAGAAAATGATATTTTCTCGCAATATGTTTGGTGTTGTGGTAAGCCCTAGGCTCCTTAGCCTATGCAACAGCTCCGCCGTTGTCACAAAACAGCATCACAAGTTTATCTGCGTTAGGAAACACTTGAAGTTCCTCAGTGAACTTCTTAACCCAAAAAGCTTATTTAGCAGCCTCCGTGGATGCCTGATATTCATCTTGACATGTAGAGATTGCAGTCGAGCTTTGCTTGTCACTTCTTTAAGAGACTGCCCCACTATTCAGAGTAAACATATACCCTGATGTGGACATCTGAGCATCTATGTCCCCCAAAAAACCTGAGTCTATATAACCCATCACTCTAAGTTCTCCACCGACGTATGTAAGAACCAAGTCTTTAGTCCTCTTCAGGTACTTAAGAATGTTCTTCACAGCAGTCCAATGTTCCTTCCCTGGATTTGACTGAAACTGAATTACTACGCTCACAGCATAGACAATGTCCGGTCTACTGCAAATCATATCATACATGAGGCTACCAACTGCTGAAGCATAGGGTACCTTGCTAATTTCCTTTCTGTCTTCCTCACTTTAAGGACACATCTCTAATGAAAGGTTTACACCATGTTTCATAGGTAGGAACCATCTTTTAGAATTTTCCATCCTAAATCGCTTCAGGATCTTTTCTATATAGAGGATTTGGAAAAGACCTAATATTCTTTTCGCTCTATCCCGGTTGAGGCAAATGCCCAGAATATAGGTAGCTTCTCCCAAGTATTTCATTGAGAACTATTTAGAAAGCTAAGCTTTCATAGAACTGAGCATTCCTATGTCGTTTCCTATAAGTATAATGTCATCCACATATAATATTAAGAATGCAATTTTGCTCCCACTAACCATCTCGTATATAGAGGGCTCCTCTTCGTTTTGGACAAAATCCAACTCTTTGACTATCTCGTTACAACAAAGATTCCGACTTCGCGAAGCTTGCTTCTATCCATAAATGGCATGCTGAAGTTTGCATACTTTATGAATATTGGTTTCAGATATAAATCCTTTAGGTTGTTCCATGTAAATCTCCTCCTTGAGGAATCCATTTAAAAATTCCGTGTTCACATCTATTTGCCATATTTTGTAGTCTAAGTGGGCTGCTATGGCAAGCATCATGCACTAGTAGAATAAACATCAAAGACTTCGGTACGTCTCACTTCAGTAATGTCTATTAGAAAAGTAAAAACAAACAACAACTTTGCTTTTCAATTTACTGAAGTAAAAACCCCACGTAGACTTCAGTAAATGGTACCAAACAAAAAAGCAGGAGCTAGTTAGATATTTTAAATTACAAAGACTTCGCTAATTTGATAATTGCCGAAGTAAAAAATGCAATGAATTTTTTTGAATAAAAATATCTCCCCATTAGTGAAGTAACCGCGTATCTAAACCGAAATTTTACCGAACCCTACTTCTTGGTAACCCCCCTCAATCTTTTCATATTTTTTCTTTTCTTTTCTCTCCCTATCTCTTTGTCATTCCCCTCCCAATCTCCCTCTCCCTGTTCTTCTTATTCTTTTTTTTTCTCTCTAAACTCACACACTCACACACACACTGGGATATGGCCGGTGCTTAGAAGAAGTTAAAGCCCAGATTTTTTGAAGAAAATATGAATAAGGTAGTGTTTCTATCTTTCCTTTTTTTCACAGTCTGTAATAATTTTAAAAATTGAAACTAATCGGTGCTTGAAAACAGGTTGATGCATTTACTGATTCGGCGTTCAAGGGCAACTGTATGTGATGAGCTGATTTCTTTGTCATTTTTGGGGTTTATTTTGCAGATTGGATGTGAACCAGAGTATTTAATGGAAGAATTTGGCACGAACCCTGATATTAATGAGAAACCTCCGATTCCACTACATGATGCACTTGAGAAGATGAAGCCTTTCTTAATGGCATATGAAGGGATTCAGAGTCAGGAAGAGTGGGAGGTAAAACACCATCTAATGTTTTGTTTTGTGTAATTGGGCATCTGTGTATTGTTCTCTAACCACGTTTTCATTGTTTAGTGCTTAAGTGGTATGAATAATATTTGTGATTCGGTTACTGAAAACTGTTTGTTCAGTGCTAGCTGATAATATTAGTTTCCTTGATAAACTTTTGGTTGGTGGTTTGCTGAGGTTGATCCTTTCACTAAATAATAATACAGTTTCAGGAAATTTCTGCCCTATACAAGTAATACAAAATGAAAATTGTCTCTAGAAATGATAACTGGTAACTATTATGTTGATGCTCATGACATCTCAAGGGTTCAACAGGTTGATGCATTTACTGATGTTATGTTGAAGATCCAATGCCTTTTATGTAGATTATTCATATATCGACAGATTCATTTACTGAGCACAAGGTTTTCCGAGCAATGTTTATGTGTTATTCTTGTAATCGTTTGGTATCAAATTTGAATGTTATATTATTTTGTGTATGGAGTTTGCTGAATTGTTGGTTGTATTGGCTGGAATATGTGATGTGTTGGCTGGAATCATGTTCAGGTTGGGTACTTTATTTCGGTTATCATATCCGATGCGTTTATTTTTTTAATTATTCCTGTGTTACGATTTTTTAAGTTGATATAATGGATTAATCAACCTATAATCAATATTTTACCTACTGAAATTTGTTGTTCTTGTTCATGTATTCTATAGTAGAATCAGAAATGGCGTAGGGTTAGGGTTTCATTTTGTGGTGCAGCTTTGCTTGTAAAGGTGATGGATGCAGTTCTGTTCTTGCATGCGCATATGTATCAGGAATCAGGATATCGACTTCTGAATTGTGCTATTCTTTTTAAGTGTTCCCGGTGAAGCTAATCATCTTCATGTTTTAAGAGTATGGTGGGTTAGAGCGGATAAGGTTGAAGGCTCTCCGGTGATCTTCTTGTCTTGTTGCATTATGGTGTATCCTGGAGTGCCTATAGAGATTTGTATTTCTTTATTTTTGTTGAAATCTACATCATGCCAACTATTGATGGGTCGTCAAATTATACGGCAAGGTCATGTATTTATGTGTGTAAGAGGTATTGTTATATTCAATGTATTCGAAGTTTTATGAGTCAGAAATTGATTGAGCTCAAGATGTTCTGTTCAATATGTCTACATAGATGTCTAGATTGTCACTTTGCTAGTTTTAATGAACCATGTCGGTGCATATATGCTTAAGTTATGAAGAATTACCACATATTGTCGCTATATGAGATAGTGAAACTAACTACCTGCATTATATTCAGGAATTTTCGTGAAGACTCAGAAACTCTATGCAGTTGTCTTCTTGGCTTGGTACCTCGATTTGTTTACTGACTTCATTTCAGTGTATGACACTATAATGAAACTGGTGTTCATTGGAAGCTCTCTGGCAATTGTGTGGTGCATGAGGTTTCATCGAATTGTGAGGCGATCTTATGATCATGAGCTGGACACCTTTAGGCATTACTTTCTTATGGGAAATAGTTTTCTTTTGGCACTTTTTGTTCATGAGGAGTTCTCGATTCAGGAGGTCAGTAAAGTCTTTATTCTTTTTATTTACTGTTAGATGCAGTATGCTGACACCTAATGGAATTTGCATGTTGGGTTCTGTCCTTGATTGTGACATTTCATGTTCGCTTCTTTTACGTATTTTGTTGCCCATTTTTGTATTTAAGTAATATGGTCTTGCATTGTGCATTATATATACCGCTTATGTTGGTTTATTAGTTTTCTAGATATTTTGGGCATTTTCAGTATACCTGGAGGCGGTTGCAATTCTACTACAATTGGTCCTATTGCAAAGAAGTGAAAATGTGTACAATCTGACTGGACAATATGTCATATTTATTGGGTAATTTGGTTCTCTTTTCTTGGCTGATTGGTGCATAAGTAAAAGACGGTTCATCAGAATTTTTTTTTTTTGGCACATCATCATTGCACTAAGAATATTTGATTATTTTTCAATTGGCACAGAATCTCATTGAACAACGAAATACTGATCACTTCCCAAAGTCACATTATTCATCTAGTTATGCTTGTTTGTAAACTTCCTGATTATTTATATGAAGCAGATTAATTTTGGCCGACTAAAGCCGTCTTAACTAGAGGATTTGTTGCAAAGACAGTTATGAAGCATTCTCGTTTACCAATTACAGTGTCTTCAAGATTAGGCAAAATCTTTACGGGGCGATATTTGGATGTCTCGTCAATTTGATTTTTTAAGTTTCTTTGGTGAATATTGTTTGTTTTTACATTTTATTAGATGGAGACATTTAAGTAAGATTTTTGGATGTATGAATGCTTATAGGAGCGCTTTTTGTGATCCTTGTTGACAGAGAAGTCGAAGCAGCTATATTAGAAAATATGGGGGATCATTCATCCACTTTTTCGAAATGCATGGGATGTGGTGGGTGGGGATTGGGTCTTGTACAGTCTTGGGGCTAGTCAACTTCGTTATGAAGGACAGCTATCAGAAATGTAGTTTTAATCCATATATTTTGGAGAAATCAGTTTAGAGTTTACTTAAAATATGTAGCCCACCTCTGTCTGTGATCATAAAAGATCTCCCATGAAAACACACTAATCTCCTTTTTAATTATTACACTTGTGTCATAGTTGTATTTTGTATCTCATATTTCTTGCAGCACTCGTCCTCGTTCATGACCTATAATAATGGGCTCATGCAAAAGGTGACCTATATATTATTCATTACATTCAGGATCAAAAGATCATATAAAGGTGCAGGGTGAAATCTTGGAAGATCTGGTGGCTCGGATAGTAAGCCATGATAGCTCGGAACATTTGGAATAGGTTCTAAGGGACTATCCTCCGCCACCAGTAGAGGGCGGTAAATTAATTTCATTTAAGTTTTTCTTTTCTGTAGAAGATAATACAAATGGGACTTTCCATACCCATATAGTTGTGTCATAAAAGTGGCTTGTTGTTGAAGTGGTTATTCCAAAAGAAAAGGTCTCGAATTTGAACTATGCTTTATTTTCAGGTAAAAGTGATCAAACTAGAAGCAAAAGTTGTCGTCTGAAAATACTAAAATGTAATTTTTTTCTCCAACTAAAAGCTAACAATCACTTATATTTAGTGATGGCAAACATTTAAAAAGTGATTCGGAAGTTTTTGCAAACACTCCCTAAAGATAAGACACGTTGAATTCGTGTTCTATACTCTATTAATTTACCTCCAAATACTGTCGTCTACGTAACTCTATTCACGTAAAAGAAAGAGTTTGATAACATAAATAATATGAAGTTATCTTCATATAATTAAACGGTACCAGGAGTGTCGACCACATTAAGTATCTGGTCATTATCTAGCAGTGTCATATGTAGCACACAAGTGCTGGTAACACCGGCTGAGCTAGACGATGAATTAAATGCACTTGTACCCAATATACTGTTACCGGTCGAGATTTTTCCATTGCCTGTTCGTCCAACTAAAACCACAGTACGAACCTCATTTAAAGGAGAAGCAAACTCCCAATCATTTTCAATTGCACTTCCTCACATTTGACGAAACCAAAGTATCTGTTGATAGAGAAACCAATTAAATATACGCATTCGATAAATCTTCATTAAAATCCCCGCTAAACGGCACTTATATATAGCTTCTAATAAAATTCATTTTAGGCAAAATTGTTACATCAGCTACAAGAACAATAGACCTACATCACATGGTTGCTGGTAACATTTATTTGTTTACAAATATATTTCGATGTCTACTGTGTTTATCTAAACTAGTATAGGGCTTTGATAGCTCTCCTTCTTTTGTTATTTTTAGGAGTAATCCCAAAAAAAAAGATCGTATAATATCTCAAATGCAAGAAGAACCCTGATAGACTATATACATCAAGGATCCCTACTTTTACCCAAAATAATTATAATATAAACACCATGATTCACAAAAAATAAAACTAACAAAGTACTACATATTGTGTAGTAGAAAAACTCACCGGAAAAAAAAAAATTCTTCACCTTTAGAGGAAAGAAGACCATGTAGCGTTGAGGGGGCATAATAGATCTATCTAGTATTATGATATACAACTCCCATCACTAACAACTTAATCTTTTAGATGTGGTGGTCATTTAGTCTCTAATAACTCTTGGTGCTTCTCATTTCCTTGTCAATGTTATACCTGTTATGCTTCATCTCACATACGAGCAGGTGTTGAGCTGTCTACTTGTGAAAAAAAGAGTTCCAGTAGAAGGCTACAACTGTTAAGCTTAAATAGGGAAATAACAAAACTTATTACTAAGCTCAAGTGTGCAGAAAAAACACATCATGGCATCACATCATGTGCAGGAAAAACACATCATGGCATCACATCATGTGCAGGAAAAACACATCATGGCATCACATCATGCAGGAAAAACACATGTGCAGGAAAAACACTGTAACACCCCCAATCCACTCAGGGATATTACACGCCGTAGACCCTCTCCTCGAGGATCTACCAAGCTGGTAACAACATGTTGGCCACTTAAGTATACTGGATACAGTTTGGAAAAGTAGTTTAAACAACAAACTGTACGGAATCTAAATCTGAGTGCGTAGCGGAAGTCTTGGATACAGTTAGGTGCTGTGGATACAGCAACGACGTATTTGGTGTATACTTAATATATCACAGTAATTTCAAACAGTAAAAGCTGAAGGTAAATGACACAGTAATTTAAGTGGTTCGAGGTAAACCCCTCTACGTCCACTGGTCCTCCACACAGGAGTAAAAAGTTTATTATATAATTACTGCGTACACAACTACGTAATTATAAACAAACCTATCCTTGTATCGTTCACACAGATTGATACAAAGAACGTCACTTTCAACCGTTCACACAGATTGGTTAAAGCTTCCTTCTTGACTAGCTTCTTCACACACAGTTCCAAAGCTTCGTCCTTATTCGTCCCACACAGGTCAGAATAACTTGTTGAGTTCACACAGAGCTCGGTTTTTACACAGAGGTAAAAGGTTAGGTAACCAGGTAAGAACAGCAGCTTTGAAGTTCTTGAGCTGATGATAGCTGTTCTTGATGCTTAAGCACTGTATATCTCTTTCGTTCTAACTTGCAGTATGCTTGGAGATATGCTTGCTCAGATGATTACTTTGATAGCTTTCAATGTATTCAAGGATATATATAGCCTCTGAAGAAAGTATCCGTTGAGATGTCCGTTTGAATAAGATTTCCTTCAACGGGAATATGACATGATCCGGATTTCGCGGGATTCTGAAGATCTGAAGACTGACAGTATTTAAATACTTTATCCTTGAGTATTTAAATACTTCTTTGTTCAACGGAACTTGACTTGTGTTCTTTCTTGTCCTTTTGCGAACTGTATGGAAGATGACTGTATTAGGGCATCGAGACAGTTTCCATACTTGGTCTTCTTACAAGTCTTCTTGCTGTACTGACGAGCTTCACTGATGCTGATTCGAGGCAGGTCTTCGATATAGGATAAAGCCTTGAATCCTCGATACGGTTTCCTTACTGTATATTTGGCATATATGTCAAAACCTTCTCAATAACAAATAACAATCGATACAGGGATCGGGTATCCCGGCTGATTCGATACAGGGTGTTTGTTTTTCCCAACAATTTCCCCCTTTTTGACAATTTGCCAAGACTAACTTCAACTCTTCGAGTCTTCTTGATGATGCCAAAACCTTCTTCATGAAGCATTCTTCTTCGATGATTCTTGGCAGATTTCTTGGTCTTTTGTCAATAGGTCTGACTTAGTGACTTAGTCTACAATAATGAACTGCTCGCAGGCACGTTCGATACAGTTTGAGATTTATTACAACTTAAGCCTATGATTGGCGCGTAGGCACAATCTTACAATGTATTCTAAGTTTACAATTGAAACTATGAACTGTTCGTAGACTAGTTCGTACAGCTTATTTTTCAATCAAGTTTATCTAACTTGAGATTCCTATCAAACAATTTTAAGTAATCATACATTAACACAGTAGATTACGAGTTGTAATCTTTCAAGACAAAAAAACTGTTTTATTGATATTCAAAATGATTGAGTACAAGGTTTGCTGTGTTGAATAGAAATTACAAAAACAAAAATAAAGTACATAAATTTCATCTCCTCATCTATAATCCGCATGCCTCCAAGGTCTCTTTCCTGGCTCATTCTCGGTGCCGCGCCACCAGTTTTGAAGTGAATCATTGCCTCGTTCCTGGTAAATTGCTCTTCCTTCATATGAACGATCAAAGGCAAGTATCCAATCCTCTGGATGGGTGACCCGATCTCTTCTTCTATGTTTTGATTTCATCTCTACTTGGAGAGGGAGCTTACCTTCTTCTAGCATGTTTGAAAACTTGTCTGCCGCTTCCGCCAATGTTTTATAATTTTTGAAGATGGCGGATTCCCTGATGAGTCTGACAAAATATCTCATCAGTTCATTTTTCCTCCAGTGCTTCACTTCTTCGGCAGTTGGGTTGCGGTTGGTCGGCAGGCGTATTTCCGAAGGTCTTTGAACAAGATTTTGCCAAGGGACATTTGGGTCATGGAATTCAGTGCTGAGCCCGAAATTCTAAAGCTTTGGGGTTGAGGTGCTAGCTTGTTCAAATCGGCGAAATGACATCTGAGGCCTCAAATTCCCTTTCCTGTTGCAGTCTTATTCTCCTTGCAGCTTCTCGAGCTTCTTCCCCCTTTTTGGCCTCATCAAGACTTTGCAGGATTTCAAGAGCGGCGTCCTGTTTGGTCTCGATGCTGTTTATTCTTTCAACGAGGGAGGAAAGAGTCTGCGACATCTCTTGAATGGATTTGTCATGCGCATGCAGCTGAGAGCTGTTCTCTATCATTGCACAGGCGGTCTTGGCTTCAGCAATTCTTGTCTTTGAAGCTTCCTCCTTCAGCAGTTGCTCTTGTTTATCCTCCATGATCTTCAAGGCTTGCTTGAACACTTCTGGCAAGATGATGAATGCGTCGGCAACTCGAGATACTTCGTGTTGAAGAGTTGTCATTTCTTCAACTGCAGAGGTGTGCATCGATTGATGCCTTTTCTACGGAAGAGAGAGCGTTAACTGCATCTTGGATAAATACAGTCTGAAGGCCAAGAGCTCGCAGGCGCTCTTTGCGTGCAGCAGAGATAGGAGAGTCAGGCTGGGCGAAGTCTGCAGCGCAGTTCAACCTCCTTACGTTCACGGATGGACGTGAAGTAAGTTGGATATCCTCAGGTTCGTTACCGTCCTCGGATTCCAAGGTTGCAGGGGCAGGGGCAGCTTCTTGTGGAATGGCGACAGTTGGTTCAGAAGCGTCCTGTGGCGAAGGTTCTTCGGCAGATAAGGATGCAGGAATGGCTTCTTCGGTCGCAACAGGCTCGGATGCCTGTTCCACAATTTCTTGATCTTCCTCGACTGGAGGGACTGATTCCTCCTGGTCGGGAATGTTCTCCGGCTGTGGCGAAGGTGGATTAGCTTGGGTAGATGGCCCTTCGTCGTTTCTGGTTGGAGAGGCGGCTCGGGCTTCAGCCTCTTCACGGCTCATCCTCAGACCTGCTTGAAGAGCATCGTCGTCGTCGTCTGAGTCATGGTCGTCGTCAGCTTTTGGATTTATGGGAGAGTCCTCTGACTTCTTCTTTCCTTTTCTTCTGGCGTCAGATTTGTGCAGCAGGTGGCTTTCAATGAGATCTTTGCAAGATGCATTGTCCCATCGTAGCAGGGCCTCAATTTTAGTTGAGTCTGTTACTTCGGAGACAAACCTCTCTTCATGGCTCCATTCGCTCCAGTTGTACAGTGTGTCGTACGGAGCTAGCCTAAAGCTTTTCCATTGCAGAAATCTTTCGTACGCCTGTTCAATTTGTACTGAAAGAAGTGTTTGATTTATAATTGAGTCTGGGGAAGGACTTCGAATCACGTCTGGAGACGCTGTTTCGAGGGATTCCGGTACAGGTATCGGATCCTGTACGGAAGATGGACTCCTTGCAGGGGATGGTGCCCCGAAGGAAATTGGATCCTGCACGGGTGTGGGATCCCGTAGAGGAGAAGTAGCTTTTGGCTTCGAATGGGCAGCCGACGTGCTAACGTCTTGAATGTTGGCAGATGTCTCTACATCCGTCGTAGCCGCCAAAGGCTCGGGTTCTACTGTCGATGCAGTAAGAGACATCTCTTCCGCAGGGGTTGGGCCCTGGGGTTCTTCAGTGGGTTGCGCCACGGGCGAGACATCCTCGGAGTGTTTGGCTTTGATTTTTGAGAGCCTCCGAAGTCTCTTCTTCGACTTCTCATCAGCAGAGTGCTTCTTGCTGTGAGAACGCTTGCGCTTCTTCTTTGAAGATTCCAATTCAGGGACCTTCACGGTTTCGTCTCTGGGGTTGTCAGAAATAGGCATGTGCCTAGTTCGCGGGTGATTGGCATGCATTGTGCTCTGGTTATAAGCAGAGGGTTTGACGCCTCCTAAATATATCCGTGAGCTGTTTTTCTTGGCATCGGCGGATTGCTTGACTCCGCACTTCGTCAGAATGAAGTTCAGCATTAAACCAAACGATTTATTTTGAGTGGCAGGCTTGCACACCTCTTCTTGAAGACGTTTCAAAATGATTTGGCACCAATTGACCTTTTCACAGGTCAAAATAGCTACCATCATTCTGAACCTTAGATTCGTGCACATCTCGAACGCGCCGGTTCGATTTTCAATGATTCTGGAACAGAAGTCATGCAGATAGACGAAATGAAGAAGAAAATTTTTCTTGTGGCATGTGGTTGTCACCATATCAACCACTTTGGACCCGGTAAAAAGTCCATAAAACTTGGTAATCAGCTCTTGAGACCCAAACGTCTCAAGCTGGTCCATGGTCAGGCCGTCGGCGGGCAGCCTGTAGATTTTCTGGAGTAGGTCACTATTGATGCAGATTTGGACTCCTTGGACTGTTGCAGTGATGTCAGCAACGTGTCCTCCCTGAGCTAGTGACAGAAAACGAACTGCGGCGTTGAGGTAGAATTCCTCAACCAGATGGGCGTCGTATTTGTCGGCGGTTTTGCTTCCAAAGC
The DNA here is from genome assembly GCA_033398695.1 of Orobanche coerulescens. Taxonomy (NCBI): domain Eukaryota; kingdom Viridiplantae; phylum Streptophyta; class Magnoliopsida; order Lamiales; family Orobanchaceae; genus Orobanche; species Orobanche coerulescens. Next base: position 100,201,870 of record CM065816.1, on the reverse strand, counting down.
GATAGAGTCCTTGTTGTTCAAGACGAGTAATGATATACTCCATCGGCTCGGTGTCGTTGATTTCCGAGATGATACGCTCGATGATGACTGGTTTAGAGAAGATCCGGCCATCAATGATGCTGGAAGTTTTCTTCAGAACGGGGGATGAAGATTGACTAGCCATGGATGTTTTCTTAAAACGAAGGTGGAAGAAAACAGTAGAAATTCGCAGTGAATATGCAGAAAATATGTAGGCTGTTTGCTTGAGATCTCTTGTAATTGCAGAAAGCGTAAAGAGTTTCTAATGGCAGAAACAGTCCTTTTATACTTGGGCGGCGAAATAGGGTTTGCAGAGTACGAATGGTCAGATTTTAAGGGATGGGAACCGGTTTTGAAATCGACGGTCATGATGGATTTAGTATAACTGGTACGCTAATCCATTAAAAGGTTTTAAAATACAGCGGGTCCCACTTCTGACATAGGTTGATTACCCTAAATGCCTAAAACGGCGGTTTAAAAATAATAAACAATTTAAAAACATCGCGGCTTTTGAGATTCAGTTGTCCAGATGTCGTGTAAGGCATTTAATGAACATGACGTTTGACATAAACACAGGGCACGTGGACAAAAATTATTTTAAAAAGGAAATAATATTATATTATATCTTGAATCGAAATCCTATAGTATGTCCGTTCTCCGCGTCGATACAGCGTTCCCCCTTAAAAAGGTACTAATAGGTTTTAAATTCCATACGAATATTTAGATTAATGTCGTATTCATGGGTCCTACAAGATTCCCCCTTAATTATTGCACACATCACTTGTAGTATTCATATGCCTTCGTTCGCTACTGATCTTGAATTGATGATTCCGAGTGTACAGATAATTAATGTTGGATCTTTGTATTCACGGGTCTTACTGCGTTCCCCCTCAATTGTTGAGTAAAAGCAAGAAATTTACTTACAGGAGTCCGGCCGCAGATTCCCAATTCCTGTTTCTTAGCATGTTGAATCTTGTGTCGAGAGGCTTGGTGAAAATGTCACCATTTGGATGTCCGTATGGACCTTTTCCGTGCGAACATCCTTGTTCTCGACATGATTCCCGATGAAATGATGCCTCATGCCGATATGCTTAGTGCGCGATTGCAAAAGCGAGTTGTGCGTGATTGCAATTGCACTCGTGCTATCACACATGATTGAGTCTCTCTAGCATCGATTCCATAATCTGACAGCTTGTTGCCGCATCCAAAGGATTCGCATACAGCCTACCAAAGAAAGATAGTACTGATTCACCGTGGAAAGAGAATTTGCCAATTGCTTCTTCTTGAACCAAGATACGAGTCTAGGTCCGAGAAAGTGACAAGTTCCGCTTGTACTCTTCCTATCTAGCTTGCGACCTCCGAGATCCGAGTCGTATCCAACTAAATTGAATCCGCCTTCCTTAGGATACCACGATCTGCATCGATTGTTCCTTTAACGTATTTGAATTCGTTTAGTGTATTGAAGTGTGATTCCTTAGGTGCAACTTGGTATCTCGCACACACTCCAACAAAGATATCGATATCGCCCGCTAGCCGTTAGGTACAGGAGCGAACCAATGAGCTTCTGTAGAGTGATTGGTCAAACGGCTTTCCGGCTTCATCAAGACGAATTTGCACGGAAGTGCTCATGGGGTTGGCGAGGATTTGGAAGTGTTCATTCCAAATTTGTTGAGAAGCTCCTTGCCGTATTTCTCTGGTTGATGAATATACTGTAGGTAATCGCTTTACTCGCAAACCTAGGAAATAACTAAGTTCCCCCATCATACTTATTTCAAATTTGCTTTTCATGAGATGTGAGAACCTTTGACATAGAGCAAGGTTATTTGAACCAAAATTAATATCATCGACATAGATTTGTACCATTAGAAGGTCATCTCCTTACTGTATTTTGAACAAGGTTTTGTCGATGACCCTTCTCAAATCCGTTGTTGGTTAGATCTCGGGACAGGGTTTCGTACTGTGCTCTAGGGCTTGTTTAAGTCCGTACAGGGCTTTCCTTAGCCTGTAAACTAGATCGATACCGTCCGTGTTGGCAAACCCTGGTGGTTGTTCAACATAAACTTCTTCTGTAAGCTCTCCATTCAGGAAAGCACTCTTGACGTCCATTTGGTATACGATAAAATTCTTATGGGCGGCAAAGGCTAAAAATATCCTGATGGCTTCTAGTCTCGCTACAGGGGCGAAGGTTTCATCATAGTCGATTCCTTCTTCCTGACAATAGCCTTGTGCTACTAGTCTGGATTTGTTTCTTATGATAAGTCCATTTCCATCCTTTTTGTTTCGAAATACCCATTTGGTTCCTATAACCGATTGGTGTGTCGGTCTGGGCACAAGATACCATACATTATTTCTTTCGAAACCGTTAAGCTCTTCTTCCATAGATGTTATCCAATGAGAGTTGTTAAGAGCGTCTATGGTCGAAACAGGTTCGGACTGGGCTAAGAATACAGCGATAGTGCACCTATTGAGTCTCCTGAGTTCGGATTGAGATTTCCATTCGGGAAATTGTGAGACTTCAGCATTATATTCTTCTTGTGCACAAAGTACGTTTCCTTGTGTACTCTGTATTCTCCTATGAGTAGAAACACCTGCATTAATGTTTCCAATGATCAGCTCTTGCGGGTGATCTCTCAACCATCTTCGGTCGGGTTCTAGTTCAGGATCCCATACTGTATCGAAAGTTTCTGTGGGTACAGCTTCAGCTTGTATAGCATCAGCTTCATCCACATCGATTCTTACAGCTGCGGGGTTGATTTCTAAATCAACTACAGGTTCTATGGGTGTAGGTGGATCCAAGATAGATAGATGGTGAATGTCCTGAGTAATATCATCTACTCCTGTAGGGTCATGGTGTGGTTCGTCGAACACTACATGAACTGATTCCTCGATCGTTAGCCTCCTTTTATTAAAGATTCTGAAAGCTTTGCTGACGGAGGAGTATCCTACGAATATTCCTTCATCTGATTTTTCATCAAAGGTTCTAAGTTGGTCCTTCCCATTGTTCAAAACATAACACCTGCATCCAAAAATGTGAAAATACGAAACTAATGGAGTTTTGTTATTCCATACCTCGTATGCTATTTTGTTGTGGTGCTTGTTGACGATACAGCGGTTTTGAGTGTAGCACGCTGTATTGGTTGCTTCACCCCAGAAACGCTGCGGCAATTTGCTTTCGGCAATCATTGTCCTTGTTGCTTCTTTCAACGTCCTATTCTTTCGCTCGGCAACACCATTTTGTTGAGGTGTACGGCATTTGAGTACTCGTCTTTGTATGCCATTCTCCGAACAAGATTGCTCTATAAAGCGGTTAGTAAATTCAAGACTGTCGGAACGAATGCACACGATACTCGATGCTTTTTCATTCTGCAACTTTCTCAGGAGCTCGGGCAGCCTTAATGTTGTTTCCTTCTTTTTGCTAAGAAAGATCGTCCAAGCATACCTGGAATAATCATCAACAACAACCATACAATATTTCTTACCTCCCAAACTTACTGGGTCTACAGGACCGTAGAGATCCATGTGTAGCATTTCTAACACTCTTTGGGTTGAAAGGTAGGATTTGCTTTTCAGGGTTGACTTGATTTGCTTGCCTTTCTGGCAAGGACCGCAGACGCTGTCCTTCTTGAAAGACACATCTGGCAAACCTCTTACCATACCCTGTCTTGAAAGCTTGTTGATCGTCTTGAAGTTAACGTGAGACATCCTCTTGTGCCATAGCCAGCTAAGATCTGCAGTGCCTTTGGCAACAAAACACGGAATTGAGGAGCTCATAGGCTTCCAAACAAGAATGTACATATTACGATCTGCTTCGTAAGCACAACTTCCTTGGTTTGGATGTTCTTGACTCTACAAATGATCTATATAGAACTTCACCGAGAACCGTTTATCACGTAATCGGCTAATACTAAGTAGATTATACTGTAAGCCTTCAACATATGCGACATCGGTGACTTTGAATTTCCCGACAAGTAGGTTTCCTTTCCCTCTTGTTCTTCCTTTAGATTTATCACCGAAGCGAACTTTTGGACCGCGACCTTCTACAAAATCGAGATAGCTTGCTCTGTCTCCAGTCATGTGACGAGAGCATCCACTATCGAAGTACTGTATCCTCTTCTAGAATGTCCTGTAACAAAGAAATTAGGTAGATTTAGGTCCCCTTTGATTTTTGGGTCCATATATGTTAGTTCCTTTAGGTACCAGATTTTCTGACAGCAATTGGTTTCTTGTAGGATGTACTCGGACAAGATTGCGATATCTACGGGGGGCATATCCGTAGTTGTTATAATCATGATAATTACTATGCATGTAAAAATCAGGGTTATTATTATTATTCCAGTACGAGTGTCGTCTAGGAGGTGGAACCATTTTCTTAGGCCTAACAGCTTGTCTTCTGGGTCTCCAGTTGGATTCCCAATGCTGTTGTTGATATTGAACTGGCATCTGCTGTCTTGAGGGATAACGGGGCTCCTGTATCCAATACCTAGGTGCACTGTACTGAGTGTACTGCCGTGCGGGCCTTTGGTGGTTGGATAGTGCCTTCTTTCTGAATGACTGCCGGCTTTGATGATATGCTTGTGGAGCATGCTTTAGATCACGCCTTCTGAGTGGTTGTTGGTTCCACTGTCTCGAATTGTAGAGTTGTGGAGGCGGAATGGCAGCCTTCGGTTTTCTCGATACAGCAGGTTCCTTTATGGGACTAGGAGTATCTTCCGATTCTGGAATGTGTTCCACACTCTTGACGAACACAGTACTAGTTTTACCTTTATTCGAACATGAGCTGTATCCTAAGCCACTTTTATCATGAGCATGTTGCCCAATGCTCAGGATTTCTTCCATTCTTTTGGACGATTTTTCAAAAGACTTCAGAATGGTCTCAAGTTCAGTTTCTCGCTTCTCGAGAGTTGTAATTTTGGTTTGTAGTAGAACCAAATCATTTGTCTTGCTCTCATTATGGGTTTTAACCTCATTTAGTTCATGAGCAAGTTGATGATTGCTCTCCATGAGTTTTTCAAAATCGACCTTGCTGGTTTCACAATCAAGAGACATATTTTCATAGTTTATCTTCAGCAAGTCATTCTCATCTTTCAGCTCTAAATTTGTTAATTGAAGCTGTATATTCTCAGTTTTTAGAGTCTCATGGGCTTTTTGAATGTTTTTGAATTCATTCATCATGTTTTCGAAAGTATGAGATGCATTAGGTGGAATAACTGAGGTTGAGCTTACCTCATCGTCGTTGTCTTCACCTTCTGGAACATCTTTGGCCATAAAGCATATGTATGCTTTATCATCGAACTCATCGTCAGATGAATCACTTTCAGTGACCACCTGAAGACATTCTGCAGATTTGGATGGTGTGGGGGAGGCTTCTGATTCTCCAATCAGGGCCTTGAGCTTGTCTTTCCAAGCACGTCTTCTTTCATCTCGCTCTTGTTGCTCGGCCTCAGGCAATCTTTGGACTTTGGGATGAGGACATTTGTTTGCATAATGGCCTGGTTTCCTGCAGTTATAACACAGGTTAGCATCACCGGATGATGTTTCGGTACTTACCTTGTTGACAGGTTTGGGCTTTGTAGGAGTCTTTCCAGCATCGTTTGATAAACTTTTTGAATTTATGCATTAGAAGCGCCATTTCATCTTGTGATAGGATGTCGTCGTCGTCAGCGCTCTTGTGACCAAGCTTGACGAGCTAGGCAAGCCGTGTCGACGGTTCGATCTGACAGCCGAGAGTCGTGACCTTTGAAGGAGATTCTTCACTTTCTCTCTTGTCACAATGTCATACTCAAAAGCTTTAAGGTCGAGAAGAGATCAAAAGTGGATATTTCATTAAGATTACAGGATACACGCATAGTTGTGGTCTTAATGTCCCATCGGCCGGGAGAGATCCGAAAATTTTTAAGTTCTTCTCCTTTTGGGTGTAAATCTTGCCCAACGCTTCAAGTTCACCAACAATACCGGTAAACTGAGGTCAAGTTCCTCAAGTGTTTCCGTTGGTTTCATTTCAAAAGATTCAAATTCGAGTAAGTTTTGAAATCTTGTTTTCTTTAGAGAGCTCAGTCCCTCACAAATTAACTTGAGTTTATCCTGCATTTCTTTGGGTCGCTTTGCGCCTTCTTTACCTTTGAGAACGTGCCTTTGTCAAGAGTGACAAATAACGCGTTCTTAGCCACGTTGTCGAGATTGGCTCGCTTCCTTTCATCGGTTGTCCATTGCTCGCGTTCTTTCTCGAGCATTTCAGCATGGGCTTGGCCCTCAATCCTTGCGGCTGGATTGACCTTCATGATCTTGATCGGACCATCCTGTATAACAAAGATCATCTCTTCGTGCATTGCTGCAAGATGAGCTTCCATTCTAATTCTCCTGTCGTCAAATTCGTTAATAGAGAACATAGGGACTTTGTTAATCATAGAAGTATCCATACGATAATATAGGAATGAAAGAAACTGTTTTGAAAATAAGTGATTTGAATCTGATTCGGTTAAAAAGAAATACGACTGATTCTTTTTAGAATCAACCGCTCCGATACCACTTGTTGGCCACTTAAGTATACTGGATACAGTTTGGAAAAGTAGTTTAAACAACAAACTGCATTTGGAATCTAAATCGAGTGCGTAGCGGAAGTCTTGGATACGCTTAGGTGTCGTGGATACAAGAACGACGTATTTGGTGTATACTTAATATATCACAAGTAATTTCAAACAAGAAAAGCGTAAGGTAAATGACACGGTAATTTAAGTGGTTCGAGGTAAACCCTCTACGTCCACTCGGTCCTCCACACAGAGTAAAAGTTTATTATATAATTACTGCGTACACAACTACGTAATTATAAACAAACCTATCCTTGTATCGCTCACACAGATTGATACAAAGAACGTCACTTTCAACCGCTCACGCATTGGTTAAAGCTTCCTTCTTGACTAGCTTCTTCACACACGCCCAAAGCTTCGTCCTTATTCGTCCCACACAGGTCAGAATAACTTGTTGAGTTCACACAGAGCTCGGTTTTTACACAGAGGTAAAAGGTTAGGTAACCAGGTAAGAACAGCAGCTTTGAAGTTCTTGAGCTGATGATAGCTGTTCTTGATGCTTAAGAACTGTATATCTCTTTCGTTCTAACTTGCAGTATGCTTGGAGATATGTTTGCTCAGATGATTACTTTGATAGCTTTGAGAGTTGGGTTACTTCAGTAGATTTCGTAAGTCGTAACTGATCTTCAATGTCTTCAAGGATATATATAGCCTCTGAAGAAAGTATCCGTTGAGATGTCCGTTTGAATAAGTTTTCCTTCAACGGGAATATGACATGATCCGGATTTCGCGATTAGAAGATTCGAAGATCGATGTATTTAAATACTTTATCCTTGAGTATTTAAATACTTCTTTGTTCAACGGAACTTGACTTGTGTTCTTTCTTGTCCTTTTGCGAACTGTATGGAAGATGACTGTATTAGGGCATCGAGACAGTTTCCATACTTGGTCTTCTTACAAGTCTTCTTGCTGTACTGACGAGCTTCACTGATGCTGATTCGAGGCAGGTCTTCGATATAGGATAAAGCCTTGAATCCTCGATACAGTTTCCTTACTGTATATTTGGCATATATGTCAAAACCTTCTCAATAACAAATAACAATCGATACAGGGATCGGGTATCCCGGCTGATTCGATACAGGGTGTTTGTTTTTCCCAACACAACATTTAACATCTCGACAATGCCTTCAAGGCAAAAATGACTCAGTAGACCGATTTGGTCTTTCAATAAATACACACAACTCGAATACAACTCATGCCCACGCAGGGGTCAAAACACAACCACACCCGTACAACGGGAAACATATAGCAGCGGAAAATAAAGTACAACTATACCAATACGACATCAACGGGTCCTCGTGTGATTAGTATCGTTCATCTTTCATCATCCTTCATGCCGACCCTGTACTCTGCTCCAAAACCTGAATGCAATACAGACATCCACCCCCCGAATACTCGGGGGTTAGCAAAACTCCACTATTTTGCTAGTGCAAGTATAAAATACGAAAACGAGCCATACATATCATACTCCACGGAACATGTTAATCATAAACATACTTCCCGAGGTAAATCACTTAATCAAAACGGTTAAATCGAAAGATAGGGGTAAACCCGATATACATCTTGTGAGAACATTTTACGATCTCGGGAGTTTTGAAAACACATTGGGATTTAAGAATTCTCAAACCTTTCAAAACGCTAGGGACATAGCCCAATAGTCATTTTCCAAAATTCAAGTTCCTAGAATAACACGCAGTGGTTCACAACCCATTTCACAAAACACGGGGTCCGTGACCCAAATCACAAATCACATGTTCCTAAGGATTATTCGTGTCCCGTGCTAACAAGCCACGAACCTCAGATGCTCCCGAAGAACAAACCCGAGTGAATAACCCAATAGGAAAAACATATCAAATCACATGTCACCGTAACCGCAGTCACGTGACTACAAGCACATATACGTACATAATCAAACCACAACCATAAGTTATCCCGGCATCGCGCTAACAAGCCACGAACCTCGGAGTCCCCGCAAGACATACCCGATGATACCCCACAAGTTATCTCAGCATCGGGCTAACAAGCCACGAACCTCGGAGTCCCCGCAAGACATACCCGGAATGGATAACCCTACGGTCACGCCCAACCCATACTAGCAAGTATGGATCCCGGAGATTCAACAATCCTACCCGGAGGCACATCACATACATCAAGCACACAACAATAATCACTTATCAAGCCAAACAACATTAAGTATCACAACCTCCTTTCAAGGAGTAACAACTAATATCACACACATTACGTTCTTACCGAACAAGTACACAATAACAATACGTAATCCCCGGAAAAGGATTATGGTCTATCAACTCACTCGAAGTGATCATATTATCTTTAAACATACAAAACCAACACACATATTCCGAGAACACATATTCACGAAGTATACGAATTATCGTTGAAAGACAACATTTATCGAGAACATACCAATCCCTTTTTACGTTCATTAAATATTGGATTTGGCATAAAATCATTTATCAAGAATTATATCAACGAAACATGAAATGTATGGGCAAGATACTTGCCTCAAAATCGGCACGCAAGTATCCCGACGAACACGGCTCAACCGGAAAGCTTCGAAACGCCCAATGCTATCGAAACGGAAGACGACGACGAACGAAAGGGTTCAACATGATTTCTTCGCAAGAAACACGACCCTAACATCATACAATCAATAAATCATCGATCATACGAGGAAGAATAATCGTAGAACGCCCGAAAACCCCTCTAAGACATTTTACCGGACACCTTCAAGGCGTCGGTCAAAAACTCGACTCAAACAACGAATCGATACGATCCAACCATGGAATAATAAAGGAAATGATATAATACATCTAAATAATCATCAATCCATCAAAATCCTAAGTTAAATCGGATTAATCGGACGAAAACAACCAAAACCCCCAAATTCCCCAAAATTAGATTTCTAGGAAATCAATTCGATCAGTAGATCGGAGGATGTTATAGACGGATGATTGACGATATGAACCTCCAAACTTCATGGATATGTTGTTAAACAACATGGCTTCAAGCTTAGAACACGCCCGGTGCGGAAGAGGAGAAGAAGAAGGTGAAAAATGGCAAGAAAACGTCTGCGGGGCCTTTAATAGGGGTCGATCGCTTCGCCGACACGGCCTGCGGCCGATCGGGCACGGCCGTGTCGCATACCTGGCCGACAGGACTCGACCGTGTCCCGCTTGACACGATCGCGCGCGGAGGGCCTTCCGATAGTGACCCGTCCGACAAATGACTCAAGATGACTCGACCGTGTCCCGAACACGGTCGGGCGTGTCAGCGATCGGCTCGCTTATCCGGAAGAGTTCGCACGGCCGTGTCGGACGACACGGTCGGGTCCTGAGGCGAGACTCGGAATTTCCGGACGAGTGCGGAACGGGCCGTGTCGGACGACACGGCCGAAGTTCGGCCGCGTGATCGCCAATAACGAGCGGGTGAGCTAAAACGACCATAACTCTATCGTCCGGACTCCGATTGACTCACCGTTTGAACCATTGGAAATCTAACTCGATGCTCTATAATATTGTAAAGATTTAGAATTTTTGGAGTTACCAAAAATTAATGGTGATCTAACAAAGTCGAACTCATACTTAGAAAAGTCGTTTAGTAATCCTGAACTCAACAAAACGACACCGAAACCCGAACCTGAATACGAACCGAAGATACGGTTACGAAGTACTCACAAAGACGAATCTAAGAGCTAGTAGAACACACGATTCCGACCACCCGAAGGCTCGAAATTCGACAACGGAAGGTAATTACCCCAAACTTTGGGAAATTACGAAAATGCCCAAAATGCCCGAAATTCACCATACGACAACGAATAATCAAACCGAAGTTCACAACACGTATAACAACGTTAAATGAACTTACGAAAAACCCCAAACGACAGTTTCGAACGAGATTCGCAAGAACCGAACTCAAGCGCGGAAAAGTCGCTAAAAAGCACGGAACTCAACAAAGCAGCACCGAAACGAACTCGGATGACAAAAAGTGCAGAATTAAATATTCTCCGAATGACGGAACGGTCATGAGAGAGTCGTCAAAACAGACTCCGACCAAAAAAAAGAAATTTACCAAAAATCGAAAATTGCGGATATTACATTCTACCCTCCTTAAAAGAAGTTTCGTCCCGAAACTTAAAATAAGTAGGGAAGAGCAACATCCCGCGTAAAATACTCAACGAGATACACAAGAACCGAAACTCGCGCCAACGACGGAACGCCACAAGCAATGCAAAGAGACATACAGCGTGAAAACACGCTCCACGACGACCAACACAATGTCGCCGTTAGGGATACAATAAAACCAACAAATGACAAGCGTCATCAAACGGATAATATAGCCAAGTCAATTATCCGACAATCACAAAACACAACGAACGAAAGTCAGTATGATTGACCAACCCAACGGTACATCAATCGAAACGCGAGCCATTCGCTGAACTAATACTGAATTCCACCGCCCAAGGGTTGGAAGATCGAAAATGAGACTAATTTCCCAAACTTAAGGGAATTAGGAAGGAGCCTGAATGCTCAACGATCACGAAACGAGGACAAAAACCGAACAAACAAACGATCGAGACAACAAAAATCGAACGATCATGTTCGGATCACGAAGAACAATAAGGTTCAACCGACAACTCCGAGGTTCACATCTCGACTCGAGACAAAACAAGATCCGGTGAAAACAACAAGATGCACACTCGCATAAGATCCACAGGAAAGGGAATAACAATTGAAAAGTCACATCGACGAACGAGTAATTCCGAAATAATACCACCCTCGTTCGATCAACAAAAGTAAGGGGCAGGACAAGCTCAGAAAATGCCAATGAACATAAATGAGTCGACAGAGTCGAAAATACAGAAGTTTCAAATCCGATCCACTTCGAATAAGAGAACTAGTAAAACCAGATGATGTCACTTCCGAACAAGGTTCACAAGAATCGAACCGAACTCGAAAAAGTCACAGCGATAACCAGATTGACCCAAAACAAGATCACACTGCTCGAATGACGAAACCAAAATACGTAACAAGTTCGTAAAGTATCAACGAACACGAGCGAGTCGATAGACTCGAGAAAGAGAAAATGCAGAGTCTAAAAACAACACGGGTACTACATTCGACCTCTTATAAAGAAGGTCGCCCCGCAACTCACAACAAAATCAAGGTGACGACACAACAAGCAACCGACGTAAACATCCTTGAAGGCCTCTCAAAGCCGATTCTCGACATCTGTCAAGCGCGAACTCCGAAAGTCTCGGTAGCCAATTCGAAAAACTGAATTCGGTGTCCCTCGAGCCCACACTCGAAATGTGTTACTGACGAGAAGGACAATTTGCATGTACATTCCCCCGGCACATCACGATTGAAACGCCTCGGCTCGGCATACCGAAAATACAAATGCTAGATACCATGGGGCATAACGTCGCAAAACAACATAGCGGAGATGCCAACTCAGCATAACAAAGAATCATAACACATACCATATACAACGATTACCATCATAAGGTAATACACACACAAACACTAGAGCAACGACGGTATCGTTCGGCGACCTCAACGGCCCGAACGATAACCAGCACATAATTTCAACCATCATGAAACAATCACACATGTACACAAACGTACAAACTCAAGCTTCAACAGCTCACACCCGTGCGACAACACGCAAATCACCACGAGGCGACAAACAAGAATACTACCACACCTCTCACAGAGGGCTAGTACAACAAATGCGTGGCAACGCCTCGACGTTCATGCCACCAATTCGATCACAATTCGGGGTTAACACCGTAACGAAAGTTCGAAAACCATACACGCATTTCCGGTCCGCAAACCGGAATGATAGGTTTTAAAAACAAAAACCACCTTTTGAAAACAGTTTGGAAACAACAGTTGATCTTGAGTATCATTTTACAAAAAGTAGTACAAACACCATTATCGAGACTTTGAAAATCATCTTGCGTTTGAACAAAAATGAGGACACCTTTCCTTTAGTGAAAAACTTTCAAAAATATTCGACCCTTGGGTCTAAGCAATCGCATTTGAAAATATCTCAAAATATTTTTGGTCCTCAACCGGAAAATTTTTGAAATGTATTGCGGCATTAGAAAACACCTTGAAAACACCGCAAGAAAATAATTCGTTTTAAAAGTACGTCTCGAATTTTAATTTTCTAAGATACTCAAGGTTTTCAAAAATAATTCAATGGGCTAGAATGCCCAAAAATTTCAGGTAATTACAAGGAACAATATAGCGCCGTGGGTCCTGCGGAACCCACCGGCTAAAACCATTCACAAAAACGCCAAAAAGGCCGATGACGGTAATATTTCAAAAACTCACGAAAGTCATTTACAAAATACTAAATACCGTCATAAGAATTTCGCCAAAGCGATCAAGGCCATAACGCCAAAAACTCGGTTAAGGGAATCGGTTTTCGAAATAAAACTCGGTCGGTAAAATACCGAAAGTCATTGCAAAAGAACTCACGCAGCGGATAAAAGAAATACGGTTCAACATACACAATCGAGCAACACTACTCCTCATATGAACGAAATATGAGGGTCAAATAACCACATATCAAGAAGTAAAAATCCATAAGAGGATTCCATCAATTAACAAATAATCATAAAATAGCTCATGTCACATGAGGCACAACACAAAGAAGGGAGACTTACATGCACAGGTCGCACGAAGATGATGATCGCCCACGATACTAATCACGACCAACAAACTCAGACGACGCGTCGCGACACGACTTAGTCAGACAAAATCCGACGAGACAAAAACTCAATAGACACCACTGACCCGACAGCCTAGGTTTCCACAACCTAAGCTCCGATACCATTCTGTAACACCCCCAATCCACTCAGGGATATTACACGCCGTAGACCCTCTCCTCGAGGATCTACCAGGCTGGTAACAACATTTAACATCTCGACAATGCCTTCAAGGCAAAATGACTCGAGAGACCGATTTGGTCTTTCAATAAATACATACAACTCGAATACAACTCATGCCCACGCAGGGTCAAAACACAACCACACCCGCATAACGGAAACATATAGCAAATGAAAATAAAGTACATCTATACCAATACGACTTCTTCGGGTCCTCGTGTGATTAGTACCGTTCTTCTTTAATCATCCTTCATGCCGACTCGTACTCTGCTCCAAAACACCGAATGCAATCAGACATCCACCCCGAATACTGGGGTTAGCAAACTCCTTTGTTTTGCTAGTGCAAGTATAAAATACGAAAACGAGCCATACATATCATACTCCACGGAACATGTTAATCATAAACATACTTCCCGAGGTAAATCACTTAATCAAAACGGTTAAATCGAAAGATAGGGGTAAACCCGATATACATCTTGTGAGAACATTTTACGATCTCGGGAGTTTTGAAAACACATTGGGATTTAAGAATTCTCAAACCTTTCAAAAACGTTTAGGGACATAGCCCAATAGTCATTTTCCAAAATTCAAGTTCCGGTAACAATACGCAGGGTTCACAACCCATTTCACAAAACACGGGGTCCGTGACCCAAATCACAAATCACATGTTCCTAAGGATTATTCGTGTCCCGTGCTAACAAGCCACGAACCTCAGATGCTCCCGAAGAACAAACCCGAGTGAATAACCCAATAGGAAAAACATATCAAATCACATGTCACCGTAACCGCAGTCACGTGACTACAAGCACATATACGTACATAATCAAACCACAACCATAAGTTATCCCGGCATCGCGCTAACAAGCCACGAACCTCGGAGTCCCCGCAAGACATACCCGATGATACCCCACAAGTTATCTCGGCATCGGGCTAACAAGCCACGAACCTCGGAGTCCCCACAAGACATACCCAGAATGGATAACCCTACGGTCACGCCCAACCCATACTAGCAAGTATGGATCCCGGAGACTCAACAATCCTACCCGGAGGCACATCACATACATCAAGCACACAACAATAATCACTTATCAAGCCAAACAACATTAAGTATCACAACCTCCTTTGAAGGAGTAACAACTAATATCACACATATTACGTTCTTACCGAACAAGTACACAATAACAATACGTAATCCCCGGCAAAGGATTACGGTCTATCAACTCACTCGAAGTGATCATATTATCTTTAAACATACAAAACCAACACACATATTCCGAGAACACATATTCACGAAGTATACGAATTATCGTTGAAAGACAACATTTATCGAGAACATACCAATCCCTTTTTACGTTCATTAAATATTGGATTTCGCATAAAATCATTTATCAAGAATTATATCAACGAAACATGAAATGTATGGGCAAGATACTTGCCTCAAAATCAGCACGCAAGTATCCCGACGAACACGGCTCAGCCGGAAAGCTTCGAAACGCCCAATGCTATCGAAACGGAAGACGACGACGAACGAAAGGGTTCAACACGATTTCTTCGCAAGAAACACGACCCTAACATCATACAATCAATAAATCATCGATCATACGAGGAAGAATAATCGTAGAACGCCCGAAAACCCCTCTAAGACATTTTACCGGACACCTTCAAGGCGTCGGTCAAAAACTCGACTCAAACAACGAATCGATACGATCCAACCATGGAATAATAAAGGAAATGATATAATACATCTAAATAATCATCAATCCATCAAAATCCTAAGTTAAATCGGATTAATCGGACGAAAACAACCAAAACCCCCAAATTCCCCAAAATTAGATTTCTAGGAAATCTGACCTGATTCGGTAGATCGGAGGATGTTATAGGACGGATGATTGACGATATGAACCTCCAAACTTCATGGATATGTTGTTAAACAACATGGCTTCAAGCTTAGAACACGCCCAGCTGCGGAAGAGGAGAAGAAGAAGGTGAAAAATGGCAAGAAAAACGTCTGCAGGGCCTTTAATAGGGGTTGACTGCCCTGCCGGACACGGCCCGTGCCGATCGGCACGGTCGTGTCGCACAGCTGGCCGACAGGGACTCGACCGTGTCCTGCTTGACACGGTCGCGGCGCGGAGGGCCTTCCGATAGTGACCCGTCCGACAGCGACTCGGCATGACTCGACCGTGTCCCGAACACGGTCGGGCGTGTCAGATCGGCTCGCTTATCCGGAAGAGTTCGGCACGGGCCTTGTCGGACGACACGGTCGGGTCCTGAGGCAGAGACTCCGGCATTTCCGGACGAGTACGGCAAGGGCCGTGTCGGACGACACGGCCGAGTTCGGCCGGCAGTGATCGGCCAATAACGAGCGGGTGAGCTAAAACGACCATAACTCTCTCGTCCGGCCTCCGATTGACTCACCGTTTGAACCATTGGAAAGCTAACTCGATGCTCTATAATATTGTAAAGATTTAGAATTTTTGGAGTTACCAAAAATTAATGGTGATCTAACAAAGTCGAACTCATACTTAGAAAAGTCGTTTAGTAATCCTGAACTCAACAAAACGACACCGAAACCCGAACCTGAATACGAACCGAAGATACGGTTACGAAGTACTCACAAAGACGAATCTAAGAGCTAGTAGAACACACGATTCCGACCACCCGAAGGCTCGAAATTCGACAACGGAAGGTAATTACCCCAAACTTTGGGAAATTACGAAAATGCCCAAAATGCCCGAAATTCACCATACGACAACGAATAATCAAACCAAGTTCACAACACGTATAACAACGTTAAATGAACTTACGAAAACCCCAAACGACGCCAACGAGATTCGCAAGAACCGAACTCAAGCGCGGAAAAGTCGCTAAAAAGCACGGAACTCAACAAAGCAAAGACCAAACGAACTCGGATGACAAAAAGTGCAGAATTAAATATTCTCCGAATGACGGAACGGTCATGAGAGAGTCGTCAAAACAGACTCCGACCAAAAAAAAGAAATTTACCAAAAATCGAAAATTGCGGATATTACAAACACAGCATGTAATTTTAATTCTGTCATCCTTTTATATTATATAGTATGTTTTGGTACTGAAAATTTGTGATATTGATGCATATTTTATGAACGTACTTAATCTATTTTTTTTTGTTTCAATGTGATTTGCTCAGTATCCTGGTTCAGTCAAAGACCAATACTACACTCAGGAGCAGTATGATGAAGTCAGGAACGAGTGGAGCAAGTTCGTCTACACGTTTGTCGATGGTGCTTAGGCTGGCTTCATTGTCAGGAAGTTCTTTGTCTAGTTTCAAATCAGTACTATATGTGTATGGTCTTGGTTGCAACACTACTGGTACTCTGGTGCATATCTGTTGGTATAGTTAGATCAGAACATGTCGTTTGATCGGGTAAATATGGTGAATGTTTTGTTGATGTGCAGTCCATTAGCTAGACCTATGCATGTGTCTCGTAGACATTGTGGAAGTTTATTTGATGTTGGCATATTATAGTTATGCCGAATGCAAACTTGTGAATCACGCGAATCTGAATATTTGGCATTTTTGTACGACAGTCCGCCGTTTATATATGAAATTGTGGTTTATTACTATTATCAATGCTTATGATCTTGTGTTATTGAATTGGGATCTTGTGATTTGAGTTTGTTGGATTTTTAATGAGGTTGATTGATGTATTTGAGGTTGTGTTGTTGAGATCTTGTGAATTGAAGTTTTTTATTGGATGGATCATGTTTTTGTACAACAGGGATTCTATATTTACAAATTGAAAAGAAATATGCAATGTGGTTATTTACTTCGGATAAAAAACGAAGTCAGAGATATATAATTAGCGACACAAAATAGAATAAGTGAAGTAAAAAGGAGTGTAATGCTTCGGCAAAACAAATAAAAGTTAAGTAAATGTAGTATCTTTAACTTCGTTACCTATTAATAAGTGAATTCGATAACATTATTTCACTTCATCTGTATATATTTTACCGAAGCGAATAGGAAATATACACTTCAGCGATTATAAAATAAGTGAAGTGGAAGGACCTTTTTTACTTCATAAACCCCCATATTCGGGTTCTAAAAACCGAGATAGACTTCGGTTATTACGATATTAGACTTCGTCTAATAAGCGAAGTCTAAAGTATACCTTTAACTACACGAACATAGACTTTGGTAATTATAACATTTTTACTTCGGATATTATCCGAAGTCTTTGACGTTTATTCTTATAGTGATGCGAATAGACTTAATCATATCTACAGGTGAGAAGGTCTCAAAATAATCGATTCCTTCTTTTGGGGAATAACCCTTTGCCACAATCCTGGCCTTATAAGCATCAACCTTCCCATCTCCATCAGTCTTTCTTTTATAGATCCATTTGTTTCCAATAGGCACCATGCCATTAGGACAATCTACTAAATTCTAGACCTGATTAGCATGTATCGAGTCTATCTTAGCTTACATAACTTCTTGCCACTTGGCGGAGTCGACATCTACCATCGATTGGTCGTATGTAGAAGGATCATTTTCGTGACTTCTTTCTGTCATCTCATGGACACCCAGTTCCTATTGATGCAGATAGCCATACCTCTAAGGTAATTGAGAAATTCTACTAGACTTGCGAGGTTGTGTTTGTATTTCAGAATGTTCAGTTCTAATATCTTGCACAGGTGTCTCATTTGGTATTTCTTTTATTTCATCCAAAGAAATATTTCTACTTGCGCCTCCTTCCTGAATGATCTAATATTCAAGGAAGTGTGTTTGTAAAGCAGCGATGATCCTATGATCTTCGTGAATGTAGAATAGATATCCATGTAATCCCGTGGATGTCCTATGAAATGACCTTTCACAGACCTATCTTCGAATTTATCTACTTTAGTCTTCTTGACATAAGTAGGGCATCCCCAAATCCTAATGTGATTAAGACTTGGTTTCCTACCTCTTCACATATCATGTGGAGTCTTAGGAATATATTTGGAAGGACATATGTACAAGATATGCGCAGCAGTAAGGAGCGCATGTCCACACAGATAAATTGGTAGATCAGTATAGTTAAGCATGGAGCGAACCATGTCCAACAAGATTCGATTCCTTAATTCAAGTACACCATTTAATTGTGGAGTAGTTGGAGAAGTGAATTATGACACTATTCCTAGTTTTTTAGGAACTCATCAAATTCGGTACTTGATAGGTGGTAATTTTACCACATTTTTCTAGGATTTTATACTAGGTTATTATCTCGTTTTGTGATTAATGTGCTCGTATTTGGCTTAATTATGATTAGTCGAGCCGTATTACGCGTTTGGGTTGGTTTTAGTGTGTTTGCAGGTTTTTAGAGCCAAAAGGACCCAAAACGAGACAAAGGACCGAGAGTCGAGTCAAACAGACGGAAGAGATGGATTTTTGCAAAAGTCAGACCACCTATCGGGCCAGCCTATCGGCCGATAGGTGCGTCCGACAGGTGTTCCGAGCCCTATCGAGTGAAGTCGAAGCAGGACCAACTATCGGGCAAATTTATCGGCCGATAGGTGCGTCCGATAAATTGCTCATGGGTTCTCGAATTTTGACGGATTGTGACTCTTTTGGATAGATTTTGTTTCCTAGATTAGTGCTAATCGGGAGTTTAACTCCCATAGGCTATATACACCTCCTTCTAGACCTAGTTTAGGATCTTTTATCATCTTTTATCATCTTTAGCACACTTTTACTTTTTTTTTTGGCAATTTTAATTCCTTTGATCCTAGAACTTTTCGGAAAGCAGCAATTATTATTGTTTTTCTACTTTTTCGGAGATTGAAGACTCAGAGTTCATCCAGAAGGGTTGTAATCTCTCTTCTCATATTAATAATATGCATTCTCCATCTATTTCTTGTTTAATTTCAATTATGTCTAGCTAAATCCATTGATTGATTCTAGGGTTAGTAATTTTAATTGATGTTCACATGATGTCCCTTTGATTACCTTTTGACCTTTCATCCTAGGCTTGTGATCAAGATGTGTTAAAACTCATGCTAGATTAAAGGGCCCTTAATCGATGCATGTTAGCTAATTAATTTTGCCCGGAAGGATTAATTAATTAGTGGAAATACTTGATGCACAATATGATTTGATCTTAAGACCTGAGTGGAGTAAGATAAATCATAGATAAATAAGTTGACGCTTTTTAAGTGATTTAAATTCTTTGAGCCTTGCGGGAAAAGGGTTTAAATTAACTATCTTTCTAGGTTGCCTTGATCGGAATTCTAGATCGGCTGAGTGATTATTTCTAGGATTGAATTAAAATTTGGGGAAAAGGAATCAAGTGAATGGATTGTGTGAACTCAATTAGACGATACTACCCTAGGATCAATTAACTTTCAACTTGTGATTTTATCTTGCTAATTTGCTTTATTTGCTTGATTTAGATAATTCACTTTATTTTGCTCTCTTTGCATAATACTTGGAATTCTTATCTTATTGTTCTAGATTTTTTATTTTTAGGATTAATTGTTATTTAATTTTTATTTTTCGATTTTTGAAGTTAGATAATTAGAAACAAACCAAATTTTTGGATTCCTAAATAGCAGTCAAATTTTGAGTAGAGTTACTTCCTTTATTTTCGACATATCAATTCCCTTGGGTTCGACACCTTGGAAATACTTCGAGGTTTTACAAATTTTAAAATTGATCGGATTTGAAAACCATACTACGCGAATTTCAGCGATCAGTACTCATGTACTCACCACCTCGGTCTGACCGAATAGTCTTAACACGGTTACCTGTTTGATTTTCAAGTAGGGCTTTAAATTCCTTTAATTTATCAAAAGATTCAGACTTATGTTTCATTAAGTATATGAATCAATACCTAGTTTGTTCATCAGTGACTGTAATGAAATACTGAAATCCATCTCGTGCCACTTCAAAAGGGCCACACACATCAGTATGGATCAATCCAAGTTTTTCAGCAGATCTTTCAAAAGTCCCTGCAAAGGGTATGCTTAGTCATTTTGCCTTGAAGGCAAGACTCACAAGTTGGATAGGGATCCTATACCAATGGACCCATAAGTCCATCTTTCGCCATTTTATGAACATTCATCTGACCAATATGACCAAGTCTAAGATGCCACTTAAGTGCTTGGTTTGTTTCATCCCTACCACGCTTCCAAGTTATAGTGTTCACCGTTGTTTTATTCTTTACATTCATATGGTATAAACCATTTAATAATGTAGCAGTACCAACCAATTTATTTCTAAAATAAATTCGACAGGACCCATCTCCAATAAAGAAGTGAAATCCCTTTCGGTCCTTGACCGGAATTGATACAATATTTTTATGCCCCTTGGACAAAACAAGTACATCTAAAGTGAGAATAAAACCAGACTCTAAATTCAACATAAGGTATCCAATATCAGAAGCCTCGACACTATGTCCACTTCCGACAATGACCATCACCATTACAGTCAAGTTTTGGATAGTACCTCCTCCAGTGTCCTAGCTCACCGCAGTTGAGGCATACATCCATTTTCTTGGCCTACTTGCTCTTTTGAACCATTGCCTCCAAGACGTATCCCAGTGTCTCCATAGTGAGAACAATCCTCAGATTCCGTAGCCAGTCCACAAAGTTGGTTTCAGCTAGAGTGTTCTTTTAAAGTAGAATTGCGATTAGGTTAATTGTTATATTGAGAGCTGTTTATTAACTGTAGAGAATAATTAAGATTCGTTAGTGATTGTTTAATTATGATCCGAGTAAAGAATTTAAGGACTTTCATTATTCATAACTCGGCTCCCACTATTTTATCGGCATTTACACACTCCCATGTAAAATCCAAAAGTCACGGTTGACTTCATAGTGGTGATCGAGTTCTTTACAATGTTTAGTTGAGGGCAACCTATTCGGTTTCTAGTCTCTCATTCTCTATGAAGTGATGTCTAACACCAACCCATCTAATGGATGATTCGATCTTCTTTTACCCTTAGTTCACTTGCCCTCAACCCATTCAGTTTCTATGTCTCGCTGAACTATCTACATTTAAACCCTCAACTCCTATTAGTCTAACAATTGAATCTTACCCGGAAACCCATACGTTTTAGAGGGGTTTGATTTGTCACAAACAAAGACATCTAATGCACTCTAGAAATTTATCAACCTTCCCCAAAAATATTACCCCGACATACTAGGAAGAATAATATTCCAATTTAGATTTAAATTTTCCATGAGTTTGACGGAGGGTAGGAAACCACATAACGTTTATAACTCAGTGTTTTTAAGTGGAAGTTAACACGATTATATGTTACACTTTGCACATTAATCCGTTTACAAGTGCGGTTTGTCGGTTTGTTTGTTTGTCATACAATATGAAAACATACACAACGTAAAACTAACATGCAGTTCATGGACCATTCTTAAGTACCGAGTCTTTATCGACTCGATAAAAATATGAACAATCAAATTATAAGTCCTGAATCTTCGTCTTCATGGCGGTTCGTCCTCGGCTCTCATCGTAGCTAATTTATTACATTTATAAAATTTGCATCCTATACAAATTTACTAAAAAAAATAAATCGGCTCAAAACGGCCATTACTACCCCATCGAATAAAGATTCAAAATACTAAGTCCATGAACTACATCACCATTAAAAAATAATGCAACAATTACATTAAAATAAATGGCTATATTGATTAATCTAAATATTGACCTAATCAACAAAAATTAATCTAACTATTAGAATTAATCTAATTACATCACATAACCGTTAATTTAATTTATTCCGGACAAAATAAATATTTCATTAAATTAATTCCCCTAAAAGGAAAATTACCATAATCATTGTAATATCCGCAATTTCGAATTTCGGTAATTTTCTTTTTTTCGGCGGAAGTCCATTTTGATGACTCGCTCATGACCGTCTCGTCATTTCAAGAATGATTAATTCTTCACTTTTTGTCATCCAAGTTCGTTTCGGTGTCGTTTTGTTGAGTTCCGTGTCCTTAATCGACTTTTTCACGTGGGAGTTCGACTTTGTAAAGTCACCATTAATTCTTGGAAACTCCAAAAATTCTGAATCTTTGCAATATTATAGAGCATCAAGTTAGCTTTCCAATGGTTCAAACGGTGAGTCAATCGGAGTTCAGACGAAGGAGTTATGGTCGAAATAGCTAAGACTACACGATGTGCCTTTTTCGTGTTGGAGTGGACAGTACCGTGTGCCGCGGCACACTTCAGTTGTGCCGCGGCACTAAGATGATTTCTGGGCATTTTTTTTGTCCCTGGGCCGCGGCACACTTGTCCTGTGCCGCGGCACACGGGCTTTTTCTGCACTTTTTAGCAGATTTTCGAGGAGAAACATTCATTTTCTCCTCTCTTCTTCCTCCTACCATTCTAGGCGATTCTAAGGGCGATTTTGGGCGATTTGAGTGCTCCCAAACTTGTAGAGATCATCCACCTCAAGACTTGTTGTAGATTTTCGACCTCTACTTGAATCATTCATCCAAATCAAGGTATTTTGGCTTGAACCCTTGTTTTTGTAGATTTGGGGATTTTCCTTTTTGATTTCGATTCCATTCCATTTTTAATCAATTAATTGTTGTATAAACGTTGTTTTGAACATGTTCTACGGATTGGATACTCGTATCTTTGGTTCGTTCGACCCGAGGGGTGATTTCTTTGTTCTTGAAGGGTCTTGAACATTTAATGTTCGATTAAATGTTCGAATGAGTTCCCTTTGATAGTTTGTTGGGATTTCCGTTGTTTTTGGCCTTGATTCTCGTCGTAATCATGTTTTATTATTCCTTACGGAGGATTATAGGTGCTCGATGATTCCGATGTTGAATTCCGTTGGTGATTGATGATTCATGTGGTGTTTTCCCGTAGTAATTTCGGTGCTATCGCGTTCTAGATAGTGTTCGGGAATTTTAGGGCTACCCGGACGTATCCGTTCATCTTTCCATTGCTCGTGATATCGAGGCAAGTGCCTTGCCCATACTATTCTTGTTTTATGGATATGATAATTAGTGATCGTCTAAATGTGGTTGTTTGGTAGTTTGAATTGAACTTTCAAAAGATTCAGTTTAGCCTTGTTAAAGGCTTGCTTTCAAAACGCGTGTGTTTTGTGAATGGTGTGTCTTGTAAATGACTATATGAATCCTATGGATATATTAGGTGTTGATGATGCACTTGGTATTTGCGTGTGGACGTATATTATTTCATTTCGGTGCGTTGTGGTTTGACGTGGTGTTTTACTAAGTGTTTGATGCCTCTGAGTGAATTGTTTGGATATCTTTGTTGCATTGTGTTATTTGTGTGAATGTGTGGATATGGTTGAAGGTCTACGGTGACACATGGCACGTGATCATGTGGTCAGGATGTAACAAGTGATTGATCCAACCGTGGGAGCCTGAGATAATCTACGGTGGCACATGGCATGCGATCATGTGGCCAGGATGCAACAAGCGATTGATCCAACCGTGAGATGTGTGTGATTTGTTTCGCTAGCCAGTTCGGGAGGGTCCTTCGAGGCCTCGAGTGGGATTTGCGAAAACAAAACCTCTGGGCTGTGACCCCTGTTGATTTTTGGAAAGAGAAGGATTCGAAAATCCTAAATTATTTTCTATTAAAACTCTCGATGGCATTTTAAATTGTTTTATAAATTGTTTCCCTTTTATTGTGGCCTTTCGGTTTTTGGAATGTCTTACTCAAACTCTTGCCTCGGGAAGTACTATTCGTTACTTTTGGATTTTTGAGGATTCCTGGTTATTGTTATTCGTGGAATGTGAATTGTATGGCTCATATTTTCGCACTTGTACTTGCACTAGCAAAACAGTGGAGTTTTGCTAACCCCCGAGTATTCGGGGGGTGGATGTCTATTTTTGCATTCAGGTTTTGGAGCATAGCACAGGGTCGGCACGAAGGATGATGAAAGATGAACGATACTAATCACACGAGGATCCCTTGATATCGGATTGGTCTAGTTGTATTTTCTTTTCCGCTGCAGTGTCTTTTCCCCGTTGTACGGGAGTTTATTGTATTTTGACCCCTGCGTGGGTATATGTTGGAATTGAGTTGAATGTTATTATTGAAAGACCAAATCAGTCTACTGAGTCGTTTTAGCCTTAAAGGCGATGTTTAGGTGTTTGATTGTAGTTATCAGCCTGGTAGATCCTCGAGGAGAGGGTTTACGACGTGTAATATCCCTGAGTGGATTGGGGGTGTTACATAAATGGTATCAGAGCTTAGGTTGTGGAAACCTAGGCTGTCGGGTCAGTGGTGTCTGTTGAGTTTTGTCTCGTCGGATTTTGTCTGACAGAGTCGTGTCGCGACGCGTCGTCTGAGTTGGTTGGTCGTGATTAGTATCGTGGGGCGATCATCATTTTCGTGCGACCTGTGGATGTAAGTCTCCCTTCTTTGTGTTGTGCCTCGTTTGACACGAGCTGTTTTTATGATTATTTGTTAAGTTATGGAATCCTCTTATGGATTTTGATTTCTTGATATGTGGTGATTTGACCCTCATATTTCGTTCATATGTGTTGCTAGATTGTGCATGTTTGACTTTATTTTTTTATCTACTGCGTGAGTTCTTTTGTAATGACTATCGGTATTTTACCGACTGAGTTTTATTTCAAAAACCGATTCCTTTAACCGAGTTTTGGCATTATGGCCTTGATCGCTTTGGCGAAATTCTTATGACGGTATTTAGTATTTTATAAATGGCTTTTGTAAGTTTTTGAAATATTACCGTCATCAGCCTTTTTGGCGTTTTTGTAAATGGTTTTATCCTGGTGGGTTCGTAGCAGGACCCACGGCGCTATAAAGTTTTGTGTAATTACCTGAAATTTTTGGGCATTCTAGCCTTTTTGGCATCGTCCTTTTTGGCATCGAATTATTTTCGAAAACTTGAGTATCTTAGAAATAAATTTCGAGACGTACGTTTCAAATGAATTGTTTTCTCGCGGTACTTCCAAGGTGCCACAATATGTTTCAAAATTCTTCTACCTCGGGACCAAAATGTTTTGAGATATTTTCAATGTTTTATAAACACTTTTACTTAGACCCGAGGGTCGAATAGTCTGAAAGCTTTTCACTAAAAGAAAGTGTCCTCATTTTTATCAAATGCGAAATGGTTTTCCAAAGTCTCGATAACGATGTTTCACGTTTTTACTTTTTTGGAAAGGTGATACTCAAGATCGATCAGTGTTTTTCTAAATTATTTTCCAAAGGTGGTTTTCATTTTTTTAAAAACCTATCAATTCCCATTTGTGTTTGGGAATGTATGTATAATGTTCGCGTTGTCATTTTGATGTTTGCTCCCGAATATGATCGAATTGGCGGTGTGAGCATTGAGTCGTTTTCCACACATTTGTTGTGTTAGTCCCCTGTGAGAGGCGGGATGTTGGTGTTAAATGTTGTCGTCTCGTGGTGGATTACGTGTGCCACACGAGTGTGAGATGTTGAAACTTGGGTTTGTACGTTGGTGTACATATGTGATTGTTTCATGATGTTTGTATTACGTGCTGGTTATCGTTCGGGCCATTGAGGTCGCCAAATGATACCGTCGTTGTTGTAGTGTTTGTGTGTGTATTACTTTACGATGGTAATCGTTGTATATGATATGTGTTATGATTCCTTGTTGTGCTGAGTTGGCATCTCCGGTATGTTGTTTTGCGGTGTTATGTTCCAGTGTATCTAGCATTTGTATTTTCGGTATGCCGAGCCGAGGCATTTCAACCGTGATGTGCCGGGGGAACGTACGTGCAATTTGTCCTTCTCGTCAGTAACACATTTCGAGTGTGGACTCGAGGGACACCGAATTCAGTTTTGCGAATTGGCTACCGAGACTTTCGGAGTTCGCGCTTCAGCATAGATATCAGAATCGGCTTTGAGAGGCCTTTGAAGGATGTTTCCGTCGATTGCCTGTTGTGTCGTCTCCTTGATTTCGTTATTGTGAGTAGCGGGGACAACCTTCTTTTATAAGAGGTCGAATGTAATACCCGTATTGTTTTTGGACTTCTTCATTTCCTCTTTCTCAAGTCTATCGATTCGCTCGTGTTCGTTGATACTGTCTGAACTTGTTCTGTATTTCGGTTTCATCGTTCGAACGAGCTGTGATCTTGGTTTGGGTCTCTCTGGTTATCGCTGAGACTTTTCCGAGTTCGGTTCGATTCTTGTGAACCTTGTTCGGAAGTAACATCTTTTGGTTCTACTAGTTCTTTTAATCGAAGCGGATCCGATTTGGAACTTCTGTATTTTCGACTCTGTCGACTCGTTTATTTTCGTTGACATTTTCTGAGCTTGTCCTGCCCCTTGCTTTTGTTGATCGAACGAGCGTGGTATTGTTTCGGAATAACTTGTTTGTCGTTGTGACGTTTCAATTTCTATTCCCTCTCATGTGGATCTTATGTGAATGCATATGTTGTTGTTTTCACCGGATCATATATTATCTCGAGTCGAGATGTGAACCTTGGAGTTGTTGTTTGAATTTTTATTGTTCTTCGTGATTCGAACATGATCATTTGATTTTTGTTGTCTCGATCTTTGTCGTTCGATCGTTTGATTGTTCGGTTTTTGTTGATCTTGTTTCGTGATTGTTGAGCGTTCAGACTCCTTCCTAATTCCCTTAAGTTCGGGAAATTAGTCTCGTTTCGATCTTCCAACCCTTGGGCGGTGGAATTCCGTATTGGTTCAGCGTTTGACTCGCGTTTGGATTGATGAACCGTTAGGTTGGTCAATCGTATTGATTTTCGTTCGTTGTGTTTTGTGATTGTTCGGATAATCTATTTGATTGTACTATCTATTTGATGACGTTTGTCACTTATTGATTTTATTATGTCTCTACGGTGGCGTTGTGTTGGTCGTCGTGGAGCGTGGTTTCACGCCGTATGTCTCTTTGCGTTTCTTGCAGCGTTTCGCCGTTGGGCGCGAGTTTTCGGGTTTTGTTTATCTCGTCGAGTTTTCCTGGCGGGTATATTGTTTTCCCCCTACTTGTTTTAAGTTTCGGGACGAAACTTCTTTTAAGGAGGGTAGAATGTAATATCCGCAATTTCGAATTTTGGTAATTTTCTTTTTTTCGGTGGAAGTCCGTTTTGATGACTCTGTCATGACCGTCTCGTCATTTCAAGAATGATTAATTCTGCACTTTTTGTCATCCGAGTTCGTTTCGGTGTCGTTTTGTTGAGTTCCGTGTCCTTAATCGACTTTTTCACGTGGGAGTTCGACTTTGTAAAGTCACCATTAATTCTTGGAAACTCCAAAAATTCTGAATCTTTGCAATATTATAGAGCATCAAGTTAGATTTCCAATGATTCAAACGGTGAGACAATCGGAGTCCAGACGAAAGAGTTATGGTCGAAATAGCTAAGACTACACGATGTGCCTTTTTCATGTTGGAGTGGACTGTACCGTGTGCCGCGGCACACTTCAGTTGTGCCGCGGCACTAAGCTGATTTCTGGACGTTTTTTTTTTCCCTGGGCCGCGGCACACTTGTCCTGTGCCGCGGCACACGGGCTTTTTCTGCACTTTTTAGCAGATTTTCGAGGAGAAACATTCATTTTCTCCTCTCTTCTTCCTCCTACCATTCTAGGCGATTCTAAGGGCGATTTTGGGCGATTTGAGTGCTCCCAAACTTGTAGAGATCATCCACCTCAAGTCTTGTTGTAGATTTTCGACCTCTACTTGAATCATTCATCCAAATCAAGGTATTTTGGCTTGAACCCTTGTTTTTGTAGATTTGGGGATTTTCCTTTTTGATTTCGATTCCATTCCATTTTTAATCAATTAATTGTTGTATAAACGTTGTTTTGAACTTGTTCTACGGATTGGATACTCGTATCTTTGGTTTGTTCGACCCGAGGGGTGATTTCTTTGTTCTTGAAGGGTCTTGAACATTTAATGTTCGATTAAATGTTCGAATGAGTTCCCTTTGATAGTTTGTTGGGATTTCCGTTGTTTTTGGCCTTGATTCTCGTCGTAATCCTGTTTTATTATTCCTTACGGAGGATTATAGGTGCTCGATTATTTCGATGTTGAATTCCATTGGTGATTGATGATTCATGTGGTGTTTTCCCGTAGTAATTTCGGTTCTATCGCGTTCTAGATAGTGTTCGGGAATTTGAGGGCTACCCGGCCGTATCCGTTCATCTTTCCATTGCTCGTGATATCGAGGCAAGTACCTTGCCCATACTATTCTTGTTTTATGGATATGATAATTAGTGATCGTCTAAATGTGGTTGTTTGGTCGTTTGAATTGAACTTTCAAAAGATTCGGTTTAGCCTTGTTAAAGGCTTGCTTTCAAAACGCGTGTGTTTTGTGAATGGTGTGTCTTGTAAATGACTATGTGAATCCTATGGATATATTTGGTGTTGATGATGCACTTGGTATTTGCGTGTGGACGTATATTATTTCATTTCGGTGTGTTGTGGTTTGACGTGGTGTTTTGCTAAGTGTTTGATGCCTCTGAGTGAATTGTTTGGATATCTTTGTTGCATTGTGTTATTTGTGTGAATGTGTGGATATGGTTGAAGGTCTACGGTGACACATGGAACGTGATCATGTGCTCAGGATGCAACAAGTGATTGATCCAACCATGAGAGCCTGAGATAATCTACGGTGGCACATGGCATGCGATCATGTGGCCAGGATGCAACAAGCGATTGATCCAACCGTGAGATGTGTGTGATTTGTTTCGCTAGCCAGCTCGGGAGGGTCCTTCAAGGCCTCGAGTGGGATTTGTGGCTTCGTCCCAGTCCTAGGCAATGCGCGTGCGTGATTACATTGTGTTGATTTTTATGTCCGTCGAGGACACGTGATGTTGGGCTCGGGCCCTGTGAATTGTTGTCTGTTTTCTAATTGCGAAAACAAAACCTTTGGGTTGTGACCCCTGTTGATTTTTGGAAAGAGAAGGATTCGAAAATCCTAAATTATTTTCTATTAAAACTCTCGATGGCATTTTAAACTGTTTTATAAATTGTTTCCCTTTTATTGTGGCCTTTCGGTTTTTGGAATGTCTTACTCAAACTCTTGCCTCGGGAAGTACTTTTCGTTACTTTTGGATTTTTGAGGATTCCTGGTTATTGTTATTCGTGGAATGTGAATTGTATGGCTCGTATTTTTGCACTTGTACTTGCACTAGCAAAACAGTGGAGTTTTGCTAACCCCCGAGTATTCGGGGGGTGGATGTCTATTTTTGCATTCAGGTTTTGGAGCATAGCACAGGGTCGGCACGAAGGATGATGAAAGATGAACGATACTAATCACACGAGGATCCCTTGATATCGGATTGGTCTAGTTGTATTTTCTTTTCCGCTGCAGTGTCTTTTCCCCGTTGTACGAGAGTTTATTGTATTTTGACCCCTGCGTGGGTATATGTTGGAATTGAGTTGAATGTTATTATTGAAAGACCAAATCGGTCTACTGAGTCGTTTTAGCCTTAAAGGCGATGTTTAGGTGTTTGATTGTAGTTATCAGCCTGGTAGATCCTCGAGGAGAGGGTTTACGGCGTGTAATATCCCTGAGTGGATTGGGGGTGTTACAATCATATTTTAGTAAAATTAAATCCAATTAAATTTGCGGGAAATTAATTTACAGAAAGAAATATAAAAACGGAGTCGGAAAACACAAGGCTCGAGGAATCCATTTAAGAATGCCGTGTTCACATCTATTTGCCATATTTTGTAGTCTAAGTGGGCTGCTATGGCTGTAACACCCCAAACTAGGCGGATATTACAGTGCCGTGGACCCCTGACTGGGACCCACTAGGCGAATGAAAAAGGATGAATTACACAGGGTAAATGTAGTACCGAACCACATTACAACATCAATTACTCCGATTAGGAGTTTCATACAACACACCAGGATAAAATAGAATACATGTGTATCTTATGTGACGATAAAATACACAACACTGAATGAAACGAGTATTCAAATGGAATGTCTGCAATGAATAAATAAAGGAAACACAAATGATCGAATAAGTGATCGAATGCATGGGGCCCCTTCTAGTATCATTAGGACTCCTCGCCGTCAACGTGCTCTCCCGTGCTTTTGCCTTGCCATGACACGAGAAACAAATATCCCCAAACGGGTCGGTTATCTGTAACAACAATCCTCCGAGTTGAATAAACACAATCATGATTATATCTGAAATTATGAAATATCCTCATTAAACATACGCAATCAAACATGCTATATGAATCAACTAACAAGATGCGGCTCAAAGAGTGGCGCCACACTACGCCCCGGATGGAAATGTGTCCGTGCACAAGCCACCAACGAGTATCGATCGAATACACGTGTGGTCTTGTACCTAATCAGTCTCACGAAACAATCAATCTCGTGTGCACAGTCCAATGTGAGGCCATCAACCAACACACGACTATATTGTGCCCGACATGAAAACCCTACACATACCAACCGGCACGCCAGTATGACCCGGAATGCCACGATATAACAAAAGTGACATCGAAAATGAATAATGACTCACCGAGGTGGAATGGTAACGAAATAAATGATAGCTCAATGAAAAGATTGGAACCGCTGCTCCTTATGGTCAAACGATTAATTGATAACAACAAGTTTTGATACGATTAATATAATGATGAATGATTTATGATTATGAATGAACAACAACAAAAGGGATGAATATACTTTTAACCGAGTAAGAATTAACTTACACAATACCGGTGACAATTATCCTTCCACGAACAACGTCCTAATTGAAATATCGGTCGCTCGAACAACCTTGAATTATACAATATCCAACAACTCGTTCAATATACGAATCAAACACGAATATAACGAATTCAAAACGTCGATACGATTAAACCAAGTCCATAGAGGCATTAAATCAAACACGTTGTATCCAAACTCCGATGGTTTACAATCAAACCTCAATATACCAATATCAGAATCTCCAAGAAGTGTTTTAAACCAACAAAACATATCCAATACGATCAATAATCCGTTATGAATATCCAAAAATGTGATTATAACAACAATTAGTCGAAAATCCCCAATTCCAACTCGATATTCAAGGTGTTCTTGAATAATCCCTCAATAATCCAATGAATCCTTATACAAACTCATAATCATATACATATCCCTTCATATAACATGATTATAACGTCCAAAACATCCTATCTCAACACAAAATCGAAGTCCAAAGTGTTGAAGGAATTACCTCTTGATGATCCAAGTGCTTTAATCCGAAGAACACGCGTTTAATCGAGTATTCGGGCTTCACGATCAAAAGGAGATGAAGAAAATCAAACACCCAAATGATTTGTGAAGGAAAAACCCTCCCTCAAGCTTCCTCTCTCGGTTGCAAGTGAAAAAAATGGGAAAGAAATGGAAGAAATGCTGAAAAAAAC
This sequence comes from Orobanche coerulescens, assembly GCA_033398695.1. Lineage (NCBI taxonomy): Eukaryota > Viridiplantae > Streptophyta > Magnoliopsida > Lamiales > Orobanchaceae > Orobanche > Orobanche coerulescens. Next base: position 100,170,005 of record CM065816.1, on the reverse strand, counting down.
GAATTTAAAGGAGTTGATCGTCGCGGACACGGCCCGTGCCGATCGGCACGGTCGTGTCGCACAATTGGCCGACAGCTGGCCGACAGGGACTCGACCGTGTCCTGATTGACACGGTCGCGGCGCTGAGGGCCTTCCGATAGCGACCCGTCCGACAAATGACTTCGGCAAGATGACTCGACCGTGTCCTGGGACACGGTCGGGCGTGTCGGCAGTCGTTCCAGGCTTATCCGGAAGAGTACGGCACGGGCCGTGTCGGACGACACGGCCGAGTCTGGTCGGCAGAAACTTCTGCATTTCCGGACGAGTACGGCACGGGCCGTGTCGGACGACACGGCCGAGTTCGGTCGGCAAAGGATCGCCAAAATCAAACGACCATAACTCTCTCGTCCGGACTCCGATTGACTCACCGTTTGAACCATTGGAAAGCTAATTCTATGCTCTATAATATTGCAAAGATTTAGAATTTTTGGAGTTACCAAAAATTAATGGTGATTTAACAAAGTCGAACTCATAAGAGGAAAGTTGAAACAATGAACAATAATGATACACAACTCGAAGTTTTTCCGAACGGTGAACCCGGTGAATGAACATGATTGATGAATGATTATAATTGAGTGAAAATACACTGAGTGACAATTACAGACTGATAATTACTGAATGAAAAGGAATGAATTACAACTGGGTATTACAATGGCAAGCATCATGCACTAGTAGAATAAACATCAAAGACTTCGGTACGTCTCACTTCGGTAATGTCTATTAGAAAAGTAAAAACAAACAACAACTTTGCTTTTCAATTTACTGAAGTAAAAACCCCACGTAGACTTTAGTAAATGGTACCAAACAAAAAAGCAGGAGCTAGTTAGATATTTTAAATTACAAAGACTTCGCTAATTTGATAATTGCCGAAGTAAAAACTGCAATGAATTTTTTTGAATAAAAATATCTCCCCATTAGTGAAGTAACCGCGTATCTAAACCGGAATTTTACCGAACCCTACTTCTTGGTAACCCCCCTCAATCTTTTCATTTTTTTTCTTTTCTTTTCTCTCCCCGTCTCTTTGTCATTCCCCTCCCGATCTCCCTCTCCCTGTTCTTCTTATTCTTTTTTTTTTCTCTCTAAACTCACACACTCACACACACTGGGATCTGGCCGGTGCTTAGAAGAAGTTAAAGCCCAGATTTTTCGAAGAAAAGATGAATAAGGTAGTGTTTCTATCTTTCCTTTTTTTCACAGTCTGTAATAATTTTATAAATCGAAACTAATCGGTGCTTGAAAACAGGTTGATGCATTTACTGATTCGGCGTTCAAGGGCCAACTGTATGTGATGAGCTGATTTCTTTGTCATTTTTGGGGTTTATTTTGCAGATTGGATGTGAACCAGAGTATTTAATGGAAGAATTTGGCACGAACCCTGATATTAATGAGAAACCTCCGATTCCACTACATGATGCACTTGAGAAGATGAAGCCTTTCTTAATGGCATATGAAGGGATTCAGAGCCAGGAAGAGTGGGAGGTAAAACACCATCTAATGTTTTGTTTCGTGTAATTGGGCATCTGTGTATTGTTCTCTAACCACGTTTTTATTGTTTAGTGCTTAAGTGGTATGAATCATATTTGTGATTCGGTTACTGAAAACTGTTTGTTTAGTGCTAGCTGATAATATCAGTTTCCTTGATAAACTTTTGGTTGGTGGTTTGCTGAGGTTGATCCTTTCACTCAATAATACTACAGTTTCAGGAAATTTCTGCCCTATACAAGTAATACAAAATGAAAATTGTCTCTAGAAATGATAACTGGTAACTATTATGTTGATGCTCATGACATCTCAAGGGTTCAACAGGTTGATGAATTTACTGATGTTATGTTGAAGATCCAATGCCTTTTATGTAGATTATTCATATATCGACAGATTCATTTACTGAGCACAAGGTTTTCCGAGCAATGTTTATGTGTTATTCTTGTAATCGTTTGGTATCAAATTTGAATGTTATATTATTTTGTGGATGGAGTTTGCTGAATTGTTGGTTGGATTGGCTGGAATATGTGATGTGTTGGCTGGAATCATGTTGAGGTTGGGTACTTTATTTCGGTTATCATATCTGATGCGTTTGTTTTTTTAATTGTTCCTGTGTTACGATTTTTTAAGTTGATATAATGGATTAATCAACCTATAATCAATATTTTACCTACTGAAATTTGTTGTTCTTGTTCATGTATTCTATAGTAGAATCAGAAATGGCGTAGGGTTAGGGTTTCATTTTGTGGTGCAGCTTTGCTTGTAAAGGTGATGGATGCAGTTCTGTTCTTGCATGCGCATATGTATCAGGAATCAGGATATCGACTTCTGAATTGTGCTATTCTTTTTAAGTGTTCCCGGTGAAACTAATCATCTTCACGTTTTAAGAGTATGGTGGGTTAGGGCGGATAAGGTTGAAGGCTCTCCGGTGATCTTCTTGTCTTGTTGCATTATGGTGTATCCTGGAGTGCCTATAGAGATTTGTATTTCTTTATTTTTGTTGAAATCTACATCATGCCAACTATTGATGGGTCGTCAAATTATACGTCAAGGGCATGTATTTATGTGTGTAAGAGGTATTGTTATATTCAATGTATTCGAAGTTTTATGAGTCAGAAATTGATTGAGCTCAAGATGTTCTGTTCAATATGTCTACATAGATGTCTAGATTGTCACTTTGCTGGTTTTAATGAACCATGTCGGTGCATATATGCTTAAGTTATGAAGAATTATCACATATTGTCGCTATATGAGATAGTGCAACTAACTACCTGCATTATATTCAGGAATTTTCGTGAAGACTCAGGAACTCTATGCAGTTGTCTTCTTGGCTTGGTACCTCGATTTGTTTACTGACTTCATTTCAGTGTATGACACTATAATGAAACTGGTGTTCATTAGAAGCTCTCTGGCAATTGTGTGGTGCACGAGGTTTCATTGAATTGTGAGGCGATCTTATGATCATGAGCTGGACACCTTTAGGCATTACTTTCTTATGGGAAATAGTTTTCTTTTGGCACTTTTTGTTCATGAGGAGTTCTCGATTCAGGAGGTCAGTAAAGTCTTTATTCTTTTTATTTACTGTTAGATGCAGTATGCTGACACCTAATGGAATTTGCATGTTGGGTTCTGTCCTTGTTTGTGACATTTCATGTTCGCTTCTTTTACGTATTTTGTTGCCCATTTTTGTATTTAAGTAATATGGTCTTGCATTGTGCATTATATATACCGCTTACGTTGGTTTATTAGTTTTCTAGATATTTTGGGCATTTTCAGTATACCTGGAGGCGGTTGCAATTCTACTACAATTGGTCCTATTGCAAAGAAGTGAAAATGTGTACAATCTGACTGGACAATATGTCATATTTATTGGGTAATTTGGTTCTCTTTTCTTGGCTGATTGGTGCATAAGTAAAAGACGGTTCATCAGAATTTTTTTTTTGGCACATCACCATTGCACTAAGAATATTTGATTATTTTTCAATTGGCACAGAATCTCATTGAAAAACGAAATACTGATCACTTCCCAAAGTCGCATTATTCATCTAGTTATGCTTGTTTGTAAACTTCCTGATTATTTATATGAAGCGGATTAATTTTGGCCGACTAAAGCCGTCTTAACTGCAGGATTTGTTGCAAAGACAGTTATGAAGCATTCTCGTTTACCAATTACAGTGTCTTCAAGATTTAGGCAAAATCTTTACGGGGCGATATTTGGATGTCTCGTCAACTTTATTTTTTAAGTTTCTTTGGTGAATATTGTTTGTTTTTACATTTTATTAGATGGAGACATTTAAGTAAGATTTTTGGATGTATGAATGCTTATAGGAGCACTTTTTGTGATCCTTGTTGACAGAGAAGTCGAAGCAGCTATATTAGAAAATATGGGGGATCATTCATCCACTTTTTCGAAATGAATGGGATGTGGTGGGTGGGGATTGGGTCTTGTACAGTCTTGGGGCTAGTCAACTTCGTTATGAAGGACAGCTATCAGAAATGTAGTTTTAATCCATATATTTTGGAGAAATCAGTTTAGAGTTTACTTAAAATATGTAGCCCACCTCTGTACGCAGTCATAAAAAGATCTCCCATGAAAACACACTAATCTCCTTTTTAATTATTACAGCTTGTGTCATAGTTGTATTTTGTATCTCATATTTCTTGCCCGCACTCGTCCCTGTTCATGACCTATAATAATCTGGGCTCATGCAAAAGCTGACCTATATATTATTCATTACATTCAGGATCAAAAGATCATATAAAGGTGCAGGGTGAAATCTTGGAAGATCTAGTGGCTCGGATAGTAAGCCATGATAGCTCGGAACATTTGGAATAGGTTCTAAGGGACTATACTCCGCCACCAGTAGAGGGAGGTAAATTAATTTCATTTAAGTTTTTCTTTTCTGTAGAAGATAATACAAATGGGACTTTCCATACCCATATAGTTGTGTCATAAAAGTGGCTTGTTGTTGAAGTGGTTATTCCAAAAGAAAAGGTCTCGAATTTGAACTATGCTTTATTTTCGGGTAAAAGTGATCAAACTAGAAGCAAAAGTTGTCGTCTGAAAATACTAAAATGTAATTTTTTTTCTCCAACTAAAAGCTAACAATCACTTATATTTAGTGATGGCAAACATTTAAAAAGTGATTCTGAAGTTTTTGCAAACACTCCCTAAAGATAAGACACGTTGAATTCGTGTTCTATACTCTGTTAATTTACCTCCAAATCATCGCTGCCTACGTAACTCTATTCACGTAAAAGAAAGAGTTCGATAACATAAATAATATGAAATTATCTGCATATAATTAAACGGTACCAGGATTGTCGACCACATTAAGTATCTGGTCATTATCTAGCAGTGTCGTATGTAGCACACAAGTGCTGGTAACACCGGCTGAGCTAGACGATGAATTAAATGCACTTGTACCCAATATACTGTTACCGGTCGAGCTTTTTCCATTGCGTGTTCGTCCAACTAAAACCACAGTACGAACCTCATTTAAAGGAGAAGCAAACTCCCAATCATTTTCAATTGCACTTCCTCCCATTTGACGAAACCAAAGTATCTGTTGATAGAGAAACCAATTAAATATACGCATTCGATAAATCTTCATTAAAATCCCCGCTAAACGGCACTTATATATAGCTTCAAATAAAATTCATTTTAGGCAAAATTGTTACATCAGCTACAAGAACAATAGACCTACATCACATGGTTGCTGGTAACATTTATTTGTTTACAAATATATTTCGATGTCTATTGTGTTTATCTAAACTAGTATAGGGCTTTGATAGCTCTCCTTCTTTTGTTATTTTTAGGAGTAATCCCAAAAAAAAGATCGTATAATATCTCAAATGCAAGAAGAACCCTGATACACTATATACATCAAGGATCCCTACTTTTACCCAAAATAATTATAATATAAACACCATGATTCACAAAAAAATAAAACTAACAAAGTACTACATATTGTGTAGTAGAAAAACTCACCGGAAAAAAAAAATTCTTGACCTTTAGAGGAAAGAAGACCATGTAGCGTTGAGGGGGCATAATAGATCTATCTAGTATTATGATATACAACTCCCATCACTAACAACTTAATCTTTTAGATGTGGTGGTCATTTAGTCTCTAATAACTCTTGGTGCTTCTCATTTCCTTGTCAATGTTATACCCTGTTATGCTTCATCTCCTCGCTTTCCGAAGTGTTGGTGAGTCTACTTGTGAAAAAAGAGTTCCAAAGAGAAGGCTACAACCGTTAAGCTTAAATAGGAAATAACAAAACTTATTACTAAGCTCAAGTGTGCGTAAAAACACATCATGGCATCACATCATGTGGAAAAACACATCATGGCATCACATTATGTGCGGGAAAAACACATCATGGCATCACATCATGCGGAAAACATATGTACAGAAAACACAAAGATGTAATTTTAATTCTGTCATCCTTTTATATTATATAGTATGTTTTGGTACTGAAAATTTGTGATGTTGATGCATAATTTATTAACGTACTTAATCTATTTTTTTGTTTCAATGTGATTTGCTCAAGATCTGGTTCACCAAAGACCAATACTACACTCGGAGCGGATGATGAAGTCAGGAACGAGTGGAGCAAGTTCGTCTACACGTTTGTCGATGGTGCTTAGGCTGGCTTCATTGTCAGGAAGTTCTTTGTCTAGTTTCAAATCAGTACTATATGTGTATGGTCTTGGTTGCAACACTACTGGTACTCTGGTGCATATCTGTTGGTATAGTTAGATCAGAACATGTCGTTTGATCGGGTAAATATGGTGAATGTTTTGTTGATGTGCAGTCCATTAGCTAGACCTATGCATGTGTCTCGTAGACATTGTGGAAGTTTATTTGATGTTGCCATATTATAGTTATGCCGAATGCAAACTTGTGAATCACGCGAATCTGAATATTTGGCATTTTTGTACGACAGTCCGCCGTTTATATATGAAATTGTGGTTTATTACTATTATCAATGCTTATGATCTTGTGTTATTGAATTGGGATCTTGTGATTTGAGTTTGTTGGATTTTTAATGAGGTCGATTGGTGTATTTGAGGTTGTGTTGTTGAGATCTTGTGAATTGAAGTTTTTTATTGGATGGATCATGTTTTTGTACAACATGGATTCTATATTTACAAATTGAAAAGAAATATGCAATGTGGTTATTTACTTCGGATAAAAAACGAAGTCAGAGATATATAATTAGCGACACAAAATAGAATAAGCGAAGTAAAAAGGAGTGTAATGCTTCGGCAAAACAAATAAAAGTTAAGTAAATGTAGTATCTTTAACTTCGTTACCTATTAATAAGCGAAGTCGATAACATTATTTCACTTCATCTGTATATATTTTACTGAAGCGAATAGGAAATATACACTTCAGCGATTATAAAATAAGTGAAGTGGAAGGACCTTTTTTACTTCGCAAACCCCCATATTCGGGTTCTAAAAACCGAGATAGACTTCGGTTATTACGATATTAGACTTCGTCTAATAAGCGAAGTCTAAAGTATACATTTAACTACACGAACATAGACTTCGGTAATTATAACATTTTTACTTCGGATATTACCCGAAGTCTTTGACGTTTATTCTTATAGTGATGCGAATAGACTTAATCATATCTACAGGTGAGAAGGTCTCGAAATAATCGATTCCTTCTTTTGGGGAATAACCCTTTGCCACAATCCTGGCCTTATAAGCATCAACCTTCCCATCTCCATCAGTCTTTCTTTTATAGATCCATTTGTTTCCAATAGGCACCATGCCATTAGGACAATCTACTAAATTCTAGACCTAATTAGCATGTATCTTAGCTTACATAACTTCTTGCCACTTGGCGGAGTCGACATCTACCATCGATTGGTCGTATGTAGAAGGATCATTCTCGTGACTTCTTTCTGTCATCTCATGGACACACAGTTCCTATTGATGCAGATAGCCATACCTCTAAGGTAATTGAGAAATTCTACTAGACTTGCGAGGTTGTGTTTGTATTTCAGAAGGTTCAGTTCTAATATCTTGCACAGGTGTCTCATTTGGTGTTTCTTTTATTTCATCCAAAGAAATATTTCTACTTGCTCCTCCTTCCTGAATGATCTAATATTCAAGGAAGTGTGTTTGTAAAGCAGCGATGATCCTATGATCTTCGTGAATGTAGAATAGATATCCATGTAATCCCCTGGATGTCCTATGAAATGACCTTTCACAGACCTATCTTCCAATTTATCTACTTTAGTCTTCTTGACATAAGTAGGGCATCCCCAAATCCTAATGTGATTAAGACTTGGTTTCCTACCTCTTCACATATCATGTGGAGTCTTAGGAATATATTTGAAAGGACATATGTACAAGATATGCGCAGCAGTAAGGAGCGCATGTCCCCACAGATAAATCGGTAGATCAGTATAGTTAAGCATGGAGCAAACCATGTCCAACAAGATTCGATTCCTTATTTCAAGTACACCATTTAATTGTGTAGTAGTTGGAGAAGTGAATTATGACACTATTCCTAGTTTTTTAGGAACTCATCAAATTCGGTAATCATGTACTCACCACCTCGGTCTGACCGAATAGTCTTAACACGGTTACCTGTTTGATTTTCAAGTAGGGCTTTAAATTCCTTTAATTTATCAAAAGATTCAGACTTATGTTTCATTAAGTATATGAATCAATACCTAGTTTGTTCATCAGTGACTGTAATGAAATACTGAAATCCATCTCGTGCCACTTCAAAAGGGCCACACACATCGGTATGGATCAATCCAAGTTTTTCAGCAGATCTTTCAAATGTCCCTGCAAAGGGTAGCTTAGTCATTTTGCCTTGAAGGCAAGACTCACAAGTTGGATCAGGATCCTATACCAATGGACCCATAAGTCCATCTTTCGCCATTTTATGAACATTCATCTGACCAATATGACCAAGTCTAAGATGCCACTTAAGTGCTTGGTTTGTTTCATCCCTACCACGCTTCCAAGTTATAGTGTTCACCGTTGTTTTATTCTTTACATTCATATGGTATAAACCATTTAATAATGTAGCAGTACCTACCAATTTATTTCTAAAATAAATTCGACAGGACCCATCTCCAATAAAGAAGTGAAATCCCTTTCGGTCCTTGACCGGAATTGATACAATATTTTTATGCCCCTTGGACAAAACAAGTACATCATCTAAAGTGAGAATAAAACCAGACTCTAAATTCAACATAAGGTATCCAATATCAGAAGCCTCGACACTATGTCCACTTCCGACAATGACCATCACCATTATAGTCAAGTTTTAGATAGTACCTCCTCCAGTGTCCTAGCTCACCGTAGTTGAGGCATACATCCATTTTCTTGGCCTCCTTGCTCTTTTGAACCATTGCCTCCAAGACGTATCCCAGTGTCTCCATAGTGAGAACAATCCTCAGATTCCGGAGCCAGTCCACAAAGTTGGTTTCAGCTAGAGTGTTCTTTTAAAGTAGAATTGCGATTAGGTTAATTGTTATATTGAGAGATGTTTATTAACTGTAGAGAATAATTAAGATTCGTTAGTGATTGTTTAATTATGATCCGAGTAAAGAATTTAAGGACTTTCATTATTCATAACTCGGCTCCCACTATTTTATCGGCATTTACACACTCCCATGTAAAATCCGAAAGTCACGGTTGACTTCATAGTGGTGATCGAGTTCTTTACAAAGTTTAATTGAGGGCAACCTATTCGGTTTCTATTCTATCATTCTCTATGAAGTGATGTCTAACACCAACCCATCTAATGGATGATTCGATCTTCTTTTACCCTTAGTTCACTTGCCCTCAACCCATTCAGTTTCTATGTCTCGCTGAACTATCTACATTTAAACCCTCAACTCCTATTAGTCTAACAATTGAATCTTACCCGGCAACCCATACTGTTTAGAGGGGTTTGATTTCTCACAACCAAAGACATCTAATGCACTCTAGAAATTTATCAACCTTCCCCAAAAATATTACCCCAACATACTAGGAAGAATAATATTCCAATTTAGATTTAAATTTTCCATGAGTTTGACGGAGGGTAGGAAACCACATAACGTTTATAACTCAGTGTTTTTAAGTGGAAGTTAACACGATTATATGTTACACTTTGCACATTAATCCGTTTACAAGTGCGGTTTGTCGGTTTGTTTGTTTGTCATACAATATGAAAACATACACAACGTAAAACTAACATGCAGTTCATGGGCCATTCTTAAGTACGGAGTCTTTATCGACTCGATAAAAATATGAGCAATCTAATTATAAGTCCTGAATCTTCGTCTTCATGGCGGTTCGTCCTCGGCTCTCATCGTAGCTAATTTATTACATTTATAAAATTTGCATCCTATACAAATTTACTAAAAAAAAAAAATCGGCTCAAAACGGCCATTACTACCCCATCGAATAAAGATTCAAAATACTAAGTCCATGAACTACATCACCATTCAAAAATAATGCAACAATTACATTAAAATAAATGGCTATATTGATTAATCTAAATATTGACCTAATCAACAAAAATTAATCTAACTATTAGAATTAATCCAATTACATCACATAACCGTTAATTTAATTTATTCCGGACAAAATAAATATTTCATTAAATTAATTCCCCTAAAAGTAAAATTACCATAATCATTGTAATATCCGCAATTTCGAATTTCGGTAATTTTCTTTTTTTCGGCGAAAGTCCTTTTTGATGACTCGCTCATGACTGTCTCGTCATTTCAAGAATGATTAATTCTGCACTTTTTGTCATCCGAATTCGTTTCGGTGTCGTTTTGTTGAGTTCCGTGTCCTTAATCGACTTTTTCACGTGGGAGTTCGACTTTGTAAAGTCACCATTAATTCTTGGAAATTCCAAAAATTTTGAATCTTTGCAATATTATAGAGTATCAAGTTAGCTTTCCAATGGTATAAACGGTGAGTCAATCGGATTCTAGACGAAGGATTTATGGTCGAAATAGCTAAGACTACACGATGTGCCTTTTTCGTGTTGGAGTGGACTGTACCGTGTGCCGCGGCACACTTCAGTTGTGCCGCGGCACTAAGCTGATTTCTCGGCGTTTTTTTTGTCCCTGGGCCGCGGCACACTTGTCCTGTGCCGCGGCACACGGGCTTTTTCTGCACTTTTTAGCAGATTTTCGAGGAGAAACATTCATTTTCTCCTCTCTTCTTCCTCCTACCATTCTAGGCGATTCTAAGGGCGATTTTGGGCGATTTGAGTGCTCCCAAACTTGTAGAGATCATCCACCTCAAGTCTTGTTGTAGATTTTTGACCTCTACTTGAATCATTCATCCAAATCAAGGTATTTTGGCTTGACCCTTGTTTTTGTAGATTTAGGGATTTTCCTTTTTGATTTCGATTCCATTCCATTTTTAATCAATTAATTGTTGTATAAACATTGTTTTGAACTTGTTCTACAGATTGGATACTCGTATCTTTGGTTCGTTCGACCCGAGGGGTGATTTCTTTGTTCTTGAAGGGTCTTGAACATTTAATGTTCGATTAAATGTTCGAATGAGTTGCCTTTGATAGTTTGTTGGGATTTCCGTTGTTTTTGGCCTTGATTCTCGTCGGAATCATGTTTTATTATTCCTTATGGAGGATTATAGGTACTCGATGATTCCGATGTTGAATTCCGTTGGTGATTGATGATTCATGTGGTGTTTTCCCGTAGTAATTTCGGTGCTATCGCGTTCTAGATAGTGTTCGGGAATTTGAGGGCTACCCGGCCGTATCCGTTCATATTTCCATTGCTCGTGATATCGAGGCAAGTACCTTGCCCATACTATTCTTGTTTTATGGATATGATAATTATTGATCGTCTAAATGTGGTTGTTTGGTCGTTTGAATTGAACTTTCAAAAGATTCGGTTTAGCCTTGTTAAAGGCTTGCTTTCAAAACGCGTGTGTTTTGTGAATGGTGTGTCTTGTAAATGACTATGTGAATCCTATGGATATATTTGGTGTTGATGATGCACTTGGTATTTGCGTGTGGACGTATATTATTTCATTTCGGTGCGTTGTGGTTTGACGTGGTGTTTTGCTAAGTGTTTGATGCCTCTGAGTGAATTGTTTGGATATCTTTGTTGCATTGTGTTATTTGTGTGAATGTGTGGATATGGTTGAAGATCTACGGTGACACATGGCACGTCATCATGTGGTCAGGATGCAACAAGTGATTGATCCAACCGTGAGAGCCTGAGATAATCTACGGTGGCACATGGCATGCGATCATGTGGCCAGGATGCAACAAGCGATTGATCCAACCGTGAGATGTGTGTGATTTGTTTCGCTAGCCAGCTCGGGAGGGTCCTTCGAGGCCTCGAGTGGGATTTGTGGCTTCGTCCCGGTCCTAGGCGATGCGCGTGCGTGATTACGTTGTGTTGATTTTTATGTCCGTCGAGGACACGTGATGTTGGGCTCGGGCCCTGTGAATTGTTGTCTGTTTTCTATTTGCGAAAACAAAACCTTTGGGTTGTGACCCCTGTTGATTTTTGGAAAGAGAAGGATTCGAAAATCCTAAATTATTTTCTATGAAAACTCTCGATGGCATTTTAAACTGTTTTATAAATTGTTTCCCTTTTATTGTGGCCTTTCAGTTTTTGGAATGTCTTACTCAAACTCTTGCCTCGGGAAGTACTTTTCGTTACTTTTGGATTTTTGAGGATTCCTGGTTATTGTTATTCGTGGAATGTGAATTGTATGGCTCGTATTTTTGCACTTATACTTGCACTAGCAAAACAGTGGAGTTTTGCTAACCCCCGAGTATTCGGGGGGTGGATGTCTATTTTTGCATTCAGGTTTTGGAGCATAGCACAGGGTCGGCACGAAGGATGATGAAAGATGAACGATACTAATCACACGAGGATCCCTTGATATCAGATTGGTCTAGTTGTATTTTCTTTTCCGCTGTAGTGTCTTTTCCCCGTTGTACGGGAGTTTATTGTATTTTGACCCCTGCGTGGGTATATGTTGGAATTGAGTTGAATGTTATTATTGAAAGACCAAATCGGTCTACTGAGTCGTTTTAGCCTTAAAGGCGATGTTTAGGTGTTTGATTGTAGTTATCAGCCTGGTAGATCCTCGAGGAGAGGGTTTACGGCGTGTAATATCCCTGAGTGGATTGGGGGTGTTACAATCATATTTTAGTAAAATTAAATCCAATTAAATTTGCGGGAAATTAATTTACAGAAAGAAATATAAAAATGGAGTCGGAAAACACAAGGCTCGAGGAATCCATTTAAGAATGCCGTGTTCACATCTATTTGCCATATTTTGTCGTCTCGTGGTGGATTACGTGTGCCACACGAGTGTGAGATGTTGAAGCTTGGGTTTGTACGTTGGTGTACATATGTGATTGTTTCATGATGTTTGTATTACGTGCTGGTTATCGTTCGGGCCATTGAGGTCGCCAAACGATACCGTCGTTGTTATAGTGTTTGTGTGTGTATTACTTTACGATGGTAATCGTTGTATATGATATGTGTTATGATTCCTTGTTGTGCTGAGTTGGCATCTCCGGTATGTTGTTTTGCGGTGTTATGTTCCATTGTATCTAGCATTTGTATTTTCGGTATGCCGAGCCGAGGCATTTCAACCGTGATGTGCCGGGGGAACGTACGTGCAATTTGTCCTTCTCGTCAGTAACACATTTCGAGTGTGGACTCGAGGGACACCGAATTCAGTTTTGCGAATTGGCTACCGAGACTTTCGGAGTTCGCGCTTCAGCACAGATATCAGAATCGGCTTTGAGATGCCTTTGAAGGATGTTTCTGTCGATTGCCTGTTGTGTCGTCTCCTTGATTTCGTTATTGTGAGTAGCGGGGACGACCTTCTTTTATAAGAGGTCGAATGTAATACTCGTATTGTTTTTGGACTTCTTCATTTCCTCTTTCTCAAGTCTATCGATTCGCTCGTGTTCGTTGATACTGTCTGAACTTGTTCTGTATTTCGGTTTCATCGTTCGAACGAGTTGTGATCTTGTTTTGGGTCGCTCTGGTTATCGCTGTCACTTTTCCGAGTTCGGTTCGATTCTTGTGAACCTTGTTCGGAAGTAACATCTTTTGGTTCTACTAGTTCTTTTAATCGATGTGGATCGGATTTGGCACTTCTGTTATGTTCGTTGACATTTTCTGAGCTTGTCCTGCCCCTTGCTTTTGTTGATCGAACGAGCGTGGTATTATTTCGGAATAACTCGTTTGTCGTTGTGACTTTTCAATTTCTATTCCCTCTCATGTGGATCTTATGTGAATGCATATGTTGTTGTTTTCACCGGATCATATATTGTCTCGAGTCGAGATGTGAACCTTGGAGTTGTTGTTTGAATTTTTATTGTTCTTCGTGATTCGAACATGATCGTTCGATTTTTGTTGTCTCGATCTTTGTGGTTCGATCGTTTGATTGTTCGGTTTTTGTTGATCTTGTTTCGTGATTGTTGAGCGTTCAGACTCCTTCCTTATTCCCTTAAGTTCGGGAAATTAGTCTCGTTTCGATCTTCCAACCCTTGGGCGGTGGAATTCCGTATTGGTTCAGCGTTTGACTCGCGTTTGGATTGATGAACCGTTAGGTTGGTCAATCGTATTGATTTTCGTTCGTTGTGTTTTGTGATTGTTCGGATAATCTATCTGATTGTACTATCTATTTGATGACGTTTGTCACTTATTGATTTTATTATGTCTCTACGGTGGCGTTGTGTTGGTCGTCGTGGAGCGTGGTTTCACGCCGTATGTCTCTTTGCGTTTCTTGCAGCATTTCGCCGTTGGGCGTGAGTTTTCGGGGTTTGTGTATCTCGTCGAGTTTTCCTGGCGGGTATATTGTTTTCCCGCTACTTGTTTTAAGTTTCGGGGCGAAACTTCTTTTAAGGAGGGTAGAATGTAATATCCGCAATTTCGAATTTTGGTAATTTTCTTTTTTTCGCCGGAAGTCCGTTTTGATGACTCACTCATGACCGTCTCGTCATTTCAAGAATGATTAATTCTGCACTTTTTGTCATCCGAGTTCGTTTCGGTGTCGTTTTGTGGAGTTCCGTGTCCTTAATCGACTTTTTCACGTGGGAGTTCGACTTTGTAAAGTCACCATTAATTATTGGAAACTCAAAAAATTCTTAATCTTTGCAATATTATAGAGCATCAAGTTAGCTTTCCAATGGTTCAAACGGTGAGTCAATCGGAGTCCAGACGAAGGAGTTATGGTCGAAATAGCTAAGACTACACGATGTGCCTTTTTCGTGTTGGGGTGGACTGTACCGTGTGCCGCGGCACACTTCAGTTGTGCCACGGCACTAAGCTGATTTCTGGGCGTTTTTTTTGTCCCTGGGCCGCGGCACACTTGTCCTGTGCCGCGGCACACGGGCTTTTTCTGCACTTTTTAGCAGATTTTCGAGGAGAAACATTCATTTTCTTCTCTCTTCTTCCTCCTACCATTCTAGGCGATTCTAAGGGCGATTTTGGGCGATTTGAGTGCTCCCAAACTTGTAGAGATCTTCCACCTAAAGTCTTGTTGTAGATTTTCGACCTCTACTTGAATCATTCATCCAAATCAAGGTATTTTGGCTTGAACCCTTGTTTTTGTAGATTTGGGGATTTTCCTTTTTGATTTCGATTCCATTGCATTTTTAATCAATTAATTGTTGTATAAACGTTGTTTTGAACTTGTTCTACGGATTGGATACTCGTATCTTTGGTTCGTTCGACCCGAGGGGTGATTTCTTTGTTCTTGAAGGGCCTTGAACATTTAATGTTCGATTAAATGTTCGAATGAGTTCCCTTTAATAGTTTGTTGGGATGTCCGTTGTTTTTGGCCTTGATTCTCGTCGTAATCATGTTTTATTATTCCTTACGGAGGATTATAGGTGCTCGATGATTCCGATGTTGAATTCCGTTGGTGATTGATGATTCATGTGGTGTTTTCCCGTAGTAATTTCGGTGCTATCGCGTTCTAGATAGTGTTCGGGAATTTGAGGGCTACCCGGCCGTATCTATTCATCATTCCATTGCTCGTGATATCAAGGCAAGTACCTTGCCCATACTATTCTTGTTTTATGGATATGATAATTAGTGATCGTCTAAATGTGGTTGTTTGGTCGTTTGAATTGAACTTTCAAAAGATTCGGTTTAGCCTTGTTAAAGGCTTGCTTTCAAAACGCGTGTGTTTTGTGAATGGTGTGTCTTGTAAATAACTATGTGAATCCTATGGATATATTTGGTGTTGATGATGCACTTGGTATTTGCGTGTGGACGTATATTATTTCATTTCGGTGCGTTGTGGTTTGACGTGGTGTTTTGCTAAGTGTTTGATGCCTCTGAGTGAATTGTTTGGATATCTTTGTTGCATTGTGTTATTTGTGTGAATGTGTGGATATGGTTGAAGGTCTACGGTGACACATGGCACGTGATCATGTGGTCAGGATGCAACAAGTGATTGATCCAACCGTGAGAGCCTGAGATAATCTACGGTGGCACATGGCATGCGATCATGTGGCCAGGATGCAACAAGCGATTGATCCAACCGTGAGATGTGTGTGATTTGTTTCGCTAGCCAGCTCGGGAGGGTCCTTCGAGGCCTCGAGTGGGATTTGTGGCTTCATCCCGGTCCTAGGCGATGCGCGTGCGTGATTACGTTGTGTTGATTTTTATGTCCGTCGAGGACACGTGATGTTGGGCTCGGGCCCTGTGAATTGTTATGCATTTTCTATTTGCGAAAACAAAACCTTTGGGTTGTGACCCCTGTTGATTTTTGGAAAGAGAAGGATTCGAAAATCCTAAATTATTTTCTATTAAAACTCTCGATGGCATTTTAAACTGTTTTATAAATTGTTTCCCTTTTATTGTGGCCTTTCGATTTTTGGAATGTCTTGCTCAAACTCTTGCCTCGGGAAGTACTTTTCGTTACTTTTGGATTTTTGAGGATTCCTGGTTATTGTTATTCGTGGAATGTGAATTGTATGGCTCGTATTTTTGCACTTGTACTTGCACTAGCAAAACAGTGGAGTTTTGATAACCCCCGAGTATTCGGGGGGTGGATGTCTATTTTTGCATTCAGGTTTTGGAGCATAGCACAGGGTCGGCACGAAGGATGATGAAAGATGAACGATACTAATCACACGAGGATCCCTTGATATCGGATTGGTCTAGTTGTATTTTCTTTTCCGCTGCAGTGTCTTTTCCCCGTTGTACGGGAGTTTATTGTATTTTGACCCCTGCGTGGGTATATGTTGGAATTGAGTTGAATGTTATTATTGAAAGACCAAATCGGTCTACTGAGTCGTTTTAGCCTTAAAGGCGATGTTTAGGTGTTTGGTTGTAGTTATCAGCCTGGTAGATCCTCGAGGAGAGGGTTTACGGCGTCTAATATTCCTGAGTGGATTGGGGGTATTACAATCATATTTTAGTAAAATTAAATCCAATTAAATTTGCGGGAAATTAATTTACAGAAAGAAATATAAAAACGGAGTCGGAAAACACAAGGCTCGAGGAATCCATTTAAGAATGCCGTGTTCACATCTATTTGCCATATTTTGTAGTCTAGGTGGGCTGCTATGGCAAGCATCATGCACTAGTAGAATAAACATCAAAGACTTCGGTACGTCTCACTTCGGTAATGTCTATTAGAAAAGTAAAAACAAACAACAACTTTGCTTTTCAATTTACTGAAGTAAAAACCCCACGTAGACTTCAGTAAATGGTACCAAACAAAAAAGCAGGAGCTAATTAGATATTTTAAATTACAAAGACTTCGCTAATTTGATAATTGCCGAAGTAAAAAATGCAATGAATTTTTTTGAATAAAAATATCTCCCCATTAGTGAAGTAACCGCGTATCTAAACCGGAATTTTACCGAACCCTACTTCTTGGTAACCCCCCTCAATCTTTTCATTTTTTTTCTTTTCTTTTCTCTCCCCGTCTCTTTGTCATTCCCCTCCCGATCTCCCTCTCCCTGTTCTTCTTATTCTTTTTTTTTCTCTCTAAACTCACACACTCACACACACACTGGGATCTGGCCGGTGCTTAGAAGAAGTTAAAGCCCAGATTTTTCGAAGAAAAGATGAATAAGGTAGTGTTTCTATCTTTCCTTTTTTTCACAGTCTGTAATAATTTTAAAAATCGAAACTAATCGGTGCTTGAAAACAGGTTGATGCATTTACTGATTCGGCGTTCAAGGGCCAATTGTATGTGATGAGCTGATTTCTTTGTCATTTTTGGGGTTTATTTTGCAGATTGGATGTGAACCAGAGTATTTAATGGAAGAATTTGGCACGAATCCTGATATTAATGAGAAACCTCCGATTCCACTACATGATGCACTTGAGAAGATGAAGCCTTTCTTAATGGCATATGAAGGGATTCAGAGTCAGGAAGAGTGGGAGGTAAAACACCATCTAATGTTTTGTTTTGTGTAATTGGGCATCTGTGTATTGTTCTCTAACCACGTTTTCATTGTTTAGTGCTTAAGTGGTATGAATCATATTTGTGATTCGGTTCTTGAAAGCTTGTTTGTTTAGTGCTAGCTGATAATATCAGTTTCCTTGATAAACTTTTGGTTGGTGGTTTGCTGAGGTTGATCCTTTCACTCAATAATACTACAGTTTCAGGAAATTTCTGCCCTATACAAGTAATACAAAATGAAAATTGTCTCTAGAAATGATAACTGGTAACTATTATATTGATGCTCATGACATCTCAAGGGTTCAACATGTTGATGCATTTACTGATGTTATGTTGAAGATCCAATGCCTTTTATGTAGATTATTCATATATCGACAGATTCATTTACTGAGCACAAGGTTTTCCGAGCAATGTTTATGTGTTATTCTTGTAATCGTTTGGTATCAAATTTGAATGTTATATTATTTTGTGGATGGAGTTTGCTGAATTGTTGGTTGGATTGGCTGGAATATGTGATGTGTTGGCTGGAATCATGTTCAGGTTGGGTACTTTATTTCGGTTAACATATCTGATGCGTTTGTTTTTTTAATTGTTCCTGTGTTACGATTTTTTAAGTTGATATAATGGATTAATCAACCTATAATCAATATTTTACCTACTGAAATTTGTTGTTCTTGTTCATGTATTCTATAGTAGAATCAGAAATGGCGTAGGGTTAGGGTTTCATTTTGTGGTGCAGCTTTGCTTGTAAAGGTGATGGATGCAGTTCTGTTCTTGCATGCGCATATGTATCAGGAATCAGCATATCGACTTCTGAATTGTGATATTCTTTTTAAGTGTTCCCGGTGAAGCTAATCATCTTCATGTTTTAAGAGTATGGTGGGTTAGGGCGGATAAGGTTGAAGGCTCTCCGGTGATCTTCTTGTCTTGTTGCATTATGGTGTATCCTAGAGTGCCTATAGAGATTTGTATTTCTTTATTTTTGTTGAAATCTACATCATGCCAACTATTGATGGGTCGTCAAATTATACGTCAAGGGCATGTATTTATGTGTGTAAGAGGTATTGTTATATTCAATGTATTCGAAGTTTTATGAGTCAGAAATTGATTGAGCTCAAGATGTTCTGTTCAATATGTCTACATAGATGTCTAGATTGTCACTTTGCTAGTTTTAATTAACCATGTCGGTGCATATATGCTTAAGTTATGAAGAATTATCACATATTGTCGCTATATGAGATAGTGCAACTAACTACCTGCATTATATTCAGGAATTTTCGTGAAGACTCAGGAACTCTATGCAGTTGTCTTCTTGGCTTGGTACCTCGATTTGTTTACTGACTTCATTTCAGTGTATGACACTATAATGAAACTGGTGTTCATTGGAAGCTCTCTGGAAATTGTGTGGTGCATGAGGTTTCATCGAATTGTGAGGCGATCTTATGATCATGAGCTGGACACCTTTAGGCATTACTTTCTTATGGGAAATAGTTTTCTTTTGGCACTTTTTGTTCATGAGGAGTTCTCGATTCAGGAGGTTAGTAAAGTCTTTATTCTTTTTATTTACTGTTAGATGCAGTATGCTGACACCTAATGGAATTTGCATGTTGGGTTCTATCCTTGTTTGTGACATTTCATGTTCGATTCTTTTACGTATTTTGTTGCCCATTTTTGTATTTAAGTAATATGGTCTTGCATTGTGCATTATATATACTGCTTACGTTGGTTTATTAGTTTTCTAGATATTTTGGGCATTTTCAGTATACCTGGAGGCGGTTGCAATTCTACTACAATTGGTCCTATTGCAAAGAAGTGAAAATGTGTACAATCTGACTGGACAATATGTCATATTTATTGGGTAATTTGGTTCTCTTTTCTTGGCTGATTGGTGAATAAGTAAAAGACGGTTCATCAGAATTTTTTTTTGGCACATCATCATTGCACTAAGAATATTTGATTATTTTTCAATTGGCACAGAATCTCATTGAACAACGAAATACTGATCACTTCCCAAAGTCGCATTATTCATCTAGTTATGCTTGTTTGTAAACTTCCTGATTATTTATATGAAGCGGATTAATTTTGGCCGACTAAAGCCGTCTTAACTACAGGATTTGTTGCAAAGACAGTTATGAAGCATTCTCGTTTACCAATTACAGTGTCTTCAAGATTTAGGCAAAATCTTTACGGGGCGATATTTGGATGTCTCGTCAATTTTATTTTTTAAGTTTCTTTGGTGAATATTGTTTGTTTTTACATTTTATTAGATGAAGACATTTAAGTAAGATTTTTGGATGTATGAATGCTTATAGGAGCGCTTTTTGTGATCCTTGTTGACAGAGAAGTCGAAGCAGCTATATTAGAAAATATGGGGGATCATTCATCCACTTTTTCGAAATGCATGGGATGTGGTGGGTGGGGATTGGGTCTTGTACAGTCTTGGGGCTAGTCAACTTCGTTATGAAGGACAGCTATCAGAAATGTAGTTTTAATCCATATATTTTGGAGAAATCAGTTTAGAGTTTACTTAAAATATGTAGCCCACCTCTGTACGCAGTCATAAAAAGATCTCCCATGAAAACACACTAATCTCCTTTTTAATTATTACAGCTTGTGTCATAGTTGTATTTTGTATCTCATATTTCTTGCCTGCACTCGTCCCTGTTCATGACCTATAATAATCTGGGCTCATGCAAAAGCTGACCTATATATTATTCATTACATTCAGGATCAAAAGATCATATAAAGGTGCAGGGTGAAATCTTGGAAGATCTGGTGGCTCGGATAGTAAGCCATGATAGCTCGGAACATTTGGAATAGGTTCTAAGGGACTATCCTCCGCCACCAGTAGAGGGAGGTAAATTAATTTCATTTAAGTTTTTCTTTTCTGTAGAAGATAATACAAATGGGACTTTCCATACCCATATAGTTGTGTCATAAAAGTGGCTTGTTGTTGAAGTGGTTATTTCAAAAGAAAAGGTCTCGAATTTGAACTATGCTTTATTTTCGGGTTAAAGTGATCAAACTAGAAGCAAAAGTTGTCGTCTGAAAATACTAAAATGTAATTTTTTTTCTCCAACTAAAAGCTAACAATCACTTATATTTAGTGATGGCAAACATTTAAAAAGTGATTCGGAAGTTTTTGCAAACACTCCCTAAAGATAAGACACGTTGAATTCGTGTTCTATACTCTGTTAATTTACCTCCAAATACTGTCGTCTACGTAACTCTATTCACGTAAAAGAAAGAGTTCGATAACATAAATAATATGAAATTATCTGCATATAATTAAACGGTACCAGGATTGTCGACCACATTAAGTATCTGGTCATTATCTAGCAGTGTCGTATGTAGCACACAAGTGCTGGTAACACCGGCTGAGCTAGACGATGAATTAAATACACTTGTACCCAATATACTGTTACCGGTCGAGCTTTTTCCATTGCCTGTTCGTCCAACTAAAACCACAGTACGAACCACATTTAAAGGAGAAGCAAACTCCCAATCATTTTCAATTGCACATCCTCCCATTTGACGAAACCAAAGTATCTGTTGATAGAGAAACCAATTAAATATACGCATTCGATAAATCTTCATTAAAATCCCCGCTAAACGGCACTTATATATAGCTTCAAATAAAATTCATTTTAGGCAAAATTGTTACATCAGCTACAAGAACAATAGACCTACATCACATGGTTGTTGGTAACATTTATTTGTTTACAAATATATTTCGATGTCTACTGTGTTTATCTAAACTAGTATAGGGCTTTGATAGCTCTCCTTCTTTTGTTATTTTTAGGAGTAATCCCAAAAAAAAGATCGTATAATATCTCAAATGCAAGAAGAACCCGGATACACTATATACATCAAGGATCCCTACTTTTACCCAAAATAATTATAATATAAACACCATGATTCACAAAAAATAAAACTAACAAAGTACTACATATTGTGTAGTAGAAAAACTCACCGGCAAAAAAAAAATTCTTGACCTTTAGAGGAAAGAAGACCATGTAGCGTTGAGGGGGCATAATAGATCTATCTAGTATTATGATATACAACTCCCATCACTAACAACTTAATCTTTTAGATGTGGTGGTCATTTAGTCTCTAATAACTCTTGGTGCTTCTCATTTCCTTGTCAATGTTATACCCTGTTATGCTTCATCTCCCTGCCTTCTGAACAGTGTTGAGCTGTCTACTTGTGAAAAAAAGAGTTCCAGTAGAAGGCTACAACTGTTAAGCTTAAATAGGGAAATAACAAAACTTATTACTAAGCTCAAGTGTGCAGAAAAAACACATCATGGCATCACATCATGTGCAGGAAAAACACATCATGGCATCACATTATGTGCAGGAAAAACACATCATGGCATCACATCATGCAGGAAAAACACATGTACAGGAAAAACACAGCATGTAATTTTAATTCTGTCATCCTTTTATATTATATAGTATGTTTTGGTACTGAAAATTTGTGATGTTGATGCATATTTTATTAACGTACTTAATCTATTTTTTTTTGTTTCAATGTGATTTGCTCAGTATCCTGGTTCAGTCAAAGACCAATACTACACTCAGGAGCAGTATGATGAAGTCAGGAACGAGTGGAGCAAGTTCGTCTACACGTTTGTCGATGGTGCTTAGGCTGGCTTCATTGTCAGGAAGTTCTTTGTCTAGTTTCGAATCAGTACTATATGTGTATGGTCTTGGTTGCAACACTACTGGTACTCTGGTGCATATCTGTTGGTATAGTTAGATCAGAACATGTCGTTTGATCGGGTAAATATGGTGAATGTTTTGTTGATGTGCAGTCCATTAGCTAGACCTATGCATGTGTCTCGTAGACATTGTGGAAGTTTATTTGATGTTGCCATATTATAGTTATGCCGAATGCAAACTTGTGAATCACGCGAATCTGAATATTTGGCATTTTTGTACGACAGTCCGCCGTTTATATATGAAATTGTGGTTTATTACTATTATCAATGCTTATGATCTTGTGTTATTGAATTGGGATCTTGTGATTTGAGTTTGTTGGATTTTTAATGAGGTTGATTGATGTATTTGAGGTTGTGTTGTTGAGATCTTGTGAATTGAGGTTTTTTATTGGATGGATCATGTTTTTGTACAACAGGGATTCTATATTTACAAATTGAAAAGAAATATGCAATGTGGTTATTTACTTCGGATAAAAAACGAAGTCAGAGATATATAATTAGCGACACAAAATAGAATAAGCGAAGTAAAAAGGAGTGTAATGCTTCGGCAAAACAAATAAAAGTTAAGTAAATGTAGTATCTTTAACTTCGTTACCTATTAATAAGCGAAGTCGATAACATTATTTCACTTCATCTGTATATATTTTACTGAAGCGAATAGGAAATATACACTTAAGCGATTATAAAATAAGTGAAGTGGAGGACCTTTTTTACTTCGCAAACCCCCATATTCGGGTTCTAAAAACCGAGATAGACTTCGGTTATTACGATATTAGACTTCGTCTAATAAGCGAAGTCTAAAGTATACCTTTAACTACACGAACATAAACTTCGGTAATTATAACATTTTTACTTCGGATTTTATCCGAAGTCTTTGACGTTTATTCTTATAGTGATGCGAATAGACTTAATCATATCTACAGGTGAGAAGGTCTCGAAATAATCGATTCCTTCTTTTGGGGAATAACCCTTTGCCACAATCCTGGCCTTATAAGCATCAACATTCCCATCTCCATCAGTCTTTATTTTATAGAGCCATTTGTTTCCAATAGGCACCATGCCATTAGGACAATCTACTAAATTCTAGACCTGTGTATCGAGTCTATCTTAGCTTACATAACTTCTTGCCACTTGGCGGAGTCGACATCTACCATCGATTGGTCGTATGTAGAAGGATCATTCTCGTGACTTCTTTCTGTCATCTCATGGACACCCAGTTCCTATTGATGCAGATAGCCATACCTCTAAGGTAATTGAGAAATTCTACTAGACTTGCGAGGTTGTGTTTGTATTTCAGAAGGTTCAGTTCTAATATCTTGCACAGGTGTCTCATTGGGTGTTTCTTTTATTTCATCCAAAGAAATATTTCTACTTGCGCCTCCTTCCTGAATGATCTAATATTCAAGGAAGTGTGTTTGTAAAGCAGCGATGATCCTATGATCTTCGTGAATGTAAAATTGATATCCATGTAATCCCCTGGATGTCCTATGAAATGACCTTTCACAGACCTATCTTCCAATTTATCTACTTTAGTCTTCTTGACATAAGTAGGGCATCCCCAAATCCTAATGTGATTAAGACTTGGCTTCCTACCTCTTCACATATCATGTGGAGTCTTAGGAATATATTTGGAAGGACATATGTACAAGATATGCGCAGCAGTAAGGAGCGCATGTCCCCACAGATAAATCGGTAGATCAGTATAGTTAAGCATGGAGCGAACCATGTCCAACAAGATTCGATTCCTTATTTCAAGTACACCATTTAATTGCGGAGTAGTTGGAGAAGTGAATTATGACACTATTCCTAGTTTTTTAGGAACTCATCAAATTCGGTACTCATGTACTCACCACCTCGGTCTGACCGAATAGTCTTAACACGGTTACCTGTTTGATTTTCAAGTAGGGCTTTAAATTCCTTGAATTTATCAAAAGATTCAGACTTATGTTTCATTAAGTATATGAATCAATACCTAGTTTGTTCATCAGTGACTGTAATGAAATACTGAAATCTATCTCGTGCCACTTTAAAAGGGCCACACACATCGGTATGGATCAATCCAAGTTTTTCAGCAGATCTTTCAAAAGTCCCTGTAAAGGGTAGCTTAGTCATTTTGCCTTGAAGGCAAGACTCACAAGTTGGATAGGGATCCTATACCAATGGACCCATAAGTCCATCTTTCGCCATTTTATGAACATTCATCTGACCAATATGACCAAGTCTAAGATGCCACTTAAGTGCTTGGTTTGTTTCATCCCTACCACGCTTCCAAGTTATAGTGTTCACCGTTGTTTTATTCTTTACATTCATATGGTATAAACCATTTAATAATGTAGCAGTACCAACCAATTTATTTCTAAAATTAATTCGACAGGACCCATCTGTAACACCCCCAAGTTATTCAGGGTATATTACAGCGCCGTGAGCCCCGCCGTGGGACCCACAAGGCTGAACATTCGCGGAACTATAAACTTGACCGAGAAGGTCTACATACAATGGAAAGAAAGACGATACAAATGGTATTCAAAACCATAACCAATGAAACCATATACATCACTGCACAAATCAATACCTCGGCAACACAGGCCGGAACATCAAGGAAACTGAAATACAATACTCGAGTATTTAAAAATCCATTCAAGATAACAACAACCGAATGGAGGAATCCAAGAAAATAACCGGAGACAAGACACGGTATCACACTTGCCCATCACCTTCATGCCGACCCGATACCCACCGTCCGCTCTCCTGGAACTGAAATACATGAAACGTATTTCCCCAATAAAGGGGTTAGCCGTCGAATAGCTAGTGCAAGTATAACAATATGAAACATAATACTCCTCGACAATAAAGTAAATGTAATCCGTCAATTCATCAATATCCGTCAATTCATCAATTTAAGACTAGTATTAGGAATAACTAAAATCTCATAAGACGTATGTGAATGCCATAGAAACGGTTCGTTCACCTCATACGCCGTTACGTAGGTGAATGCCGTAAACCGGTTCGTTCACCTCATACGCCGATACATGTAGGAATGCCGTCAAACCGGTTCGTTCATTACATGCCAACCATATATCTATGAATGCCGTAACACCGGTTCGTTCATGATATGCCATCAATATTGCTATGAATGCCGTAAAAGCGGTTCGTTCATATCATACCATCAATTCCTCTTACTTTCAAAGTCGAGAACGCATAATCATAAATGTATACTTGCCTTAATAAACGTTATCAAGATCCCGAAGAATACGGTTCGACCGGGAAGCTTGAACCATGAAGAAGACAACGAACGGAAGGGTTCCGACTTGAGTTCTTCACAAGGATTTCGTCCCTAAGTCATATCAATGATAAATCAACAATCGTACGATGAATAATAATCGTACAACGCACAAAACCCCCTCTTAGACCTTTTGTCGGACACTTTCAAGGCGTCGACTAATAACTCAACCAAAGCAGCGAATCAATACAATCCAACCGTGGAATAACGATGGGAATGATAGAATACACTTAAATAATCATCAATCCATCACTAATCTAAATTACTACGGATTAAAAGGATGAAGTCAAACAAAATCCCCAATTTCCAACATAAAATTCGAAGTGTTCTTGAATAATCTTTCAATAATCCGATGAATACTCAAACATGTCCATAATCATGCGTATATCACTTCATACCCCATGATTTTAACATCCAAAACATCATTACCCAATACAAAATCGAAATCCAAGATGTTGAAGAAATTACCTCTTGAAGATCCAAGCACTATGATTCGAAGAGTACGCGATAGATCGATGATTCGAGCTTCACAATCGAAAAGAGATGAAGAAAAATCACACACTCAAGTGATAGGTGAAGAAACTTCTTCCTCTCAAGCCTCCTCTCTCGTGCCCAAGTGAAGAAATGGGGAAAAATGAGGTGATCCGCTCAAGAAAACGCAGATATAGGGTTAACTGTCATGTGTGCCGCGGCTCAGTATAGGTGTGCCACGGCACAGGCCCAAAATTTTCTCCCAGGGCTCGGCAGTGTGCCGCGGCTCAGCCCAGGTGTGCCGCGGCACCGGGTACAGGCGGTTTTGGCCGAATCTGGAAAATGAGAGTGACTTAGCTATTTCGACCATAACTCCCTCGTCTGGACTCCGATCGACTCACCGTTTGAACCATTGGAAAGCTAACTCGATGCTTTATAATATTGCCAAGATTCAGAATTTTTGGAGTTTCCAAGAATTTATGGTGATTTAACAAAGTCGAACTCATACGTGGAAAAGTCGCTAAAGAACACGGAATTCAACAGAACGATACCGAAACGAACTCGGATGACAAAAAGTGTAGAATTAATCATTCTCAGGATGACGAAACGGTCCCAAGCAAGTCGTCAAAATAGACTTCCACCAAAAATAGAAAATTTCCGGGGAACAAAATTACGGGTATTACATTCTACCCTCCTTAAAAGAAGTTTCGTCCCGAAACTTAAAACAGGTAGGGAGAAGAAATATTTCGCCAGGAAAAACTCAACGAGATACACAAGAATCGAAACTTACGCCCAAACGGTGAATCATCAATATAGAACACAACAATACATTACCCGAAGGTAAACCAAACCAATGCCGAAAAAGATACGAATTCACAATGCCCGAAGGCT
Source organism: Orobanche coerulescens (assembly GCA_033398695.1). NCBI lineage: Eukaryota > Viridiplantae > Streptophyta > Magnoliopsida > Lamiales > Orobanchaceae > Orobanche > Orobanche coerulescens. The sequence goes on along the minus strand of CM065816.1, from coordinate 100,142,704 downwards.
CCAACGGAAATACCGATACATCACAATGGCCTGAAAGCCGAATGACCCAAAGTCAGAATCATCACAAAATAGATCTCAAAGAAACCAACCTGACTGTCGGACATACCCCTCGGCGTATGAACAACCAGTCGCAAATCGTCGGACATATCCAATACAACATGGACTACGAACGATCAATCAATAAAGCTCAAGAGGGACATCACAGTACGCCCGATCCGGAAATGTGTCCGTGCACATGTCCACCCCGTATACGGAATCCAGAATATACGTGTGACAATGTACCTAACTAGCCTCACGAACTACGTCTCGTGTGCACGGTCCAATGCGGAAACATCCACGCATGACCATCGTGTGCCCGGCTAAAAAAAATCCTACACATAACCAATCGGCACGCAGATATGATTCCAGATATGCCACGATACAACATGACCGCGAAACTCAAAGGATAACATATCCAATACGAATCACGCGACTCACCAAGTGAACGATGACGCACGAATAATGAAAGATCGACACGACCAACAATATCCAACATAACCATCCTGGGATCAAAATCCCTAAGGACCGACTAACACGAACAATAATCACAACACAACAATTCGGGAAATCCTCCACCCTCAACGATCACAAAATCACCGAGTTCACCACAATAATAGTGTGCTGCCTTGAGTCGGCCAACACGACAATAATAACTCAACGGATGGGAACTATCCTCGACAGTCTTAATTCAATACCTCGATTACCATAGAACGGCCAATCGATAACAATTATACAACGGGTGGGAATTATCTTTTTGACAACGGATGGGAATTATCTTCGATAATCCCAATTCAATATATCGATTACCTTCAGAACGGTTAACCGATAACAATTATACAACGGATGTCTCGGCACCTTTAATCGGTTACCGATAACGAAGATGATAATCGAATACGTCAATGCCTTCAATCGGCCAAAACGACATCAATAGAAAAACACTGATACCAATAATGACGATTCACAAAAATTCCTTGATGGAACATCAATCAATAACAACAATCGATACGTCGATGCCTCGAACCGGCTATTAACAACAATATCTCAAAGGAACATCAATCAACAATAACAATCGATATGTCGATACCGCGAACCGGCTATCGACAAATATATTACCAACAAGTATCGCAATGCCTTAAATCGGCCATTTACGAACAACAATAATATTTGGCATAATTTGCCGAAGGGTATCGTATCAAACAATCCCCTGATGTCAACAAGTATAAAACTTGCCTCGACATCAATGCCACGAACTGTTACCAATTCAGTTGCTTTCGTCTACGGGTTCCGCAATTCCGATCAAGCTAATCTACGAACTCTTCAACATCAACCGCAACTCAACAGTCATAATCCACGATCAAACATCATATCTTATTGTAAAACGAAGGCTTAATAATCAACAGGTTCGATGACGATCAATATCAATACAACTAGGCCACAAACTCATCAGTTCCACAATATCTCGATTAAACACAGTCCGAACTGTCCAACTCAGACCCTCACGAATCCATGTCCACAATACGAGCCGAAATTCGATGATCATATCAGCAACCAATTCGGACCAATAATAAGGGTCTAAATGTTATCGGTTCCAAACTCAATTCTTAAATACGAATTGACAAGGTTCCCTTCTCGTAAATCCGTAGTTAAAATTTTCCGATGATCATCGTTAATTCGAACCATCCAATTAGTTCAACATTATAGATAATCATATTCTAAGGTTATCAAACAATCCAATCATTCGACTTGAATATTTGCTCCATACGTATGGGCTTCCAAATTCAGAGATGAATAATAATTTCATCAAACTCGTAATCACATTCGTATTCCTATACGAATGTTATTTCCAACACCGTTTAGCTCTAAATATGAATATTCCATATTCATTTTCAAAACATCAACACTTCTTAAAAATTTTCATCACTTCGTATAATTCAAGAGTTCTTCAAGAACACGAGATATCCGAAATCCCATTCAGAACAACATATCCGAGGTATATATCTCCATGTTATCATTTCCTTCATCATGTCATTCATACAACCTCAAGAATCACAACAAAACCCTTATCGTCATATGAAGAAGATCTCAATAATCATATCAACATCCGAAATCTCTTATTACGATTCCAATAAATCTCGTATAGCATTATCACATGATACCAAGATTGTAACACCCCAGATCCTCCTGGGAATATTACACGCCGTAAACCCTTCTCACAAGGATTTACCAGGCTAAGCACAAATTTCCACGTCATTTCAAAAATGCCAAAAAGACCGATGACGGTAATATTTTTCAAATACAAAAAAAATCATTTTCCAAATACCGTCAAAACGATCAAGGTTAAATTGCCGAAAACTCAGTTTAGGGAATCGGTTTTACAAAATAAAATTCAGTTGGCAAAATACCAAAATCCATTTCAAAAATACTCATGCAACGGATAAAAGTACAGTCCAATTTATGCATTTACATTGAAATAAAAACGAACATCAAAATGCGCGATTCCCAACATACTCCCTCCCAAGTAGTAATCCTTAAAGAAAAAAAATGAACCACTATCAAAGGGATACGAGGATTACTTTGTATGGACTAACCACGAAGAAGAATAATTTGAACTCCATTCCAAGAATCATCAAAAACTTCAAGAACAATACTTAAATCCGAGCTCTCCATCTTAATCTTGTTTAAGAGAATCATCTCTCAATGTTTAGGAACTTCAAGTACTTCCCAAGGCTCTCTCTCTCTATTGACTGAAGGAAGGAGAATGGACAAAAAGCCTCTCAGCACTCGTCTATCCTCTCTATAAAACACATCACTGGCGCGTGCTAGACCTTATATTAAGCATGCGCTACATGACTAACGTGCGCTATCCTTCCTTGATAGCGTGCGCTATCGGGCAGTCCAGAAGCTACTACATTGCTTCGAAATTCATCTAACGTACGTAATGCCCATGCATTAGCGTACGCTAACAGGCGTTGACTTGCTACAGTATCGTGCCCCCACATGCCGAAAGCATCCGCGATTACCGGGATTCCTTTGACCGATATGGAATTAGCGTGCGCTAATCATACGGTTTTAACGTGCGCTAGCTCTACACGACAACTCTTGCTGACCTTATCTGGACACGCGTCGAACATGGCCGGGTCCGCCCGCCGAAGCTAAGATTCCATTAATGGCGATCTGGTGTTAGTGTGCGCTAACCAAAATGCGTTAGCGTGCGCTAACTGAATATAAAAATCAATCTGGGCCTACCTGTCGGCCACCTTTCGGAACTAACCCAGCAAGTTGTTACGCACGTTAGGGGTCCTCCTTAGCGCACGTAACCGAATCTCTCAGCGTGCGCCAAGTATGCACCGTAGCGTACGTTAAGTATATGTGTTAGTGCGCGCTAGGCATATCTTGTAGCGTGCGCTAACGTAGCTGTACTTAGCCATTTTTCGCTATTCTCGACATAAACACATTCAATAATATTGTCATACGTTCACATCATCCTCAAGTACAATTGTCCATCAACGACATCCAACATATAAACGAAAAAAATTATATCCGAAAAATCGGGGTATTACACTATACCCCCCTTAAAAATAAGTTTCGTCCTCGAAACTTGCAATCACTCGCACAAACAACATTTCAACGGAAATTTAAATTCACCAAGAATTATCGAATAATCCGAACAACATACTTACAAGTCTGCGAAGTCGAAGATCTCCCGTGATACTAGCATGCGACTCCTAAACAAAGTCTCAACATAATACCGATACACACCACTATCGCAATTAGCAACTTAACAAAATCTCAAGGAAGAGCTCACGTCCATGACCACGACCACGATTCTTCCTACTTTCAGCCAACATTCTGAAGGGCACATCCGTGCGTAAGTATAATCCGAATCTCACATTCTCGAAGTGACCAAATCCCAAGAATACCAAGCTATAAACGAAACGATTAAGAAAAATACAAGAAGAGTGAGAGGACTTACAAGTACCGGTCGCACTGTGATGATGGCAGAGTAGTGATACTGTGGGCAAATGCCGACTCAATCGACCCAAAAGACCGACAGCCTAGGTATCCATAAACCTAAGCTCTGATACCATATTCTGTAACACCCCCAAGTTATTCAGGGTATATTACAGCGCCGTGAGCCCCGCCGTGGGACCCACAAGGCTGAACATACGCGGAACTATAAACTTGACCGAGAAGGTCTACATACAATGGAAAGAAAGACGATACAAATGGTATTCAAAACCATAACCAATGAAACCATATACATCACTGCACAAATCAATACCTCGGCAACACAGGCCGGAACATCAAGGAAACTGCAATACAATACTCGAGTATTTAAAAATCCATTCCAGTACAACAACACTGAATGGAGGAATCCAAGAAAATAACCGGAGACAAGACACAGTATCACACTTGCCCATCACCTTCATGCCGACCCGATACCCACCTGTCCGCTCTCCTGGAACCTGAAATACATGAAACATATTTCCCCCATAAAGGGGTTAGCTGTCGAATAGCTAGTGCAAGTATAACAATATGAAACATAATACTCCTCGACAATAAAGTAAATGTAATCCGTCAATTCATCAATATCCGTCAATTCATCAATTTAAGACTAGTATTCCGAAATAACTAAAATCTCACAAGACGTATGTGAATGCCGTAGAAACGGTTCGTTCACCTCATACGCCGTTACGTATGTGAATGCCGTAGAAACGGTTCGTTCACCTCATACGCCGATACATGTAGGAATGCCGTCAAAACGGTTCGTTCATTACATGCCAACAATATATCTATGAATGCCGTAAAAACAGTTCGTTCATGATATGCCATCAATATTTCTATGAATGCCGTAAAAACGGTTCGTTCATATCATACCATCAATTCCTCTTACTTTCAAAGTCGAGAACGTACAATCATAAATGTATACTTGCCTTAATAAACGTTACCGAAGATCCCGAAGAATACGGTTCGACCGGGAAGCTTGAACCACGAAGAAGACAACGAACGGAAGGGTTCCGACTTGAGTTCTTCACAAGGATTTCGTCCCTAAGTCATATCAATCATAAATCAACAATCGTACGATGAATAATAATCGTACAACGCACAAAACCCCCCTCTTAGACCTTTTGTCGTACACTTTCAAGGCGTCGACTAATAACTCAACCAAAACGACGAATCAATACAATCCAACCGTGGAATAACGATGGGAATGATAGAATACACTTAAATAATCATCAATCCATCACTAATCTAAATTACTACGGATTAAAAGGATGAAGTCAAACAAAATCCCCAATTTCCAACATAAAATTCGAAGTGTTCTTGAATAATCTTTCAATAATCCGATGAATACTCAAACATGTCCATAATCATGCGTATATCACTTCATACCCCATGATTTTAACATCCAAAACATCATTACCCAATACAAAATCGAAATCCAAGATGTTGAAGAAATTACCTCTTGAAGATCCAAGCACTATGATTCGAAGAGTACGCGATAGATCGATGATTCGAGCTTCACAATCGAAAAGAGATGAAGAGAAATCACACACTCAAGTTATAGGTGAAGAAACTTCTTCCTCTCAAGCCTCCTCTCTCGTGCCCAAGTGAAGAAATGGGGAAAAATGAGGTGATCCGCTCAAGAAAACGCAGATATAGAGTTAACTGTCATGTGTGCCGCGGCTCAGTATAGGTGTGCCGCGGCACAGGCCCAAAATTTGCTCCCAGGGCTCGGCAGTGTGCCGCGGCTCAGCCCCGGTGTGCCGCGGCACCGGGTACAGGCGGTTTTGGCCGAATCTGGAAAATGAGAGTGACTTAGCTATTTCGACCATAACTCCCTCGTCTGGACTCCGATCGACTCACCGTTTGAACCATTGGAAAGCTAACTCGATGCTTTATAATATTGCCAAGATTCAGAATTTTTGGAGTTTCCAAGAATTTATGGTGATTTAACAAAGTCGAACTCATACGTGGAAAAGTCGCTAAAGAACACGGAATTCAACAGAACGATACCGAAATGAACTCGGATGACAAAAAGTGTAGAATTAATCATTCTCAGGATGACGAAACGGTCCCAACCAAGTCGTCAAAATAGACTTCCACCAAAAATAGAAAATTTCCGGGGAACAAAATTACGGGTATTACACCATCTCCAATAAAGAAGTGAAATCCCTTTCGGTCCTTGACCGGAATTGATACAATATTTTTATGCCCCTTGGACAAAACAAGTACATCATCTAAAGTGAGAATAAAACCAGACTCTAAATTCAACATAAGGTATCCAATATCAGAAGCCTCGACACTATGTCCACTTCCGACAATGACCATCACCATTACAGTCAAGTTTTGGATAGTACCTCCTCCGGTGTCCTAGCTCACCGCAGTTGAGGCATACATCCATTTTCTTGGCCTCCTTGCTCTTTTGAACTATTGCCTCCAAGACGTATCCCAGTGTCTCCATAGTGAGAACAATCCTCAGATTCCGGAGCCAGTCCACAAAGTTGGTTTTAGCTAGAGTGTTCTTTTAAAGTAGAATTGCGATTAGGTTAATTGTTATATTGAGAGATGTTTATTAACTGTAGAGAATAATTAAGATTCGTTAGTGATTGTTTAATTATGATCCGTGTAAAGAATTTAAGGACTTTCATTATTCATAACTTGGCTCCCACTATTTTATCGGCATTTACACACTCCCATGTAAAATCCGAAAGTCACGGTTGACTTCATAGTGGTGATCGAGTTCTTTACAAAGTTTAATTGAGGGCAACCTATTCGGTTTCTATTCTATCATTCTCTATGAAGTGGTGTCTAACACCAACACATCTAATGGATGATTCGATCTTCTTTTACCCTTAGTTCACTTGCCCTCAACCCATTCAGTTTCTATGTCTCGCTGAACTATCTACGTTTAAACCCTCAACTCCTATTAGTCTAACAATTAAATCTTACCCGGCAACCCATACGGTTTAGAGAGGTTTGATTTGTCACAACCAAAGACATCTAATGCACTCTAGAAATTTATCAACCTTCCCCAAAAATATTACCCCGACATACTAGGAAGAATAATATTCCAATTTAGATTTAAATTTTCCATGAATTTGACGGAGGGTAGGAAACCACATAACGTTTATAACCCAGTGTTTTTATGTGGAAGTTAACACGATTATATGTTACACTTTGCACATTAATCCGTTTACAAGTGCGGTTTGTCGGATTGTTTGTTTGTCATACAATATGAAAACATACACAACGTAAAACTAACATGCAGTTCATGGACCATTCTTAAGTAACAAGTCTTTATCGACTCGATAAAAATATGAGCAATTTAATTATAAGTCCTGAATCTTCGTCTTCATGGCGGTTCGTCCTCGGCTCTCATCGTAGCTAATTTATTACATTTATAAAATTTGCATCCTATACAAATTTACTAAAAAAAATAAATCGGCTCAAAACGGCCATTACTACCCCATCGAATAAAGATTCAAAATACTAAGTCCATGAACTACATCACCATTCAAAAATAATGCAACAATTACATTAAAATAAATGGCTATATTGATTAATCTAAATATTGACCTAATCAACAAAAATTAATCTAACTATTAGAATTAATCCAATTACATCACATAACCGTTAATTTAATTTATTCCGGACAAAATAAATATTTCATTAAATTAATTCCCCTAAAAGTAAAATTACCATAATCATATTTTAGTAAAATTAAATCCAATTAAATTTGCGGGAAATTAATTTACAGAAAGAAATATAAAAATGGAGTCGGAAAACACAAGGCTCGGGCCAAGCCCGCAGACCAGGAGGCCGCCTTGACCCACTGCATGCCGTGGCGACTTCTTTGCCGGCAAGATCTGCAGACCATTTGCCAGGTCCGGTCATTTTTCCGGCTCCTCTTTTCGTCCCAGATCCAACAAAAAATATTTTTCTTACTTTTATACTAAATAATTAAATCCATTTTTCAAAAGAAAAATAGATTTATATTGTAACATAAAATCATGAAAAATAATATTTAGATAAACAATTAAACATTAACAATTAAAACAATTATTCTTCTAAATCATAAAAAAATAACTAAGCATTCCAAATGCAAATATCGAATATACGATTGCATAGACCTCTCTCTGATACCACTGTTGGGATTCAGTGATTAAAATCGAGATACAGAGCGGAAAATAAACCGGTCCAACCGGATAAAACCAAACCCCAAAAACGGATTGATCAAGCATCATATAAACGAATATAAAATGACGAAGATAGAATTTAGAAGTCATACCCTCGTAGACCTTTGAAAATATCTTCTTAAAGGAAAAATTCCCGAGCAAATTTTGATTGTTTCCGGTCACCTACACGAACACGAATCCAATACGTTCTAGCTTGTGAATGATCAAACACCGAAAATGCCGAGTGTCTCTATGTTTCCACGCGTCGGATATTGATCGGAAAAATAATATATCATTCGTTCTCAAAGAACACGGCTAGGAATTGATACAATATTTTTCTGCCCTTATCTTCTTCCTTTTGTTTCTCTCAAAGACGAACAAGAAAATGAAAATTAATTTTCTCCTATCCACAACATGAACTCACGGCTGGACATGTTTTTAGTGTGTGTGTGTGTATGTGTGTGTGTGTGTTTCTCAACATGGCGAGGTGTGTAAGACTTGCAAATTTATAATACAAGGTGAGATCAAATGATGAGATTCTAAATCTCATCCATTTGTCCTCATCCTTATATTATAAATATTGAAGAGATAAATTCACCACTAGAAGGGGGTTGAATAGTGGTGATGCGGAATACCGAAATTTCTTGCGAGTAAAAAGAAAAATAGTGCGGAAAATAAAGACTCAAGAATTTATAGAGGTTCGGCAACTTGCCTACGTCCTCTCTCCGACTTTCTTTTTCTATTGGCTTAAGAAAAACCACAACCTTAACTCGTCTTCTATCGGTCCGAGTTTACAACCGTTACAATCCGCTTGTCTTCTATCGGTCCAAGCTCAACCTTTCCCTCAATATGAATGATTGTTTATCTAGTGTTCTATAGGAACTAGATAATCCTCACTATACGAATATGGGAGTATAATCCTAACAATGCCGGATCAAAGATCCTAATAACACCGGATTAGTGACTCTTGATTCGTTTCTTTTTCGCTCAAGTGTAAGTGATGCAACACTTACAACCAAATGAAAGAATACAAAGACTAATAGATATTACAATTTGAAATCGCTCTTGTATCTTTCTTTTCTCACAACTTGTAATGCAATAAAGTATATAAATCTGAGCTCAAGAATGCTTTGATTGCTTGTATGCTTGTATGCTTGAATGCTTGAAGTTGTGTGTTTGATACCCAAGTCGGGCAGTGACTTGTCGCCGGGTGATCTGGCACCATTTGCCGCTGTGTCATTTTTCGGCTCCTCTTTTCGTCCCAGATCCAACAAAAAATATTTTTCTAACTTTTATACTAAATAATTAAATCCATTTTTCAAAAGAAAAATAGATTTATATTGTAACATAAAATCATGAAAAATAATATTTAGATAAACAATTAAACATTAACAATTAAAACAATTATTCTTCTAAATCATAAAAAAATAACTAAGCATTCCAAATGCAAATATCGAATATACGATTGCATAGACCTCTCTCTGATACCACTGTTGGGATTCAGTGATTAAAATCGAGATACAGAGCGGAAAATAAACCGGTCCAACCGGATAAAACCAAACCCCAAAAACGGATTGATCAAGCATCATATAAACGAATATAAAATGACGAAGATAGAATTTAGAAGTCATACCCTCGTAGACCTTTGAAAATATCTTCTTAAAGGAAAAATTCCCGAGCAAATTTTGATTGTTTCCGGTCACCTACACGAACACGAATCCAATACGTTCTAGCTTGTGAATGATCAAACACCGAAAATGCCGAGTGTCTCTATGTTTCCATGCGTCGGATATTGATCGGAAAAATAATATATCATTCGTTCTCAAAGAACACGGCTAGGAATTGATACAATATTTTTCTGCCCTTATCTTCTTCCTTTTGTTTCTCTCAAAGACGAACAAGAAAATGAAAATTAATTTTCTCCTATCCACAACATGAACTCACGGCTGGACATGTTTTTAGTGTGTGTGTGTGTATGTGTGTGTGTGTGTTTCTCAACATGGCGAGGTGTGTAAGACTTGCAAATTTATAATACAAAGTGAGATCAAATGATGAGATTCTAAATCTCATCCATTTGTCCTCATCCTTATATTATAAATATTGAAGAGATAAATTCACCACTAGAAGGGGGTTGAATAGTGGTGATGCGGAATACCGAAATTTCTTGCGAGTAAAAAGAAAAATAGTGCGGAAAATAAAGACTCAAGAATTTATAGAGGTTCGGCAACTTGCCTACGTCCTCTCTCCGACTTTCTTTTTCTATTGGCTTAAGAAAAACCACAACCTTAACTCGTCTTCTATCGGTCCGAGTTTACAACCGTTACAATCCGCTTGTCTTCTATCGGTCCAAGCTCAACCTTTCCCTCAATATGAATGATTGTTTATCTAGTGTTCTATAGGAACTAGATAATCCTCACTATACGAATATGGGAGTATAATCCTAACAATGCCGGATCAAAGATCCTAATAACACCGGATTAGTGACTCTTGATTCGTTTCTTTTTCGCTCAAGTGTAAGTGATGCAACACTTACAACCAAATGAAAGAATACAAAGACTAATAGATATTACAATTTGAAATCGCTCTTGTATCTTTCTTTTCTCACAACTTGTAATGCAATAAAGTATATAAATCTGAGCTCAAGAATGCTTTGATTGCTTGTATGCTTGTATGCTTGAATGCTTGAAGTTGTGTGTTTGATACCCAAGTCGGGCAGGCAGCTTGCTGCCGGGCAGTACCGGCAGCCCCGAGCTGCCAGGTCCGGTCATTTTTCTGGCTCCTCTTTTCGTCCCAGATCCAACAAAAAATATTTTTCTAACTTTTATACTAAATAATTAAATCCATTTTTCAAAAGAAAAATAGATTTATATTGTAACATAAAATCATGAAAAATAATATTTAGATAAACAATTAAACATTAACAATTAAAACAATTATTCTTCTAAATCATAAAAAAATAACTAAGCATTCCAAATGCAAATATCGAATATACGATTGCATAGACCTCTCTCCGATACCCTTTGTTGGGATTCAGTGATTATAATCTAGATACAGAGCTGAATATAAACCGGTCCAACCGGATAAAACCATACCCCAAAACCGGATTGATCAAGCATCATATTATCGAATTTAAAATGACGAAGATAGAATTTAGAAGTCATACCCTCGTAGACCTTTGAAAATATCTTCTTAAAGGAAAAATTCCCGAGCAAATTTTGATTGTTTCCGGTCACCTACACGAACACGAATCCAATACGTTCTAGCTTGTGAATGATCAAACACCGAAAATGCCGAGTGTCTCTATGTTTCCACGCGTCGGATATTGATCGGAAAAATAATATATCATTCGTTCTCAAAGAACACGGCTAGGAATTGATACAATATTTTTCTGCCCTTCTCTTCTTCCTTTTGTTTCTCTCAAAGACGAACAAGAAAATGAAAATTAATTTTCTCCTATCCACAACATGAACTCACGGCTGGACACGTTTTTAGTGTGTGTGTGTGTGTGTATGTGTGTGTGTGTGTGTTTCTCAACATGGCGAGGTGTGTAAGACTTGCAAATTTATAATACAAAGTGAGATCAAATGATGAGATTCTAAATCTCATCCATTTGTCCTCATCCTTATATTATAAATATTGAAGAGATAAATTCACCACTAGAAGGGGGTTGAATAGTGGTGATGCGGAATACCGAAATTTCTTGCGAGTAAAAAGAAAAATAGTGCGGAAAATAAAGACTCAAGAATTTATAGAGGTTCGGCAACTTGCCTACGTCCTCTCTCCGACTTTCTTTTTCTATTGGCTTAAGAAAAACCACAACCTTAACTCGTCTTCTATCGGTCCGAGTTTACAACCGTTACAATCCGCTTGTCTTCTATCGGTCCAAGCTCAACCTTTCCCTCAATATGAATGATTGTTTATCTAGTGTTCTATAGGAACTAGATAATCCTCACTATACGAATATGGGAGTATAATCCTAACAATGCCGGATCAAAGATCCTAATAACACCGGATTAGTGACTCTTGATTCGTTTCTTTTTCGCTCAAGTGTAAGTGATGCAATAAATCGGCTCAAAACGGCCATTACTACCCCATCGAATAAAGATTCAAAATACTAAGTCCATGAACTACATCACCATTCAAAAATAATGCAACAATTACATTAAAATAAATGGCTATATTGATTAATCTAAATATTGACCTAATCAACAAAAATTAATCTAACTATTAGAATTAATCCAATTACATCACATAACCGTTAATTTAATTTATTCCGGACAAAATAAATATTTCATTAAATTAATTCCCCTAAAAGTAAAATTACCATAATCATATTTTAGTAAAATTAAATCCAATTAAATTTGCGGGAAATTAATTTACAGAAAGAAATATAAAAATGGAGTCGGAAAACACAAGGCTCGGGCCAAGCCCACAGCTGAGCCGCCTGCACTGCAGACGGGCAGTGACTTGTCTGCCGGGCAAGACGGCGACCCGAGCCGCTGTGTCCGGTCATTTTTCTGGCTCCTCTTTTCGTCCCAGATCCAACAAAAAATATTTTTCTAACTTTTATACTAAATAATTAAATCCATTTTTCAAAAGAAAAATAGATTTATATTGTAACATAAAATCATGAAAAATAATATTTAGATAAACAATTAAACATTAACAATTAAAACAATTATTCTTCTAAATCATAAAAAAATAACTAAGCATTCCAAATGCAAATATCGAATATACGATTGCATAGACCTCTCTCTGATACCACTGTTGGGATTCAGTGATTAAAATCGAGATACAGAGCGGAAAATAAACCGGTCCAACCGGATAAAACCAAACCCCAAAAACGGATTGATCAAGCATCATATAAACGAATATAAAATGACGAAGATAGAATTTAGAAGTCATACCCTCGTAGACCTTTGAAAATATCTTCTTAAAGGAAAAATTCCCGAGCAAATTTTGATTGTTTCCGGTCACCTACACGAACACGAATCCAATACGTTCTAGCTTGTGAATGATCAAACACCGAAAATGCCGAGTGTCTCTATGTTTCCACGCGTCGGATATTGATCGGAAAAATAATATATCATTCGTTCTCAAAGAACACGGCTAGGAATTGATACAATATTTTTCTGCCCTTCTCTTCTTCCTTTTGTTTCTCTCAAAGACGAACAAGAAAATGAAAATTAATTTTCTCCTATCCACAACATGAACTCACGGCTGGACATGTTTTTAGTGTGTGTGTGTGTGTATGTGTGTGTGTGTGTTTCTCAACATGGCGAGGTGTGTAAGACTTGCAAATTTATAATACAAAGTGAGATCAAATGATGAGATTCTAAATCTCATCCATTTGTCCTCATCCTTATATTATAAATATTGAAGAGATAAATTCACCACTAGAAGGGGGTTGAATAGTGGTGATGCGGAATACCGAAATTTCTTGCGAGTAAAAAGAAAAATAGTGCGGAAAATAAAGACTCAAGAATTTATAGAGGTTCGGCAACTTGCCTACGTCCTCTCTCCGACTTTCTTTTTCTATTGGCTTAAGAAAAACCACAACCTTAACTCGTCTTCTATCGGTTCGAGTTTACAACCGTTACAATCCGCTTGTCTTCTATCGGTCCAAGCTCAACCTTTCCCTCAATATGAATGATTGTTTATCTAGTGTTCTATAGGAACTAGATAATCCTCACTATACGAATATGGGAGTATAATCCTAACAATGCCGGATCAAAGATCCTAATAACACCGGATTAGTGACTCTTGATTCGTTTCTTTTTCGCTCAAGTGTAAGTGATGCAACACTTACAACCAAATGAAAGAATACAAAGACTAATAGATATTACAATTTGAAATCGCTCTTGTATCTTTCTTTTCTCACAACTTGTAATGCAATAAAGTATATAAATCTGAGCTCAAGAATGCTTTGATTGCTTGTATGCTTGTATGCTTGAATGCTTGAAGTTGTGTGTTTGATACCCAAGTCCTTAGGGTATTTATAGGTGTGAGACAGCCTTCAAATTCTGAAAATCATACTATTAGCGTGCGCTAATAGTTCCTCGTAGCGTGCGTTAGCGGATTTTGACTTGAAATCTCTGAACGGTCACAAAGACTGTTGCAACGGTAAAATGCTATGACTAGCGTGCGCTAGAATGACATGGTAGCGTGCGCTAGCGTCTTGGTCAACTAGTCTTCGATCTTGACTTTGACAATATCCGATTTTCTCTCCAACGTCTCTTTATCCAACGGCTAAATTCATGATTAGCGTGCGCTAGCAAGTATGCATAGCGTGCGCTAGCATTAATTAAATCCATCTTTTCCAGATTTTCCGGATCTGCATTGACTCTTGCTTCCAACGGTTGAATTTCAAACGGTAAACTGCAGATTCCATTTAGCGTGCGCTAATACCATTCCCTTAGCGTGCGCTAATGAGTTGTTTCATTAACGTGCGTTACCTTGTGTAGCGTACGTAAAAGCCTTGACGGAGTGAGTCCAGTAGCTACTGGACTACTAACCATAATTTTGGTAGCGTGCGCTATAGATGATCAGTAACGTGCGCTATGGCTTCACTTTAGCGTACGTAAGAATATATGAGTAGCGTGCGCAACGTCCAATTTTGATTTCCTTCCAGACTTCACTGATATCTGGAGACTTGCGATAGCGTGCGTTATATTTGTTGTATAGCGTGCGCTAACTTTAGGTTCTTAGCGTGCGCTATCTTTGAATAGCTTGCGTGCGCTATCGATCAGGCGACTTGAGTAGGCTGCAGCTGACTTGACTGGACTGTATAAGCATGCCCCGATAGCGTGCGCTACGATATGATACGTAGCGTGCGTTAGCCATATTTGACTCCTTCAAAATATTATCGAGCCGAGATAGATCCAATTAAATGTTTTGTATGTAACCATCATCAAAATACATTTTGTGTCAACAATCTCCCCCTTTTTGATGATGTCAAAACATTTAATTAATACCTGCAAAAACGTTTTGAAATAATTCGAATCAAGGTAAACTTGTTCGATATATTAGTAAATTTTCGTTTTTGGAGTATTCTCCCCCTTTTTGACATAACCAAAAAGGAACTCCCCCTGAATTGTTGCGTTATTAAATATTAACGAAATTTGCCATTTATTCAAGGTGCAATCAATAGTAAACAACAGCAACAATACTTGAAAACAAATGCCAAATTAAGAAATGCGAATTTCATTAAAATAAAATGCAGTGAATACAACGAGCTTTTCATGGCAAAAAAAAAACATATAGCTTGTTCGAACACAAGTTTCTACATCAGACATCAGAGATCATCAAATCTAAGGATCGGAGGAAGACGAAGGGAAAGGGAACGAGGGGTGTGTGAAACGTATGAACTCGGATATCAGCCCACGAACTTCCCGGACTTCTGAACGCAGAGCCCGAACATCCTCTCGTATCTCAGCGTGTGAGGTCTCGATGCCCCGCATCCGAGCACAGAGATCACTTTCCTCCTCTTCTGTCACCACATCTCTCATCGGGCGTTTTCCTTTCGTTCTTGGATGACGAACAAAAGACTTGGACTACAGCTCCTTTAGCGTGTGGGGTCCTCGGTGCATGACTTGCTCGGTCGGTGTAGGCATCCGTGTGCCTTTCGGCACTTGGTCGTCATCTCGGAGATATGGAAACAAAACCCAGCCTCGATTGAAGGTCTCGACATAGTGCATGGCCTTGAGGGTTATGTCACTTATCTCGTGTCCCCGAGACACCGGAACGTGAGCGTCATTGGACAAATCAACACTGAAATGACGAAAAATCACCGTAAGGATTGACCCGTATGGCAGTCCAGACTTCCTGGTTCTCGACATATAGTTCTTTGACCGAAAGGACTCCCCCGTTAGCCTTCATCCAACTTAACACAATCCCAGTGAAATCTACTCGATCATCCTTCAGCACCCTGTATACGACATTCTTATCAACACCAACTAGCTTATGTTGGGTGTTGACCTTTGGCATTAGGCATTTCGTTAAAGCGGCCAACAGCAACCGAATGTGTATACCGAAATCATTGTTTTCGAAAACGTCATCCGTGACTTCGATGACAGTTTTCGAACACAGAAAATTAGCAATCTCTCCCTCTGACACCGCAGATTCCTCATCAATGATTTTACCACAGCAATCAAATCCTTCCTTCGACAACCCAAACAACTCGTGAAGGATTTCCGACGAAACCTTCACCATAGTTCCGTTCACGAGGCTTTCGAGCACGAAACCTCCATTACCACTTTCACCAAAATGCAAGTTCGCATAGAATTGACGAACACACTCAGGGTACACAATTTCCTTACACTCGACAAAACGTGCAATACCCAAAGCTTCAAAAAAATCGCGAATGCTTACCTTGACCCGTTCAAGGCTACTGAAGTTGAAATAGTAGCAATCGGTCAAGGTTTCTTGCGGAAGAACATCGAAGAAAATTTTCGAAGCACTGAAGGAGACGAATCGATTGCTGTCGAAATCGTTGTTGCGAGGACGTTTATAGTTCTTCTCCATAACCTTGCGATTTTTGCTAGACATAATGAAGGAAAGACGAAAGCTCGCAGATTGGATCGGATGTGTGTCTAGGGTTTTTGCAAGAGAGAAGTCGATTGCGTGCGTTAAGGAATGTGTTGTGATTTAGGGTTGTACGGCATATATATAGTCAGCGAGTTTTAAGTTAGCGTACGCTAGGTTTTATAAGATTAGCGTACGTTAGGCGAAAAATAGAGGCTTACTGGACTGTTCAGTGAAAATCGAAGAAACTTTAATTAGCGTACGCAAGAAGGTAAGGTTTAGCGTACGCTATCGAAAGAAAATTTTAGCGCGCGTTAAGAATATGAAGCTAGCGCGCGCTAGCGATTGATCTGACACACCAATTTTGATGTTTTGAGTAGAAGCTTATTTCAAAAGTTGTCTACATGTCCCATGCCAAGTTGTAAACGAATGGAATTAAAAGATTCTTCGGGAAGAGGTTTCGTAAAGATGTCAGCAAGTTGATCCTTCGTCCTGACAAAAATTAAACAGATATCTTTCTTTTGAACATGATCACGTAAAAAATGATGTCTAATATCTATATGTTTGGTTCTACTGTGCAAAACAGGATTTTTGCTCAAATTAATAGCACTAGTGTTATCACATAAGATAGGGGTATTTTAAAAATTTATTACGTAGTAGTGTAGTTGATTTTTAATCCATAGCACTTGAGCACGGGCGCTCCTGGAGCGACATATTCGGCCTCGGTGTAGACAATGCTATCTTTGGTTTGCTTTTACTTCCCCAAGATATTAAACAAGATCCAACAAAATGACATGTACCACTAGTACTCTTTTTGTCAATTTTGCATCCGCCGAAATCGGCGTCACTATAGGCAATTAAATTAAAGTCCAAGCAAGAAGGATACCATAGACCTAGTCCAATAGTTCCTTTCAAATAGCGAAAAATGCGTTTACAAGCAATTAAATGTGATTCCTTGGGATTAGCTTGGAATCGAGCACATAGACACGTAGCAAATATTATATCTGGCCTAGATGCAGTCAAATATAGCAAAGATCCGATCATACCTCGATATAGTTTTTGATCTACGGATTTGCCATTTTCATCTTTCTCGAGCTTTAATGATGACGACATTGGCGTAGATATCACCTTGCTATTTTCCATATTGAATTTCTTGAGGAGGTCGTTTGAGTACTTCGTTTGATGGATAAAAATTCCATCTTCGCATTGTTTGATTTGAAGCCCGAGGAAGAACGTTAATTCTCCCATCATACTCATTTCGAATTCTCCTTTCATAAGATTAGAAAAATCTTGGCACAAGGATTCATTAGTAGCTCCAAAAACAATGTCATCAACGTAAATTTGGCAAACAAGTATATCATCATTTAGTATTTTAACAAACAAGGTATTATCGACTTTGCCTCTTTTATAGTCATTAGCTATTAGAAATTGACTTAAACGATCATACCATGCTCGGGGTGCTTGCTTTAACCCGTAAAGTGCCTTGTTGAGCTTGTAGACATGATCCGGAAAATGATGGTCTTCAAAACCGGGAGGTTGCTTGACGTAGACTTCTTCTTGAATGAAACCATTCAAGAATGCACTTTTGACATCCATTTGAAATAGTTTAATCTTCTTATGGGCGGCAAATGCACAAAGCAATCGAATGGCTTCGAGTCGAGCCACGGGAGCAAAACTTTCTTCGTAATCAAGACCTTCTTCTTGATTATATCCTTGAGCGACCAAACGAGATTTATTTCGAATAGGATAGCCGTCTTCGTCACTCTTGATTTTATGCACCCATTTAGTTCCGATAATTGTTTTATCTTTAGGCGCGGGAACTAAATTCCATACATTATTGTGCTTGAATTGCACAAGATCCTCTTGCATTGCCATCACCCAACTTTCATCATCGAGAGCTTCGGATATATTTTTGGGAACTATTTCGGATACAAAAGCACAATGAGCCATAAATTCGGTGGTCCTCCTTCGGGTTTGAACACCGTCTTCAATGTTTCCGATCACGAGATCCTTCGGATGATCCTTGATGTGCCTCCAATCTTTCGGTAAATCAACGATTGTGTTCGTTTCGATTTCCGAAATTTTCTTCACTTCGGGTGAGGGATCCGGAAAGGTACCTGCATCATCAAAATATTCTACCTTTCTCGGGGGTGAGATCATATCATTGAATTTAACGTGTATGGATTCTTCAACTTTATTCGTTCTAATATTATACACACGATATCCTTTGCTATTAGTACAATAACCAAGAAATATTCCGGAGTCGGATTTGGCATCAAACTTGCCCAAGTTATCCTTGCCATTGTTCAAAATAAATACATTGCAACCAAAGGGATGAAAGTAAGCAATATTGGGCTTTTTGCCCTTCCATAATTCATAAGGAGTTTTAAGATGAGTTCTACGGATGTGAACTCGGTTAATCACATAGCATGCCGTAAAAATTGCTTCGGCCCAAAAGTATCGTGGAAGAGAGTATTCATTAAGCATTGTTCTCGACATTTCTTCCAAAGATCGGTTTTTCCTTTCAACAACTCCATTTTGTTGAGGCGTTCTAGGAGCCGAAAAATTGTGATTAATGCCGTATTTATCACATAAAAGTTCAAACAGGGTGCAATCAAATTCACCTCCGTGGTCGGTGCGAATAGAAATTATGGAGAGGTTTTTCTCATTTGATACCAAGCGACACCATTTAGAAAACTCGGAAAATGCATCATCTTTATGAGCTAAAAATCTAACCCAAGTAAATCGAGAGAAATCATCAACAATAACCAAAGTATAAAGTTTACCATTTAAACTAACATGTCTAGATGGTCCAATCAAATCCATATGTACGAGTTCAAGAACTCGACTAGTGGAAACCTCGAATTTTGGTTTAAATGATTCTCGAGTATGTTTCCCTTTTATGCATGATTCACACAAATGTTTTCTATCGAATTTGAGTTTGGGCAATCCACGAACAAGGTCATGTCTAGATAGGATAGAAATAATAGGTAGAGAAGTATGCCCCAATTTTCGATGCCATAAATATGCATTGTCATCCAAGGTAATAAGGCATTTTTCATTGAATGAACTCTTATCATTAAGATCAACAATATAGATGTTTCCACATCTCAAACCAATGAATGCAATTTTATTATTTCTAAATGCCGTGCAATGCGTTTGCTCAAATAGAATTTTAAACCCTTCATCACAAAGTTGCGAAACGCTAAGGAGATTATGATGCAAACCTTCAACAAATAGTACTTTGTTGATAGAAGGAGAAGGTTCCTTACCGACTTTGCCGATTCCTTTGATTTTTCCCTTTTGGTTATCTCCAAAGGTCACATGTCCTTGATCTTGATATTCGAGGTCTTCAAATAAGTCCTCGGAGCCGCACATGTGCCTTGAGCATCCGCTATCAATGTACCACTTGTTTTTCCTTGGTGCCGGTACCTACAAAAATAGAGTTTCTCGGTTGTTTTGGTACCCAAGCCCGTTTGGGTCCTCCAAAGTTAACTATGCTTATAGCATTCGGGACAATCGTTCCTTTCGGAACCCATATTTGCTTAACTTTGATAGTTCTTAACTTTGAATGAGTATTAACATTGTGAACTCGTTTGAACGGATCTTTTGGGTTCTCGGTTTCGGTTTTCTTTATTTTGTCAAGGTTAATAAGGGATTGTTCCCGTTTAAAAGGGTCGAAACCAAGACCGTGTTTGAGCAAGGGCGATTTTTGAATAGATAGGAGCCTTTCGAATTTCTCGTTTCCGAGAGTAAATTTGTTCAAAATATATTTTAGCTCCTTTTGAGTTTTTGTTAACTCAATTTTCAAAACATTTTCTTTTTCAAGACATAAAGTATGGTCGGTCTCAATAGTTTTGCCCTTGTTTTGAAGCGAGGAGTTTTCGAGTTCTAGAGATTTTATTTTTCTCTTTAAAAATATATTTAACTTGACCATCTCATCATACTCCGTATTTAACGATTCAAACGCCCTCAACAACTCATCATCTTGATGAACTTCTTGTGAATCACAAAAATCAAAAGAGTCATATTCATCATCATTGAGCTTAGAGCTTACCTCGATATTGCTTTCGGAGTCGAGGGCCATGAATGCAAGATTTGCGTCTAGAGATCTTTCAATCTCCTCCTCGTCATCACTCCAAGAAGCGATTAGAACCTCCTTCTTTTTGAATCTTTCCATTTGCGGTTTTGAAGAGGATCCTCGGCATTCTTTGGCATAATGACCGGCTTGACCACATTTCCGACAATTATTGTCGAACTTCTTGATAGGTGTGTAGCCACTCTTCTTTTGCTCCAGTTTGCCATCCCGACCAAGAAAGCTTCGCCTCTTTTGAATTAGGTTTTTGTACCTTCTAAAGTTTTTGGCATAAAGAGCGAGTTCCTCGTCGTCTTCATCTTGACAACATCTTCCTCAACGTCATTGTCCACATTGAATGCGACTACTCTTTCCCGAGGCTTTGGTTTTGTGCCTCTAGACTTGAGAACGATCTCATAGTTGATGAGTGACCCGATGAGGGCACTAAATTCGAGCTTGTTGAGATCCTTGGATTCCATGATCGCGGTGACCGTGGCATCCCATTCTCGTGGCAACGATCGAAGAATTTTCTTAGCTTTGTCGCTGCTCGATATAGGCTTTCCGAAAGATGCAAGACCGTTTGTTATAGCGAAAATCGATCCAACATATTTGTGATCGTTTCCTCGTCTTTCATGGAAAATAATTCGTAGTCATGGAGTAACATATTAATTTTGGTCTCCTTGACTTGGGTGGTTCCTCGTGAGTGACTTCGAGAATTTCCCAAATTTCTTTTGCACTTTCATAGGACGATATCCTATTAAGTTCTTCGGGATTGAGAGCGCAATAGAGGAGTTGAGTAGCTCGGGAGTTGACATGCGTGTTTCTCCAATCCTCATCGTTGTATTCTTCGATCTTTTTCAACGATCCATCTTCTTTCTTAGCAAGTTTAGGACCGAGAGCAATAACTTTCCAGATTTCAATATCGTAGGCTTGAACGAAGATCGCCATTTTCTTTTTCCACGTCATGAAATTGGAACCGTCGAAGAAAGGAGGACGGTTGAGAGCATTTCCTTCAATTTGGCCAAGAAGTGCCATTTGCGGATCTTTTTCTCTTAGGTGGTTAAACCTTTAAAAAGAGACCCGCTCCGATACCAACTGAAGAGATAAATTCACCACTAGAAGGGGGTTGAATAGTGGTGATGCGGAATACCGAAATTTCTTGCGAGTAAAAAGAAAAATAGTGCGGAAAATAAAGACTCAAGAATTTATAGAGGTTCGGCAACTTGCCTATGTCCTCTCTCCGACTTTATTTTTCTATTGGCTTAAGAAAAACCACAACCTTAACTCGTCTTCTATCGGTCCGAGTTTACAACCGTTACAATCCGCTTGTCTTCTATCGGTCCAAGCTCAACCTTTCCCTCAATATGAATGACTGTTTATCTAGTGTTCTATAGGAACTAGATAATCCTCACTATACGAATATGGGAGTATAATCCTAACAATGTCGGATCAAAGATCCTAATAACACTGGATTAGTGACTCTTGATTCGTTTCTTTTTCGCTCAAGTGTAAGTGATGCAACACTTACAACCAAATGAAAGAATACAAAGACTAATAGATATTACAATTTGAAATCGCTCTTGTATCTTTCTTTTCTCACAACTTGTAATGCAATAAAGTATATAAATCTGAGCTCAAGAATGCTTTGATTGCTTGTATGCTTGTATGCTTGAATGCTTGAAGTTGTGTGTTTGATACCCAAGTCCTTCGGGTATTTATAGGTGTGAGACAGCCTTCAAATTCTGAAAATCATACTATTAGCGTGCGCTAATAGTTCCTCGTAGCGTGCGTTAGCGGATTTTGACTTGAAATCTCTGAACGGTCACAAAGACTGTTGCAACGGTAAAATGCTATGACTAGCGTGCGCTAGAATGACATGGTAGCGTGCGCTAGCGTCTTGGTCAACTAGTCTTCGATCTTGACTTTGAAAATATCCGATTTTCTCTCCAACGTCTCTTTATCCAACGGCTAAATTCATGATTAGCGTGCGCTAGCAAGTATGCATAGCGTGCGCTAGCATTAATTAAATCCATCTTTTCCAGATTTTCCGGATCTGCATTGACTCTTGCTTCCAACGGTTGAATTTCAAACGGTAAACTGCAGATTCCATTTAGCGTGCGCTAATACCATTCCCTTAGCGTGCGCTAATGAGTTGTTTCATTAACGTGCGTTACCTTGTGTAGCGTACGTAAAAGCCTTGACGGAGTGAGTCCAGTAGCTCTTTGGACTACTAACCATAATTTTGGTAGCGTGCACTATAGATGATCAGTAACGTGCGCTATGGCTTCACTTTAGCGTACGTAAGAATATATGAGTAGCGTGCGCAACGTCCAATTTTGATTTCCTTCCAGACTTCACTGATCTCTGGAGACTTGCGATAGCGTGCGTTATATTTGTTGTATAGCGTGCGCTAACTTTAGGTTCTTAGCGTGCGCTATCTTTGAATAGCTTGCGTGCGCTATCGATCAGGCGACTTGAGTAGGGTGCAGCTGACTTGACTGGACTGTATAAGCATGCCCCGATAGCGTGCGCTACGATATGATACGTAGCGTGCGTTAGCCATATTTGACTCCTTCAAAATATTATCGAGCCGAGATAGATCCAATTAAATGTTTTGTATGTAACCATCACCAAAATACATTTTGTGTCAACAAATATTACACACCCACACACCACATGACACCTTCCATGCAAGAGAGGGGGCGGCCCACTAGAATTGATGATAAAACAAGCCGAACCACCCAGTTCGTGTACTGGACGTTCGCGTGTGTAGTCCGTAAAGTACACATCGTTTTTATCTCAAATGTATTTATACTTAATTAATATATCCAATTAATTATTTTTATCAAATACAAAATTATAATAATATATTTCCAAGAAATAATTATTTATGAATTAAATTAGTCACTCGGTAATTAATTTCAATTCACTAGACCGCATGACTTATAAAATAAATCAAATTAGATATCCAATATCCAATATTAATGAAGAGATAATAAATATATATTTTATCCATCAAATATCCTTGTGCGCGACTCCATAGTTCCGTCTTAGTCGGCAATGGTTGGAACCAAGGAGTACGGGTAGCACTTAGCCAGTATAATGCTCCGTACCGTAACCCAACTAAGAACAAATGATCGGATCATTCCAAAACCATTATGTCGTGAACACCGTATACATATAAACTCTTAAATCATATGTCACGGTCAAGAATTAAGGTCATGGTAAAGTCAAACCCCATTGTATCTTGACTCTATGTATTTGTTAATACAAATCGAGATCACCGAGGTCTTGTGTATCAAATACAACTAGCTCTAAGTGCTTTGGCCAAAGACTTAGGATTTCATTTGCTATTAGTTGCATAGGACATTTACCTGCTCACCAACAGGAGAAAGAATCCTATCTTGCTATTCAGTAAAGACTGCTACTTGCCCACTAAGTTGCATTTCGAGGTTGACCCCACAACCGGCGATTGGATCGAACTACTCTAATGACTAACTTAATGTTACAAGCACATCTCGTACTGAAACCTCAAGTCAAAGGTCCCCATATACCTATCACAATCTTTCGATTCAGTCATTGACAATCCCTGAGTGATATCCATGTGGCTGAATTAAGTTGAGTCATGTTCGAGTATACTAATCCCACTAGCATACCTATAACATGTGCTCCCACTAATCCTTAGTGAAGACAGGCACTCTACATATCAAAGTACGCGTTATATAATTCTTGTCTAAACTTACTGCCCAGTTAAGTTTTATCAAAAATACACCACACGTAAAAGGCAATAGGATAAAATATACAATAAAAGAAAAAAATTGCAATGCTCTAGGTCAAAGCTAACCGAAAAAACCCAACCTTGACGCTCTCAACTGCAGCACCGCACCCCACAAAAGAATCCACAACTCTGATCTGGCGCCTCCAAGAGCACCTATCTCAGCTGCTCCTCCCACGTCCTCCTCGGTCTGCCTCTCTTCCTATCACCGGCAACCAATAAACTCTCGACGCTCCTCACTAGAGCAGATGCCTGCCTCCTGTGGACGTGGCCAAACCCTCTCAATCTCCTTTCCCTAACTTTCAATGAAATGAGTGCCACTTCTAGCGCGTTCCTGATAACCCCGTTCGAGATTCTATCTAACATTGTGCGACCACACGACCAACGTAACATTCTCATTTCAGCTGCTTCCAACTTGCTCTCAAGTAACTTCTTCATCGCCCAACATTCGGAGCCATACAACATTGCAGGTCTGATTGCCGCTCTATAGAATTTACCCTTCAACTTTAGAGGGACTTTCTTGTCGCACAGGACCCCTGTCGCTGCTCTCCACCTTAGCCACCCCGCCTTGATACGATGGGTGACATCATCTTCACACTCACCTTCCTTCTGAATGATCGAACCCAAATACTTGAACTTATCCGTACGAGGTATGATCTGATCCGCAATCATTATCTCTACTTCTTTCTCGTTGGCCTCACGACTAAAGTTACCCCAGAGATACTCGGTCTTAGACCGACTCACACGCAAGCCATGGGATTGTACCTTAGACCTCCATAGCTCCAACTTCGAGTTCACCTCCCTCCTCGACTCTGCCACTAACACAATATCGTCAACAAAAAGCATGCACCACGAGACGTCATCCTGTATCCCCCGTGAGATGACGTCAAGGATTAGAGCGAAGAGAATAGGGCTTAGCGCCGACCCCTGGTGTATCCCCATCTCAACCGGGAAATACTGGGTGTCACCAACTGGGGTCCTAACGCAAGTACTAGCTTGGGAGTACATGTCTTGGATCGCCCTAACGAGCGGCAACGACACCCTCCTCTCTTCCAGGCTCCTCCAAATAACATCGCGCGGAATGCTATCATAAGCCTTCTCTAGATCAATGAACAACATATGGAGGTCCTTACGCCGCTCTATAAACTTCTCCATAAGGCGTCTCACAAGATGAATAGCCTCAGTCGTGGACCTCCCCGACATGAAGCCAAATTGGTTCTTTGAGATCTCAACTTCTCTTCTGACCCTGCATTCTACCACTCTTTCCCAAAGTTTCATAATATGACTGAGGATTTTAATACCATATAGTTACTACAACTCTGAGCATCTCATTTGTTCCTGAAAAACGGCACGACAATACTATGCCCCCACTCTATCGGCATCTTAGAACCTCTGAGGAGGATGTTGACCAGCTCTTCTATCCAATGAACTCCAACATCCCACAGACAAAGCCACACCTCAATAGAGATCTAATCCGGGCCTACAGCCTTAGCTCTACCCATTTTAATTAGGGCACCCTTTACTTCCTCCTTGCTGATGCTCTCACAGAAACTAAACAAACGAGCAGAAGATAGACTAACTCCTTGCACCACCAAGACGCTACACCTAGCCTCATTAAAAAGTTCAAAAAAATACCTATTCCACCTCTCATTAATAGCCACATCGTTCACTAACACTTGGCCCAAATCATCCTTAATATACTTAATGGGATAATGTAGGGATAACTTAAATCCGTAGGTTTAGAATGAGGGATAATGTAGTATTTAAATTACTTTCCTTAGGGCTTTATATCCTTAAAAGGACAAAAAAATGGCCCACTTAATAATGCCAAATCGGACGCCTCCTTTGGGCTCCTCCTGGGCCACCGCGAGCGTAGCCACTAAACTCTAAATATTATATATAATTAATAAATAATTCATCCAATAAATTATTCAATTAATTAAATAACTAACTTAGTAAATCAAATTAATTACCCAATAATATAATTTAATTCACTACTTTGTGATAATTTATCCAATAACAATCAGACATCCAATGCCTAATATTCACGTAGAAAGAATTAGTTCATTTTAATCTGGTATCTAGATAGTTGCTCGACTCCGTAGGTTTGTTTCAGTCAGTAATAGGAGGATTCAAAGAGTGTGAGTAATACCTAGCTAGGCCCGTGGCTCACACTGTAACCCAATTGGGATCGAATAATTATGATCATTCTACACCTTCTATGTTATGAATACCGTATACCTCCATACCGTTGAGGAATATCTTCTCAATCATGTTTGAAGAGCACGAATGTGGGCCAAGTTATAGTGTTGCAGAATTTTAATCATGTAATCAGTTGTCACGTTATGTATTCAACCTCGTCGGTCGACTTATGTGTCAGGCTAAATGTTCGACCTGGTCAGTCGATGTTTTAGCTTTGTATTATGCAGGTTTATATCTCGTAACCTCTTATTTAATGAGGGATCTATGCAAATTGTTTTGGTCATTAGCCAAGTAAGTCCTTGCGGAAGGGTTTACGACACTATAACACGCCTCGAATATCCTGGAGGTATTACATGTGTGGACCCTTGACTAGAGGGTTCAATCGATAATGTGTTTGTGATATTAAGTTCGTCATCGGAGTAGTTTGATCATTAGCAGTTTTTACTGAATACCAAGATAAGATTCTTTCTCTTGTAAATGAGCAGTATATGTCCTATGCGGTTAGTGGCAAATAAGATCAGAAGTATTTGGCCAATGCGTATGAGCTGGTTGTATTTGATATAAGACAGTGATCTTGATTTGCACTAACATGGCATATTGCCAAGTTGTATCAGAGTTTCACTTTACCTTTACTCTAAAACTTGACCGGAATATCTGAAGGAATGGTTTATATGTATACGGTATTCATAACATAGAAGGTATAGAATGATCATAATTAGTCGATCTCAATTGGGTTATAGTATGATCCACGGGTCTGGCTAGGTGTTACTCACACTCTTTGGATCCTCCTATTACAGACTGAAACAAAGCTACGGTGTCGCGCAACTGTCTAGACACCGGATTAAAATGAACTAATTCTTTCTACGTGAATATTAGGTATTGGATGTCTGATTGTTATTGGATAAATTATCACAAAGTAGTGAATTATATTATATTATTGGGTAATTAATTTGATTTACTAAATTGGTTATTTAATTAATTGAATAATTTATTGGATGAATTATTTATTAATTATATATAATATTTATTTAATAAATTAATTAGATTAGTTAATTTAAGTTCAATACTTCTACGAACCAATTGAGTTTAGTGGCTACGCTCGCGGTGGTCCAGGAGGAGCCCAAAGGAGGCGGCCGATTTGCCATTGTTAAGGGGGCCATTTTTTGTCCTTTTAAGGACATAAAGCCCTAAGGAAAGTAATTTAAATACTACATTATCCCTCATTCTAAACCTAAGGATTTAACCTAATCTTATAGCCACCAAGAGAGAGAAAATAAAGTTCCCTTCCCCTCACATAGAGCCACGGTCAACAAGCCTTGTTAGAAGGAGGAGATTTTTTCGAGTGCTTCAATCCAACACATGTGAAGCAGAGGCATCGTGCTTTCGATGCTGGATTAGTTCAAATTTTCAGTTTGATGGAAGAGAATCATCATCATCAAACACATAAATTCGGCTGATCCACTTTTTCTCAAGAGAGGTAAAAAATTTCCGACCCCCATTTTTCCTCGAGTATATGATCGTTCATCGATCCCTCTGGATTCAGATGAGCATATGATTTATTGTACGTATCTAATTTTCCAGTGCATTTTTTATTCTGGCGTGAATCCAATAGTGGTATCAGAGTGAGGTTATCGCTCCATTATAAGCAAGATATTATGTGTTTTGAATGCTTTATTGTGATTTAGAATCATTAGACTTATTTTAATTATTCTTAGTAATTTAATTTTGTGAATTGGTGTTTATATGCGAATCTGAGATTTTTGTGTAAAATTATTAATTTTTGAAAATACGAAATTTAGGAATAATGAACTTAATATTCTGGTAAAAAACAGTCGCGAGCCACTCTGGGTGGTGGCAACATGCGGATGGAGGAGGGGTTTCAGGTCATGCCTGGCAGCAGGTGCTCATTAGAGGCACGACGAACGTGCTGTGTGCGCGGTATTCCCATGCGCGACTGGGCAACAGATGTCAGGGGTCACTCTTCGTAGAGTGCCGAGACCCACACTAGGCGTTGGGCGCACAGGGGCGGGGCAGCGGGCGTATGCCCGCACTGTTGGGTCGGGTATACGGGTTGGGCCCAACACACTGCTCCTGGTAATAATTTTTTTCCGACAGTTTTTACTGTTGTGACTCTATTTTCTCATAATTTTCAGTTCTGTATTTCTGAAAATATTTTTCAAATTAAATTTAAAATTCACTTTAAACATAGGAAATTTTGATTACAGTGAAAATGATTATTTGACTAAATATTTCGAACAATTATAATTAAACATATGTGAATTAATTAGATAAACTCTGGTAAAATTAAGTGGATTAATTTTCTATGTTGATTTGATCAATGTATTAAAGTAATGGTTTTAATTTTCATTTCAACATATAAGTTGCGTTATTATGTGATGGGGATATAACTCACACAATAGCCTTTTTAGACCAATGTATTTTTAGGATGGGTTTTAAAGGGCAATTTAAGTTCATATTTATTTTCATAGAATTTTTATATAGGTTGCAATATTCCAAAATGTAATATATAGCTAACACGGAGATAGCCCGGGATAATCCTTTGAGAAGATGGCAATTCATGTTTTTTCTTTTATTTCATTAGGTCATTTGCTTGGCCTAATACTTAGAAAAAGCCATGAGTTGCATGCTTTTAGCAACTAGTTTGTATTTTATATATATTCATTTGGAATAGATGTATAGATACAAAGGAATTGTTAAATTAGACTAATATGCAAAGTGTAACTATAGTCGCGCAATTCTCCCACAAACAAACATTATAGTAAAGGATGCAAGACTAAGAAGTTCGAATCCTAAAACGGTATGCTGCTTTTTCGAGTTTGTAGGGGTAGTACATTTGGGGAAGGTGGATAAAATTCAAGTGTATCATTAGATTCCTTTAGCTGTGGCAAATTTGATCCCTAGAAATCATATTGGTTGCCGGATAAGATTTAATTGCCAGACTGATAAAGTTGATTGTTCGAACTTAGATAGTTTAACGAGCCATATATACCGTATAGGTTGAGGCAAGTAAACTAGGGGTAAAGGAAGATCAAATCATCCAGTAGATGGGTTGGCGTTGGACACCACTTTATAAAGTTGAATAGGCTAGAAACTGTATGTGATACAATCTATTAAGTTTTCTAAAGTACTTGATCACCACTAAGAAATAAGTCTAGTGATAATTTCAAAATTTCCACATGGGAGTGTGAATTCCCGAAAATATAGGATCATAATTAAAATATCTCAAATAAAATCTGCTTTATTTTATAGTAAAATAATAACTCTCTAAAACCATGAATCATCTCGCTATGCTACTTGACAAGAACTCCCTGACCGGGCAAAACTTTATAGACTGGATCTAAAATCAGAGGATCGTCCTTAAGATGAAGATGTAGGGTTACGTCTTGGAGGCGAACATTTCAAGACTCCTACTCGGACCCAGTGTCCTAAAAATCTCCGACTAGGCTAATTAGGTAACACCCCAAACTAGGCGACTATTACAGTGCTATGGACCCCCGACTGGGATCCACCAGGCGAATGAAAATTAATGACTTAAATAATATAATTGTAGTACCGAACCACATTATATCATCCATTACTCCGATGAGGAGTTTCATTACGATACACCCAAGATAATACAGAATACAGGTATATTTTATATGGAGATAAAATATACAACACTGAATAAAAATGAGTATTCAAACGGAAGTCTGCAGCGGAAATAAAATGGAGAATGCGAATGACTGAAAAGGACTGGGGACCCCTACTAGTATCACTGGGACTCCTCGCCGTCAACGTTCTCTTCCCGTGCTTCAGCCTTGCCATGACCTGAAAACAACATCCCCCAACGGGCTCAGTTACACAGAACAACAATCCTCAAGAGTTGAATAAACATAATCACGATATATCTTAATTATGAGATTAAGCTGAAGAGAGGCATCATAGTACGCCCATAATGGTATGTGCAAGTGCACGAGACGAGTGTCCGGACACACCTGCCCTTGTACCTAATTAGTCTCACGGAGGTACGTTACCGTATGCACAGTCCATTGTGTTGGTGAACCCGAACACGTGACCATCATGTGCCCGACTAAAAATTCCACACATCCCCACCCGGCCACGCAATATGAACCCAGAAGGTCATATGAACATGAATGACCAATGAGTAATAGTGAATCACAATAAGACAAAGGTCAAGAGAGACTCACCGAGATGAAATAATAATGACATGAATGATATATCATGGAAATGATTGGAACCGTCGTTCCCCGTGAATGAAATGATTATTTGACAATTACAAGTCTCAATACGGTTAATACATTATGAATGAGTTATGATTATGAATGAACAACAACGAAAGGAATGAGTATCCTTTTAACCTAGTAAGAATTAACTTACACAATACCGGTGAAGAATGTCCTTCCTCGAACAAACTACAATGAGATGTCGGTCGCTTGAACAACCTTGAATAACATAATTACCAACAATCCGCTCAATATACACATCAAACACGATTATTTCTAATTCAAAACGTCGATATGACAAGACCAAGTTCATTGGAGCATTATGACAAACACGTTGTAAACAATCTTCGATTGTTTACAACCAAATCTTAATTAATCGATACCAAACTTCCGAGGGGTAGTACAATCCACCAAAACATATTTAATACCATCAATAATCCAATATGAATATCCAAATCGAGATTTCAACAACATCTAATTGAAAACCCCAAAATCCAAATCAATATTCAAAGTGTTCTACAAACAATCCTTTAATAATCCGATAAATATACATACCAACTCACAATCATATGTATATCTCTTCATATAACATGATTTTAACATCCCAAAACATCATATTCCATCATGGATTCGGAATCTAGGATGTTGAATAATATTACCTTTGAAGATCCAACCTCTTTGATCCGATGAATACGTGTTAAATCAACTATCCAAGCTTCACAAACAAATGAAGATGATGAAAACCGAACACCCAAGTGATTGATGATGAAAAATCTCTCCCAAGAACTTATCTCTCGGAACTCAACTCAAGAAATGAGAAAAATGAGCTCAAAACCCCGTCCAGGTACTTAAGTACTGCCATGGTTACGGCCGTGACTCGGCCTACTTACGGCCGTAACATCCCCAAGTCAACGACCTTATGGCCATAACCAGTCATATCGTACGGGCGTAACTCGGCCTCGCCGAAAAATCTGCCGACAAACATATGGCCGTACCCGTACA
The DNA here is from genome assembly GCA_033398695.1 of Orobanche coerulescens. Classification (NCBI taxonomy): domain Eukaryota; kingdom Viridiplantae; phylum Streptophyta; class Magnoliopsida; order Lamiales; family Orobanchaceae; genus Orobanche; species Orobanche coerulescens. The sequence continues at coordinate 100,110,664 of CM065816.1, read as the reverse complement.
TGCCTTACAGACGTAACTAGACTGATACGGCCGTACTCGGCAAGGCTTACGGGTGTATGAAACCTTCGTCGAAACTGACCGGGCACCCTGCTCGAATCGTACGGCCGTAACTGGCCAAGCCTTACGGCCGTACCTGCCTCATCTTACGGCCGTATGCCGCAACCCTATGGCCATAAGCCCTCTTCGTCCGACATGTCCTGAAAACCATGAACGCATGTTACGGTCGTAGCCTGCCTATCCTTACAGCCGTATCTCACCTTCGGCCAAAACATCCTTAAGCCAACGAATGCATATTACGGCCGTAACTCACTGCTGGAAAACACAGTCCGACAACTCCATCTTATCGTTACGAAAGGTGAATGATCCGACATATAATACTTGTATGAATGTAATTAAGTCCAATAACACGCGATAGATGATACTTACAACAGAAGACTACCATTCACGATGATTATGATAATACTCTCACCTCGATCCTCAAACGGAGATGAATGACAATCGGTAACTGATACACGGTTAAGATATGCCAAAGATGAATACAAATGAATGAATCATGAATGATGAGTTATTATTAATGAGTGAAAATTACTGAGTGACGATTACCGACTGATAATTACTGAATGATAATGAATGAATTACAACTGGGTATTACATACTCCCCCCCTTAAAAAGAGTTTCATCCCCGAAACTAAGGGTCAAACAACTCGGGATAACTCTCCCGCATGCTATATTCGGTTTCCGAAGTAGCCTCTTCGACTCCGTGTCTAGACCACTGAATCTTGACCAAAGGAATCGTCTTGTTTCTCAACTGCTTGATTCGCCGCTTTGAAACTTGTATAGGACGCTTCTCATACGAATAATCATCCACAATCTCGATTTCGTCGAACTGAAGTACGTGACTAGGGTCGGCAACATACTTCCGCAACTGAGAGACGTGAAACACATTATGAATTCGGCTCAATGCCGGAAGTAAAGCCAATCGATAAGCCAAACTGCCTACTCGATCCAAAATCTCAAACGGTCCGATGAATCTCGGACTCAACTTTCCCCGCTTCCCGAAACGGAAGATACCTCGACTCGGGGATACCTTGACCAAAACGTGGTCACCTGCCTCGAACTCTAGTGGTCAATGACGATTATCTGCATATGATTTCTATCGACTCTGAGCGGTCAACAAATGACTCCTGATCAAAGCTACCTTTTCACGGGCAGCTATAAGCATATCAGGCTCGGTGCCGATTGATTCTGATATGACATCCCAACACAAAGGAGATCGACAACAACAACCGTACAAGGCCTCGTAAGGTGACATCTTAATCGAAGCATGCCAACTATTATTGTACGCGAACTCAATCAATGGTAGTTGGGCTTCCCAATCGCCTTTCCAATTCAGGGCGCATGCCCTCAACATGGCCTCCAATGTTTGAATAGTTCTCTCTGATTGTCCGTCGGACTGAGGATGAAAAGCTGTGATGAAATTAAACTGAGTTCCCATGGTACGATCAGAAACGATACTCTTAGGAGCACCATGCAATCTCACTATCTCTTTGATGAACAACTGGGAAAGTCTCTTGGGACCCCAGGCATCCTTAATCTCAAGGAAATGAGCTGACTTAGTTAAACGGTCCACAACTACCCAAATTGTATTCATGCCACGATGACTCATCGGCAAACTCGTGATGAAGTCCATAGAAATATCTTCCCACTTCCACTCTGGAATAGGGAGAGGTTTCAGCATACCCGCCGGTCGCTGATGTTCTATCTTGACTTGTTGATAGGTTAAACATCTCGAAACAAATTCTGCGACTTCTCGCTTCATATTACTCCACCAGTAATTTTGTTTCAAGTCCTTGTACATCTTGCTAGACCCCGGATGAATGGAATAAGGGGTAGCATGAGCTTCTCTCAAAATTAAGTTTTTCAACTCGCCATTCACCGGTATGCATAACCGATTCTTAAATAGCAAAAGTCCATCCTCGTGAACCACAAATCCAGGGGCTTTCCCCTGAGCCACATCCTATCGGATGCGCAACAAAAACAGGTCTAAACCCTGATTCTCCCTGATTGCCTCCTCAAGTGGCGATGAAATCTCCAACATGCAAAGTTGCCCTTGCACTCGCTGTAACCAGACCTCGATCTCGGGTCGAAGGAATTCCTGCTGAAGCTCCTTCTGAACTGTTAAACGAGCAAGCATTTGCTCCTGAATGGACTTACGACTCAAGGCATCGGCGACCACGTTCGCCTTGCCCGGGTGGTACAGGATCTCAATATCATAATCTTTGATTAGTTCCAACCACCGCCTCTGTCGCATATTTAACTTCTTCTGAGTAAATATATACTTCAAACTTTTATGATCGGTGAATATTTGACAGGTAACACTATAAATATAATGGTGCCAAATCTTCAATGCGAACACCACGGCTGCTAGCTCCAGTTCATGGGTCGGATAATCAACCTCGTAAGGTCTCAATTGCCGTGAATCATAAGCAATAACTTTCCCGTTCTGCATTAATACACATCCAAGATAGTGTCCAGACGCGTCACTATAAACCACGAATCCCTCCGTCCCTTGCGGCAAGGAAAGGACAGGTGCTGAAATTAACCGGCTCTTGAGTTCCTCAAAAATCCATTGATACGCGTCGGACCACGTGTATTTCTTATCCTTCCGCAGAAGGTTTGTCATGGGTTGAGCAATTTTAGAAAATCCTTCCACAAACCGCCGATAATAACCGGCTAATCTGAGAAAGCTTCGGATTTCCTTAACATTCTTCGGAGGTATCCAATCTCGGATAGCCTCCGTCTTCTGAGGATCAACACGTACACCGTCTGATGAAATTACATGTCCGAGAAACATCACCTCGGACATCCAGAACTCACATTTGGAAAACTTTCCATAAAGTTGCTCTCGTCTGAACACGTCGAGAACCTGATAAAGGTGAAATTCGTGCTCCTCACGGTCACGAGAATAAATCAAAATGTCATCAATGAAGCCAACCATGAACTGGTCCAAATAGTTGATGAAAACCCGATTCATTAATTCCATGAATACCGCAGGTGCATTAGTTAACCCAAACGCATTACCACAAACTCATAATGACCATAGCATGTTCGAAACGCCGTCCTTGCGATATCCGACTCTCGAATTCGCAACTGATGATATCCAGATCTTAAGTCGATCTTGGAAAATACTGAAGCTCCCTGAAGTTGATATAAGAGATCATCAATACGGGGTAGAGGATATTTATTCTTGATCGTCACCCTGTTCAACTCCCGATAATCAATACACAAATGAAATGAACCGTCCTTCTTCTGGACAAATAACAGTGGTGCTCCCCACGGGGATGCACTCGGTCGGATATAACCTTTCTCGGTCAACTCCTCCAATTGATTCTTCAACTCGTGCATTTCGGTCGGGGCCATCCGATACGGTGCCTTCGATATTGGAGACGTACCAGGCTCCAACTCAATCCTAAATTCCACATCTCTTTATGGAGGCAAACTAGGTAACTCGTCTGGAAATACATCGGCATATTCTCTCACTACCATAATATCCGCCAACATTATTGATGATTTCTCGGTCTTGGTCATATAGCACCAATAACCAACATACCCCTGACTGAGTAATTTCACTGCTTTCATCAAGTTGATGACTCTACCGGAACTACTGGGATTACCTCCCAAAAAAACACATTCGACCCCATCGTCTGAAATGATAGTGACCATACGCTTACGGACACTAATGATGGCATCGTGACGATCCATCCAATCAATACCCAAGATGATGGCGTCTCTTGGTAAATCTACCACGATTAGGTCTGCTAACCAATCACGGCTATGAAGTTGAATCGGACAATTCTTAATCTCACGATTCCCGATAATTCTTCTACCATCAGGTAGACCAATGACATAAGGCTCACAACTAGTAGCACTACCCAGACGTAGTCTACTCAAACATGACTCGGAAATGAATGAATGCGATGCACCAGTATCAAAAAGGGTACACACAGGTTGAGATAGAATATCGAGTGTACCTGAGATCATCCGGGCCTCTGGATCGTCGGTCTTCTTCATCTCATAAATTCGGGGCTTGCCGGCCCACGAACCAGACGCTCCCGCCTGATAGCTTTTGGCTCTGCCTTTGTTTGCTCCTGTCGTCTTGAACGACACAGACTGAGTGGCCTGATTATGAACAACTGACTTCTTCGGGGGCCTGAGATGACGCTGGAGTAGGTTTGGAGTCCCTTCGGCAAAAATGGGCCTTATGCCCAGCAATCCCACAATTATGGCATGTGATAGTCTACCTCGGACACTTGGTGCTGACATGACCAGGTTCTCCACAGTTGAAACAGGTGGTGGCCGAACTGGCCACTCGGGAGTGTGATTTCGTGGGTCTGGGCGCCACAGGAGGTCGCTCAGAGAAAGTAGAGCCCGCACGAGGCTTCTTGAATGTTGCCTGATTGCCTTCAGACTGATTACGATTCTTTGACTTCTTGCTAGCAGATGAAGGTTGCTGCTTAGCAATCTCCTTAGCAGTAAGCTCATAAGTAAGAGCTTTCTCGATGGATTCGGCCAGAGTGGTGCAATTGTGGTTAAGTAACTACATCCGCATACGAGGTTTCAACCTCTTGCTGAAATACTTAATCTTATCCACCTCGGAGTGAATAATAGATGAGGCGAAAGGAAGAAGTTCCTGAAATTTCTCGGCGATGGCGAGAACATCATCTTCTGCTGAGGGGTCGGGAGTGAGTAATTCTGATAACTTGTCTCTCTGAGTGGGGCCGGATAATACCTCTCCATCATGAGAGTCTTGAATTGATCCCAAGTACATGATCCGTCGGTGAGCTTCAACGATAACCACCATGAATGAGCGCTCTTACCCAGATAGTAAGCCGTAACTGAAAATTTTTGCCCTTCGGGACACTCTACCATAGCAAATAACTTCTCGAAATGCTTAAGCCAGTGAACAATATCTTCCGGCTCAGATGAACCCTCAAAAGTAGGTGGCCTTTGGCGAGAAATGTCGCCAATAATACTGCTTACACCCCTCTCTTGCCCCTGAGGTGGCGGCGGAGGAGCCTGCTGATTCTGTCCGGTTGAGTTCTTCATCGTCTCCATGAGGCGTGCCATCTGTGCCATCTGGGCTATCATGCCCTGCATAAAAGTTAGTGGATCAACCCGAACACCTTCTCATTGAGCTGTGTCCCAGGTATGACTCCCTGACAGTGAATGATCATTTCTGGGTGAATGAATGGCAGCGTCGCTGCTCGATGAATTAGCATTGTTCCTCGCGTTCGCGCGTGTATTCACATGAGCTCTCGGGTTTCGGCCCGCACCGCGGCCACTTCCCCCGCGTCCTCTGCCTGCTCTCTCCATACTAAAGTAGGAAAGTCACATGATAATTATAGCTCTTATATGAATATCCAATTATGATTACATCATGAAATGATGGAAATGAGCATACGCGCTCTAACATAGTGATTAGATGAATGATTAACTGAGGCGACCTTATTATCTTATGAAATTCTTGAAATGATTATCTTGAACAAGTTAACAAGATTAATGATACGATCCTTACGATCAACAACTGAGCAATGAAATTAACTGAGTGATTAATGAGTTAACATGATCGATATGATCAAAATGAAAATGATGATTGAGGATTGTTGACTGTAGAATGATGAATGAGTGATTCTTATTGCCAGAAATTATACCATGGCATTAGAAATCTTACTGTTCTTTGGTCTGAGGGGCTTGGCTCTTGCACAGGTCACACGTGACGCGAAAGTACAATGATACTAGTCTGATGAACGATGATTTCAATGAGACATGACTCGGAAGGTAGTATTCAAAACCACTCTCCGATACCAACTCTGTAACACCCCAAACTAGGCGACTATTACAGTGCCGTGGACCCCCGACTGGGACCCGCCAGGCGAATGAAAATTAATGACTTAAATAATATAATTGTAGTACCGAACCACATTATATCATCCATTACTCCGATGAGGAGTTTCATTACGATAGACCCAAGATAATACAAAATACAGGTATATTTTGTATAGAGATAAAATATACAACACTGCATAAAAATGAGTATTCAAACGGAAGTCTACAGCGGAAATAAAATGAAGAACGCGAATGACTGAAAAGGACTGGGGACCTCTACTAGTATCACTGGGACTCCTCGCCGTCAACGTTCTCTTCCCGTGCTTTAGCCTTCCCATGACCTGAAAACAACATCCCCCAATGGGGTCAGTTACACAGAACAACAATCCTCAAGAATTGAATAAACACAATCATGATATATCTTAATTATGAGATCAAGCTGAATAGAGGCATCATAGTACGCCCGTAATGGTATGTGCAAGTGCACAAGACGAGTGTTCGGACACACCCGCCCTTGTACCTAATTAGTCTCACGGAGGTACGTTACCGTGTGCACAGTCCATTGTGTCGGTGAACCCGAACACGTGACCATCATGTGCCCGACTAAAAATTCCACACATCCCCACCCGGCCATGCAATATGAACCCAAAAGGTCATATGAACAAGAATGACCAATGAGTAATAGTGAATCACAATACGACAAAGGTCAAGAAAGACTCACCGAGATGAAATCATAATGACATGAATGATATCTCATTGAAATGATTGGAACCGTCGTTCCCCGTGAATGAAATGATTATTTGACAATTACAAGTCTCAATACGGTTAGTACATTATGAATGAGTTATGATTATGAATGAACAACAACGAAAGGAATGGGTATACTTTTAACCGAGTAAGAATTAACTTACACAATACCGGTGAAGAATGTCCTTCCTCGAACAAACGCCCTACAATGAGATGTCGGTCGATCGAACAACCTTGAATAACACAATTACCAACAATCCGCTCAATATACGCATCAAACACGATTATTACTAATTCAAAATGTCGATATGACAAAACCAAGTTCATTGGGGCATTATGACAAACATGTTGTAAACAATCTTCGATTGTTTACAACCAATTCTCAATTAATCGATACCAAACTTCCGAGGGGTGGTACAATCCAACAAAACATCTTCAATACCATCAATAATCCAATATGAATATCCAAATCGAGATTTCAACAACATCTAATTGAAAACCCCTAAATCCAAATCAATATTCAAAGTGTTCTACAAACAATCCTTCAATAATCCGATAAATATACATACCAACTCACAATCATATGTATATCTCTTCATATAACATGATTTTAACATCCCAAAACATCATATTCCATCATAGATTCGGAATCTAGGGTGTTGAAGAATATTACCTTCGAAGATCCAACCTCTTTGATCCGATGAATATGTGTTAAATCAACTATCCAAGCTTCACAAACGAATGAAGATGATGAAAACCGAACACCCAAGTGATTGACGATGAAAAATCTCTCCCAAGAACTTCTCTCTCGGAACTCAAGTGAAGAAATGAGAAAAATGAGCTCAAAACCCTGTCCAGGTACTTAGGTACTGCCATGGTTACGACCGTAACTCGGCCTACTTACGGCCGTAACATCCCCAAGTCAACGGCCTTACCGCCGTAACCAGCCATCTCGTACGGGCGTAACTCGGCCTCGTCGAAAAATCTGCCGACAGACATACGGCCGTACCCGCACATGCCTTACGGGCGTAACTAGACTGATACGGCCATACTCGGCAAGGCTTTCGGGCGTATGAAACCTTTGTCGAAACTGACCGGGAACCCTGCTCGAATCGTACGGCCGTAACCGGCCAAGCCTTACGGCCGTACCTGCCTCATCTTATGGCCGTATGCCGCAACCCTTATGGCCGTAAGCCCTCTTCATCCCACATGTCCTGAAAACCACAAACGCATGTTACGGCCGTATTCTGCTGTAACGCCCCCAAAATGAACCGGGACGCCACAGTGCCGTAGATCCCCTGAGGGACCCACAAGTCAAGCTTTTGAAAGTATTTTCTATAATATTTTATTAAAAGTGGTAATATACGGAAGTAATTAAGAAAGTATTCGTACAACCCAAAGTACAAAAGCAAATAGTGTCCGTACATACGGTTATTACACAACGTGGAATGTTCAAATTGATTTAAGAAATTAACAGGCCTTCTTCCAACACAGCTCATGCCTGGCCGTAACCTTCGGGGATGTCCTGCACAAATTCAACAAATTTACCTGGCACGACATGTCATGCCAGTAACCTAGGTCAGAAACAATCCAAACCAAACTCAAAGGCAAAATCTAATAATTTCAAGGAATAAAGTTATCACCGAATGTTCCATGTTATTCCTTTTATCAGCACATAAACTCCCAAGGTCGCAACCAAGGGTCATGGAAGTATCTACACAGGAATACTCCGGATGTGGGTACCATTCAGGTTTTATCCCGCAACACGGTCCAACGAGAAAACTCCCAAGGCCGCGGCCAAGGGTCACGGTAGTATCTACTCGGGAATACTCCGGACAAGATAATCGTAAGAGCACCATTCCACAATAGTAACATTTACCATGTCTAAAATTATAAGACGTAAAGTCTGAGCAAGATTCACTTGCCTCAAATCCGACGAGAGTTATTTCTTGACAAGGCAACGGCTTGAACGATAGCACTTGGAAATCCGACCTATTACATGTTTGTCGATTAACATCTTATGATAACAATGATGATCAACGACGTTCCTCCCCCTCCCGCCTGTTAGAACCCTATCCTAGTTGCTTATGATGTCGGAATCAAATTTCTCCGTTTTTAACCATAATACGTGCCATTAATTTCTTAGGTTCGGCAACATTCTTTATAAGTTATCCTTCCGCTAAACAATAGTGTTCTAACACAACATTCCTAGTTAATTATAACCAACAATTACCAAGATTTCATCGTTGTCTTAATATACAAGTCTAGAACGATTAATCCATCATCTTAACATGTTTCGGTACCTATTCGGCTAGAAATTGTTGGTAAGTTCATCAAGGATTCATTAACGGTTTTATTCAACATGATAATACGGTTATACATGAAATCCTTCAAGATGATTCCGAGAAGTTGGTGATTAGCAATATGATTATGAGTTCTACCATTATTCATTCCAATTTCTAGCTTTGATGGATATCGATTAACAATTGCGATAGTTATATACCGGTTCGATTATTCGAGGTTCTAAGCTACCCAAGGCATCCGAGGTTTACTATAACTTACTAAACAATACTGAAATGAGTTCAAGGTTGGATAAACTTACCTTTACTGACAAAAGATGATGAAGAACGACGGTGGACGAAGGAGAACGAGAGGATAACACCTTCAAGACCTTCCCCGAAGCTTGATTAACGTACTCTAATAGGATTGCACTTGAATTGGGAGGTTAGAATTGGTTCAAGGATGGTGGAGAGCAGTATATAAGAAAGAAGAATGATTTTTGGGACAGAAGAAATGAAAGGCAAAGTGTTCTTTTATAAACTCAGATTGCCCTTACGTACATTATGCCTGACAGTTTACGTACGTAAGAGACTTTACGTACGTTATGGCAAAATATTAACGTACGTAAGGAACTCGCTGGAACGATTTACATACATCGTTACGTATGTAACGAAAGCGGGTTAACGTACGTAACACCTCGTTGACTTGCCTGTCGCAATCACGCCGAAAGTTGGTCGGCATGCGTACTACCTGACGAAGATTCCTGTCCGAAGACCGAAGACCGATGTTACGTAAGTAAGGGCCTATATTTAACGTATGTAATGACTCAGATATAGCGTGCGTAATGACTCGGAGTATAACGTACGTAAAGGACAGTTTTGTATGCTAAATTATTATCACATTAATGCTTATGACACGACTCCCTCTCCATGTCGTCTGGAAATCTATCGGGGAACAAGACGTTGGCCACCGTCATATTCGCACCGATAATTACCTAACGACATCGACGTATGTCACTGAAAGTTCGTCAATCATCATACCATCACAATACACGAATAACAGATGCGAACAATACAGTACAACCATATTATACAAAATATGTTTTATTGCAATGGAGTACATTTATTTATCAAACAAAAGAAATGGACGTGAGCTCCCAAAGTGAAAAAGCATGTAATACTGGTGGTATTACATACCACCCTCCTTAAAAATAGTTTCGTCCCGAAACTAAGAAAATAACTCGGGATGATTCTCTCTCATGCTCGCCTCGGTCTCCCAAGTCGCTTCTTCCGTACCGTGGTGCGAACACTGAACTTTAACAAGGGGTATGTTCTTGTTCCTTAGTGTCTTTACGTGTCGATCCAAAATCGCTGTTGGAAATTCCCTAAAGGTAGCATCATTGGAAATCTCTACTTCCTCGAAGTTGATCTTGTGGCTAGGATCGTACACGTACTTTCTCAGCTGGGAGACGTAGAAGACATTATGCACTCCATCTAACGATGGTGGTAATGCTAGCCGATAAGCGAGTCTACCGACTCGGTCCAGTATTTCGAACGGGCCAATAAATCTCGGGCTTAGTTTGCCCTTCTGGCCGAAGCGTCGAATGCCCCGCATTGGCGATACTTTAACCCAAACATGATCCCCAACCATAAATTCCAACGGTCGCTGCCAGTCCATAGCATAAGACTTTTGGCGACTCTACGCTGCCAACATGTGTTTTCGAACAATGGATATCTTCTTAATAGATTCCTGGATTAGATCCAACTCGGTGGCGATAACATCGGATGCATCGTCCCAACATAGGGGAGACTTGCACTTTCTACCGTACAAGGCCTCAATGGGGGCCATGCCTATGCTTGCATGCCAGCTGTTGTTGTACGAAAATTCCGCTATGCAGAGGTGTTTAGCCCAGTCCTTGCCTTAATCGAGTACACATGCTCTCAACATATCTTCCAGGGTCTGTATGGTGCGTTCTGTTTGTCCATCCGTTTGAGGGTGATAGGCAGTGCTGAAATGCAGTTGAGTACCCATGGCCTGGTGGACAGCCTTCCAGAAGTGGGACACATATCTAGTGTCTCTATCCGAAATAATCCCCGAGGGAACGCCATGTAATCTCATGATTTCCCGAACAAAGATGGTGGCCAGCTGTTCTGTTCCGATGGCCTCCTGAATTGGAATGAAGTGTGCCGACTTTGTCAGTCGGTCTACAATAACCCATATCGTGTCCTTTTCCCCCGCCGTCACTGGTAACTTGGTGACAAAGTCCATTGATATGCTCTCCCATTTCCATTCCGGAATGGGTAAGGGCTGCATGATTCCGGCCGGTCTACGGTGTTCAATCTTCACCTGTTGACATATCATACATCGAGCGGCAAAGCTTGCTACCTCTTGCTTCATATTCTTCAACCAGAAACTCTTTCGCAGGTCTTTATACATTTTGCTCGCCCCGGGATGTATCGAATAGGGAGTAGAATGAGCTTCCTTGAGTATAGTTTGCTTAAGCTCGTCATTAGGTGGAATGCAAATCCTGTTCTTGAATCTAACTAAGCCCCCTTGGATCCCGTAGTCTGAAATAACTCCCCCTTCGGCCTTTGCGCTGATCGCACGAAGTTCTGGATCCTCCATCTGTGCTAGGCGTATATCGTACAGCAGAGACGAGCCAATATCAATCGAGCACAACTGTCTCTGGCGGTGTTGTATCCACACTTCAATGTCATTTCTCCTGAGGTCTTGCTGCAACTCCAGCTGTACTGTCAAACCAGATAGTGTCACCTCCTGCCCAGTTTTCCGACTCAGTGCGTCTGCTACGACGTTGGCCTTTCCAGGGTGATATAGAATCTCTATATCGTAATCCTTGATTAACTCCAGCCAACTCCTATGTCTCATATTTAACTCTTTCTGCGTGAAAATATACTTTAAACTCTTGTGGTCCGCAAAGATCTTACAGGTAACCCCATATAGGTAATGTCTCCAAATCTTAAGAGCGTGGACCACTGTAGCTAGTTCCAAGTCATGTGTCAGGTAGTTCATCTCATAAGGTTTAAGTTGTCGAGAGGCGTAAGCGATAACCCTATCATTTTGCATGAACACACATCCAAGCCCGTGCTTAGACGCATCGGTGCATATTACGAATCCCTCCGTACCCTGCGGTAGTACCAACACTGGGGCAGTAGTAAGCTTCCTTTTTAGCTTGTCGAAACTCTCCTTACAATCTGTTGTCCAGACAAACTTGGTGTTCTTCCTAAGCTGATTTGTTAATGGCTGAGCGACACATGAGAAGGCCTCGACGAACCGTCGATAATATCCCGCCAACCCCAGGAAACTCCTCACCTCTTTGACGTTTTTAGGTGGTTCCCAATTCATAACTGTCTCGATCTTCTGGGGGTCTACTTTAACGCCTCCTGCTGAAATCACATGCCCCAAAAAGGTTACCTCTGGCATCTAAAACTCGCATTTAGAAAGTTTAGCATACAGTTGATGTTGCCTTAAAACGCTCAACACCTGCCTCAAGTGTTCCTCATGCTCCCATCGGCTTCGGGAATAAATTAAAATATCGTCAATGAAAACCACCACACACTTATCGAGAAACTCTGTCAGAACCCTGTTCATCAATTCCATAAAAACGGCTGGAGCATTAGTCAGGCCAAACGACACCACCATGTACTCGTAGTGCCCATATCTCGATCGAAATGCGGTCTTAGGAATATCCTCCTCTCGAATTCTCAATTGGTGATATCCCGAACGTAAGTCGATCTTTGAAAACACAGTCGCCCCTTGCAGTTGGTCCAGTAAATCATCAATCCTTGGAAGTGGGTAATGGTTCTTAATAGTGACCTTATTAAGTTCCCTGTAATCGATACACAGGCGCAGAGAGCGGTCCTTTTTCTTCACAAAAAGAACTGGCGCACCCCATGGCGAAGTACTTGGACGAATGAGCCCCTTCCTTAACAATTCTTCGAGTTGTGACTTTAGTTCCTTCATTTCGGCTGGTGCCATCCTGTATGGTGCCTTGGAGATAGGCGTCGTTCCTGGCTCAAGTTCAATTGAGAGATCGACCTCTCTTTGTGGTGGCAATCCAGGTAGTTCGTCGGGGAATATGTCCGGAAATTCTTTCACTACAGGAATGTTAGCAACCGACAATTGTGACGTGCCCTCCTGAAGAATATAGCACGATGTCGCTCCTCGATCATCATGAGATGCTACTGCTGAAAGGAGACTGAGGGACCCTTTAGTACTGAAGTGCTCTCGGCCTCTAATTGTGTGAGTGGCACCGTCATAGGTCGTAATAGAAACGGTCAGGTGATAGGTATCCAATACCGTCTTGTGCATCGTCATCCAGTCCATACCTAAAATCACATCTTCGTTTTGGAGTGGAAAGACCATGAGATTGGTACATCCGGCCAGTTATTGATACGAATCGGACAGTTTCGAACTTCCAAGTTACCCTGCACCCTGCTACCCTCGGGTAGTTTAACAGTAAAGGACTCACAAGGTACACAAGGGAGATGCAAACGGTTAACACATTCTACGGATATAAACGAGTGGGTTGCTCCAGTATCAAACAGTACATGAACAGGCTGAGATTTAATAAGGAGTGTACCTGAGACAGCAGGTGTAGTCTGGTCGTCAGAAGCCCTTAGTTCGAACACGCGGGACAGCAGTGTCCCCGAGGAGGTTGCAGTACCTCCCCCACGACCACGTCCTCTTCCGGCACCGTGTAGAGGAGATTGGTGAGGTGGAGATCGGTAGTCGGACATGGCAGACGCTCTGGATGTCTGTACCGAGCCTTGTTGACTCTGAGGAGCTGGGTTTGGTGTAGGTTTGATCCGAGAACAGTAGCGAGACATGTGCCCACCCCTTCCGCATGAAAAACACTTTGTCGATGCTTTACGACACTGACTCATGGTATGCCCTGCTATGCCACAATTGAAACAGCTACGGTGAGAAGGCCCGTCAGATGTTCCTTTCTGTTGGGACGAAGCTGCTGATTTGGAGGGGAACCTAATTCCCAAATTCACTCTGCTGGTGCTCCTGGACTGATTTGCTATCTTCTGCTTCTTTTGATTGTGCCCGGCATCCGAACTGACAACCGTACCGGCGTATGCTATGACCACGTCCTCATATGCCCTCAAAGTGGTGCAATGAAACCCCGCCGCGTAGCGTTGAACATCCTCCGACAACCATTGAGCAAGGTGACAAATTCGCTGGTCTTCGGATGGAACCATCTCTGCGACATAGCTTAGCTCGGTCCTGTACGCCCGAATGATTTCTGGTAGTGGCAAATTCTGAGGCCCTGCGCTGAAGAAACTCCACGCTCGTGCAGTTTGAACTGATCAGGGACAGTACTCGTCTCTCAATAGTTTGGAAAACTCGGGCTATCCGACTATTCTGTCCTCTGACTTATAGGTCCTCCACCATCGGGCTGCGGTGTCACGGAGCTGGTTGATCCCGAGTGGCACTTTTCGGTTTCCTGGGCAGCCGATCACCTCGAAGGCAGTCTCCATCTCCGAGATCCAATCGTCCACATGCTTATCCCCTGACCCGTCGAATAAAGGTGGCCTAGCCTTCAGCATTTCTCCCAGCCAACGGTCCTTCCCGGTGTTCTCTTCTATGTTAATAACTGATACTTGTTCTGCCCGGTTGACCTGAGCGATTCCCATAGCAATGGCCTGGGCGAGAGTCTGAATGAAGGCTGGATCAAATCCCCCGTTGTTCTGGTTTTCCGCTTCCTGTTCGTTCTGATTAACAGGCGGTGGTTGATTTCCGGCTGGATTAGTTTCTCCGGTGTTTCTGTCTTCCTGCTGGTTCATAGCGGAACCTTGTGCGTCATTTACGTATCTTCTAGCTCCTCGACGTGCCATTGGTGATGTTCGTTCAATCTAACAGGTTAGTTTAATGCAAACATTCTCTGAGTTCTTACTGAATCCAAACATCATACTTGATCCTTAAGAATTTACGTGTATTTTATCTCGACATCCCTAGAGGAGTTACGGTCGTCAGAAGTGTTGGATTTTGAAGGCAAAACGTTTTCAAAATATTTTTGGTAAAACTTTCCACGTGAGTGTTTGGGCTCCGATACCATTTTCTGTAACGCCCCCAAAATGAACCGGGATGCCACAGTGCCGTAGATCCCCTGAGGGACCCACAAGGCAAGTTTTTGAAAGTATTTTCTAAAATATTTTATTAAAAGTGGTAATATACGGAAGTAATTAAGAAAGTATTCGTACAACCCAAAGTACAAAAGAAAATAGTGTCCGTACATACGGTTATTACACAACGTGGAATTTTCAAATTGATTTAAGAAATTAACAGGCCTTCTTCCAACACAGCTCATGCCTGGCCTTAACCTTCGGGGATGTCCTGCACAAATTCAACAAATTTACCTGGCACGACATGTCGTGCCAGTAACCTAGGTCAGAAACAATCCAAACCAAACTCAAAGGTAAAATCTAATAATTTCAAGGAATAAAGTTATCACCGAATGTTCCATGTTATTCCTTTTCTCAGCACATAAACTCCCAAGGTCGCAACCAAGGGTCACGGAAGTATCTACACAAGAATACTCCGGACGTGGGTACCATTCAGGTTTTATCCCGCAACACGGTCCAACAAGAAAACTCCCAAGGCCGCGGCCAAGGGTCACGGTAGTATCTACTCGAGAATACTCCGGACAAGATAATCGTAAGAGCACCATTCCACAATAGTAACATTTACTATGTCTAAAATTATAAGACGTAAAGTCTGAGCAAGATTCACTTGCCTCAAATCCGACGAGAGTTATTTCTTGACAAGGCAACGGCTTGAACGATCGCACTTGGAAATCCGACCTATTACATGTTTGTCGATTAACATCTTATGATAACAATGATGATCAACGACGTTCCTCCCCCTCCCGCCTGTTAGAACCCTATCCTAGTTGCTTATGATGTCGGAATCGAATTTCTCCGTTTTTAACCATAATGCGTGCCATTAATTTCTTAGGTTCGGCAACATTCTTTATAAGTTATCCTTCCGCTAAACAATAGTGTTCTAACACAACATTCCTAGTTAATTATAACCAACAATTACCAAGATTTCATCGTTGTCTTAATATACAAGTCTACAACGATTAATCCATCATCTTAACATGTTTCGGTACCTATTCGACTAGAAATTGTTGGTAAGTTCATCAAGGATTCATTAACGGTTTTATTCAACATGATAATACGGTTATACATGAAATCCTTCAAGATGATTCCGAGAAGTTGGTGATTAGCAATATGATTATGAGTTCTACCATTATTCATTCCAATTTCTAGCTTTGATGGATATCGATTAACAATTGCGATAGTTATATACCGGTTCGATTATTACTGAGGGTTCTAAGCTACCCAAGGCATCCGAGGTTTACTATAACTTACTAAACAATACTGAAATGAGTTCAAGGTTGGATAAACTTACCTTTACTGACAAAAGATGATGAAGAACGACGGTGGACGAAGGAGAACGAGAGGATAACACCTTCAAGACCTTCCCCGAAGTTTGATTAACGTACTCTAATAGGATAGCACTTGAATTGGGAGGTTAGAATTGGTTCAAGGATGGTGGAGAGCAGTATATAAGAAAGAAGAATGATTTTTGGGACGGAAGAAATGAAAGGCAAAGTGTTCTTTTATAAACTCAGATTGCCCTTAAATGCGTTATGCACGGCGGTTTACGTGCGTAAGAGACTTTACGTGCGTTATGGCAAAATATTAACGTCGTAAGGAACTCGGAACGATTTACACACATCGTTACGTGCATGTAGCGGGTTAACGTACGTAACACCTCGTTGACTTGCCTGTCACAATCACGCCGAAAGTTGGTCGGCATGCGTACTACCTGACGAAGATTCCTGTCCGAAGACCGAAGACCGATGTTACGTACGTAAGGGCCGATATTTAACGTACGTAATGACTCAGATATAGCGTGCGTAATGACTCGGAGTATAACGTACGTAAAGGACAGTTTTGTTTGCTAAATTATTATCACATTAATTTCTTATGACACGACTCCCTCTCCTTGTCGTCTGGAAATCTCTCGGGGAACAAGACGTTCGCCACCGTGATATTCGCACCGATAATTACCTAACGACATCGAGGTATGTCACTGAAAGTTCTTCAATCATCATACTATCACAGTACACGAATAACAGATGCGAACAATACAGTTCAACCATATTATACAAAATATATTTTATTGCAATGGAGTACATTTATTTATCAAACATAAGAAATGGACGTGAGCGCCCAAAGTGAAAGAGCATGTAATACTGGTGGTATTACACCTGCCTATCCTTACGGATTTATCTCACCTTCGGCCAAAACATCCTTAAGCCAACGAATGCATGTTACGGACGTAATGCATGATCAGTTACGGCCATAACTCACTGCTAGAATGACACAGTCCGACAACTCAGTCTTCTCGTTATGAAAGGTGAATGATCCGACATACAATACTTGTATGAATGTAATTAAGTCCAATAACACGCGATAGATGATACTTACTACACAAGACTACCATTCATGATGATTATGGTAATACTCTCGTCTCGATCCTCAAACGGAGATGAATGACGATCGGTAACTGATACACGGTTAAGATATACCAACGATGAATACAAATGAATGAATCATGAATGATGAGTGATTATTAATGAGTGAAAATTACTGAATGACAATTAGTGACTGATAATTACTGAATGATAATGAATGAATTACAACCGGGTATTACATACTCCCCCCCTTAAAAAGAGTTTCGTCCCTGAAACTAAGGGTCAAACAACTCGGGATAACTATCCTGCATGCTATCTTCACTTTTCCAAGTAGCCTCTTCGACTCCGTGTCTAGACCACTGAATCTTGACAAAAGGAATCGTTTTGTTTCTCAACTGCTTGATTCGCCGCTCTAAAACTCGTATAGGATGCTCCTCATACGAATGATCATCTGCGATCTCGATTTCGTCGAACTGAAGTACGTGACTCGGGTCGGCAACATACTTCCGCAACTGAGAGACGTGAAACACATTATGAATTCGGCTCAATGCCGGAGGTAAAGCCAATCGATAAGCCAGACTGCCTACTAGATCCAAAATCTCAAACGGTCCCATGAATCTTGGACTCAACTTTCCCCGCTTCCCGAAATGGAAGATACCTCGACTCGGCGATACCTTGACCAAAACGTGGTCACCTGCCTCGAACTCTATTGGTCGACGACGATTATCTGCATATGATTTTTGTCGACTCTGAGCAGTCAAAAAACGAATCCTGATCAAATCTACCTTCTCACGGGCGGCAATAAGCATATCGGGCTCGGTGCTGATTGATTCTGATAAGTCATCCCAACACAAAGGAGATCGACAATGACCACCGTACAAGGCCTCGTAAGGTGAACTTAATCAACGGTAGTTGGGCTTCCGAATCGTCTTTCCAATCGAGGATGCATGCCCTCAACATGTCCTCCAATATCTGAATAGTTCTCTCTGATTGTCCGTCAGACTAAGGATGAAAAGTTGTGCTGAAATTAAGCTGAGTTCCCATGGTACGATGAACTGATTTCCAAAAATGTGACACGAATCGCCCGTCACTACCAGAAACGATACTCTTAGGAGCACCATGCAATCTCACTATCTATTTGATGAACAACTGGGCAAGTCTCTCGGGACCCTACGTATCCTTAATCTCAAGGGAATGAGCTGACTTAGTTAAACGGTCCACAACTACCCAAATTGTATTCATGCCACGACGACTCATCGGCAAACTCGTGATGAAGTACATAGAAATATCTTCCCACTTCCACTCTGGAATAGGGAGAGGTTTCAGCATACCTGTCGGTCGCTGATGTTCTATCTTGACTTGTTGACAGGTAAAACATCTCGAAACAAATTCTGCGACTTCTTGCTTCATATTACTCCACCAGTAATTTTGTTTCAAGTCCTTGTACATCTTGCTAGACCCCGGATGAATAGAATAAGGGGTAGCATGAGCTTCTCTAAAAATCGAGTTTTTCAACTCATCATTCGCCGGTACGCATAACCGATTCTTAAATCACAAAAGTCCATCCTCGTAGACCATAAATCCAGGGGCTTTCCCCTGAGCCACATCCTATCGGATGCGCAACAAAAATGGGTATGAACCTTGATTCTCCCTGATTGCCTCCTCAAGTGGCGATGAAATCTCCAACATGCAAAGTTGCCCTTGCACTCGCTGTAACCAGACCTCGATCTCGGGTTGAAGGAATTCATGCTGAAGCTCCTTCTGAATTGTTTAACGAGCAAGCATTTGCTCCTGAATGGATTTACGACTCAAGGCATCGGCGAACACGTTCGCCTTGCCCGGGTGGTACAGGATATCAATATCATTATCTTTGATTAATTCCAAGCACCGCCTCTGTCGCATATTTAACTCCTTCTGAGTAAATATATACTTCAAACTCCTGTGATCGGTGAATATTTGACAGGTAACGCCATGAAGATAATGGCGCCAAATCTTCAATGCGAACACCACGGCTGCTAGCTCCAGGTCATGTGTTGGATAATTAACCTCGTGAGGTCTCAATTGCCGTGAAGCATAATCAATAACTTTCTCATTTTGCATTAAATACACATCCAAGACCGTGTCCGGACGCGTCACTATAAACCACGAATACCTCCGTCCCTTGCGGCAAGGAAAGGACAGGTGCTGAAATTAACCAGCTCTTGAGTTCCTCAAAACTCCGTTGACACGCGTCGGACCACGTGTATTTCTTATCCTTCCACAGAAGGTTTGTCATGGGTTGAGCAATTTTAGAAAATCCTTCCACAAACCGCCGATAATAACCGGCTAATCCGATAAAGCTTCAGATTTCCTTAACATTCTTAGGAGGTAGCCAATCTCGGATAGCCTCCGTCTTCTAAGGATCAACACATACACCATCTGATGAAATTACATGTCCGAGAAACGTCACCTCGGACATCTAGAACTCACATTTGGAAAACTTTCCATAAAGTTGCTCTCGTCTCAACACGTCGAGAACCTGATGAAGGTGAAATTGGTTCTCCTCACGGTCACGAGAATAAATCAAAATGTCATCAATGAACACAACCACGAACTGATCCAAATAGTTGATGAAAACCCAATTCATTAATTCCATGAATACCGCAGGTGCATTAGTTAACCCAAACGGCATTACCAAAAACTCATAATGACCATAGCAAGTTCGAAACGTCGTACTTGCGATAACCGACTCTCGAATTCGCGACTGATGATATCCAGATCTTAAGTCGATCTGGGAAAATATTGAAGCTCCCTGAAGTTGATCTAAGAGATCATCAATACGGGGTAGAGGATATTTATTCTTGATCGTCACCCTGTTCAACTCCCGATAATCAATATACAAACGAAATGAAGTGTCCTTCTTCTTGACAAATAACACTGGTGCTCCCCACGGGGATGCACTCGGTCGGATATAACCTTTCTCGGTCAACTCCTACAATTGATTCTTGAACTCGTGCATTTCGGTCGGATCCATACGATACGGTGCCTTCGATACTGGAGACGTACCAGGCTCCAACTCAATCGTGATTCCACATCTCTATGTGGAGGCAAACCAGGTAACACGTCTAGAAATACGTCGGCATATTCTCTCACTACCAGAATATCCGCCAACATTATTGATGATTTCTAGGTCTTGGTCATATAGCACCAATAACCAACACACCCCTGACTGAGTAATTTCACTGCTTTCATCAAGTTGATGACTCTCCCGGAACAACTGGGATTACCTCCCTGAAAAACACATTCGACCCTATCGTCTGAAATGATAGTGACCATACGCTTACGGGCACTAATGATGGCATCGTGACGATCCATCCAATCAATACCCAAGATGACATCATCTCCCGGTAAATCTACCACGATTAGGTCTGCTAACCAATCACGGCCATGAAGTTGAATCGGACAATTCTTAATCTCACGATTCCCGATAATTCTTCTACCATCAGGTAGACCAATGACATAAGGCTCACAACTAGTAGCACTACCTAGATGTAGTCTACTCAAACATGACACGGAAATAAATGAATGTGATGCACCAGTATCAAAAAGGGTACACATAGGTTGATATAGAATATCGAGTGTACCTGAGATCATACGGGCCTCTGGATCGTCGGTCTTCTTCATCTCATAAATTCGGGGCTTGCCGGCCCCCGAACCGGACGCTCCCGCCTGATAGCTTTTGGCTCCGCCATTGTTTGCTCCTATCGTCTTGAACGACGCAGACTCAGTGGCATGATTATGAACAGCTGACTGCTTCGGGGCCAGAGATGACGCTGGAGTAGGTTTAGAGTCCCTTCAGCAAAAACGGGCCTTATGCCCAACAATCCCACAGTTATGGCATGTGATAGTCTGCCTCGGACACTTGGTGCTCACATGACGAGGTTCTCCACAGTTGAAATAGGTGATGGCTGAACTGGCCACTCGGGACTGCGATTCCGCGGATCTGGGGCGCCACAGGAGGTCGCTCAGAGAAAGTAGAGCCCGCATGAGGCTTCTTGACTGTTGCCTGACTGCCTTCAGACTGATTACGATTCTTTGACTTCTTGCTAGCAGATGAAGGTTGCTGCTTAGCAATCTCCTTAGTAGTAAGCTCATAAGTAAGAGCTTTCTCGATGAATTCGGCCAGAGTGGTGCAATTGTGATTAAGTAACTGCATCCGCATAAGAGGTTTCAACCTCTTGCTGAAATACTTAATCTTATCCACCTCGAAGTGAATAATAGATGAGGCGATGGCGAGAACATCATCTTCCGCTGAGGGGTCGGGAGTGAGTAATTCTGATAACTTGGCCTCTCTGAGTGGGGCCGGATAATACCTCTCCATCATAAGAGTCTTGAATTGATCCTAAGTACATGATCCGTCGGTGGGCTTCAACGTTAACCACCATGAATGAACGCTCTTACCTAGATAGTTCCACAACTGAAACTTTGTGCCCTTCGGGACACTCTACCATAGCAAACAACTTCTCAAAATGATCAAGCAGTGAACAATATCTGCCGGCTCAAATGAACCCTCAAAAGTAGGTGGCCTTTGGCGAGAGATGTCACCAATAATACTGCTTACACTCCTCTCTTACCCCTGAGGCGGCGGCGGAGGAGCCTGCTGATTCTAGGCGGTTGAGTTCTGCATCGTCGCCATGAGGCATGCCATCTGTGTCATCTGGGCCATCATGCCCTGCATAAAAGCGAGTGGATCAACCCAAACACCTTCTGATTGAGCTGTGTCCCGGGTACGACTCCCTGACAGTGAATGATCATTTCTGGGTGAATCAGTTGCAGCGTCGCTGCTTGATGAATTAGCGTTGTTCCTTGCGTTCGCACGTGTATTCACACGAGCTCTCGGGTTTCGGCCTGCACCACGGCCTCTTCCCCCGCCTCCTCTGCCTTCTCTCTCCATACTAAAGTAGGAAAGTCACATGATAATTATAGCTCTCATATGAATATCACATTATGATTACGTCATGAAATGATGGAAATGAGCATACACGCTCTAACATAGTGATTACATGAATGATTAACTGAGGTGACCTGATTATGTGATGAAATTCTTGAAATGATTATCTTGAACAAGTTCACACGATTAATGATACGATCCTTACGATCAACAACCGAGAAATAAAATGAACTGAGTGATTAATGAGTTAACATGATCGATACGATCAAAATGAAAATGATGATTGAGGATTGTTGACTGTTGAATGATGAATGAGTGATTCTTATTGCCAGAAATTATACAATGGCGTTAGAAATGTTACCGTTCTTTGGTCTGAGGGGCTCGGCTCTTGCACAAGTCACAAGTGACGCGAAAGTCCAATGATACTATTCTGATGAATGATGATTTCAACGAGACATGACTCGAAAGGTAGTATTCAAAACCACTCTCCGATACCAACTCTGTAACACCCCAAACTAGGCGACTATTACAGTGCCGTGGACCCCCGACTGGGACCCACCAGGTGAAAGAAAATTAATGACTTTAATAATATAATTGTAGTACCGAACCACATTATATCATCCATTACTCTGATGAGGAGTTTCATTACGATACACCCAATATAATACAGAATACAGGTATATTTTATATGGAGATAAAATATACAACACTGAATAAAAATGAGTATTCAAACGGAAGTCTACAGCGGAAATAAAATGAAGAACGCGAATGACTGAAAAGGACTGGGGACCTCTACTAGTATCACTCGGACTCCTCGCCGTGAACATTCTCTTCCCGTGCTTTAGCCTTCCCATGACCTGAAAACAACATCCCCCAATGGGGTCAGTTACACAGAACAACAATCCTCAAGAGTTGAATAAACACAATCATGGTATATCTTAATTATGAGATTAAGCTGAAGAGAGGCATCATAGTACGCCCGTAATGGTATGTGCAAGTGCACAAGACGAGTGTCCGGACATACCGCCCTTGTATCTAATTAGTCTCCCGGAGGTACGTTACCGTGTGCACAGTCCATTATGTTGGTGAACCCGAACACGTGACCATCATGTGCCCGATTTAAAAATTCCACACATCTCCACCCAGCCATGCAATATGAACCCATAAGGTCATATGAATAAGAATGACAAATGAGTAATTGTGAATCACAATACGACAAAGGTCAAGAAAGACTCACCGGGATGAAATATTAATGACATAAATGATATCTCATTGAAATGATTGGAACCGTCTTTCCCCATGAATGAAATGATTATTTGACAATTAAAAGTCTCAATACGGTTAATACATTATGAATGAGTTATGATTATGAATGAACAACAACGAAAAGAATGAGTATCCTTTTAACTGAGTAAGAATTAACTTACACAATACCGGTGAAGAATGTCCTTCCTCGAACAAACGTCCTACAATGAGATGTCGGTCGCTCGAACAACCTTGAATAACATAATTACCAACAATCTGCTCAATATACGCATCAAACACGATTATTACTAATTCAAAACGTCTATATGACAAAACCAAGTTCATTGGGGCATTATGACAAACACGTAAATAATCATCGATTATTTACAACCAATTCTCAATTAATCGATACCAAACTTCCGAGGGGTGGTACAATCCAACAAAACATCTTCAATACCATCAATAATCCAATATGAATATCCAAATCGAGATTTCAACAACATCTAATTGAAAACCCCTAAATCTAAATCAATATTCAAAGTGTTCTACAAACAATCCTTCAATAATCCGATAAATATACATACCAACTCACAATCATATGTATATCTCTTTATATAACATGATTTTAACATCCCAAAACATCATATTCCATCATAGATTCGGAATCTAGGGTGTTGAAGAATATTACCTTCGAAGATCCAACCTCTTTGATCCGATGAATACGTGTTAAATCAACTATCCAAGCTACACAAACGAATGAAGATGATGAAAACCGAACACCCAAGTGATTGATGATGAAAAATCTCTCCCAAGAACTTCTCTCTCGGAACTCATGTGAAGAGATGAGAAAAATGAGCTCAAAACCCCGTCCAGGTACTTAAGTACTGCCATGGTTACGGCCTTAACTCGGCCTACTTACAACCATAAAATTCCCAAGTCAACGGCCTTACGGCCGTAACAAGCCATCTCGTACGGGCGTAACTCGGCCTCGTCGAAAAATCTGCCGATAGACATACGGCCGTACCCGCACATGCCTTACGGGCGTAACTAGACTGACACGGTCGTACTCGGTAAGGCTTACGGGCATATGAAACCTTCGTCGAAACTGACCGCGTACCTTGCTCGAATTGTACGGCTGTAACCGGCCAAGCCTTACGGCCCTACCTGCCTCATCTTACGGCCGTTTGCCGCAACCCTTACGGCCGTAAGCCCTCTTCGTCCGACATGTCCTGAAAACCAGGAATGCATGTTACAGCCGTAGCCTACCTATCCTTACGGCCCTATCTCACCTTCGGCCAAAACATCCTTAAGCCAACGAATGCATGTTATGGCCGTAATGTATGATCAGTTAAGACCGTAACTCACTGCTGGAAATGACACAGTCCGACAACTCCGTCTTCTCGCTACGAAAGGTGAATGATCCGACATACAATACTTGTATGAATGTAATTCAGTCCAATAACACGCGATAGATGATACTTCAAACACAAGACTACCATTTACAATGATTATGATAATACTCTCGTCTCGATCCTCAAACGGAGATGAATGACGATCAGTAACTGATACACAGTTAAGATATGCCAACGATGAAAACAAATAAATGAATCATGAATGATGAGTGAAAATTACTGAGTGACAATTACTGACTGATAATTACTGAATGATAATGAATGAATTACAACCGGGTATTACAAATTAATCCTCTGATTAATCCCTAGAAAGTCCTCTACTGTTCCGATTATGGCCTAGGCATTTCTACTGGGCATTTAAGAGATTAATAGGTCGTCCAGGCTGGCTGGGCGGGGGCCTACGAAGGCAAGCTAACATACTACTATAACGCCCCCAAAATTAACCGGAACATACAGTGCCGTGAATTTCGTGTGGGACCCACAAGGCATTTTTTATATTGAGACTTTAAGATTTCTCCATTAAATAATTTGTATGAAAATATTTTAATGGTACTAGGATCAGGATCATGAAACCCACTTGAAAATGGTACTAGAAACGCAAGGAAAACATAAATTGTACGCCAAATTCAGTAAGTGTGAATTCTAGTTGAGGGGTATCTTTTTTAGGACATGTAATATCCGGAGATGGTATTACTGTCATAAGATAATCTCAATATAACAGTATGTCAATAAATCCTTTAACCTGACATTATTATAAAGTCCAACATGATAATTTCTATGCCTTGCTAAAATGCAATGTCATCTGAAACATGGTGATCATAAGAGTTAGTGATCGGGATTAGTGGGAGTCATGTAGAGGGCAATGAATAGTCAAGATAGGGATTTGTCCCTCTCTTTAGGGGGAGAGATATCTGCTAGACCCCTCGATAAGTAGGACTGAAGGAAATACATGGCCATGCTCAAATGAAGAGTCATTTGATTCAGTCAGTCTACTTAAGATCGAGAAAGCATTTGAACATAATAAGTATGACAATTTCCATGACTTAGTTCAAATATAATATCGTGCAACAACGAAATTTGACACGTTGAATTGTTTAATGGACTACAAACTTATATTATTCTGGTAGTCATAATGCTTGCTAAAGACAGCTTATGATTTATCATTTAATAAGGTATTAAATGATTGCCAACATAATATAAGCCTTTTCGCTCACACATACGACAATTAAAGTCAAGCAATAATAATTAATAGATATAATACTGGATATTATATTTACTAAAGAATTTAAAAATGAGTAATGTATAATATATGTTAATATATATTATATTATTTAATTGTATCAACTGGAAGAGGACTAAATAATAAGTAATGTATAATATAAGATATTTTATATATATATATATACATATATATATATATATATATATTATTTAATAAGTTAATGGGTAACTAAGAAAATACTAGAGTTTTAACTTTTGGGTTTATTTGGTATAAATAAAGGGTCTTGGACAAGGAGTTGACAAGAGAAACAAGAAAAAAATCTACCCCCTCCCCCTTTCACAGAATCGGCCGAAACTTTCTGTCTAAGAAGTGCAGTTCGGCCATCTCTGTCTTCTTCCCTTAGTTGATCTTGATCAACAGTACAATTCTTCTAGCAAGGTTGTAACACCCCGAGATATTCAGGATTATTACATCGCCGTAAATCCTTTATGTAAGGAGTTACTAGGCTAAGAATTTAAAACAACATTAACGAATAAAAAGACATCCATCAAAACTTAAAAGGTACAATACCATTCCAACAACACAAAACAATAGCGTACTCGAGTACTTATTAAAATACGACTCAAATGAAAGAAATCCACGGGCCAACAAAATCACTTGATACCCTCGTCGTCATGCAACTCCTTTGGTTGTTTCCCGCTATCCTGAATCCTCAACATAAAACAAATGTCCACCCCCGACGGGGTTAGCAAAATGACGCTAGTGCAAGAACGATAATATCCAACAATAGATTATTCGACATCTAATGAAGAGTAACGATAACAACAACAATATTAGCAATGACAATGATAATAACTATACTACGAGAGAACACACAACAAAAAACACACCATGATAATCACGACACACACACGGTAATTCCGATGATCCAACGTTCACTGCATAGATCCTAAGATGATACCGTCGGACCAATACGAGGTGGAAAACCCCGTCCAATGATCCAGCACATGCTAGCATAGATCCCAAGATGATACCGTCGGACCAACCCGAGGTGGACATATGACAACGACACTTATGCATAACAATATGAACGACATCAATACAGAAAACATGATCTAAAGTACTTGCCTTAGAAAGACGGCGAGGATTAAGTACTTCGACGGAATGTCAACTCACTCGAAGGTCATCCCTTCGATCAATCACTTTGTAAAGCTAGGACCTTATACAAAAAGAATAACATAAAGTTCAACTTACATCACATAACCAACGTACGAACATCTAACGACCTAACTGTGGCCGAGTTAACACCCTACGTATGGCCGGTTCATGGTTCAACTACTCGACGAACGCTAAGTCAAACTAATAACATACTTCATGTGAATCAACTGATCATAACAGAGATAAATTTTCGGCGTCTACAATTCAATGATATGCCAGTCATTATCATCCATATTCCATTCTCGATCATCAACTCTAATATATGGTTCGATTAAACTATGATTCACAATAAGGACGGATATAGTCGAACGAGTTCTAGGTTAATTCATCACAAGGGTTTTGTTCTCAAGCGAAAAAGTTCTTCATACTAAGGTTTCACATTCAATACGTTGGTCACTAACAGAATCTCATCGTTCTAACCATCCATATGGAGATTATCGAATCCAAGCCATCCTTATAAGACAGGAATATACTTCGAAGGACATCCATTACATTATCTTCATGAATACCCTTAACATATGTGATAATATTAACAAGTTGTTCATCATATGAATATCTCGGAATCACCATCAAAGGCATGTTACAATCTCAGAAAACTTCATCCCGATGTTTGGCATAATCGAGGCTCAACTTGAAATCTTGTTTAATCATGGAAAGTTCTAAACATGATCATATCAATTCTCTAAAATATGGTGTTCAACCTAATAGGTTACTAACAAATTCAATGCTCTCAGTAGCATGTTCAAAGTATTCCTAAGAACAAGAATTTGAGGTTGGAAAAACATAAACATACCTTAATATGGAGGAGACCGACGAAACACTTGGTGAAACTCAACACCAGGAGCTTGAACACTAATCCAAAAAGGTCTATGATCTTCAAAACCAAGCTGAGAGCCTGATACAAGGAATTTATATGGCTGGGGAACTCTCAAGTTTACAAAAATTGGACAAGGAGTGGAGGTGAAATGAAAAGACGTTGATGTCTATAAATAGAGTTTTAAACCTTACATACGTTATCTACAAGACATAATGTATGTTAGCGGTCTAACGTATGCTAGAAACAAATCCTTACGTACGCTATCGTCGGTCAGTAGCCATCCGTCTCAATTTCTATCCTCCATAATGTACGCTAATAACACTTTTATGTACGTAATTTGATCAACATAGTGTATGTTATTCTACCCCTCTTACCGTACGCTATGCCTTTTTGACTTGCTTTAACAAAAAGTTGTCCAGGTTCACGCGGGGGATCCGACAATATCCTCATCTGGTCCCACACGCCGACCACAACTTATCTGTCGTGACTGCCTATTACGTACGCTATGTTTCAACCGTAACATACGCTACCTGTAGTTCTTAGCGTACGCGATGTACAACATTTAACGTACGTTACTGTCAGGCAGAATCATGTATGAATTGAAAAACTCCACACAGTAATGGTCATGAATATCGGAATATGAACACGGAAAAATCAAACTTCAATTGTTGATACGTAATTATCAAATACCCTAAGGTTCAAATACAGATGAAAATACACAACAATTATTCAGGTATTACATACTCCCCCTCTAGAAAGAAGTTCCGTCCCGAAACTTAAGAGAGAAATAATTCCAGGTATCTAGCCTTCATACTGTCTTCCGTCTCCCAAGTTACTTCTTCAACTCCATATCGTGACCACTGAACTTTAACCAAGGAGGTTGGTTTATTTCTCAATCGCTTGATTCGACTCTCGAGTATGTTGGTTGGCTTCTCTTCGAACGTGCCATCGTTAGCTATTTTGATCTCACCAAAGTCGATGATGTGAGTGGTATCTGGTATATATTTCCGTAGTTGCAATAAATGAAACACCATATGAACGTGACTCAATGATGGAGGTAAGGCCAACCTGTGCGCCAATTCTCCAACTCTTTCAAGAACCTCGAACGTTCCGATATATCTCGAACTCAACTTCCCCTTCATTCCAAAGCAAAAAATCCCCCGAGTATGAGAAACCTTTAAAAGTATGTGGTCCCCGACATCAAATTCCAACGGGCGATGGCGTACATATGCATAAGACTTCTGACGACTTTGTGTGGTCAACAATATTTCACGGATTAGGGCCACCTTCTCCGGAGTCTGAATTATCAATTATGGTTCCGGCCCGATTAAGTCAGGAGAATCATCCCAGCACAGAGGCGATCTACATCTTCTCCCGTACAATGCTTCGAAAGGTGCCATCCTTATGGAAGCATGCCAGCTGTTATTGTAGGTGAACTCATCAGTAGCAGATGAGTTTCCCAATTGGTTGACCAGTCTTAGGCACAAGCTCTTAATATGTCTTCTACTATTTGAATAGTTCTCTCGGACTGTCCATCAGTTAGAGGATGATAAGCCGTGCTAAATCTCAACTCCGTTCCTAAATCCTTATGAATGGCTTTCCAAAAATGCAACACGAAATGACCATCCCGATCCAAAATGGTGGTTTTCGGTGTTCCATGCAATCAGACTATTTCCGCAATAAATACTCATGTCAATCTTTGTGGTCTCCAAGTATCTTTAATGCCTAGGAAATGAGCCGATTTGGTTAAACGGTCAACTATCACCCAGATCATATGCATTTACGTCCTGGTCTTCGGCATGATGGTGGAAAATCCATTGATATATCTTCCCACTTCCATTCCGGGATTGGAATCGGATTCAACATCCCGACGGGGTGTTGATGTTCGATTTTAACCTACTGACAAGTCAAACATCTCGAGACATATTCCGCCACTTCTTTCTTCATGTTGCCCCATCAAAATTTTTGCTTCAAATCATTATACATTTTACTAGTGCCTGGGTGAATTTAATAAGGCGCAGTATGAGCTTCTTTCATGATCGTTTGCTTCGGAACCTCATTATCCAGAACACAATGTCGAATCCAAAATCTCAGAACTCAATCTTCATGGATTACAAAACCTAGGGCTTTTCCTTTGCTCACTTCATCATGCAACCGAATCATCAGAGGGTCATCTAATTGCTTAGATTTGATTTCATCGGTCAATGACGAAGTTAATTCTATCACACACAGTTGCCCTTGAACTACTTGTAACCACACTTAGATTCCTCCTCAAATCAACTGTTGTTGAATACTGGGCTGGGACGTGAGTGTCTCCAGCATTCGAATAAAGACAGGTTTACTACTTAGCGCATCAGCTACCACATTCGCTTTCCCTGGATGATAAAGAATTTCTAGATCATAGTCTTTAATCAATTCCAACCATATTCTCCGTCGCATGTTCAATTATTTCTAACTAAAGATGTATTTAAGACTCTTGTGATCTGTGAAGATCTGACATTGAGTCCCGTACAAATAATGTCGCCATATTTTAAGTGCAATAACAACAGCTGCTAATTCTAAATCATGTGTTGGGTAATTAACTTCATACGGTTTTAACTGTCGCGAAGCATAGGAGATTACCCTATCGTTCTGCATTAGTACACAATCGAGGCCCTTATTTGAAGCATCACTGTAAACCATGAATCCTTCAGTACCCTGTGGTAGTGATAAGATCGGGGCTGTCGTCAATCTCTTTTTGAGTTCTTCAAAACTAACTTGGCACTTTTCATTCCATTCGAACCTTTTTGTTTTCTGCAGCAATTGAGTAAGTGGACGGGTGATTTTGGAAAATCCTTCACGAACCGACGGTAGTACCCAACAAGTGCTATGAAACTTCTGACTTCTTTCACATTCTAAGGAGACTCCCACTGCATGATCGCCTCGACTTTCTGTGGATCTACTCGGACTCCTTCTGCTGAAAATACATGACCAAGGAACATTATTTCTCTCAACCAAAATTCACATTTAGAAAATTTGGCGTACAACTATTCGCTTCTCAAGGGATTAAACACAATCCGTAGGTGTTCCGCATGCTCGTCCGGAATCTTTGAGTAAACAAAAATATCATCAATAAAGACAACCACGAATTTATCTAAGTACTCTATAAACACTCGGTTCATCAATTGCATAAATATTGTAGGCGCATTGGTGAGACCGAAAGGCATTACCACAAATTTATAGTGCCCATAGCGGGTCTTAAATGCTGACTTTGGAACATCAGATGCTTTAATCCTCAACTGATGATATCCTGATCTCAAATTGATCTTGTATAACACTGTCGCTCCTTGCAACTGGTCGAACAAATCATCGATTCGAGGCAATGGGTATTTATTCTTAATCGTCATTTTATTTAGCTCTCGGTAGTCGATGCACAACCGAAGTGATCCATCTTTCTTTCGAACAAATAAAACTGGTGCACCCCAGGACGAAACGCTTGGTTGAATATAGCATTTGTCCAGCAATACCTCAAGTTGCCTTTTCAATTCATACATCTCGGTGGGTGCCATTCGATACGGCGCTTTGGAAGTCGGGGTAGATCCCGGTTCCAGTTTGATGGTAAACTCTACATCTCGTTATGGATGTAATCCAGGTAATTCATCAGGAAATATATCAGGAAACTCATTTACAACAAGAATAGATGAATGTTCCATTCTTCCTTATTCATTCTTCATTGCATAACACCAATATCCGGCACAGCCCTGTTGCAGTAGCTTGATAGCCTTCATTGCTTTAATCACTTTTCATGAGCTACCTGGACCCCATCTTTCAAATAAGAATTCAGAACTGTCTTCAGCTATCATCGAAATATTTCTCTTCCAGTAGTTAATAATAGCACCGTAACGGTTAAGCCAATCATATCCAAGAATCAGATCATCCCCTTGAATTTCTACTACGATCAGGTTTGATGGCCAACCTTTGCCTCCGATCGTTATAGGAAAATTTCTAGCTTCAAGGTCCCCTGCAATTCTATCCCCACATGGTAAACCCACAATATAAGGTTCACATTTATGAAGACAAGAAATTTTCAAACGATTTACACATGATAGTGATATAAATGAATGTATTGCTGTGGAATCAAACAAAACACTAACTGATTGAGAAAGAGTTTGAACCGTACCTGACGCAACCGTTGTGTCCTTATCGTCTGTATTTCGCATCTTGTACAAGTGTGGAGGAATGGACCCAGCACTCTACGCTCCTTTCGGTCATACTGTCCTCTGCCTCTACCTGTGCCAAAGCTCTGTTGTGGCTGCACGGTTTGTTGAGTCGGGTTGACACTCGTCTCCTATGGGACCTGCTATGAAGTATGAGTTTCGAAAGATCTAGCAACATCCCCAAAAAATATCACGTGATATCCTTCTCGTCCACATTCATAACACGTCACGGAGGGAAGTGAGCAGTCGCGTCGATAATGTCCTGACCGACCACAGTTAAAACATTTCCTGGCTGCATCTGCAAAGGTGGGTGTTGATTTGGAACTCTTTCCGCCTCTGGATCGCTGCGGGGGCTTCCTAAATGAGTGTCAAAATGACTGGGTTTACGGGCCCCACCATTCTTGTGCTCAGCAAATCAACCAGAGACTTTCTTTTTCTTGGACTCGGAAAACTTTTCCATAGCTACTTCCTTCATCTCGTATGCCAGAGCTTTATTTTGGTACTGGCAGAGAGTGGTACATTCAAATCCTCACATATATCTCTGTATCTCTGGCTTCATCCTCATGTCAAAGTGAAGCATCATTTATGCATCGGTCCTAACAAGGTGTCGAACAAATGCCAGTTGATGATTAAAGGTCTTGATTGTTTGAGCTACAGATTTGTCTGAAGGTTGCGCGAAGAAGAATTCTCGAACTTTAGCCCCCCGAATCGTACGAGGACAGTACTGAGCTTCCATCATTGCTTTGAATTCTCCGCAACCAGCATCATGGTCAACAGGTCGGATAGCTTCCCACCAACTGGACGCCTCTCCAATCAGAAAATATTGAGCGATAGAAGTTCTTCGATCATTTGGGCAGTTGATTCCTGCAAATATTTTCTATAAATCTTTTAGCCAATGGTCCCACGTCAGCATTTCGAAAAATCCATCGAACTTTGGTGGATGAATCTTTGCCACCTCTCAAGCTCCAAAATGGATAAATCGGACGAATCTAAGAAAAACCACAAAATTCCCAAAATTTGGGTTATAAGGATTTTTACCTTTGATTTGGAAGATAGAATGGCTTAGCTGTTGTGAGATATTTGTTCTCCAACCAAAGATGTTGATATCTGAAGAAGGATCGCCTCAAAACTCCTCGAATCGCCCAAATCCCGTAGCTCCCGATCGGAAATGTGAAAAGATGAAAATAACGACGAGTGCAAGTCAATTGTCCAATATATACTGTGCCCAGTCTAGCGCACGCTATGCCTCAATATTAGCGTGCGCTAGTGGGGTCACCGGTTAGTCCAGTGGTTTCTGCCTGCCTCATTAGCGTTCGTTAGGTATACCATTGCGTGCGCTAATCGCCTTCCTTTAGCGTGAGCTAGCCGATAGTTAGCGTGCGCTACCTGGGAGTTGGTGTCCAGGACCTACTGTCCTCTGTCCTGCTCGAGTCTCAGCGTGCGCTGCTGTGATAGCTTAGCGTGCGCTACGCAGCACTTATAGCATGCGCTGGCAAAAGCCTAGCGCACGTTACCTGATAGTCTAGGCAGCCTGACAACCTCACTGCCTCTGCCTACCCAGCCCGTTAGCGTGCGCTACGGACGTGTTAGCGCACATTACTGACTATGAATAGCTTGCGCTAGCTAACTCCTAGCGTGCGATAATTGCTAGTACAGAGAGCAGAATTAGCTACTATCTCTGCCCTGTCTAGTCCCTTAGTGCGCGCTAAGGCTCAAAGCTAGCATGAGCTACTCAAGAAGAATTAGCGTGCGTTAGCCTAGGCCTAGCGTGCACTGTCTCTCTGACCCAGAATACTTCCGAAAGGTCTAAAAAACATTATCATGATCCAAACAAGGTACAAAACTCTATAACAACATCGACAACTTCACAAAGAGTTTACAGAGTCACAAAATAGGAAGAACGGCAAGGTAAAATAGTAAATAAAAAGTATGGGTATTACAATGAGATCCCTTCTCCGTGTTGAAATTGTGTCCTTGAAAACTCCTATTCTCTTGCTACTTCACGGCTCATCCGCAGACCAGACTGGAAGGCGTCGTCGTCTTCGTATGAGTCGTTGTCAGATTATGGACTGATAAGAAGGG
Source organism: Orobanche coerulescens (assembly GCA_033398695.1). Taxonomy (NCBI): domain Eukaryota; kingdom Viridiplantae; phylum Streptophyta; class Magnoliopsida; order Lamiales; family Orobanchaceae; genus Orobanche; species Orobanche coerulescens. The sequence continues at coordinate 100,076,117 of CM065816.1, read as the reverse complement.
TTTCTACGGACATGGATTTTCCTTTCTTTCGAGCATCAGCTTTGTCCATTAGATGGCTCGAAATTAGCTCTTTGCAGCAAAGGTTGTCCCATTAGATCAGGACTTCGACATTCTGAGAGTCGGTCACCTCCAGAACAAACCTTTCTTCTTCACTCCAATCTCTCCAATTGTGCAAAGTCTCGTATGGAGCAAGCCTGTATGCTTTCTATTGAACAAAGCGGTCGTATGCCTATTTAATTTGCACAGATAACAGGGTTTTGTTAATAATAGAGTTTGGATAGGGGTTGCGTACATCGCATGGGTTCGCTGTAGGCAAGGGTTCCAATACAAGTGTGGGAGCCTTTATCGGAGAGGGATCACGTACAGTGGTTGGTACCTTGAGGGGAGATGGATCCCTTACGGGTGTGGGTTCCCATTCAGGAGATATGGCTATTGGCTCCAAAGTGGCAGCCGACTTGCCAGAGTCTTTCAAGTTGGCAGATTGCTGTATTTCCATCATTGCCGCCAATGGCTCGGGATCTATTGTTTGCACAGTAGCAGCTATCTCTTCAACAGGGGTTGCGCCCTGGGGGTTTTGAAACAGTGGGTTTCGCCTTAGCCTTAATTTTCGAAAGCCTTTGTAGCTTTCTTTTTGGCTTCCCACCAGTAGGGGGAGTCTTGCTGTGAGATCTCTTTCTTTTTTTCGAGGGCTCCTCGCTCCTAGGCTTAGAAGTTACGTCCCTTGGATCAGCAGAGAGGGGCAGAGTGCGGACAAATGGCCTTCTCGCAATCGGATGATCTTTGTTGAAGACGGATGGCCTGGTACCTCCAATGTACTTACGTGAGTAAATCTTCTTAGCATCCTTTGCTTGCGGAATAGCGCACTTGGTCAGAATATAGTTTAGAAACACACCAAAAGACTTCTTCTGAGAGGCAGGTTTAGCGACTTCTTCCTGCAGCCTTTTGAGAACAATCTGACACGAGTTGACCTTCTCACAGGTCATGATGGCGACCATCATCGTGAACCTCAAAGTGGTGCACATCTCGAAAGCACCTGTTCTGTTTTCAATCACACGACAACAGAAATCGTGTAAGTAAACAAAAGGAAGGCAAAAACGTTTTTGTGGCATGAAGTACGAATCGTTTCGACCGATGCTGAACCAGTGAATAAACCATAGTAATTGGCTAGGACTTCTTGGGACCCAAAGGTCTCAAGTTCCTCCATAGACAGGCCATCAACAGGGAGGCTGTAAAGATTCTGCAGCAGGTCTTGTTCAATGCGGATCTCCACTCCTCAGATGATAGCAGTGATATCGGCGACATTTATTCCTGTGCAAGAGAGAAGAAACGGACAGCAGCATTGAGGTAAAATTCCCTAACCATTTGAGCATCACAGCGCTCAGTGGTGTGACGTCCAAGGCGATAGAGGCCTTGTAGACGAATCCTCGAGACGATAATCTCCATGGATTCGACATCGTCTCCTTCAGCATGAACATGCTCAACAACCACATATCTGGCAAAGATCCTTCCGTCAATGATGGTGGCGGTCTTCTTGAGAGATGGGGAGGAAGTCTGTGATGATGCCATATTAGTTTCTTGGAAAAAAAGTACGTGAGATTCAAAGAAAATCGCAGTAAAATTTGCAGTGAAATGTAGGTTGTTTGCTCAAAGACTCGTTTAATTTGCAGAAAGTGTAAAGAGTCAAACGGGGCAGAAATAGTCCTTTTATAGTGGGCGGTGGGAACATTTAGGGTTTCCAGACAATGAACGGTCAGATTTAAGCGACGGGAACCGCCGTTTAAAATGAACGAACAGGATGGACTGAGAGTATAATGGGTACATCTTATCCATCCAATTTTGAAATGATAGCGGGTCCTACATCTGACGTATCGTCTTCCCTTATTGCCCGAAACGGCGGTGCGAAATTATAAAATAATTTGAAAAATCGCGGCGTTTGAGATACAATTATCCAGATGTCGTGCAAAGCATTTAATGCAAAAGGCGTTTGATTTATAATAGGGCCCGTGGACTCAAATCTATTTTGAAATAAATAAAATATTATAATATAATATTAATTGAATTCCATAGTATATGCTGTATCCGCGTACATACAACATTTCTCCTTAAAAGGTACATACGGGATTCAATTTCATGCAGCAATTTTTAGATTACTGCTATATTCATGGGTCATACTGTATTCCTCCTTAATTATTGCACATGTCAGCTGTAGGATAATTATATGTCTCTTTGTTCCTACAGTGCTGTTCGGAATTTTTGAGTGTACATATGATTAATGGTGGATACTGTATTCGTGGGTCTTACAACATTCCCCCTTAATTGTTGAGTAAAAGCATTAAAAACTTATAGGGAGTCGGGCTGTAGCAAACCCAATTCTTGTCGAAGCATACAAAATCTTGCTATGCTGAGAGGCTTGGTAAAGATGTCAGCGAACTGGATATCTGTATGAACTTTATCCAGCCGAACATCCTTGCTCTCAACATGATTCCTAATGAAGTGATGCTTCATATGGATATGCTTAGTACGCGAGTGCAATACAGGGTTGTGCGTTATTGCAATTGCACTCGTACTGTCAAACATGATGGATGTTTCTTTGGCTTCAATTACATAATCTGACAGCTGTTGTTGCATCCAAAGGATCTGCATACAACTACCAGCAGCATAGTATTCTGATTTTGCTGTTGAAAGCGAATTTGCCAATTGCTTCTTACTGAACCAAGATACAAGTCTAGGTCCAAGAAACTGACAAGTACCGCTTGTACTCTTCCTATATAGTTGTAGCCAACTAAATCAAATTTGCATTCTTTAGGATACCACAGTCCTACATTGACTGTTACTTTGATGTATTTCACGATTCGTTTGGCTGTTGTGAAGTGTGATTCTTTAGGTGCTACTTGATATCGCGCTCACACTCCTACAGCAAACTGGATATCGTGCCTGCTAGCTATTAGGTACAAGTGTGATCCAATAAGCTTCCTATAGAGTGATTGATCAACCGGATTTCCAGCTTTGTTAGTACTAATTTGCAAGGAAGTGCTCATGGGGGTTGACGATTATTTGGAGTTATTCATCCCAAATTTGTTGAGAAGCTCCTTGCTGTATTTTTCCTGGTTGATGAATATCCCTGTAGGTAACTGCTTTACCTGTAATCCTAGGAAATAACTAAGTTCTCCCATCATACTCATTTCAAATTTACTTTGCATGAGATGAGAGAACCTTTGACATAAAGCAAGGTTAGTTAAACCAAATATAATATCGTCTACATATATCTGAACCATCAGGAGGTCATCACCTTCCTGTATTTTAAATAAGATCTTGTCCACAGTACCTCTCTCGAATCCATTATAGGTTAGATACAGGGACAAGGTCTCATACCATGCTCAAGGTGCTTGTTTAAGTCCATACAACGCTTTCCTTCGCATGTATACAAGGTCTCCGCCTTCTGTGTTTATAAACCCTGGTGGTTGTTCAACATAGACTTCTTCGGCAAGTTCTCCATTCAGGAATGCGCTCTTTACGTCCATTTGATAAACAATAAAGCTCTTATGGGCGGCAGAGGCTAAAAATATCCTAATGGCTTCTAGTCTGGCAACAGGGGCAAAGTTTCATCGTAGTCTGTGTCTTCTTCCTGTATGTAGCCTTGTGCGACTAGACGAGATTTGTTTTTGATAATGAGTCCATTTCCATCCTTCTTATTTCTAAATACCCATTTTGTTCTATTACGGATTGATGCGTTGGTCTGGGTACAAGATACCATACATTGTTTCTTTCGAAACCATTAAGCTCTTCTTCCATAGATGTAATGCAATGAGAATTGTCTTGAGCTTATTTGGTGGAAACAGGTTCGGATTGAGCTAATAATACATCGATAGTGCACATGTTAAGTCTTCTAAGTTCATATAGATACTTCCATACAGGAAATGGAGATATCTCAGACTCGGGTTCTTCTTGTGCACATAGTACATTTCCTTGTGTACTCTGTATTCTCCTACGAGTAGATACACCAGCATCAATATTTCCTATGATCAACTCTTATGGGTGATCTCTCAACCATATTTTGTCGGGTTCTTATTCAGCGTCCCGTAGTATATCTTAAGTTGCTGTTGTAATACCCGGTTGTAATTCAGTCATTATCATTCCGTAATTTTCATTCAATAATTGTCACTCAGTATTTTGCACTCATTAATAATCATTCATCATTCATAGTCAATCATTGTATTCATCATTCAGAGTATTTGTATCGTGTATCAGTTATTATTCATCTTTCTACCTGGTTGGAGGATCGATCCGTGTTTTTCATCTTTGTAATTTTCGTAGTGGGCTGTGTGTGAGGAGTAGCGCACGCTACATACTCTTTTTAGCGCGCTAATTGAGTACGGGTAGCGCATGCTACCTTTCAGCATTAGCGCACGCTAGCGTGGTTCAGGCAGACAGTCCAGTGGGCACTGGACTGCAGTTAAGTTGTAGTAGCGCACGCTACGAATGGTAAGTAGCACACGCTAGTAAGTTTGGATAGCGCACGCTATGCAGTTAGTGTAGCGCACGCTAAGGACGATCAGGCAGAGTCCAGTAGGGTACTGGACTGATCGGGAATAATTCATAGCGCATGCTATGAGTAGATTTTAGCGTACGCTAATGTTGTTGTAGCGCACGCTGAGTTTTGGGTGTAGCGCACGCTATCGCGAGCAGATCAGAGAACAGGAGGTTATGGACTTCAGTTACTGGGTATCAGATATTCTGTTAGTGCACACTAACATTTCGGGGTTAACCCACGCTAACGAGGCAGTCAGTAGGCACTATAATGTCCGGTTAACTCGCTAGCGCACGCTAAATTTCAGGGCTTAGCATGCGCTAAACTGGAACAGTATAAATTAGACAGTCTAGTCCAGTTTCGTCATTTTTTCATTCTCTCTTCATTCATTCGACAGTTTTGGGCGATTTCGGGCATTTTGGAGAGATTTCTTCGAGCTGAATCCATCTACCATCATCTTCAGGCTTATCATTCGGATTAATCATCATTTCATCCTCTCCAACACATCAAATCAAGGTAATGATCTCTTGGATCTAGAATTTTGGATTTTGAGTATTTTCCTTCCGATCTCTTCATGTAAGCTTGCTATTATGTTGGAATATGTTAGATATGGATTATCAACCTTGGATACATGTATTCCTACGGATTTATTGATGTGTTTTTTGTATTTGACAAATATTTGGAGATTTAATCGAGAACACTTTAGAGTTGACTTTGATTTTGGGGGTTTTCGATTAGATGTTGTCGTTAACTCGATTTGTGGATTCCTATTGGATTATTGATATCATTGAAGGTGTTTTGTTGGAATGAACTACTCATTTTGGAGTTGGTTTCGATATATTTGAGTTTTGGTTATAATCATCGGTTGATATTTGCTAAGTGTTTCTTTGAATGCCTCAATGTGCTTGGATATTGTTGTGTCGACCTTTGAGTTAGTCGTAATTCATGATTGATACGTATATTGAGCGGATTATTGATAATTTTGTTTCAAGGTTGTCCGTATGACCGACATCTCATTGGTCATTGAGACTTGTAATTGTCGAATAATCACTTCATTCACGAGGAACGACGCATTGAGCTATCATTAACTTCACTATTATTTCATCTCGGTGAGTCATTCTTGACTTTGTAGGATTGTTATTCATTAATATTCTTCATGGTCATTCTTGTTCATATGACCTTATGGGTTCATATTGCATGGTCGGGTGGGGATGTGTGGAATTTTTAGTCGGGCACATGATGGTCATGTGATCGGGTTCACCGACACATTGGACTATGCAAACGGTAACGTACCTCCGTGAGACTAATTAGGTACAAGGGCAGGTGTGTCCGGACAGTCGTCTTGTGCACTTGCACATACCATTACAGGCGTACTATCATGCCCCTCTTCAGCTTAATTTCATAATTAAGATATATCATGATTGTGTTTATTCAACTCTTGAGGATTGTTGTTCTGTGTAACTGACCCTGTTGGGGGATGTTTTTTTCAAGTCATGGCAAGACTAAGCCACGGGAAGAGAACGTTGACGGCGAGGAGTCCCAGTGATACTAGTAGGGGGCCCCAGTCCTTTCAGTTATTCATGTTTTCTTCATTTTATTTCCGCTGCAGATTTCCGTTTGGGTGTTCATTTTCATTCGGTGTTGTATATTATATCTTCATATAAAATATACTTGGATTCTGTATTTTCCTGGGTGTGTTGTACTTGAAACTCCTCATCGGAGTAATTAATGATATAATGTGGATCGGTACTACAATTATATTACTTAATTCATTAATTTTCATTTGCCTAGTGGATACCAGTCTGGGGTCCATGACACGATAATATTCGCCTAGTTTGGGGTGTTACAGAGTTGGTATCGGAGCGTGGTTTTGAATACTACCTTCCGAGTCATGTCTCGTTTGGAATCAGCATTCATCAGACTAGTATCATTGGACTTTTGCATCACGTGTGACCTGTGCAAGAGCCGAGCCCCTCAGACCAAAGAACAGTAAGATTTCTGATGCCATGGTATAATTTCTGGCAATAAGAATCACTCATTCATCATTCAACAGTCAACAATCCTCATTCATCATTTTCATTTGTGATCATGTCGACCATGTTAGCTCATTAATCACTTAGTTCATTTCACTGTTCAGTTGTTGATCTGAAGGATCGTATCACTAATCTTGTTAACTTGTTCAAGATAATCATTTCAAGAATTTCATCAGATAATCACGTCACTTCAGTTGATCAGTCATGTAATCATTGTGTTTGAGCGCGTGTGCTCATTTTCATCATTTCATAACGTAATCATAATGTGATATTCATGCGAGATATATAATTATCATGTGACTTTCCCACTTCAGTATGGAAAGATCAGGCAGAGGATGCGGGGGAAGAGGCCGCGGTGCGGGCCGAAACACGAGAGCTCGTGTGAATACACGCACGAATGCGAGGAACAATGCTAATTCATCGAGCAGCGACGCTGCCACTCATTCACCCGGAAATGATCATTCACTGTCAGGGAGTCGTACCCGGGACACAGCTCAATCATAAGGTGTTTGGGTTTATCCACTCGCTTTTATGCAGGGCTTGATGGCCCAAATGACAGAGATGGCACGCCTCATGGAGACAATGCAGAACTCAACAGCTCAGAATCAGCAGGCTCCTCCGCCGCCACCTCAGGGGCAAGAGAGGAGTGTGAGCAGTATTATTGGCAACGTCTCTCATCAGAGACCACCTACTTTTGCGGGCTCATCTGAGCTGGCGGATATTGTTCACTGGCTCGAGCATTTCGAGAAGTTGTTTGCTATGGTGGAGTGTCCCGAAGGGCACAAAGTTTCAGTCGCGGCTTACAATCTAGGTAAGAGCGCTCATTCATGGTGGTTATCGTTGAAACCCACCGATGGATCATGTATTTGGGATCAATTCAAGACTCTCATGATGGAGAGGTATTATCTGGCCCCACTCAGAGAGGCCAAGTTATCAGAATTACTCACTCCCGACCTCTCACGGATGTTGATGTTCTCGCCATCACCGAGAAATTTCAGGAGCTACTTTTCTTCGCCTCATCTATTATTCACTCCGAGGCGGACAAGATCAAGTATTTCAGCAAGAAGTTGAAACCTCGTATGCGGATGCAGCTGCTTAATCACAATTGCACCACTCTGGACGAATTCATCGAGAAAGCTCTTACTTATGAGCTTACAGCTAAGGAGATTTCTAAGCAACAACCTTCATCTGCTAGCAAGAAGTGAAAGAATCGTAATCAGTCTGAAGGCAGTCAGGCCACTTTCAAGAAGCCTCGTGTGGTCTCTACTTTTTCTGAGCGACCTCCTATGGCGCCTAGACCCGCGGAATCACAGTCCTGAGCGGCCAGTTTGGCCATCACCTATTTCAACTGTGAAGAATATGGCCATTTTAGCACCAAGTGTCCGAGGCAGACTATCACATGCCATAACTATGGGATTGCTGGGCATAAGGCCCATTTTTGCCGAAGGGACTCCAAACCTACTCCGGTGTCATCTCAGGCCCCGAGACAGTCAGCGTTTCAGAATCAGGCCACTCAGTCCGTGTCGTTCAAGACGACAGGAGCAAATAAAGGCGGAACTAAGAGCTATCGGACGGGAGCGTCCGGTTCGAGGAACGGCAAGCCCCAAATTTATGAGATGAAGAAGACCGATGATACAGAGGCCCGGATGATCTCAGGTACACTAGATATTCTATCTCAACCTGTGTGTACCCTTTTTGATACTGGTGCATCGCATTCATTCATTTCCGAGTCATGTTTGATTAGACTACGTCTGGGTAGTGCTACTAGTTGTGAGCCTTATATCATTGCTCTACCTGATGGTAGAAGAATTATTGGGAATCGTGAGATTAAGGATTGTCCGATTCAGCTCCATGGCCGTGATTGGTTAGCAGACCTAATCGTGGTAGATTTACCGAGAGACGACGTCATCCTGGGTATTGATTGGATGGATCGTCACGATGCCGTCATTAGTGCCCTTAAGCGTATGGTTACTATCATTTCAGACGATGGCGTCGATTGTGTATTTCAGGGAGGTAATCCCAACTGTTCCGGGAGACTCATAAACTTGATGAAAGCAGTGAAATTACTCAATCAGGGGTGTGTCGGTTATTGGTGCTATATGACCAAGACCGAGAAACCATCAGTAATGTTGACGGATATTCCTGTAGTGAGAGAATATGCTGACATATTTCCAGACGAGTTACCTGGTTTGCCTCCACAGAGAGATGTGGAATTCACGATTGAGTTGGAACCTGGTACGTCTCCAATATCGAAAGCACCGTACCGGACCGAAATGCAGGAGTTGAAGAATCAATTAGAGGATTTGACCGAGAAGGGTTATATTCGACTAAGTGCGTCGCCGTGGGGAGCACCAGTGTTATTTGTCAAGAAGAAGGATGGTTCGTTTCGCTTGTGTATTGATTACTGGGAATTCAACCGGGTGATGATCAAGAATAAATATCCTCTACCCTGTATTGATGATCTTTTGGATCAACTTCAGGGAGCTTAAATATTTTCCAAGATCAACTAAAGATCTGGATATCATCAGTTGCGAATTCGAGATTCGGATATCGCAAGGACGGCATTCCGAACATGCTATGGCCATTATGAGTTTGTGGTAATGCCGTTTGGGTTAACTAATGCACCTGCGGTATTCATGGAGTTAATGAATCGGGTTTCATCGACTATTTGGATCAGTTCGTGGTTGTCTTTATTGATGACATTCTAATTTATTCTCGTGACCGGGAGGAGCACGAGTTTCACCTTCATCAGGTGCTCGACGTGTTGAGACGAGAGCAACTTTATGGAAAGTTTTCCAAATATGAGTTCTGGATGTCCGAAGTGAAGTTTCTTGGACATGTAATTTCATCAGACGGAGTTCATGTCGACCCTCAGAAGACGGAGGCTATCCAAGATTGGCAACCTCCGAAGAATGTTAAGGAAATCCGAAGTTTCCTCGGATTAGTTGGTTATTATCCGCGATTTGTGGAAGGATTTTGTAAAATTGCTCAACCCATGACGAACCTTTTACGGAAGGATAAGAAATACACGTGCTCCGACGCGTGTCAACAGAGTTTCGAGGAACTCAAGAGCCGGTTAATTTCAGCACCTGTCCTTTCTTTACCGCAAGGGACGGAAGGATTTGTTGTTTATAGTGATGCGTCCGGACAGGGTCTCGGATGTGCATTAATGCAGAACGGGAAAGTTATTGCTTATGCTTCACAGCAATTGAGACCTTACGAGGTTAATTATCTGACCCACGACCTGGAGCTAGCAGCCGTGGTGTTCGCATTGAAGATTTGGCATCATTATCTTTATGGCGTCACCTGTCAGATATTCACCGATCATAAGAGTTTGAAGTATATATTTACTCAGAAGGAGTTAAACGTGCGACAGAGGCGGTGGTTGGAACTAATCAAAGATTATGATAGTGAGATACTGTACCACCTAGGCAAGGCGAACATGGTCGCCGATGCCTTAAGTCGTAAGTCCATTCAGGAGAAAATGCTTGCTCGTTTAACAATTCAGAAGGAGCTTCAGCAGGAATTCCTTCGACCCAAGATCGAGGTCTGGTTACAGCGAGTGCAAGGGAAACTTTGCATGTTGGAGATTTCATCGCCACTTGAGAAGGCAATCAGCGAGAATTAGGGTTCAGACCCATTTTTGTCGCGCATCCGGGAGGATGTGATTCAGGGGAAAGCCCCTGGATTTGTGGTCCACGAGGATGGACTTTTGCGATTTAAGAATCGGTTATGCGTACCGGTGAATGACGAGTTGAAAAACTCGATTTTGAGAGAAGCTCATGCTACCCCTTATTCCATTCATCCGGGGTCTAGCAAGATGTACAAAGACTTGTAACAAAATTACTGGTGGAGTAGTATGAAGCGAGAAGTCGCAGAATTTGTTTCGAGATGCTTAACCTGTCAGCAAGTCAAGATAGAACATCAGCGACCGACGGGTATGCTAAAACTGGTCCCTATTCCAGAGTGTAAGTGGGAGGATATTTCAATGGACTTCATCATGAGTTTTCAGACGATTCGTCGTGGCATGAATACAATTTGGGTAATTGTGGATCGTCTAACTAAGTCAGTCCATTTCCTTGAGATTAAGGATATGTGGGGTCCTGAGAGACATGCCTAGTTGTTCATCACAGAGATAGTGAGACTGCACGATACTCCTAAGAGTATCGTTTCTGATCGTGACGGGCGATTCGTGTGACATTTTTGGAAGTCAGTTCATCGTGCCATGGGAACTCAGCTTAATCTCAGCATAGCTTTTCATCCTCAGTCCGACGGACAATCAGAGAGAACTATTCAGACATTGGAGGACTTGTTGAGGGCATGTGTTCTCGATTGGAAAGATGATTCGGAAGCCCAACTACTATTGATTGAGTTCACGTACAATAGTAGTTGGCATGCTTCGATTAAGATGGCACCTCACAAGGCCTTATACGGTCGTCGTTGTTGATCTCCTTTGTGTTGGGATGACTTATCAGAATCAATCGGTACCGAGCCCGATATGCTTATAGCCGCCCGTGAGAAGGTAGCTTTGATCAAGAGTCGTCTGTTGACCGCTCAGATTCGACAGAAATCATACGCAGATAACCGTTGTCGGCCATTAGAGTTCGAGGCGGGTGACCATGTTTTGGTCAAGGTATCCCCGAGTCGAGGTATCTTCCATTTTGGGACGAGGGGAAAGTTGAGTCCGAGATTCATTGGACCGTTTGAGATTTTGGATCGAGTAGGCAAGCTAGCTTATCGGTTGGCCTTACCTCCAGCGTTGAGCCGAATTCATAATGTGTTTCACGTCTCTCATCTACATAAGTATGTTGCCGACCCGAGTCACATACTTCAGTACGACGAAATCAAGATCTAGGATGATAATGTGTATGAGGAACGTCCCGTACGAGTCTTAGAACGGCGAATCAAATAGTTGAGGAACAAGACGATTCCTTTGGTTAAAATTCAGTGGTCTAGACACGGAGTCGAAGAGGCTACTTGGGAAACCGAGGATAGTATGCGGGAGACCCTTACTTTCGGGGACGAAACTATTTTAAGGGGGGGTGTATGTAATACCCGGTTGTAATTCAGTCATTATCATTCAATAATTATCATTCAGTAATTGTCACTCAGTATTTTCACTCATTAATAATCATTCATCATTCATAGTCAATCATTATATTCACCGTTCAGAGTATTTGTATCGTGTATCAGTTATTATTCATCTTTCTACCTGGTTGGAGGATCGAGCTGTGTTTTTCATCTCTGTCATTTTCGTAGTACGCTGTGTATGAGGAGTAGCGCACGCTACATACGCTCTTTAGCACATGTTAATTGAGTACCGGTAGCGCACGATACTTCTCAGCATTAGCGCACGCTAGCATGGTTCAGGGAGACAGTCCAGTGGGCACTGGACTGCAGTTAAGTTGTAGTAGCGCACGCTACGAATGGTAAGTAGCGCGCGCTAGAAAGTTTGGATAGCGCACGCTATGCAGTCAGTGTAGCGCGCACTAAGGACGATCAGGCAGAGTCCAGTAGGGTACTGGACTGATCGGGAATAATTCATAGCACACGCTATGAGTAGATTTTAGCGTACGCTAATGTTGTAGTAGCGCACACTGAGTTTTGGGTGTATCGCACGCTGTCGCGAGCAGATCAGAGAACATGAGGTTCTGGACTTCAGTTACTAGACATCAGATATTCTGTTAGCGCACGCTAACATTTTGGGGTTAACGCACGATAACGAGGCAGTCAGTAGGCACTATATTGTCCGGTTAACTCGCTAGGACACGCTAAATATCAGGGCTTAGCGTACGCTAAACTAGAATAGTATAAATTGGACAGTCTAGTCCAGTTTCGTCATTTTTCCATTCTCTCTTCATTCATTCAACGGTTTTGGGCGATTTCGGGCATTTTGGAGAGATTTCTTCGAGCTGAATCCATCTACCATCATTCTCAAGCTTATCATTCGGATTAATCATCATTTCATCCTCTCCAACACATCAAATCAAGGTAATGATCTCTTGTATCTAGAATTTTTGATTTTGAGTATTTTCCTTTCGATCTCTTCGTGTAAGCTTGATATTATGTTGGAATATGTTAGATATGGATTATCTACCTTGGATACATGTATTCCTACGGATTTATTGATGTGTTTTTTGGATTTGATGAATATTTGGAGAATTAATCGAGAACACTTTAGAGTTAACTTTGATTTTGGGGGTTTTCGATTAGATGTTGTCGTTAACTCGATTTGTGGATTCCTATTGGATTATTGATATCATTGAAGGTGCTTTTTTGGATTGAACTACTCATTTTGGAGTTGGTTTCGATATATTTGAGTTTTGGTTATAATCAAGGGTTGATGTTCGCTAAATGTTTGTTTGAATGCCTCAATGTGTTTGGATATTGTTTTATCGACCTTTGAGTTAGTCGTAATTCATGCTTGATACGTATATTGAGCGGATTATTGGTAATTGTGTTTCAAGGTTGTCCGTACGACCGACATCTCATTGTAGGACATTTGTTCGAGGAAGTACATTCTTCACCGATGTTGTGTAAGTTAATTCTTACTCGGTAAAAAGGATATTCATTCCTTTCGTTGTTGTTCATTCATAATCATAACTCATTCATAATGTATTAACCGTATCGAGACTTATAATTGTCGAATAATCACCTCATTCACGAGGAACGACGGTTCCAATCATTTCATTGAGCTATCATTAACTTTACTATTATTTCATCTTGGTGAGTCATTCTTGACTTTGTCGGATTGTTATTCATTGATATTCTTCATGGTCATTCTTGTTCATATGACCTTCTAGGTTCATATTGCATGGCCGGGTGGGGATGTGTGGAATTTTTAGTCGGGCACATGATGGTCATGTGATCGGGTTCACCGACACATTGGACTGTGCACACGGTAACGTACCTCCGTGAGACTAATTAGGTACAAGGGCAGGTGTGTCCAGACAGTCGTCTTGTGCACTTGCACATACCATTACGGGCGTACTATGATGCCCCTCTTCATCTTAATTTCATAATTAAGATATATCACGATTGTGTTTATTCAACTCTTGAGGATTGTTGTTCTGTATAACTGACCCCGTTGGGGGATGTTGTTTTCAGGTCATGGCAAGGCTAAGGCATGGGAAGAGAACGTTGACGGCGAGGCATCCCAGTGATACTAGTAGGGGGCCCTAGTCCTTTCAGTCATTCATGTTTTCTTCATTTTATTTCCGCTGCAGATTTCTGTTTGGATGTTCATTTTCATTTGGTGTTGTATATTTTATCTTCATATAAAATATACTTGTATTATGTATTTTCATGGGTGTGTTGTACTTGAAACTCCTCATCGGAGTAATTAATGATATAATGTGGTTCAGTACTACAATTATATTACTTAATTCATTAATTTTCATTCGCCTATTGGGTCCCAGTAGGGGGTCCACGGCACTATAATATTCGCCAAGTTTGGGGTGTTACAGCTGTAGTTTCAGCTTCAACTTGTACAACATCGAATTCATCTATTTCTGTTATTACAGCTGCGTGGTTGATTTCTAAACCAACGAAAGGCTCTATAGGAGTTGTAGGGTTATCAATGGTGAGTTGTTGGATTTCCGAGTGAGATCCTCTACTCCTATAGGATCATGATGAGGTTAGTCGAACACTACATGCTGATTCCTCAATTGTTAGCTTCCTTTTATTAAAGATCTTGTAAGCTTTGTTCACAGAGGAATATCCAACAAATATTCCTTCATCCGACTTCTCATCGAAGGTTCTAAGTTGATCCTTCCCAATGTTCAAAACATAACACCTGCATCCAAAAATGTGAAAGTACAAAACTAATGGAGTTTTGTTGTTCCATACCTCGTATGCTGTTTTGTTGTGGTGTTTGTTGATGATACAACGGTTTTGTGTGTAGCACGTTGTATTGGTTGCTTCGCCCCATAAACACTATGGCAACTTACTTGCGGCAATCATGGTCCTTGTTGCTTCTTTGAGCGTCCTGTTATTTCTCTCGGCAATGCCGTTTTGTTGAGGTATGCGGGCAGCTGAGTATTCGTGCTGTATCCCATTTTCCGAACGAATGGACACGATACTAAATCCTTTCTCATTTTGAAGCTTTTTCAAGTGCTCGGGCAGCTTTGATGTTGTTTCCTTCTTCTTGCTTAGGAAGATTGTCCAAGCATACCTGGAATAATCATCATCAATAACGAGACAGTATTTCTTACCTACCAAACTTACCGGGTCTACAGGACCATAGAGATCCATGTGTAGCATTTCTAGAATTATGTGAGCGGAAAGGTAGAATTTGATCTTCATGGTGGTTTTGATTTGCTTGCCTTTCTGTTAGGGTCCACAGACGCTGTCTTTTAGGAATGACACATTGGGCAATCCTCTAACCATTCCCTGTCTGGAGAGCTTGTTGATCGTATTGAAGTTGATGTGAGACAACCTCTTGTGCCATAACCAGCTTAGATCTGCAGTGCCTTTGGCAACAAAACAAGGAATTGTGGAGCTCGTAGGCATCCAGTCAGCAATATACATATTACCTGATCTGCTTCCTGTGAGCACAACATCTTTGGTTAGGATGTTCTTGACTCTACAATGATCTATATAGAATTTCACCGAGAACTATTTGTCACAAAACTGGCTAATACTAAGTAGATTGTAGTGTAAGCCTTCAACATAAGCTACATCGGTGACTTTGAATTTTCCCACAAGCAGGGTTCCCTTCCCTCTTGTTCTTCCTTTTTATTTATCACCGAAGCGTACTTTTGGACCGTGACCTTCTACAAAATCTGACAGCTTTCTTTTGTCTCCTATCATGTGCGGAGAACATCCGCTGTCGAAGTACCAGATGTCCTTCTGTAAGATGTCCTGTAGGCAAAGTAATTAAGTAGATTTAGGTCCCCTTTGAATGTTGGGTCCATGGGTGTTAGTGCCTTTAGGTACCCATATTTTCCTGACAGCAATGGGTTTACTGTAGGTTACTTTACATTCTTGCGGTATCTACGTGGGGCAGGTACATAGTCGCTGTAATCATGATAATCATTATGCATGAAAAATTCATGGTTATTATTATTAATCCAGTAGGAATGCCGTCTTGGAGGTGGAGACATTTCCTTCGGCTTAACAGCTTGCCTTCTGGGTCTCCAGTTGGATTCCTAAAGCTGTTGCTGATACTGTGCGGTGACTTGCTTTCGTGATAGATAACGAGGCTCCTGTATCCAATATCTAGGTGCGCAGTACTGTTGGAAGTACTGCTGTGCGGGCCTTTGATATTTGGGTACAACCTTCTTTCTGAATGGCTGCTCGCGCTTTTGATATGCTCGGGGAGCATGCTGTTGGTTACGCCTTACAGGTCTGAATGGCTAAGGATTCCGCTGTCTGGAATATTACTGTGGTGGAGGAATGGCAGCCTTTGCTGTTCGCGGTGCAACAGGTTCCTTCACAGGACTCGGGATTTCTTTCGATACAGGAATGGGTTCCACACCCCTGACGAACACATTACTAGTTTTCCCTTTATTTGAACATGAGTTGTATCCTAAGCCACTTTTATCATGAGCATGTTGCCCAGTACTTAGAATTTCTTCCATCCTTTATCTTGCTTTCACGGTGAGATTTAGCCTCATTTAGTTTGTGAGCAAGTTGATGATTGCTCTCCATGAGTTTTTCATGATTGACTTTGCTGTTTTCACAATCAACGGACATATTTTCATAATTTACTTTTAGCAAGTCGTTTTCTTCCCTCAGCTCTAGGTTAGAAATTTGGAGTTGTATGTTTTCTTTTTTCAATGTCTCATGGTCCTTTTGAATGTTTTTGAATTCATTCATCATGTTTTCAAAGGTATGAGATGCATTTACACGAGTAATTGAGGTTGAGCTTACCTCATCATCGCTATCTTCATCTTCCGGTATGTCTTTGGCCATGAAGCACATATATGCTTTATCTTCGAATTCATCATCTGACGAGTCACTGTCAGTGACTGCCTGTAGACATTCTTTGGACTTTGTTGGTACGGGGGAGGCTTCTGATTCGCCAATCAGGGCCTTGAGCTTGTTTTTCCAAGTACGTCTTCTTTCATCTTTTTCTTGTTGCCCGGCTTCCGGCAACCTTTGAACTTTAGGATGAGGACATTTATTTGCATAATGTCCTAGTTTTCTGTAATTATAACATAAGTTAGCATCACCAGAGGAAGATTCAGTACATACCTTGTGAACATGCTTGGGCCTGTATAGAGTCTTTCCCGACTGCTTGATGAACTTCTTGAACTTATGCATGAGGAGCGCCATTTCATCTTGTGACAGGATGTCGTCGTCACTGTCAGCATTCTTGTGGGTAGTCTTTGATGAGCTAGGCATGCTATGCCTTCTGTTGAATATAGCTGCTAGTGTTGTAGTCTTTGCAGGTGATTCTTCAGCTTTCTCTCTTCTGTCAATATCATACTCAAAAGCTTTGAGGTCAGAGAAGAGATCAAAAGTAGATATGTCATTAAGATTGCATGACACACGCATAGTTGTGGTCTTAATGTCCCATCGAGAAGGGAGAGATCTAAATTTTTTTAAATTCTTCTCCTTTTGTGTGTAAATTTTGCCCAACGCTTCAAGTTCACCAACAATGCCAGTGAATGTGAGGTCAAGTTCCTCAAGAGTTTAAGTTGGTTTCATTTAAAAGGATTCGAATTGCTGAATTAGTTTTGAAATTTTGTTTCCTTTTGAGAGCTCCGTACACTCGCAAATCATCTTGAGTTTTTTCTAGATTTCTTTGGCTGTCTTACAGCTCTTTACCTTCGAGAATGTGCCTTTGTCAAGAGTGACAAATAGGGCGTTCTTAGCAACATTATATAGGTTGGCGCATTTTCGATCATCTGTGGTCCATTGTTCGCGCTCTTTCTCAAGCATCTCGGCATGAGCCTGGCCTTCAATTCTTGCGCCCGGATTTACCTTCATGATCTTTATGGGGCCTTATTGGATGACATAAATCATCTCTTCATATATGGCCGCAAGATGAGCTTCTATCCCGATTCTCCAGTCATCAAATTGGTTAATAGAAAATATTGGTACTTTGTTAATCAGTGAGGTATCCATGTCTTAAGAATAGGAAAGATAACGAAGTTTTCAAAAATAAAGTGATTTTAAGGATCTGATTCGGTTACAAATATGACTGATTCTTTTTAGAATCAACCGCTCCGATACCACTTGTTGGCCACTAAGTATACAGATTCCATCTTGGAAAGGGTTTAAGAACCAAGCTGTGCGTTTTACAAATTAGAGTGCGTAGCTGACGTCTTGTTAAAGATAGTTTGCAGTGTATACTTAAAAATAATCACAGTAATGAAAACAATAAATTGCATAATGTAAATAACACAAGATTTAAAGTGGTTCGAGGTAAACCCCTCTACGCCCACTGGTCCTCCACACAGGGGAAAACATTTTATTATAAACACTGCATATACAACTACGTGTCTATAATCAAACCTATCTTTGTATCGTTCACACAGATTGATACAAAGACTGCAGCTTTCAACCATTCACATATATTGGTCAAAGCTAACTCTTGACTTGCTTCTTCACACACAGTTCCAAAGATTCGTCTTATTCGTCCCACACAGGTCGGAATAACTTCTTTAGTTCACACAGAACTAGGTTTTTACTCAAAGGTAGAAGTAAGGTAACCAGGTAAGAACAGCAACTTGAATATGAAGTTCTTGAGCTGATGATGGTTGTTCTTGATTGACTGAGTATATTTCTTCTTCTCAGATGTGAATGATACTTGGAACAAATATACTTTGCTCTTGTAAGCTTGGTCTGATGATAATAAATATTCAGTCTTTTGATCGTTTAAATATTGCTTTTAAGCTTGTATGTATTCTTGTGTTCTGATCTTCAAACTCCGGGGTATAAATAGCTTCCTGAAAAGATCCATTGGGAATAGATCCGTTGAGCCAATAGTCTGTTCCAACGTGTTGATAGACAAGATCCAGTTTTTGCTCGTTGATTGAAGATCTCTGTCTGATGGTATTTAAATACTTTATCCCTTCAGTATTTAAATACTTCTTTTCAAATGGGTCTTTGACTTTAGTTAATAAAGCAGATTCCGTTCCAATGGTATTCAGTCCTGTTGGATAAGTGTTTGAATATCTTTACACTTTACAGCTGGATCGCTGTATCCAATAAGTTAATTGACTAACGCTGTATGGAATGATGCTGTATGAATGATTCAGGACAACTTTTATACTTGGTGTCATATCACTTTGAGATTCTTGCTGTATGATAGGCAATTATCCTTTTGATGTATGATGAGGCAACGCAGGATGCAGGATAAATTGTACAGCGATATGAACAGCTTTGTAACAGCTACTTGCTGTATGATGGCTTGCTGTTTGGAACCACTTGCTGTATGAAGCTTGCTGTTTGGTAATTACCAAAATAACTTTGTTTTTCCCAACACAAGACATTTGAATTTGAAATAATTATTCTTTTGCATTTGATACTTAAACTCCAGGAGACACAGGAGCACAATAATATAACTTGGTTATGAACTGCTTCGATCTTCGCCGTTCCAGCTCCACCTTTGTTTCTCTTATTTGCGTTGTCTTCTGTTCGCTCTTTCTCTCTCTTTCTTCTTTGCTCGGGTTCTGCTTCGCAAAGGTTCAATTTGTCTTTAGGGTTTCTGTCCCCGATTTACCCTCTATATCTTCTCTTTTGTTCTTCGATTTTACCTTATGTATTAAGCTTGATTTAGGGCAGTTCCATTCGCCACCAGCAAAAGTATAGCGATTTTAAACTCATATGGCTAAAAGAGTTGCTTCTGAGCTGTTTATAAGCAGTATGTATTCTTCCTTGACTTTATTTAAAAATACTGGTACAAAAATCTATTTTTGTTTAGAACTCTGATTGGCTTTCATTTCCCAAATTTTTAATTTATGATACATTATTTTGCTCTATGGTTTGTGTTTTGTATCACCGAATTTTCAACTTAGCATGCGATTTCTGAATTTTCATAGATCTTGGTTGAGACAGGTCACATGCGGAGACAAGCTAGCGGTGCTGTAACTGTCACTGATGGAGAAACAGTAAGTTGTGGGCTTATCTAATTTTTTTTTGTCGTGTTTGGCTGATTTCTTTCTCTTAAGATACTGCTTTATAAATGCAAATGTTGATCTCTGTGACTCCTTCTTCGGTCAGAATATTTTTAGTAAGACATGAATTTTGTGATGTTGAATTTGGTCTGCATGCTTTTGATTTAAATAAGATATTTTGATATTTCCATGTAGATTGTCTACACAACTGTTTGTTTGTCTGATGTTCCTAGCGATCCTTCATATTTGTTTCCTTTTTGTGTAAACTATCAAGAGCGATTCTCAGCAGCTGGTCGAAGAAGGTAAATATTTGCCATTTTAGCTATTCCCTTCTCAGTGCCTCACAACTTGATAATAAACTTATCTTTCTCTTATCGTGCCGCTGTGCAGTGGCGGGTTTTTCAAGCGAGAAGGGAGGACAAAGGATCATGAAGTATCGCTGCTTCTGTCTAATGTTGTTTACCTTTGCTGTTCTACCGATAGAGAGTTTCATTGTCAACTATGAATACTATTTATATGTTTCCTTGTTGTGGTTGACCAATTATTTGTAGCAGTTTCATTTTACAGGTTCTCATTTGAAGACTAATAGATAAACCTCTACGCTCAACATGCATTGGGGATTTTATCATGATACACAAGTACTATCTTGGGTATGTTTTTTTTCTTAATTAAATAACATGTTAAAGTTTAGAGTTTTTGATAAGTCATCTAATATCCTTCAAGTAGTTGTTCTTGATTTTCACTATTGCTACCTAAACAAGTTATCATATACGAATATGTAAAGATAGAAATAAGGACGATATAGTGGTATGATTTGAATAGTTTGGATAAAATCTTGTAAAGCCTGATTCTTCAATCAGATTGGCGAAAAGTGGTAATACATTTCTGCTGCTGCATGCATCATCTTTTTGTTCTTGTTTTTCCCTGATTCCTGGAATTCTAGGCAATGGGTTGTGTGGTTTTAGCTTCGTTTGCAGTAAACCGTGATAATTAGTTGTGGAAAATATTAGGTAATACAATATAATGGCTCTTTGTTTGGGGTGAGGATTTTGAACTTTTTTTTAACTGATTTTTGAGGTTTGTATCTTTTTATCCTATTAATAAAATTCCAATTTCAAACTATATTGCAAGAAACCAATATATAACCTTTGATATGAGTTTCTCACATTATAATGAATGTCATATTATTTGTTTTCTTTGCCATCTGGTTCTCTATGATAAATGTATAGTTATCTTTCAAGGAAATCTAATGAAACTGGGAATCAATTCGTTTGAAAGAGAAAGTTGGTTCTAACTATTTTCCTGGTCAGAGAATATTTTTGTTTGTTTAAATTATCAAGGATTTGGTGACCTGTCGGCATTGCAGCCTTGTGATAGACTAGAAGAAAAAAAAAATGTTTTCATTATGGTCTTACAGAATGACAATTACTTAAATACGTGTCAGGGATGAACGGAGTGTTCTATGTGTTAATCTAAATTTAGGTATTTGGAGATGTATAGGAAATAAAGATTCTCTTATCGATAGATCGCTTTCTCTCTTTCTTTTGAAGAGACTACATCGATAAATGTACATTTTCTGAAGATACAATAAACAAAAGAAATTTTTGTGCTACTATTTTTCCGACAGTTCTCCTATTTGGGAATGATTTTTTGGACCTAAAGACATGGGATTTAAGACAAAATAGTAAAAAATGTCTTTTTTTGTTGCTATAAAATCATGTTCCGAGGTACTCGAATGAGAGGTCTGCCATAACTTAAATATCTTGTCCTGCTTTTCAGTTTTCACTTCATGCATGAATACTCAAAGTAGACGCTTGTTTTGTGTCAATAGAAACTCAAGTAGTCCAGATGTTTCAAGGTTCTTCAAACAACATTATGTTAACATGACATATGTATTGCAATGACATAGCAAGGCATGGTAAAAAAAGGTAAGATGTGATGTAGAAATAGAAAACACTAATCATTAATCCGATGGCAGGAAGAAAATGTAGAAAACAAATGGTTAAAAGAGGCTTAGCCTATAATTTCTTGTTTCTAATCCGACGTCGTGTTTCCTGTTATTGGAGGTCATTTTTTGGAAATTCTACAGGCTAGATGGTCAGTAATTTTATTAACTCTTTTCCAGGTCCGTGTTTTGTCTGGTTTATCAGCGGTAAGTGGAGATGTATCTCCTTTTTACGTTTTCAGTTTAGATTTTTTTTAATTGTTCCACTTCTCACCGGTGAGTATTGTTTGTACTTTAAATTATTAAGTGGGTGATCAGGTGTAGGATCGTATGCCAGGTTATTTGTGCTTTGTTATTGTTTGGCTAGGTGTAGCGGGTGATTTAAGGTATTCTGAAATGTTCCTTCTTTCTTTTTCATTTTCCTGCTTATTGAAAAAAAACATCTGTGTATTTTTTTCTTTCTCGCTGCCCACACATTCCTTCAGGCTTTTTATTACGACCGTGCATGTGCTGTGAGTTTGTTGGTGCTTTAGGGTTCAGTTATTTCTTGTGGTAGCCTTCCCAAAAAAGGCCTTCACTTTCTTGGCTGTTTCCCTATTTATTTCTGCCTTTTTTTTCCTGAATTGGTTTTTCCTTTATAGCTGCCGCTTTCAACCGTTGCTGGCGTGAATTTTCTATTGGCTATTTTCAACATTCCGCATTCCTTCGTTTTCTATACTTCTTCAGTGAGTATTGTTTGTACTTTAGATACCTGATAATGATCAGCTCTAGGGTCATATGCTTAATTATTCTTGATTTCTTATCGTTCCGGCTGGGCGTTGTGGATGATTTGAGGTACTTCCTGCTCAGGTGTGCTCTGCACTTCTTCTTATGCTTTATTATAAAAACAACCAAGTATTTTTTGATCTACAAAATAACATACGGTTTCTTAAATTTCTTTCTCCAACGTGGTGCACGACGTGTATATTTTAACATGCTAGGCCTCTATCAGCGGCCTGCATACTGCATTGCAAAATTGTAGAGGCCATATCCGGCATTCTAAAAATGAGAAGGCCATGCCTAAATTGTTGGCATACAGAATGTCAGGTTTTTTTGTAGCTAGCCTTATTTTTTTGGATGTACTGTGATCTGTACTTTACATGAGTAGATGAAAATAAAAAAACGAGTCGGCTTTGGTCGGTGTTCATGTGTCTGTATGTAATGATTGTGTAAAATATACAAACATAAAAGGTTGAATAACATCGATTTTACATAACTTGAGGCCTTTTTTTATAGATTGTGTTTACTGTGCTCAGTCATGCCGTGACTTTATGAATTAGTTTAAATTTTCCCCATCACTACAATTTCTTATCATGCAGCTTTAGTCGTAATATTATTGTGTGGTGTGACTATACAAAATGTACCCATTTCATGTGGAAAGTTCTAAAACAAGGCCGAATTTCAATAGGGTATATGTAAGACTCCATAATGTAATTGTATTATTTTGTAATTTTTGTCAAACTGGCCACTCAAGAAAAACTCCAGTGTATGCATAGTTGTGAGTTCATGGTCCTGTACCGTGTGATGTTTCTGCGGTCCGAATTTTGTGTCAAAAAATACATGTGCAGTGTGTATATTGTGTTTCGGTGTATGTGTGTGGTTATGTTTGTGATTTCGTACTATATGGTATTACGATTTCCTCAGGTGTATTTTTTAGAGCCTACCACCTGCCTTATCAGGGGTTCATGTTGTATTTGTGGCATTGGGAAAATGTGTAACACCCGCATTTTTCTTTTCCCAGTATTTTTACTTTTCAGTGTATTTATCGTCTTTAGCGACACTCGTGTAACCGTATTAGTTTCGAGAATAATTGTTTCGAGACTTTTTCTCATCCAGTTATGCGTTATTGGTTCTTTCGCCGCTTATCGATCTGATTCCCGTGATTGTTGTTCGGAGCTGCCATTTCGGGGTTGTCGTGGGTCCATTCTATGTTATTATGCATTTTGAGATGTTCCGTTTGATGCTTTGTTCGTGTTTCGGACCATTGTTACCCTGTGCCTAACGCGCGCTAATGTTATTGTATAGCGCACGCTAAACATCCTTCAGTAGCGCACGCTACGCTTGTTTTGTAGCGCGCGCTAGCGAGTCTGTCCAGTACTGGACAGTTTGCTACTGGACTCGGTCAGGTGCCCAGGTAGTGCACGCTATGGCCGATAGCGCGCGCTACCGATACGCTTTTAGCGCACGCTACGTTTGGCCGATAGCGCGCGCTAACGGGGTCAGGTGAGTATTGGGCAGTTCACTTCTGGACTCGGTTGATGTCCAGGTAGCGCATGCTATCTCCGATAGCGCGTGCTACCGAGAGGCTATTAGCGCACGCTATGTTTCGGGTAGCGCACGCTAGCGGCCCATAAATCCGGTTACTGGACTGGGATGTTAACTTCTGGAGTAGAGTTTTGTCCCGTTAGCGCATGCTAACTTCTGAGGATTAGCGCGCACTAACACTCCCTGGCTATATAAACCAGGGAGTTGACCCAGATGTACGTCTTTTCTCATTTCTTCTCCCTCTCCGCGGCTTTGGCGATTTTGGGCGATTTTCTTGGCGATTTCTTCCTCCAATCATCCCAACCATCATCTTCCTTGAGTTCTTGGTGTATAATAACAACATCAACATGAATCTTTCAACCTAATCCAAGGTAAATCTCTTAGAACCATACTTTTGGATAATTTGGGGGTTTTGGGATTTTCGTCCGATTCGTTCCGTTTTGTTGGTTAATCCATGATGACTATGATTAATCTTGTTGATATCATTAGTTTTCCTACGGATTCATTGTATATTTTCATGGTTTTGCAAAATCGAAAGGGTTTGGTTGTTGTCCGCCCTCGTTGTTATTTTTATACGAATATACATGAATCGTAGGTGGGTTTTCGGGTGTATTCCATTTCCGTATTCGTTTAGAGTTGGTTGTGATTATGTTCTTCGAATCGTTAGGTTCGGCTCCATTGGTTCCTAGCATTCGTCGGTGATTTTTCTTTCCGTTCGTTGCGTCATCAATTATTCAAGGCAAGTATTTTTGGAAACCTTTATGTAACGTGAAATGGTAATGTATATTGTGTGTGCTTTACTCACCTCGGGAGGGTCCGACGGGGTCTCGAGGGAATCTATGGCTTCGTCCTGGATTCATGAGTTTGTTTCGCGGCCAGCTCGGGAGGGTCCTTAGAGGCCTCGAGTGGGATTCGTGGCTTCATCCCGGTCCTATGTGACGTGTGTGCTTGATTTGGTTTATGAATGTGACCAGCTCGGGAGGGTCCTTAGAGGCCTCGAGTGGGATTCATGGCTTCGTCCCGGTCCTAGGCAAATTGATTGACTGTTTGTTTCCGGAAAAGACATGTCTGGTTTTGGCTTTTGAAATGACATTGGTGCATGTACTATGAAATGGGTAAGCGATTGGTTTGCCTTGATTACTTGTACTAGCGTAATTGCTAACCCCTTTGGTGACCCGTCGTGGGGGAATTCTTGTTATGGATTTCAGGTTATGATCATCCGGACGAGCGAGCGCTGGGACAATACGAGGATGCTGGACAGGGTCGTTGACATGTGCATTGAGTCCTTTTATTTTCCTTGTTTCCATTCGATATGGTTGTTGTCTACTTTTGAAACTTATAGATTGTACTCGTGAGTACTTAGGCTTTTCTCTTAGGATTATGTTTTGTATTCATGGAAGTTATTTATGTTTGCCATTGTTGATGGAATGTCGGATATCGAGGTTAGTTATCTTGATGACATGAGTATCGGGATAAAGGTTTATTGGTATTGAATGGACGGTACCTTATTCTAGATTATTCGTATAACTGTGTATTCGTTCAGGGATGTTTGTTCGTGGAAAGGACATTGTCTCCGGTTTTGAGGTAATGTAAGTATTGTTCAGTTATGAGGATAATTATTTCTGCTGAGTTGTTGTATGTTGAGGTTTCATTTAATGAGATTTGTATTGGTTGTTCATTGCGGGATGTTGATCCCAGGACTATTGTTTGGTATTAAGGGCTGTGTTGATCATTATTTCGGGATTGTGATTCCAGGATGGTTGTTTGGGATATTGTCGGTTGTTTCAATCATTCATTATCCGTGTGTCATTGTTCACTTCGGTGAGTCTTTTGATCCTTATTGGATATGTGATTCTTTGAGTTTCGTTGTCATGTTGCATCGTGACATATCTGGAGTCATATCTGCGTGTCGATCGATTATGTGTAGAATTTTCAGGGCAGGCACGTATAGTCATGTGATGGGGTCATGTCCTCACATTGGGCTGTGCAAACGAGAAGATTACTTCGCGAGACTGATTAGGTACAAGACCACACGTGTATTTGATTGATACTGGCTTGTGCACGGACACATTTCCAGATCCGGTGTATTATGACGTCCATCTTTGAGCCATATTGGTTGGTCGTTCATCCTCCATTTATGGTTGGGTATGTTTGACGGTTTGCGACTGGTTTTTCATACGCCCAACGGGTATGTTCGGCATTCGGGGTTATTTTCTTGAGATCCATTATTGTTGATCGTTTGGAGTTTACCTTGTTGATGGTAGTCTCGGTCGTTGATTGGTCATTTGTTGATCGTGTTTAGAGTTTACCTTGTTGATGGTATTCTCGGTCCCCAGTGATCCTCTGTTGATCGTGTTAGAGTTTATCATGTTGATGGTATTCGCAATTATTGTTGATCCTTCATTGGTAGTATCGGAGTTATCATGTCGATGATGTTATCGGTCGATTTATGGGCTTGTTATCCTTATCATGTGATAGTTGATCTATACATGTATTGTGTATGTTTGGTTCTTATCAGGATTGGTATTCGATTTTGCGATCCGACGGACCGGATTTGGCACGATTGGATTATTCCATGCTTATGAGTTATGATGTTTTGAGGATTCTTGGTATTGTTGAATACAGTACAAATGATTGTAGATGAGTTCATTTTGTCATTTGAGGATGCGAAATATGGATTATGGTAAGGATTGGTCTGATTTGGATTGCCATGGGTTGGTAAGGTTATGACGGTAAGATTACGTTGGTAGTATTCTTAACGTATTATTACATTGGTATGTAATTATTTATGATGATGTGATCGATATCATTATTGAGTATTGTGGCTGACCCCGTCGTGGGCTTTATTTTAGGTACACGGAGATCGAGCTAGTATCGGTCGTGAAGGGATGAGCTTCTCGGGTGATACTGGCTATGGCATGTGTGGAGAATTGAGTATTCTTTTTGGTTGTTTTATTCCGCTACAAATGTGTATTTTGAACTGTGTTTATATCCGCTGCGTGTGTATATTTCAAAATGACTTTCTTGTATTTTTACCAACTCGTGTATAATTTTCAAAATGGCCCTTTTGGGTATCTCGTAAACTTGGGGTTTTTTTTTCGTTAAACCCTTCTTCCCTTCACTCGATACAGAGAGCCTTAGGAGGATACTTGAATTCCTAAACACTGAGAGATGATCGTTCTTAACAAGATTAAGATGGAAAGCATGGATTAAAGCTTTGTTCTTGAAGTTATTAATGATTCTTGGAATGGAGTACAATGGTTCTTCTTCTTGGTTCATCTACACAAGGTAATTCTCGTATCCGTTTGATGGTGGTTCGTTTTTAAAGAATGATTACTTGTGAGGGAGCATGTTGGATTATGATGTGATGATGTTATATGAAATTTATTGGATTTCTGATAAGATATTTCGGATGTTAATTATGAGCCTTGTGTATGAATGATGTTGTTTATCTTCAAGAGATGTTGGTTAATATCTCCCTTCATTTCGGATTGGATGTTGTCATGGATGTTTTTCTTCGTATGATGATGGTTATAGTGTTGTTGTGATTCTTGAGATTATGTGAATTGTATATTGGAGAGTATGATGACACATATCTTCAATTATGCTGGTTGTCATGAACATGATTATAGAATCATGGTGTTCTTGGTGTTCTTGATATATATCACATCAAAGAGGAAGGATATATAATGGTTTTGATTATAAACATGGATAAGATAATTAAAATTAACATTGTGTTGATTTTAGTGATTGAGTTCGTATGATAAGACATGGATCATGATGATGGGATTGAATTTGGAAAGGTTGTGATTGATCTTGGAGTATGGTTTCCTTTTCATTCATATTCATAGTCGCAAGGTGTTAGTCGATGCTTGGAATGCATGCAACTGCACGAGGTTAGCGCACGGTAGCTGACTGGCCAACGCACGCTAACTGGTGACCATTAGCGCACGCTACGTTATGTGCTTAACGCGCTAATTAGGCAGACAGTGCAGTATATCGTATTATGGTTATGGATTTGTGACTGATTTAGTTAGATTGTTTGGACATGTGTTTAATCGAGACATTGTGGAACCGTTGGGTTTGTTGATCGGTTATATTGATAGTAATTATGATTATCGAATTGCGCTGTGTATTGTGGATATGAGTTCGTAATTGTTTGAGTTGCATTGTTCGGTTTTGTATGTGATCGAGGAATTGTTGAGCCGTTGAGTTTGATTGGTAGGTTATATCGGTTGTTGATTATTATCGAATGTGTGTTAATCGGTTATTGCAATAGGTTGTGATGTTTTGATCGTGGATTATGATCGTTGTGTTGCAGTTGAGGTTAGATAGTTCATAGATTGCATTTGGTCGGGGCTGAGGAGCTCGTAGACAAAGGCAATGGAATTGGTATCGGCTTCGTTGTATCGGTATTGAGGCAAGTTTATACTTGTTCATTTTATAATATTTAATGAATGTTTTCACGTTCATTTCATTTATAATTCATATGTTATTATAGACGTAAACTGTCGGGATGATGATTTGTTTATCATGCTGTGGTTTAGGATAAATCATAATGTATATGATTTAATTGTGTTTGATTGAAGACAGAGATGTGAGTTATCTTTGATCTATGATATGAAATGTCGGATATTGAGGGTAGTTATCGTGATGACATGAGTATCGGGATAAAGGTTTATTGGTATTGAATGTACAATACCTTATTCTAGATTATTCGTATAACTGTGTATTCGTTCAGGGATGTTTGTTCGTGGAAATGACATTGTCTCCGACTTTGAGGTAATGTAAGTATTGTTTAGTTATGAGGATAATTATTTCTGCTGAGTTGTTGTATGTTGAGGTTTCGTTTAATCAGATTTGTATTGGTTGTTCGTTGCGGGATGTTGATCCCAGGACTATTGTTTGGTATTAAGGCTTGTGTTGATCATTATTTGGGGATTATGATTCCAGGATGGTTGTTTGGGATATTGTCGGTTGTTTCGATATTTCATTATCTGTGTGTCATTGTTCACTTCGGTGAGTCTTTTGATCCTTATTAGATATGTGATTCTTTGAGTTTCGTTGTCATGTTGCATCGTGACATATCTGGAGTAATATCTGCGTGCCGATCGGTTATGTGTAGGATTTTCAGGGCGGGCACGTATAGTCATGTCATGGGGTCAGGTCCTCACATTAGGATGTGCACACGAGAAGATTACTTCGTGAGACTGATTAGGCACAAGACCACACGTGTATTTGATCGATACCCGGGGTGGCTTGTGCGGACACATTTCCGGATCGGGCGTACTATGACGTCCATCTTTGAGCCATATTGATTGGTCGTTCATCCTCCATTTATGGTGGGGTATGTTCGACAGTTTGCAACTGGTTGGTTGTTCATACGCCCGAGGGGTATGTTCGACAGTCGGGGTTATTTTCTTGAGATCCATTATTGTTGATCATTTGGAGTTTACCTTGTTGATGGTACTCTCGGTCGTTGATTGGTCCTTTGTTGATTGTGTTTGGAGTTTACCTTGTTGATGGTATTCTAGGTCCCCGTTGATCCTCTGTTGATCATGTTAGAGTTTATCATGTTGATGGTATTCTCGATTATTGTTGATCCTTCATTGTTAGTATCGGAGTTATCATGTCGATAATGTTCTCGGTCGATTTATGGGCTGATCATTGTTATTGATTGTATGCATATTCAGACTGTACGTCGATTTTTCGGGACTTGTTATCATTATCATGTGATAGCTGATCTATAGATGTATTGTGTATGTTTGGTTCTTATCAGGATTGGTATTCGATTTTGCGATCCGACAGACCGGATTTGGTATGATTAGATTATTCCACGCTTATGAGTTATGATGATGTTTTGAGGATTCTTGGTATTGTTGAATACCGTACAGATGATTGTAGCTGAGTTCATTTCGTCATTTGAGGATGCGAAATATGGGTTATGGTAAGGATTGGTTTGATTTGGATTGCCATGGGTTGGTAAGGTTATGATGATAAGATTACGTTGGTAGTATTCTTACTGTATTATTACGTTGGTATGTAATTATTTATGATGATGTGATCGATATCATTATTGAGTATTGTGGCTTACCCCATCGTGGGCATTATTTTAGGTACTCGGAGATCGAGCTAGTAGCGGTCGTGAAGGGATGAGCTTCCGTGGTGATACTGACTATGGCATGTGTGGAGAATTGAGTATTCTTTCTGGTTGTTTTATTACGCTGCAAATGTGTATTTTGAACTGTGTGTATATCTGCTGCGTGTGTATATTTCAAAATGACTTTCTGGTATTTTTGCCAACTCGTGTCTAATTTTCAAAATGGCCCTTTTTGGGTATCTCGTAAACTTGGGTTTTTTTTTCGTTAAACCCTTTTTCCCTAAATATTTTATCGGTATGTATAAGTGGTGGCTCAACGTACATTTTGAAACTGTTGAGTTTTGGCGTTTTCGCCTTGTACTTTCAATTGGCATTTTATGACGTATTTGAGAACTATGCTTTGGAAAATATTTTGGGTATTTAAAATATTGCCGTCTTTGCCTCATTGGCGTGTTTTAAATATTTGTGAAAATGAGTTTTAGCCTGGTGGGTTCTGGCGCGGGGCCCACGGCACTGTAATATTCCTGGATGGCTTTGGGGGTGTTACAGAATATAGGTAGTTTCTCCCAAGTCTTTCATTGAGAATTCTTTATAAAGCCAATCTTTCACAGAACTGATATTTCCTACGTCCTTTCCTATAAGTAGAATGTCATCCACATATAGTATTAAGAACGTAATTTTGCTCCTACTAACCTTCTTGTAAATAAAGGGCTCCACTTTGTTTTGGAGAAAATCAAACTCTTTCACTATCTCCTTAAAACGAAGATTTCAACTTTGTGAAGCTTGCTTCAGACCATAAATGGCATGATGAAGTTTGCATACTTTATGAATATTAGTTTCAGATATTAGTCCCTTAGTCTGTTCCATGTAAATCTCCACCTCGAGTAATCCATTTAGGAATGCTGTTTTCACATACATTTGCCATATTTCATAATATAAGTGGGCTACTATGGCAAGCATTATGCGAATAGGCTTAATCATGGCTACAGGCGATAAGGTCTCGAAGTAATAGGTTCCCTCTATTTGGGAATAACACTTTGCCACAAGCTTGCTCTTATAGGTATGAACCTTGCCATCTACATCAGTCTTTCTTTTATAGATCCATTTATTTCCAATAGGCAGCATGCCCTTAGGATGATCTACTAATGTCCTTACCTGATTAGCATGAGTCCATCTCAGCTTCCATAGCTTCTTGCCACTTTGCAGAGTCTGTTGGGATTCCGGATACAAAAACGAGCATGCAGTGGAATAATAAACTCATTATAAAGAATCCCAAACAGGATCGATCAAGTAACCTATATACGAAAAATAAAACGAACGATGACAAAGGATCAAAGTCCCATACCTTTGAAGCCGTTGATAATATCTTCGTAAGTTGATGATGTTCACGAACCCGAGCAAAAGCACGAAATCCCTTCGTCCAAAACACCGAAAGAACGATGTCTCTACTTCACACGCATCGGAAGTTGCCCAGAAAAATCTACAGCAATCTGTTCTTGATGTAACACAGCTAGGAATTACTATAAGAATTTTTCTCTATATTTTTCTCTCAATTTTTCTCTAAGAAAAATGAAGAAGGTGATTGAGGATGATGATGAAGACAACTCACAAAGTCTCTCTCTCTCTCTCTTGTTCAATTTATGAACCGTAACATATGCACAAGGAGTATGAGAGGACCTTTTATTCTTATATTTCAATCATTCACTTCACATGTAAACTTGTCCCCTCGTGAATAAACATATTAAGATATATTATTCATCACAAGATCACAAGGCTTGGTCTTTAACTTAAACAAAGAAAAGAATCAAGACCAAGGATCATGGTATGTGTGTGGGGGGGGGGGGCAACTTGAAGATTAAGGGAGTTTGGTTCGTTTCGGACTCTTGCGAGTCCAATCCGATAAACTCCATTCCATCTCGATGTATTTATATCAATCAATTAATCCAATTAATTAATTATATCAAATACAAAATAATATAATTAATTCCTCCATATATTAATTATATATTTGAATCAAATTAATTGCCTAGTGATTTATATAAATCATAAGACCGCTATTTGATTTATCCAATAAATCATAATAGATATCCAATATCTATAATTAATAGAGAGATAATAAATTCACATTTATCCGTCTCAGCCGGCATTGGGAGGAACCAATGAGCGCGGGCAGCACTTAGCCAGCCTTGTGGGCTGCAATGTAAACCCTGACTGAGAACGAATGAAGGGATCATTCCAGAACCATTATGTCGTGAATGCCATATACGTATAGACCCTTCATCAGATGCCCGGTCAAGTCTTCGGGTCACGGTAAGGTCATTCGCCTGCTCACTAACAAGAGATAGAATCCTTCCTTGGCATAAAGTAAAGACAGCTACCTGCCCGTATAGTCCGCACTTCGAGGTTGAATCAGCGATTAAGCAAATGAGTCTAACTACTATAATGACAAACTAAACGTCATAGGCACATCTCTTATTGAACCCTCAAGTCAAAGGTCCACGTATACTATCACAACCTTTCGATTTGTCATCGACTCTCCAAGAGTGAATACCGTGTGACTGAATCAAGTATGAGTCATGTTCGAATATACTGGTCCCACCAATATACTTATAACTATGATATCAAGACATGCACACATCCTAGCATCAGTTATACAAGTCTTACTCAAAACTTAATGCCCATTTAAGTTTATCGACTTGCGAACAGTTTACGTAAATAAGCTTTAAACACTTCCAGTACATTTTCACTTATCCGATAACGAGAGTGGAATGTCGTCTCTTATTTACATGGACTTCACTTCAGTGTTTACCAAATCAAGAATGCATTTGAAATACAATAAATAGTTAATGAATCATATTGCCTTTTATTCCATAATTACAAGTGCAATGCCCTTCTCTCTCGTCCCCTGAGTGGAATTCGAGGGCATATTCCTAACAATATCCCACTTGCACTCAATGCCATACATCATGGTATCTAATACCCATATTCTTCATATGTCTTTCCAAGACTGCCTGAGATAACGGCTTAGTCAGCGGGTCAGAGACATTGTCTTCTGAGTCTACTCTTTGCAACGAAACATATCATTTTTCAACCATCTCCCGAACAATGTGATACTTTCTCTCTATATACTTGGTATTGTGGTGAACCCTTGGCTCTTTGGCTTGGGCGACAGCTCCATCATTATCACAGGATAGTGATATATGCAGCTCCGCATTAGGCACCACTTGAAGTTTTTGCACAAACTTATGCATCCAAAATGCTTCCTTGCTAGCCTCTGAGGTAGCTTGGTACTCTGCTTGGCAGGTGTAATCTGCAGTAGCGCTTTGCTTGGAGCTTCTCCAAGATACTGCTCCTCCATTGAGAGTAAACAAATACCCATATGTCGACTTAGAGTCGTCCTCGTCTCCTTGAAAATCAAAATCGGTGAATCCAACCACATTCAGTTCTCCGCCACCGTAAGTAAGAACCATATCTCTAGTTTTTCTTAAGTACTTAAGAATGTTCTTGATGGTAGCCCAGTGTTCCCTTCCCGGATAAGCTTGAAAATGACATACCACACTTACAGTGTAGTCTAAGTTCGGTCTCGTGCACAACATAGCGTACATGAGGCTACCCACTACCGAGGCATAGAGTACCTTACTCATCTCTCTTTAGTCTTCCTTACTTTGAGGACACATTTTCTTGGTGAGATGAATTCCATGTCGCATGGGAAGGAACCTTCTTTTAGAATTATCCATCTTGAATCTTCTCAGGATCTTATCTATATATATGGCTTGGGAACGTCCTATCATTCTTCTCGATCTATCTCTGTAAAGACGGATCCCTAGAATATAGAAAGCTTCTCCCAAGTCTTTCATGGAGAACGTTTTAGAAAGCCAAGCTTTCACAGTACTAAGCATTACTACATTATTTCCCATAAGTAGAATATCATCTACATATATTACTAAGAACGCAATGTCGCTCCCACTGAACATTGTATAAACACATAGATCCTCCTTGTTTTGCACGATCGAAGTCCTTGACTGCTTCGTAAAATCGAAGGTTCCAACTCCGAGAAGCTTGCTTCAGCCCATAAATGGCTCGTTGCAACTTACACACCTTATGAATATTAGCTTTGTTCACAAAACCCTTAGGTTGTTCCATAAAGATTTCCTTCTCAAGGTATCCATTTAGAAAAGACGTTTTGACGTCCATTTACCATATTTCATAATCGTAATGGCCACAATGGCAAGTATCATGCAAATAGACTTGATCATAGCTACGGTCGAGAAGATATCATGATAATCGATCCCTTCCCTTTGGGTATAACCCTTTGCCACAGGTCTGGCCTTATAGGCATCAACCTTGCCATCCCCGTCAGTCTTTCTCTTATAGATCTATTTACTTCTAATAGGCTTCATGACAGTTGGTAAATCTACTAGAGTCCAGACCTGATTGGCATGCATCGAGTCTATATCAGCTTTCATAGCTTCTAGCCATTTATTGGAGTCCACATCCACTATCGCTTGGTCATAGGTGGTAGGGTTGTCCTCACGGCTATCAGGTACATCATGGAGACCCAGTTCCTTGACATGTGTGTAGCCATAGCTCTCAGGTAAGTGAGGCAACCTATCACACATTCGAAGTGGAGGTTGTGTTACAATAGGTTCGTTTCGTGATCCCTGATCAGATGTCTCCTCAGGACTTTCATTGTGCTCTGCCAAAGAGACATTTCTACCCGAGCCACCTTCCTAGATGAATTCATCCTCAAGGAAATGCGCTTGTAAAGCTACGACTACCCTATAGTCTTCTGGCATGTATAATAGATAACCCATCGAGTCCTCTGGGTATCCAATGAAACGTCCCTTGACGGACCTCGCATCCAGTTTGTCCACCTTAGCCTTCTTGACATAGGCTGGACATCCCCAAATCCTTATGTGATTAAGACTTGGTTTCTTACCCTTCCACATCTCATGCAAAGGGTGATAGTAACGGATTTTGGAAGGACATCTATTAAGGCTATAGGCAGGGGTAAGTAAGGCGTACCTCCATAGGTAAATTGGTAAATCAGTGTAATTCAACATGGAGTGGACCATGTCCAACAAAGTCCGATTTCTCCTTTCTGAAACACCATTTAATTGTGGGGTTCCTGGCGGCGTGAATTGTGAAACTATTTCATGTTCTTTAAGGAACTCATCAAACTCGGTGCTCATATACTCACCACCTCGGTCTGACCGAAGTGCCTTGATATGACATCCAGTCTGTTTTTCAACTAGGTCCTTAAATTCCTTGAATTTAGTAAAGGCTTTGGATTTATGTTTCATCAAGTACACCATCCCATATCTAGTACGATCATCTGTGAATGATATGAAATATTGATATCCGTCTCCGGCTACCTCCAAAGCACCACAAATGTCGGTAGGTACCAACCCAAGTTTCTCATCAGCCCTTTCAAATGTCCCTGTGAATGGGGACTTAGTCATCTTGCCTCTAAGGCAGGATTCACAAGTTCGATAGGGTTCTTCACCAAATGGCCTTAAAAGTCCATCTTTCTCCATTTTGTGGACCTTGGCCTGACCAATATGACCAAGTCTAAGGTGCCACTTAAGAGCTTGATTAGTATCATGTCTGCCACATTTCCTAGTTACAGTGTTCACTGCTGATTTATTTTGCAAGTTCAGATGATATAAACCATTCAACAATGTAGTTTTACCAACAATTTTATTTTGAAAATAAATTGTACAACTACCATTGCCAATGAAGAAAGAAAATCCTTTTTGGTCCAAGACTAGAATGGATACAATGTTTTTATTCCCCTTGGGCAAAACCAGTACTTCATCTAACGTCAAAATAAAACTGGATTTCAAACCCAGTAGGAGTGATCTAATATCGGTTGCCTCAACAGTTTGTCCGCTTCCGACAGTGATCATCAGTTCCCCAGCTTCAAGGTGCCTACTTCATTCCAGTTCCTGATTCATAGTATAAATATGAGAAGTAGCACCTGAATCCAGAATCCATGAAGCATATATACAGTAGCGGAACAATTGGTTTAAAAAATAAAAAGTTCCGTACCTGATGCACCATTGATCTTGGGACAAGTCCTACTCCAATGGCCCATCTCACCGCATTCAAGACATTTGTCCGTAGGTTTTGGACCGCCTACCTTCTGAACCTTTAGGGCCTTGCCCTTGCCTTTCTGCACCCCTTTCTTAGGTTTATACTATTCGTAGGACTTTTTCTGCTTGTTCTTGGTCATCCAAGGCCCAGAAGAAATCACAAGAGCAGCCTCCCTCGGCTTAGTCTGCATGTTAGACTGTGCCGTCACCAGTTTGTTCATTAGCCCAGCTAATGTACACAAAATTTAATTACAGTTAAAATTTATTACAAACTGCGTGAAGGAGTCAGCTAGAGATTGAAGGATGAGATCAATTTGGAGGGATAAATCCATGTGAAACTTGAGCACCTCGATCCTCTCAATCATAGAGATCATCTTGAGGACGTGGTCTCCCACTTTCTCCCCTCCACTCATCCTAGCACTGAATAACTGCTTCGATATCTCATATCTAGCAGTCCTACTGTGCTATTCATAAAGATCGGTCAAGTGTGCGAGAATCTGCCTAGCAGAAGTCATTTTTTTGTGCGCTCTCTGCAGCTCATTAGTCATTGAGCCCATCATAAAGCCACGGACCAGCACATCATCCTTAACCCATTTTTCATGGACGTCAATTTCTTCCTGATTACCCCTAGTCCGGACTGGAGTCGATGGAATGTCTGCCTCTAAGGCGTATCCGAGAGACTCCATGCTGAGTACAATCATCCGATTCTGCAACCAGTCAACAAAGTTGGGTCCAGTTAAGAGATTCTTTTCAAGTAGTATTGGAAGTGGGTTCTTTGCCATTTTTAGAGAGATATAGTTTCATTTCTCTGCATTGATTTAGACAAGATTGAATTAGTGACTTGTTTTATTATGACCGAGTATAGAATTTAAGGGCTTGTATAATTCTTGTCTCGGCTCCCACTAATTTTATCGGAATTACACACTCCCATGTTATAACCCGGAAGTCATCGTTAGATTGACTTTTTAGTGGTGATCGAGTTCTTTACAAATTTTAACAGATGAAACCTGTCAGGTTTCTTGCCTATTAATTTCTGTAAAGTGGTGTCCAACACAACCCGTTCAACGGATGATTCGATCTTATTTTACCCCCAGTCTTCATGCCCTCAACCTATCAGGTTTCTTGGCAATCCGGACTATCTAAGTTGTTGACCATCAACGTCTATCAGTCTGACCATTGAATATCACCCGGTAACCTATCAGGTTTCTAGGGGCGAAATTTATCACCAACCGAAGGCATCTAATGCACTCAAGAATTTATCAACCCCTACCAAATGTACTACCCCGATAACTCGGAAGCATAGCACACTGGCTCGGGTATCAATTTTCTACGAGTTTGATGGAGGGTAGAAAACCTCGTAACCATTTCAAAACTTAGTCTGTTTGTTATCGGGAGAATTTCACGATTAATGTTATACTTTGAACGTTAATTCATTTATAAGCGCGTTTGTGTTTGTCAATCATTCAAAATGAAAAACAGTAAATAGTAACCTAGTTACTACCAACATGGAGTTCATTGACCATTCCTAGAACAAAAATATCGTAATCTAATTACATGTCCTCGGTCTTGAATCTTCGTCTTCTCGAACAGATCTTCCTCCGGTCTTCGTCATTACATATAAATTTTACATTTGAAAAATTGCATCCTATACAAATTTTTCTACTAATAAATAGGCTCAAAAACGGCCTTTACAACCCAATCGAATAAAACCACACGATTCAAAACTAGGTCCATGAACTACATCTCCATTCAAAATTAATGCAACAATCACATTAAAATAATGGCATTCATAATTAATCTAAATATTGATCCCAATCAATATAAATTAATCAATCTAAACGAATTAATCCAATTAATTCACACAATCGTTAATTTAACTTGTTACGGATGAGAAAATATTTCATTAAATTAATTTCCTTAAGAATAAAATTACCATAATTATATCTTAGTCAAATTAAATCCAATTTAATTTGTGGGAAATTAATTACCGAACGAAATATAATAAAATGGAGTCGAAAAACACATGGCCTGGCCAAGCCGAGCACTGCCCAGCACCCTGCCTAGCAGTGCCGGACCGCGGTACACAGAATGGGACTATTCGGCAGGCGCCTGGCAGGCTGCCGAGCATAGCCGGACCACAGGGTTAGACCGTGGTCCGCATAATGGGACCGCACGACAGTGCCCGGCCAGCTCCAAGCTGCCGGGTGTGTTTATGTTTTCGGCTCGTTTTTTCGCCCCGATTCCAAAAATAATATTTTTCTAATCTTATATTACACATTTAAATCAGTTTTTCAAAAGAAAAATAGATTTATATTATAACATAAAATCATGAAAAATTAATTTTTAGATGAACAACTGAAAATCAACGATTAATACGATTATGATTCCATATCATAAGAACATCCAATCAAGCATTCCAAATGCTAAATATCGTATATGGGGTATCATTAACCTCGCTCCGATACCACTGTTGGGATTCCGGATACAAAAACGAGTACGCAGTGGAATAATAAAACTCAATATAAAGAATCCCAAACAGGATCGATGAAGTAACGTATATATGAAAACTAAAATTAACGATGACAAAGGATCAAAGTCGCATACCTTTGAAGCCTTTGATAATATCTTTGTAAGTTGATTATGTTCACGAACCCGAGCACAAGTGTAATACCCGTATTTTACAATTCAGTAATTTTCGATTCTAGCGACTCGCTTGGGTCCATTGACACATTTTGGACATGTTTTGTTCTGCACCTTTTGTCATTCGAGCGAGTTTTGATATTGATTCGTATTAATTGGCATATTATTGCGATCTTTTGGCATTTGGATTCGATTCTTGTGAATCTCACCTAAAGCTGTTGATTTAATGTTCCTACAAGTTCATTTGACAATTTCGGTCGTGTTGTAAACTTCTGAATTTTTTTATCTCGTATCATGATTTTTCAGATATTAGGGCCATTTCGTAATTTTCCCAAAGTTTCGGGCATTTGTCTTCGCATTCGCTGTTCCAAACCTTCGGGTCATTGGATTACATGTTTGTTTTCATTCGTATCATAAGTGTTGTCCATTAGCGTTTCGTCGCAAGCTGCATGATTGTAGTTTCATCGAAGAGTTCGTTGTTGGGTCGAGCTCTTGGAGCTGATCTGCAGCCTGTGCAGAAAGAATAGCGTATGCTATGTAACATTATAGCGCGCGCTATTGAACAACAGTTGCTATCACGTGAGTTAGAGCATGCTAACTGACAGTCTGTGTAATACCCGGTTGTAAATTCATTCATTATCATTCAGTATATTATCACTCAGTAATTTTTTCACTCATTAATAATCATCATCATTAATATTCATTCATTGTTTTCACCGTTCGGAGTAATTTTGTATCGTATATCAGTTATTATTCATCATTCAACTCGGTGGGAGAATCGGGCCGTGCATATCATCATTGTCATTGTTGTAGTGGACTGTGTGTGAGGAGTAGCGCACACTACGTACTCTCTTTAGCGCGCGCTAATTGAGTACTGGTAGCGCACGCTACCTCTAAGCGTTAGCACACGCTAACGTGTTGGAGACAGACAACCCACTAGGTACTGGACTGATTTTGATGTTATTCATAGCGCACACTAAGAGTGTATATGGTTTACGCTATTGATAGCGCACGCTGAACATCAGTGTAGTGCATGCTAAGGTCGAGCAGGCAGAGTCCAATGGTTACTGGGCTGGAATGGAATAAATCATAGCGTACGCTACGAGTGGTTCATAACATACGCTAATGGTGTAGTAGCGCACGATAAGTAACTGGTGTAGCGCACGCTATCGCGAGCAAGGCAGGAGGACAGTAGGTTCTGGACTGCAGTTTTCTGGACATCAGCCATCAGGTAGCGCGCGCTAACACAAGGTTAACGCACGCTAATAAGAGGCATTAGCGCACGCGACCAGTGGATGTAGCGCACGCTAACGATACAGACAATGGGTACTGGACTACCCGGTGCACCCTTTAGCGCACGCTAAGCACAGGAGCTAGCGCGCGTTAAACTGGGTTTACTATATATAGGACAGTTCAGTCCGGGTTTCGTTATTTTCACATCTCACTTCGTTTTTGGTCGATTTTGGGCGATTATGGATGTTTTGGAGAGATCTCTTCGAGCTGCATCCACCTATCAACATCTTCAAGCTTATTATTCGGATTAATCATCATTTCATCCTCTCCGATACAACAAATCAAGGTAAATAATTCTTGAATCTAGAATTTCGGATTTTGAATGTTTTCCTCTCGATCTCTTCGTGTAAGCTTGATATTATGTTGGAATATGTTAGATATGGATTATCTAACTTGGATACATGTATTCCTATGGATTTATTGGTGTATATTTCGGATTTGATGAATATTTGGGGAATTATTCTGGAACCCTTGATGTTTGACTTTGGCTATTTTGGGGATTTCCGATTGATGTTGTCGTAACCTTGAGTTGTGGTTTCCTATTGGATTATTGATGTCATTAATGAAGTTTTGTTGGGTTGAATCATCCCTTGGAGGTTTGGTATCGATATTATTGGGGTTGGTTGTAACCAAGGGGAAGAATGTTTACAACATATTCGTTAGAATGCCCCAGTGAGTTCGATTATTGTTGTATCGACTTTTGACTTGGCTATAATCGTGCTTGATACGTATATTGAGCGTTTGTTGGTAATCATGTTATTCAAGCTTGATCGAGCGACCGATATTCTATTAAGGACATTTGTTTGTGAGAGGACATTTCACCACCGGTATTATGTAAGTTAATTCTTATTCGGTTAAAAGGATACTCATTCTTTTCGTTGTTGTTCATTCATATTCATAATCATTCATAACGTATTAATTATATTGAGACTTGTAATTGTCAACTAATCATTCAATTCACGAGGAACGACGGTTCCAATCATTTCAATGAGCTATCATTCATTTCATTGTTATTTCATCTCAGTGAGTCACTATTGACCCTTGTTGGATTGTTATTCATTAATACTCATCATGGTAATTTTTGTTCATGTGACCTTCTGGGTTCATATTGCGTGGCGGGTGGTTATGTGTGGAATTTTTAGTTGGGCACATGATAGTCATGTGAGGGGTTCACCGACATAATGGACTGTGCACACGGTAACGTGCCTCTGTGAGACTAATTAGGTAAAAGTTCGGGTGTGTCCGTACACTCATCTTGTGCACTTGCACGTCCCATTACGGGCGTATTGTGATGCCCCTCTTCAGCTTAATTTCATAACTAAGAGATATATCATGATTGTGCTTGCTCAACTCTTGAGGATTGTTGTTCTGTGTAACTGACTGCGTTGGGGGATATTGTTTTCAGGTCATGGCAAGGAAAAGGCACGGGAAGAGAACGTTGACGGCGAGGAGTCCTAGTGATACGAGTAGGGGGACTCAGTCCTTTTCAGTCATTCATGTTTTCTTCATTTTTATTTCCGCTGTATATTTCCATTTGGATATTCATTTTTATTCAGTGTTGTATATTTTATCTTCATATAAAATATACATGTATTCTGTATTTCCTGGATGTGTTGTACTTGAAACTCCTCATCGGAGTAATTAATGATATAATGTGGTTCGGTACTATGATTATATTATTTAATTCATTAATTTTCATTCGCCTGGTGGGTCCCAGTTGGGATCCACGGCACTGTAATATCCATCTAGTTTGGGGTGTTACAGAGTTGGTATCGGAGTGTGGTTTTGAATACTACCTTCCGAGTCATGTCTCATTTGAAATCATCATTCATCAGACTAGTATCATTGGACTTTCACGTCACGTGTGACCTGTGCAAGCGCCAAGCCCCTCAGACAGAAGGAACTGTAAGATTTCTGACGCCATGGTATAATTTCTTGCAATAAGAATCACTCATTCATCATTCAACAATCAACAATCCTCAATCGTCATTTTCATTTTTAATCATGTCGATCATGTTAACTCATTAATCACTCAGTTCATTTCATTGCTCAGTTGTTGATCTCGAGGATCATATCATTAATCTTGTTAACTTGTTCAAGATAAGCGTTTCAAGAATTTCATCAGATAATCATTTCACCTCAGTTTATCATTCATGTAATGATTGTGTTAGAGCGCGTATGCTCATTATTATCATTTCATGACGTAATCATAATGCAGTATTCATGCGAGATCTATAACTATCATGTGACTTTCCTACTTCAGTATGGAGAGAGCTGGCAGAGGACGCAGGGGAAGAGGCCGCAGAGCGGGCCGAAACCCGGGAGCTCGTGTGAATACACGTGCGAACACAGGGAATAATGCTAATTTATCGAGCAGCGACGCTGCCACTCATTCACCTGGAAATAATCATTCACTGTCAGGGAGTCACACCCGGGACACAGCTCATTCATAAGGTGTTCAGGTTGACCCACTCGCGTTTATGCAGGGCATGATGGCCCAGATGACTCAGATGGCACGTCTCATGGAGACGATGCAGAACTCAACCGCTCAGAATCAACAGGCTCCTCCGCCGCCACCTCCGAGGCAAGTGAGGAGTGTGAGTAGTATCATTGGTGATATCTCTCGCCAGAGACCACCTACTTTCGAGGGCTCATTTGAGCCGACGGATATTATTCACTGGCTTGAACATTTTGAGAAGTTATTTGCTATGGTGGAATGTCCCGAAGGGCATAAAGTTTCAGTCGCAGCTTACTATCTGGGTAAGAGCGCTCATTCTTGGTGGTTGTCTTTGAAGCCCACCGACGGACCTTGTACTTGGGATCAGTTTAAGACCCTCATGATGGAGAGATATTATCCGGCCCCAGTCAGGGAGGCCAAGTTATCATAATTACTCATTCCCGACCCCTCAGCGGACGATGATGTTCTCACCATTGCTGAGAAATTTCAGGAGCTACTTCCATTCGCCTCGTCTATTATCCACCCCGAGGCGGATAAGATCAAGTATTTCAGTAAGAGGTTGAAACCTCATATGCGGATGCAGTTGCTTAATCACAATTGCACCACCCTGGCCGAATTCATCGAGAAAGCTCTTACTTATGAGCTTACTGCTAAGGAGATTGCTAAGCAACAACCTTCATCTGCTAGCAAGAAGCCTCGTGCGGGCCCTACTTTTTCGGAGCGACTTCCTATGGCGCCTAGACCCGCGGAACCTCAGTCCCGAGCAGCCAGTTCGGCCATCACCTGTTTCAACTGTGGAGAACAAGGTCATTTCAGCACCACGTGTTCGAGGCAGACTATCACGTGCAATAACTGTGGGATTGCTGGGCATAAGGCCCATTTTTTCCGAAGAGACTCCAAACCTACTCCCGCGACATCTCAGGCCCCGAAGCAGTCAGCTATTTAGAATCAGGCTACTCAGTCATCGTCGTTTAAAATGACGGGAGTGAATAAAGGTGGAGCCCACAGCTATCAGACAGGAGCATCCGCTTCCGGATCTGGCAAACCCCGAATTAACGAGATGAAGAGAGCCGACGATCCAGAGGCCAAAATGATCTTAGGTACACTCAAAATTCTATCTAAACATGTGTGTACCCTTTTTGATACTGGTGCATCGCATTCATTCATTTCCGAGTCATGTTTGAGTAGACTACGTCTGGATAGTGCTACTAGTTGCGAGCCTTATGTCATTGGTCTACCAGACGGTACAAGAATTATCGGAAATCGTGAGATTAAGAATTGTTCGATTTATCTTAATGGCCGTGATTGGTTAGCGGACCTAATTGTGGTAGACTTACCTAGAGATGATGTTATATTGGGTATTGATTGGATGGATCGTCATGATGCCGTCCTCAGTGTCCGTAATCGTATGGTCACTATTGTTTCAGACGATGGACTCGAGTGTGTATTTCATGGAGGTAATCCCAGCTATTCCGGTAGAGTCATTAATATGATGAAAGCGGCAAATTATTCAATCAGGGGTGTGTTGGTTATTGGTGCTAAATGACCAAGACCGAGAAATCATCAGTGATGTTGGCGGATATTCCTGTAGTGAGAGAATATGCCGATGTATTTTCTGACAAGTTACCTAGTTTGCCCCCATAGAGAGATGTGGAATTCACGATTGAGTTGGAGCCTGATACGTCTCCAATATATAAGGCACCATATCGGATGGCCCCGACTGAAATGCAGGAATTGAAGAATCAACTGGAGGATTTGACCGAGAAAGGTTATATCCGACCGAG
Source organism: Orobanche coerulescens (assembly GCA_033398695.1). Lineage (NCBI taxonomy): Eukaryota > Viridiplantae > Streptophyta > Magnoliopsida > Lamiales > Orobanchaceae > Orobanche > Orobanche coerulescens. Next base: position 100,031,870 of record CM065816.1, on the reverse strand, counting down.
TGTATCCCCGTGGGGAGCACCTATGTTATTTGTCAAGAATAAGGATGGTTCTTTTTGCTTGTGTATTGATTATCAGGATTTGAACAGGGTGACGATCAAGAATAAATATCCCCTACCCCGTATTGATGATCTCTAAGATCAACTTCAGGGAGCTTCAGTATTTTAGAGATCGATTTAAGATCTGCTTATCATTAGTTGCGAATTCGAGAGTCGGATATCGCTGGAACGGCATTTCGAACACGCTATGGTCATTGTGAGTTTTTGGTAATGCCATTTGGGCTGACTAATGCACCTGCGGTATTCATGGAATTAATGAATCAAGTCCTCATCGACTACTTGGATCAGTTCGTGGTTGTCTTCATTGATGACATTTTAATTTATTCCCGTGACCGAGAGGAGCACGAATTTCACCTTCATCAGGTTCTCGATGTGTTGAGCCGAGAGCAGCTCTATGGGAAGTTTTCCAAATGTGAGTTTTGGATGTCCAAAGTGACGTTTCTCGGACATGTGATTTCATTAGACGGAGTACGTGTCGACCCTCAGAAGACGGAGGCTATCCGAAATTGGCAACCTCCGAAGAATGTTAAGGAAATCCGAAGCTTTCTCGGATTAGCTGGTTATTATCGGCGATTTATGGAAGGATTTTCTAAAATCCCTCAACCTATGATGAACCTTTTGCGGAAGGATAAGAAATACATGTGGTCCGATACGTGTCAGCAGAGTTTTGAGGAACTCAAGAGCCGTTTAATTTCAGTACCTGTCCTTTCCTTTCCATAAGGGACGGAAGTATTCATGGTTTATAGTGACGCATCCGGACACGGTCTTGGATGTGTACTAATGCAGAATGGGAAGGTAATTGCTTGTGCTCGCGGAAACTGAGGCCTTATGAGATCAATTATCTGACCCATGACCTGGAATTAGCGGCCGTGGTATTCGCGTTGAAGATTTGGCATCATTATCTTTATGGCGTCACCTATCAGATTTTCACCGACCATAAGAGTTTGAAGTATATATTTACTCAGAAGGAGTTGAATATGCGACAGAGACGGTGGTTAGAACTGATCAAAGATTATGATATTGAGATTCAATACCACTCGGGTAAGGCGAACGTTGTCGCCGATGACTTGAGTCGTAAATCCGTTCAGGAGCAAATGCTTGCTCGTTTAAAAGTTCAGAAGGAACTTCAACAAGAATTTCTGAGACCCGAGATCGAGGTCTGGTTACAGCGAGTGCAAGGGCAACTTTTCATGTTAGAGATTTCATCGCCACACTGAGGAGGTGATCAGAGTGACTCAGGGTTCAGACCCATTTTTATTGCGCATTCGAGATGATGTGGCTCAGGGGAAAGCCCCTGGATTTGTGGTCCACTAGGATGGACTTCTGAGATTTAAGAACCGGTTATGTGTCCCGGTAGATGACGAGTTGAAAAACTCGATTTTGAGAGAGGCTCAAGCTACCCCTTATTCTATTCATCCGGGGTCTAGCAAGATGTACAAGGACTTGAAACAAAATTACTGGTGGAGTAATATGAAGCGAGAAGTCGCAGAATTTGTTTCGAGATGTTTAACCTGTCAGCAAGTCAAGATAGAACATCAATGACCGACGGGTATGCTGAAACTGCTCCCTATTCCAGAGTGGAAGTGGTAGGATATTTCAATGGACTTCATCACGAAGTTTGCCGATGAGTCGTCGTGGCATGAATGCAATTTGGGTAATTGTGGACCGCTTAACTAAGTCATCTCATTTCCTTGAGATTAAGGATACATGGGGTCCCAAGAGACTTGCCCAGTTGTTCGTCAAAGAGATAGTGAGATTGCACGGTACTCCTAAGAGTATCGTTTCTGATCGTGATGGGTGATTTGTGTCACATTTTTTTGAAATCAGTTCATCGTGCCATGGGAACTCAGCTTAATCTCAGCACATCTTTTCATCCTCAGTCCGATGGACAATCAGAGAGGACTATTCAGACGTTGGAGGACATGTTGAGGGCATGTGTTCTCGATTGGAAGGACGATTGGGAAGACCAACTACCATTGATCGAGTTCACGTACAATACTAGTTGGCATGTTTCGATTAAGATGCCACCTTACGAGGCCTTGTACGGTCGTCGTTGTCGATCTCCTTTGTGTTGGGATGTCTTATCAGAATCAATTGGCACCAAGCCCAATATGCTTACAGCCGCTCGTGAGAAGGTAGCTTTGATCAGGAGTCATTTGTTGACCGCTCAGAGTCGACAAAAATTATATACAGATAATCGTCGTCGACCACTAGAGTTCGAGGTAGGTGACCACATTTTGGTCAAGGTATCCCCGAGTTGAGGTATTTCCCATTTCGGGAAATAGGGGAAGTTGAGTCCGAGATTCATTAGAACGTTTGAGATTTTGGATTGAGTAGGCAGTCTGGCTTACCGATTGGCCTTAGCTCCGGCATTGAGTCGAATTCATAATGGATTGAGGAAGTATGTTGCCGACCCAAGTCACATACTTCAGTTCGATGAAATCGAGATCGCGGATGATCATTCATATGAGGAGCATCTTGTACGAGTCTTAGAGCAGTGTATCAAACATTTGAGGAACAAGACAATTCCTTTGGTTAAGATTCAGTGGTCTAGACATGGAGTTGAAGAGGGTACTTGGGAAACTGAGGATAGTATGCAGGAGAGTTATCCCAAATTGTTTGACCCTTAGTTTTGGGGACGAAACTCTTTTTAAGGGGGGTGTATGTAATACCCGGTTGTAAATTCATTCAGTATATTGTCACTCAGTAATTTTTTCACTCATTAATAATCATCATCATTCATATTCATTCATTATTTTTACCATTCAGAGTAATTTTGTATCGTATATCAGTTATTATTCGTCATTCAACCCGGTGGGATAATCGGGCCGTGCATATCATCATTGTCATCATTGTAGTGGACTATGTGTGAGGAGTAGCGCACGCTATGTACTCTCTTTAGCGCGTGCTAATTGAGTACTGGTAGCGCACGCTACCTCTCAGCGTTAGCACACGCTAACGTGTTGGAGACAGATAGTCCAGTAGGTAGTCGACTGATTTTGGTGTTATTCATAGCGCACGCTAAGAGTGGATATAGCGTACACTAGAGGTATTTATAGCGCACGTTGAACATCAGTGTAGTGCATGCGAAGGTCGAGCAGGCAGAGTCGAGTGGTTACTGGAATGGAATGGAATAATTCATAGCGTACGCTATGAGTGGTTCATAACGTACGCTAATGGTGTAGTAGTGCACGCTAAGTAACTGGTGTAGCGCATGCTATCGCGAGCAAGGCAGGAGGACTGTAGGTTCAGGACTCCAGTTTTCTGGACATCAGCCATCAGGTAGCGCACGCTAACACAAGGTTAACGCACGCTAATAAGAGGCGTTAGCGCACGCTACCAGTGGATGTAGTGCACGCTAACGATACAGACAGTGGGTACTGGACTACCCGGTGCACCTGTTAGCGCACGCTAAGCACAGGAGCTAGCGCGCGCTAATCTAGGTTTACTATATATAGGACAGTTCAGTCCGGGTTTCGTCATTTTCACATCTCACTTCGTTTTTGGTCGGTTTTGGGTGATTTTTGACGTTTTGGAGAGATATCTTCGAGCTGCATCCACCCATCAACATCTTCAAGCTTATTATTCAGATTAATCATAATTTCATCCTCTCTGATACATCAAATCAAGGTAAATAATTCTTGAATCTAGAATTTCGGATTTTGAATGTTTTCCTCCCAATCTCTTCGTGTAAGCTTGCTATTATGTTCGAATATATTAGATATGGATTATCTACCTTGGATACATGTATTCCTATGGATTTATTGGTGTATATTTCGGATTTGATGAATATTTGGGGAATTATTGTAGAACCCTTGATGTTTGACTTTGGTCATTTTGGGGGTTTTCGATTGATGTTGTCGTAACCTTGAGTTGTGGTTTCCTATTGGATTATTGATGTCATTACTGAAGTTTTGTTAGGTTTAGTCATCCCTTGGAGGTTTGGTATCGATATTATTGGGGTTGGTTGTAACCAAGGGGAAGAATATTTACAACGTATTCGTTAGAATGCCCCAATGAGTTTGATTATTGTTGTATCGGATTTTGGGTTGGCTATAATCGTTCTTGATACATATATTTAGCATTTGTTGGTAATCATGTTATTCAAGGTTGTTCGAGTGACCGATATTCCATTAAGGACGTTTGTTCATGAGAGGACATTTCACCACCGGTATTGTGTAAGTTAATTCTTACTCGGTTAAAAGGATACTCATTCCTTTCGTTGTTGTTCATTCATATTCATAATTCGTTCATAACGTATTAATCGTATTGAGACATGTAATTGTCAACTAATCATTCAATCACGAGGAACGACGGTTCCAATCATTTCAGTGAGCTATCATTCATTTCATTGTTATTTCATCTCAGTGAGTCACTATTGACCCTTGTTGGATTGTTATTCATTAATAGTCACCATGGTCACTTTTGTTCATGTGACCTTCTGGGTTCATATTGCGTGGCCGGGTGGTTATGTGTGGAATTTTTAGTCGGGCACACGATAGTCATGTGAAGCGTTCACCGACATAATGGACTGTGCACACGGTAACGTCCCTCTGTGAGACTAATTAGGTAAAAGTTCGGATGTGTCCGGACACTCATCTTGTGCACTTGCACGTCCCATTACGGGCGTACTGTGATGCCCCTCTTCAGCTTAATTTCATAACTAAGAGATATATCATGATTGTGCTTGTTCAACTCTTGAGGATTGTTGTTCTGTGTAACTGACCCCGTTGGGGGATATTGTTTTCAGGTCATGGCAAGGCAAAGGCACGGGAAGAGAACGTTGACGGCGAGGAGTCCCAGTGATACTAATAGGGGGCCCTAGTTCTTGTCAGTTATTCATGTTTTCTTCATTTTTATTTCTGCTGCAGATTTCTGTTTGGATATTCATTTTTATTCAGTGTTGTGTATTTTATCTTCATATAAAATATACATGTATTCTGTATTTCCTGGGTTTGTTGTACTTTAAACTCCTCATCGGAGTAATTAATGATATAATGTGGTTCGGTACTACGATTATATTATTTAATTCATTAATTTTCATTCGCCTGGTGGGTCCCAGTTGGGATCCATGGCACTGTAATATCCGCCTAGTTTGGGGTCTTACAGTCTAGAGGAAATCCAGGAGCCACTGGACTGGGACTGGGGTCTCGATAGTGCACGCTACCGCTTGTGGTTAGCGCATGTTATCGGCTGTCTTAGTGCACGTTAATTGTCCATATTAGCGAACGCTATCTGGAAGGTGCAAACTGACTAGAAGCCACTGGACTAAATGTATTGGGACATTGTCCCGTTAGCGCGTGCTAAATGCATTGGGTAGCGCACACTAACTGCTCCAGTATATATATACTAGAACAACAACCCTTCTTATCATTTCTTTCATTTTCCTCCTTCTTCCGCGACGGCTGAGGCGATCCGACTAGAGTTCGGACTTTTGGCCAATTTTGCTCCATCAAAGGACTTTTAGAGGGTTGTTGGTGATCATTACATCATCTAATCTGTTGTTCTTCGCCGGATCGAGGTATTTTTCTTGATTTCCCTAGAGTTGACTTTTTGAAGAATTGTTCTATATTTTATTTTCAATCCAATTTTGATGGTTCAATTGGTATTTTATGATGATGGTGATCATAACCTATGGATTGTATATCCATATTCCGGTTTCATATAATTCGAGTCGTGATTCGGTGATCTATTGAAGTCTTGAGTATTTAATGTTCGATTAAATGTCTCAATGGGTTTTTCTTCGACTCTTATATGTGTTTACCATTGTTTTCAGTTGTTATGCTTGTAGTGATCACGTTGCTATTGTGTCTCTCGTGGAGGATATAAGTTTGGGAACTTTCGGTCGAGCTACGTTCTTCGGGGTTTTTCTTGAGCTAATCATTGAGGCAAGTATTCTTGTATTTACGATTTATATCGTGTGAATTGAGGTTGCATAAGTAATTATGTTGGTTTGTACATTTTTGTTGATTGTGCCTTATGTGAATTATCGTTGTTGTTATGTGGTTATGTGAAGTTAGTGTTGGTTCATTGCTTGTCATGGAGATATATCAATATAGACGTAGTGCCGCGTAGATAGTACACTTAGACATGTGCTATAATGTTTTGGTGATCACCGGGTTATGTGGGTTACGTTGTATGTTATGAGTTGGGTTAGTCGTAATGGTTGATCGGTCGTTATGCCGTTGATGTGTGCATATGCGTTTAAGACTGTTAGGTTGTAGTATAGCTAGGTCGGTCGTAGCTATGCGTCGGATAATTGGCCATTTCTAGCAAGTGCCTTGATTATATATATATTGTGATTTACTTTTGAGGCTGTGGTTTGCAACTGTGAATTGTGGAACATATGTGTGTTGTTGTTCTTCCACCTGGAGCATTCGACGGGGCATTTGGGGGCCGATACTAAGGGGTACGGTTGCAGGTTACCAGGTGTGGTTTTCATCTTGAGGACGTTGTAGATGTTTCCGATAATTGTGATATGTCCGGAATATCACAATGTTTTGGTTTTCGATGTTGATTTACATTATATATTGAATTTTGGTACTGGGCTAGAATGGCAATAGGATATGGGTCGTAAGTGTTTAGCTCCTTGACTGTGAGGTTTTAGTGTTGGAAAACGAACTTGTTATTGTTTTCGTGTACTGTGGTTTGATGAAATTACGGGTTGAGATCCCAACACTTGTGTAAAGGCTGTTTCGTGGAAAATGACTTTGGGTCGAGACCTATTCGTCTTGAGATATTTTTGCAACTCAGGACTCGAGGTCCATGTAGATTTTCTATTTATAAAAATGTTTGTTACATGAATGAGATTTGGGTCGAGACTCCATTATTTTCAAATAAGGTTTTATAATCTTGAACTTGAAGTCCCAAAAGACTTTCTGTTGTTTTCTAAAACTCCCGAGTTTATATATATATATATATATATATATATATATATATATTATTTTCAAAGACTTGAGTTGTACCTTAAATATTGAAAACCTCTCGGGAACTTCTTTCACGACTGTTGTTACTTCAATATAACTGATATTGGCATGATATATTTTGTATAGACTGAATACTTGTACTAGCCATTAAAATGCTAACTCCTTAAATGGGGGAAATGCGTATCATGCATTTCAGGTGTGCTTAGTTCGTTGGAGCAACCACATGGACGTCATGGAAGAAGATGAGCCGCGATACTAATCAAGAGTTAGAGTCCAGTTTGATGTTGTTGTATTGTTGAGTTATCTTCAGTTTTCCGTCGTATTGTATTTTGACCCCTGCGTGGGTATTTGCAATAATGAGTTTATTTTTAGGTTGATTTAATCGTGAGAACCTCATTGGTCAGGGTAATTAATATTTGACCTTATCGGTGTGTGTTAATACATTGTTTGACCTCGGCCGGCCAAACATTGTTCGTATCATGGTTGATAGCCTGGTGGATCCTTATAGAAAAGGGGTCCACAACGTGTAATATTCCCGGTGGTTTGTTGGGGGTGTTACATTTATGGTATCGGAGCTTAGGTTGTGGAAACCTAGGCTGTCGTGTCGAGTCGAGTTGTGTCTTGTCGCGTCGTCCCAGTTATTGGTTAACAAGTCGACTTGTGTGTTGTCATATCATGTCATTTGTGTTCGTTGAGATTAGTATCGTGGGCGACCATCATCTTCGTGCGACCATTGGATGTAAGTCTCCCCTTTTATATATTTTATATTTTATTTTTGTGTTGCATGATCATGTTTATAAGTATGAAGTAAGGTGGGATTTGTGTTTGATACTTGTTACATATTAAGTGTGAGATGGTTGGTATATATTGAGATGTTGAATGTTGATGTACGCTATGGAGTTTTGAATGGTGATGTGTTCCGGGAAGTACGTCAACATGAGAATTGTTGAGGACCACGTTAGACGGTTTTGATGTGTGTATGAATTTGGTGTTCGAGAGTTGTGTTAGTTGAATTGGTAATTGTGTCTGTTGCAGGCGTGTTCAGACAATATTCTTCTGAAAATATCGTAGAATTGAGTATGATGTGAAAATCAGATATTCTCAAACATTTTACTAGTACGGGTAAACGGCGGTTATAATGAATTTTGAAAATTTTCTGAAATTTTGGACAAGTCGGCCGTATATTTTCATAGAAGAGAGTTGATTGATTGTTTCTTGCTACCTCAGTATACGCTCATCGTTAGCTAGATCTGCTGCACGTGTATTTTTAAATGACTCCCAAATATTTCGCAATCTGAGTTAAACTAGAAAATTTTCGTGACTATTTTATCGGTATGTATAAGTAGTGACTTAGCGTATACATTGTTTTTATTTACAAACATTTTAAGTTTTGACAAAGTGATCGTGCACTTTCATAGAAGCCTTGCGACGGAATATGAAGGATATATTTTGAAGTACTTTCAATATTTTGTTAAATATCACCATCGTCAATCTTTTGTCATATTTGAAAGAATTTTAGAATGGTTTTAGCCTATTGATGTTAAGTTCAAATAGCTCGAATATACGATTTTAAAATCTTTCACACCATAAAATTTTTATATTTTAAAACAAAATGCGATATTTATTTTCGAAAACAAATAAATAGTGAAATATGGAGAATCTTACTCGGCTCGAATGGTAAACTCAGTTTTGGAGACATTTTATGAGAAGAGTCAGTCAACACACACTAATTTTGTACCCAATTGTTGTGTTGCATGGTTTCGGTTTGTTTTGTAGCCTGTGTAATGTTATTTCGACATGATTTCTCTTGACGATGACGTTTTAATGGATTTTAATATTTCGGATCATGGTTTTGAAAATGATTTCCGAAAGAAACAATTTCGATCTATTCCTTATAGTTTTGGTAAAACAGCCCGAGGTGCCAAAAGCGTTTTCCAATCTTATTTCGGAAAAAATTTATGAACTCAAATTTTAAAATTTTACTAGTTAACAAATGTCTCAGGGACTATTTAAAAAAGAATGTCATAAATGATTTACTACTATGACGTGCGATTTGTGGTGGCCGTGTCTGTTTTTGTATTAGCATTGAACGCAAATTTTCTGTTGATATGGTCATATGGTCCATCAGTTATAACTGTAAGTTCCATTTCTTGCAATGATGATTATTGTACTCGTGTAACATTTGTGAGTGAATATTTTGTGTGATGTTATTATTGCCTTACGTCAGTATGTTGCGATGAATTGGCATTATGGTTATTGTTTTACGATGTTATGTTCTATGGAGCTGAGCGGTTGTGTGTTGAGTATGTCGAGAAGACGAGGTCGAGGTTGTAGTGGTGGACATAGTCAGAAGCATGGTGAGGTACCTGATCAGAGACAAGTAGCCGGAGAGAATGTCTTTGTTGGCAGAAATCCAACGTTCGTAATGATTATATCATTGACGAATCATATGTCTGTGGCATTGGAGCAGATGAATTCAGGGGGTTCATCTGGAAGTAAGGGAACGGGGGTCCATAGACCTCAACCCCCGTATCAATCGATTGTGGAACCTTCTAGACCAGTTAGAAAATCCAGGAGATCCAGGGCGGTATCATTGACTGTGGGTAGCTTTCCTAGATGCTTTAACTGTAATGTTCCGGGTCATGTTCGCGTGAATTGTAAGCAGCTGCCGGTAGCTTTCTATAATTATGGACGCGAGGGGCATCGAGAGCAGTACTGTACGTAAGTATCCAGAACAAGCGTGACCATTGAGAGGGCCATTCCTATGACGGAGGCAGGTCCATAAAGTAAGAGGCAGAAGACCTCGGGTAACTTTTCCAGAGGTCAGAGAAGTGAGTTTCGTGAGCCTACTACTTTGCATTTATCCTTCTGCGAGCACTCCTCGTTCGTTTGGTCAGTCCAAGAATCTTACTCTAGATGTGAGTAAGGTGAGCGGTGTGAAGGTGTGTTTCAACTGTAGCCGTGTGGGCCAAACTCGGCAGAATTGTTGCTCGCCTCAGGTTAACTATTTCAAGTGTGGTCATTTGGGACACCAAGCGGTGCACTGTGAGACCGTCGTTGAGATGTTCGGGAACCGGAGACCCGCTCCTGCCAGTGGAGGGCCCATTGGGGCCCAATGATGTTACTGCGTGTTGTATTGTGGGTTATGTCTTGTGGGGAGATTTTATATTTGTTGTGTGAACCTTTTTGCTTCATTTGTGCTCTACCTCGTTATTTTGTTTAAGTTTCGGGACGAAACTTATTTTTAGTGGGGTAGTATGTAATACCGGTATTTTCTAATTCCGTAATTTTTTATTCTAGCGACTCACTTGGGTCCATTGACACATTTTAGACATGTTTTGTTGTGCACTTTTTGTCATTAGAGTGGGTTTTGATATTGATTCGTATTAATTGGGATATTATTGCGATCTTTTGGCATTTGGATTCGATTCTTGTGAATCTCACTCAAAAATGTTGATTTGATGTTCCTACAAGTTCATTTGACAATTTTGGCCGCGTTGAAAACTTCTGAATTTTTTTGTTCGATCTCGTATCGTAACTTTTCAGTCATTTGGGCCATTTCAGAATTTTCCCAATGTTTCGGGCATTTGTCGTCGCTTTCGTTGTTCCTAATCTTCGGGTCATTGAAATTACATGTTTGTTTTCATTCGTATCATGAGTGTTGTCCGTTAGCATTTCATCGCAAGCTGCGTGATTGTAGTTTCGTCAAAGAGTTCGTTGTTGGGTCGTGTTTTTGGAGCTGATCTGCAGCCTGTGCAGAAGGAATAGCGCAGGCTATGTAACATTACAGCGCACGCTATTGAACAACCATTAGCACACGCTATCGCGTGAGTTAGAGCACACTAACTGACAGTTTGGAGAAAGTCGAGGAGCTACTAGATTGGGACTGGGGTCTCGATAGCGCACGCTACCGCTTGTGGTTAGCGCACGTTATTGACTATCTTAGCGCATGTTAATTGTCCATATTAGCGCACACTATCTGGAAGGTACAAATTGACCAGAAGCCCCTGGACTGAATGTATTAGGACGTTGTCCCTTTAGCGCGCGCTAAATGCATTGTGTAGCGCACGCTAACTGCTCCAGTATACATATATACTAGAACATCAACCCTTTTTATCATTTCTTTCATTTTCCTCCTTCTTCCGGGACGGCTGAGGTGATCCGACTAGGGTTCGGACTTTTGGCCAATTTTGATCCATCAAAGGACTTTTAGAGGGTTGTAGGTGATCATTACATCATCTAATCCGTTGTTCTTTGCCAGGTCGAGGTATTTTTATTGATTTCCCTATAGTTGACTCTTTGAAGAATTGTTCTATATTTTATTTTCAATCCGCTTTTCAGGGTTCAATTGGTATTTTATGATGATGGTGATCATAACAAATGGATTGTATATCTATATTCTGGTTTCGTATAATCCGAATCGTGATTCAGTGATCTATTGAAGTCTTGAGTATTTAATGTTCGATTAAATGTCTCAATGGGTTTTCCTTCGACTCTTAGATGCGCTTTTCATTGTTCTCAGTTGTTATGCTCGTAGTGATCACGTTGCTATTGTGTCTCTCGTGGAGGATATAAGTTTGGGGACTTTCGGTCGAGCTACGTTCTTCAGGGTTGTTCTTGAGCTAATCATTGAGGCAAGTATTCTTCTCTATACGATTTATATCGTGTGAATTGAGATTGCATAAGTAATTGTGTTGGTTTGTGCATTTTTGTTGTTTGTGCCTTATGTGAATTGTCGTAGTTGTTATGTGGTTATGTGAAGTCAGTGTTGGTTCATTGCTTGTAATGCCGGGTAGATAGTACACTTAGACATGTGTTATAATGTTTTGGTGATCACTGGGTTGTGTGGGTTAAGTTGTGTGTTATGAGTTGTGGGAAAAATCTATTCGAGCTTATGGGAGCAATTCTTTCTGTGAAACTTGAGGGTTATCCTCGGAAAACTTTTGTGCGTGTGTGTGCAATATTTTTCTTGAATTTATTTGTTAACGTGCGTTTTGTTAGTTAATGTTCCAGAAATCACGATTGAAGTTTTCAAATAACGAATTGCGGTTAATGAATAAATAAATGAAAAAATCATTTATGTTTTAGATTCCATATTTTAAAACGATTGTAGAACTTACTGAATGAGTTAGGGATTCCGAGTGTGCACGGAAGCTGTATATGTTGTGGAGTTTCTTGCTGAAAATTATTTAACATTATGTACTTTAGTCTTTTTAAATTATAGTTAAGGAGAAAAAAATGGCTAGCAAAGATGGAAAGGGACTTGGGGCAGGGAAGACAATGGCTGCCGCAGCAGCTAACAAGGATAAGAACAAGAAGCAGCCGATTTCTCGATCAGCCCGAGTTGGTCTTCAGGTATAAATGTCAGCTGATATTATATCTACTTTTTCTTTCTACTTTTGATTTTTTTTTTTTTTGGTTTAAGATTTAGTTGATTTCAAATTATACTCAAATTTGCAGTAGTTGCGATCGAAGATTAAAAAATGTAATATTATTGATTTCTAGATGAGGTTAATGGATATTAGGTCATGAGAAAACTGTGATAGCTCAAATTATGCATCTAGAAAGTTCATGATTTAGCTCAAGACTCGGAACAATCTCTACTATGTAGCATTTAGATTGAATCTTTTCGGCCAAATGCCAGAAAAAGGAAAAAAGATTGATAGTGTTATGGATGAACAATCTCATGACTTATGAATGTTATTTATAAATTTTCCATGTTCTCGCCGTACTCGTACCTCATATTTTTTAAAAAATGGCCATGCGCATACGAGTACCTGTGTCGGCGCTTCCTAGTTTCTATCACTTGACTTGTTTAATTCTATTCTGCAAACAAACTGTCTGATTGCTTCTACACTGCTGAAAGGACAGAGGATGTACAATCAGTGATTGACCTTATTCATCGCCAATACCCTGAAGCTCCTCTATTTGCAGTTGGCACTAGTGTTGGTGCTAATATTCTGGTATACCAAACTAACTTGAACTTGTCTTGGAAAACTGTGTTAGAGGTTTCTGTATGAGTATGTCAAGTTCTTCAAATAAGTCTTACATAATGCATGTGGACACTGTGTTATAGATTTTTGCATATGTCAGGCTCTTCAACGAAGTATTACATAATGCATGTGGTCATGATTTGAAATGATTTTTTTTTTCTTCAGGTGAAATATTTTGGTGAGGTTGGAATTGTAGTACCTCTAATTGGAGCTGCAGCAATATGTTCTCCTTGGGAGTCATTGGTTAGTACTTAATTATTTATTTTTCATTAATCTTCCATCTTTAATTTCATGTTTGCATGTGCTTCTTCTTGGTTTCTAAAGTTTCTGCAATAGGTTAAGTTTCAAGTATTAATTGGATTGCCCTCTTCGTTTTTCCAGCTAGTTAACAGGTTCTTGAGACGTAGACTTGTGCAAGGTTTATACAGCAAAGCACTAACCGACGACATGAAAAAATATGCGTCTTTGTATATTCGTTTTCACTTCTCTTGAGAGTGTCGTCCGTTCTGTGTAAAAACAATTTGATGATAGAATGTGGAATTTTACACGCATCATGATGTCCTTTCTCGTCTTTCAAACTGGGAAGCTGTTAAACAGGTAAATCTATCTTCTGTCCATAATCTCTCGACACTTGCCTTCCAAAACCAATTTTGATGAAGATGAAACATAGCTATTTATCATTGTAATTTTCAGTCATGTACTGCTCGGGAACCATATATGTGATCTTCTAGTCCCTCAGCAAACCTTTCTCCAAGTTGATCCCGGACAATCACTGCTGAAACTATGGATAATCGTAGTGGAACATAGTCTATAACATGGTTGCTCTTTTTCTTCTTTTGAGCTATATTACCTTGTTCTTCTATACTTTTGATTTTCATTGAGGGGTGAACTCGGAGGCTACTTTGTTTGTCGTTGCCTCTATGACCTGGATATGAGTTAATAGGACCCAATACTTATCGTGTATTATGTTTTTTATGCTATTTTTTGAGTAAACTTGAAAATGGTCACAACCCTCCCCTGATCCCTCTCCAGTCACTTTCACTGATTGAAAAAGTAGAAATGTCTATCTCAACTCCATAGAAAACTTAAATAGATTCGGAACATCACACTGATATGTTTGTAAAATTGATCATTTATTTTCAGAAAATGCAGTAGAAGCAGCTACTCCTTTTGTTAAAATTAAAATTAAATCACCTGGGGGAATTTATCCAGATGGATTAAGGTGGTGAAAGGAGATCAGAATTGAGGTATGGCCTGATGGTGTGGTGTGCAGATGCATTGTAAATAGAGGTGTTAGTGCTGATAAAGCTGTAGAGTGGGAAGAGACATATTTGGAGAAAGCAGGCCGCTGATGATTTTGACTATAAGGAACTTGGTTTCGAGAAATCAGGGCGTGACTTTACTGGAAATGCTTGGTATGAATTCTGGAAGGAATCCATCTATCAGGTAGTTGACAATTTATGCATGAACTTCATCTGATGTAGTTTTATTTTTTTCCATCAGTTTTAGCGACCAAGTTCAGATCGCATGTGTATCATTGTATATGCATACTTGTCTTATGCTGTTATTGTTCTATTTTACTGCAGAAAGATGGATGTTTACATCTTGAAAAAAATACATACAGATGGGGAAAGTAATAATAGGATATTCCTTTTACAGTTCTATCTGCTTCACTCACTTAATTTGGTATGTTAACTTGATATTGTCAGTTATAATTCATAGTACTATTTATAGAATCTTATTGTCGGATATCAAGTATAATAAATTAGACGAGTTTGAAATAGGGAAATAAATTTGTTGTCGTTATATTAGTTAATAGTTTTTATGAAAACCCATTATTGATGCTTTTACCTTTTCTACAGGTTATTGTAATGCTTTGGCAATGTAGGCTGGAATCATAACTGAAAAAGGTTCATTTTACTCATCTTGTTGGACTTCAGCATAAACATCGATCGTCATCCACTTGAAGCACATATTTTGTTCTTTTGATTTTTTTAAACATGCTTGACATGAAATGTATGACATGGTTAAGATAACAATGATCAAGCATATGTAATTGTATAACAAATTTATATACTCTTTTCAAGCGTTGTAATGTAATAACAGTTTGATTGCTTGTGTTGTTTATTTGTGTTCAAGTGGATGTTTCTGTTTGACAATTTTAATTTATGGTAATTTTTTTTTCATGTAATTAAACAAAAAAGTTAAGATAAAAATAGAATTGAGATAAAAATAGATTTTTATTCACATATTTGAACATATACTGACACTAAAATAGTGTCAGTAATTATTTTTATTAACACTTTATATTAGTGTCTGTAATGCTAAATCCAGAACATACCGACACTAATGTTTAGTGTCAGTAAAAATAATTACTGACACTATTTTAGTTTCAGTATTTACTGACACTTGTATTACTTACACTAAAGATTAGTGTCAGTATTTTCTGGTTTTAGCATTACTGACACAATTATAAAGTGTCAGTAAAAATAATTACTGACACTATTTTAGTATCAGTAAAGGGGATATTTGTACTAGTGTAATCCATTTATAAGTGCGGTTTGCCGGTTTATTTGTTTGTCATACAATATGAAAACATACACAACCTAAATCTAATAACATGCAGTTCATGGCATAAGTACCGAGTCATCATTGACTCGATAAAAATACAAGTAATCTAGTTACAAGTTTTGAATCTTCGTCTTCATGGTGGTTCGTCCTCGGCTCTTCATCATAGATAATTTATTACATTAATAAAATTTGCATCTCATACAAATTTAGAAAAAAAATTGACTCAAAACGGCCATTACAAGTCCATCGAATAAAGATTCAATAATCTAAGTCCATGAACTACATCACCATTCAAATAATAATGCAACCATTACATTAAAACAAATGGCAAAAATAATTAATCTAAATATTGATCTAATCAATATAATATTAATACATGTATTAGAATTAATTCAATTAGTTCACATAACCGTTCATATTAATTTTTTCTGAACAAATAAAATATTTCATTAAATTAATTCCCTTAAAAATAAAATTATCATAATTATATTTTAGTCAAATTAAATCCAATTTAATTTGCGAGAAATTAATTTATCGAACGAAATATAGAAATGGGTAGGATTACACAAGGCCCGATCCAACTCGCGCCCGCTTGGCGCGCCTGACTGGGCGAGCACCAAAGATGTCTTGCTCATCACTTCACCGGACGATCCGAGGCTTAATGTACGTTAGACATGGGAGTTAACGTGCGCTATGTACATGGTTTTACGTACGTAAAGCCCTTGAACGTACGTAATAGAAGCCAGAGTTCGAGGCAGTGAGTTCTGCCAGACGCTAACGTATGCTAAAGTTTGGGGATAGCGTACGCTAAGGCCATAACATACGTAAGGCTTTGCCCTTAACGTACGTAATGCATTAAAATCTATTTATAGACCTCAACCTCCATTTCAATTTTTCCTCACTCTTTGGCTGATTTTCGTAACCTGAGAACTCCCCAGCACCATAAATCCCCCATATGATCATCTCAGCTTGAATTGGAGGATCGTAGACCCTTGAGGATTGGTGTTCAAGCTTCCGTTGTTGAGTTTCACCAAGTATTCATTGTTCTTCTTTATATTGAGGTTACGTTGATCCTTCACCAACTTGATTTCATGTTCTTGAGGATCTTTTGAACCTGTTTTTGAGATTTCCATGTTCATTATTATCATGAGGAGTCAAACGCCATGTTTTTAGAAGAATGGAACCCGGTTATACCTTGCTTCTTCTTCGTTGTTAAGAGTATTAATCGAACCTTGACGGATAAAACCCTAGGATGTAGTGTCCTGAGTTTGTTATGAATTATGATCATGATTCTAGTGAGGTTCTGAGATTACTAAGATGCTCCACCGATGATAATTCGTGTTTTGATATAGGTGTTTGATTTGACAATATTCTTCATGTTCATGCTTGAAATGAATCGGCTTTGTCGATAGAATCAAACCCGGATCACCTTAGTATCGTTCCCTTGTGAAGAACACTTGCTATGCTTGTATCTTGAATCGCACTTTTGATATGGATCGTAAGATCTGAACCATATATGTATTGGGAGTCGAAATCAATATTGAAGTTTAGATTGTGATGACTTGTATATCCATGAATCTGTAGACATCGACATTTCACCTCCGATATGGTCATTCAACTCATATGAAGTATATTATTATTTCTGGCTTAGCTTTCATCGAGTAGACTAACCGTGAACTGGCCTTACATTAATGTTAACTCGATTATAACATAGGACGTCGGTGCTCATACATTAGTTTCGAGTAGTATGTTGAATTCCTTGTTATTTCTTTTGAACAAGGTCCCAGCCTTGCAAGGTGATCGATCGAGGGGCGGCGACCTTCGGACATGTTGACAGTCGTTGTTCTTTCCATCTTTAAGGCAAGTATCGTAATTAGACTATTGGTTTAATGTTGATGATTTTGATCATGCATATTGTTATTCATGTTGTTGAACATGAGATCATTCAAGTTGAATTGTCATGATGTTTCATATGTTGTTCATGTTGATAGACATATCGATTTGCATATGTGTATGCATAGTTGTACTGTATATGTGGTATTGATCCGAAGGGATCATGTGATTTATGCTGAGGGCACTGGATCAGTTGTCCACCTCGTGTTGGTCCGAGGGATCATCTTGGGATCTATGCTGAGGGCACTAGATCGTTGGACGGGTTTTCCACCTCGTGTTGGTCTGACGGGATCATCTTAGGATCTATGCTGAGGGCGCTGGATCATTGGATTACCCTCTGTTGTGTTGATGGAATCATGTGGATTCGCATCGTTGGATTCCGGTAGAGGAAGTCCGCGTTTGTATTTTTCTATGCATCGTTGTTGCATATCTGATTTTGTATATTATGATACTTGTACTAGCATTGTTTTGCTAACTCCTGTGGGGGTGGACATTTGTTTTGATGTTCAGGTAGCCAAGGAGCGGGGAAGCAACCACAGTACCGACATGATGACGAGGGGGATCAGTGATGTTATCCATTGTACTGTTCTATTGTTCTGCTTCGGTTTTTAATACTCGAGTACGTGTGCTATTTTGATGATTTGTGAAGTCTGTAATAAATGGATTGTTTTGGTATGATTAGACCGGTCGTTAAATTACTTAACTATTAATGATGTTTTTGTGTTGTTCAGAATTTTTTTAATTTAGCCTTGTAAATTCTTATATTAAGGGTTTACGGCGCTATAATTATCCCGAATATCTCGGGGTGTTACAGAATATGGTATCAGAGATAAGATTCATGGATATCTTAGCAGTTGGGTTTAGTTGGGTGTGTTTATGTTGTTTGATTTATCGATCACGTATAACATCACTGTGTAGCCAGCATTGTCGTGTGGACCGTGGTTGTAAGTTTCCTAATCTCATATTCGTGTTTAATTATTTCGTGTTTTGTGGATATTGATAAAGTTTAGTAGGTTTTGCTCTCGGTATTGAGTATTTGTGTTTACAGTATATTGAGAGGAGATCGTGGACGCGGACGTGGTAATGTGAGACAGGAAGATTCGTCGTCTACCCCAAATTTGTTGGCTAATCAAGTTGATTCTCGTTCTGACGGACAACAGGAATCGGTAAATAATGACCGAGCACGAACTGTGGAGGAAGACGCAAATCCTAACATGCCGGGAGTGATTCACCAAGTGGTCACTCAGATGACCCAATTTGCCCAGGTGGTTGACCGCATGCAAGCGACGATGGGTCAACAGCGTAACGAAGACAATCGGGGAGACAGGTGGCTTTTAGAAGTGGTCAAACTACACCTACCGAAATTTGACGGTTCTTCAGAGATGCCTTCATGGGACCACTGGCTGAAGGAACTAGAGAAAATATTTGCGCGAATTAACTGTCCCGATGACCGAAAGGTTTCGATCGCTCAGTATTTTCTGATTGGGGAAGCTTTCGACTGGTGGGAAGCCATTCGACCTGAAGATCATAATGCTGACTGGACTGAATTCAAATTAATGATGGAAGCACAATATTGTCCTCGTCCAGTTAGAGAGGCTAGAGTCCGAGAGTTTTTCTCGCAGCAGAATCTAGAGGCATCTGTGACAGATATGATTAAGAATTTTAATCACCAACTGAACTTTGTGCGACATCTGGTCCGAACCGAGGCAGAGAAGATTTTTCACTTCGACATGCGAATGATGCATGAGATCCAACAATATATGTCGGGATTTGAATGTACTACTCTCCAATAGTATCAGGACAAGGCCATGGATTACTAAATGAAAGAGACAACAGTGGATAAATTTGCGGAAGCAAAGAAGCAGAAAGTGTGTGGAAACTTCACTGATAACAAGAGTAGTGGGCCCCGCAAGGTCCAGTCCTCATTCTATTCATCCAAGAGACCTCCGTATCCTCCTCGAGGTAGAAAGAAGTTCAGGACGGCATCAACGGTTACCAATGCAGCGAAGAAGTGTTATAACTGTGGACGCCCAGGACATGTTCGGCGTGATTGCTCCGCTCCTTCTGTGACCTGTTTTGAATGTGGGCAAGAAGGACATCGAGCGACTTTTTGCGGAAGTATGACTAGATCATTTGGGGCTCGTACTTCATCACAAGTTCCAAAAGAGACGAGTGTAAACCCGACACAGTAGAGTGGTCTTCAACAGGAGAATTTTGGAAAAAGAGAAGCATCCAGTGCTGGGTCCGTTCCTCCGCGCCTTCATGAGATGAGGAGGTCAGATGATCAGAACACTGATGTTGCATCAGGTTCGATTCAGATTCTTTTCCAACCAGTTAGTGTCTTATTCGATTCAGGAGCTATGAATTCTTTCATATCATTAAACTGTGTTAATCGTTCGAAAATCTCATGTTTGCATGATTGTGAACCTTATGTTGCGAGTCTGCCGAGTGGTGAGAGAATTGTGGGAAATCTAGAAGCTAGGAATTTCCCTGTGTCTATAGGAGGGAGAGATTTGCCGTGAAATCTTATTGTGATCGACATCCATGGTGACGATTTAATTCTTGGAGACGATTGACTCAATTGTTATGGGGCTATTTTGAATTATCGGAAGAGAGTTATCTCGATTATTGCTACTGATGGATCTGAACACTTACTCGGAGGATGGAGACTCGGAAGATCAGGGAAAGTGATCAAAGCCATGAAAGCGATTAAATTGCTGAAACAGGGTTGCACCGTGTTAGGCGTATTTTTATACGCTTATTTATCATTATTTTGTATTAATTTGGCGAGTAAATTTGCATAAATGAGCTTTTAATGCCTTATTCTTGTATGTGTGACAGGAAATTGGAGTCCGGAAGCTAAAACGAGGCAAAACGGGCGAAAACGGCGATTTTTAGCCTGGTGGCCACGTCACGTACCAAGTGAGTCGCAGCACACGAAGGTAGCTAGCAGACACAGAGTATACTGTACTCTGAGCCACGGCACAGATATCGTGAGCCGCGGCCCAGAAAAAATTAACAGCGCCCAGGTTTTAATCTGTGCCCCGTGTGCCGCGGCACAGAATAAGTGAGCCGCGGCACACGGGGCTGTTTTGGTGTACTCCGCGCGGGTTTGGGCCGTTTTGAAGTCAGTTCTCGACCTAATCACACGGACGCGATTTGGGGGCTGCTGGGAGCTATAAATATGGGTTTAAGGCCATAATTAATTATCTTGGAGCCGGGAATCAGAGGATCGATTATCATCAAGGAGAGAAGCAGAAGACACCAAGAGCAGAGGGCGGAAGCCAGAAGAACGGAGGAATCCGAGCTCTTCATCTGCGTTTGATTTCAATGCTTTCATTCATTATTTCTGTATTTTTATCTTTTAGCATGTCAGGCTAAAACCCTGTTCTAGGATTTTGATGAAACCAACGTTTTGACGGATTTGCTTTAGATTATCTATATAATTCCCTTTTTCTGTTGAGTTTTCCCAATCGATTTTAATGCTTTCAATTGTCTGGCCAATAATTGAATTGTTTTAATTACCTTACTCGAATCGGGAGAGGAGAGTTGGTGAGGAACTATTGGTGAGAACCGTTTTATCTTGTGAGATAGGAATATACTCATAGGAACTACGTGACCTTTTGGATATTTTGTGCTTTTTGCCTATTGTCGTATTAATTCACCTAGGGATAGAGTGCGTTATTCGCTTTTAGAAAAATCTATTGACCTCGGGAGAGGCGGTAGAGTATTTTAGCAATCTCCGCCTTCAATAAATTGGGGAAATCATTGACTTCAGATAATCGAGAGTAAATTCGGATAAACCAAGGTGGATTCAGAATCCTAGACTTATTCATCATTTGATTTTCTTTCTTCAAGCATCGTTTTTACTGTTAGTTCTTTTATTGGTTTTATTTAGTTATTAATTGCAACTCAAATTTCGACTGTTCAAATAAAATTAGAATACATAAAAATCGGTACTTAGTAATTCAGTCCTCGTGGGAACGATACTCACTCATCACTTTACTACTTGTCTACGATAACGTGCATTTGCGTTAACGAAATATCGCAACAAGTTTTTGGTGCCGTAGCCGGGGACTGAAATTTTTACTAATATCGATT
Source organism: Orobanche coerulescens (assembly GCA_033398695.1). Taxonomy (NCBI): domain Eukaryota; kingdom Viridiplantae; phylum Streptophyta; class Magnoliopsida; order Lamiales; family Orobanchaceae; genus Orobanche; species Orobanche coerulescens. The sequence goes on along the minus strand of CM065816.1, from coordinate 100,010,329 downwards.
TCAGTATTTCTAGTCTTAGTTTGAACATTTTTTTGTTTTTGTGTAATTTTATTTATTTGTTTGCTTTTCCTTTCAGGAGTTTCCGGTTAGTGCATGAGAAAATTCGGTAATGAAGGCCTACTACCTTTGGATACCGAACTCGAGCGCACTCTTCGGAGAAACAAAAAGGAGAAATGAGAGTTACCAAACACAGTCACCATGGCCGAAAATACCAAAAATCACGGAGGTGATAATCTTGTACAACAAGCTCAACCGGCACTAGCACTTCGAGATTATGCTATGCCGCAAATCAATGCGAACTTTTCGGGGATTCGGCGTCCCACCATCCAGACGAACAATTTCGAAATCAAGCCTGCAATTATTCAGATGGTGCAATCGAGCCAGTTTTGTGGTCTGCCGAACGATGACCCCAACGCACACATTGCGTCGTTTCTCGAGATTTGTGACACGTTCAAGAACAATGATGTCACCGATGATGCCATCCGTCTAAGGCTTTTCCCTTTCTCCTTGAGGGACAAAGCAAAATTTTGGTTAAATTCCTTACCGCCGGGCTCTATCACGACATGTGAAGAATTAGCGCAAGCCTTCCTTGCTAAATTCTTCCCACCTTCGAAGACGGCGAGACTGAGGAACGAAATTACCACTTTTGGTCAATTTGATATGGAGTCGCTTCACGAGGCGTGGGAGCGATACAAAGATTTGCTAAGGAGATGCCCACACCATGGCCTACCGGACTGGCTGCAAATTCAGACGTTCTATAATGGCTTGAGTGCCTCTACACGCACTCTCGTGGATGCAGCCGCTGGAGGAGCCTTGATGGGAAAAACGATGGCCGAGGCACACTCTTTGTTGGAAGCTATGGCCGCAAATGCGTATCAATGGCCGTCCGAACGAGTAAATCCGAAGCGAGTCATGGAAATTTTGAATAATGATCTGATCTCTACATTGTCGGCCCAAGTCGCAGCGCTAACTCAGCAACTGCAGGTATTTTCGCATGCTCCTTCCCCCGTTACCATTGAATCTTGTAATTGGTGTAATAGATCTCACCCTAGCATAGAGTGCCAAGTCGGAAACCCTTTTGAGCAGCCCCCAATTGAACAAGATCAGTTCGTAGGAAATGGAAATCGGCAAAATAATCCTTACTCCAACACTTATAATCCGAGATGGCGAAATCATCCTAACTTCTCATGGAGGAACGGACAAAGCTCGAATCAGCCTTAGTTTGCTCAACACCAACAGCAGCCACCTCCCGCTCCAAAAATCCCTCTAGAAGAAGCAATGGCGAAAATGGCAGCGAACATGAGTCAATTCATGGCCCGTACGGAGGCGACCTTGAAAAACCATTCCGCTTCTATCCGCAACTTGGAAGTCCAACTGGGCCAGATCGCTAATGTATTAACAGCCCGCCCGGAAGGTACCTTGCCAAGTACCACTAAAATGAATCCCAGAGAGAGTGTCAATGCCATTGGTTTGAGAAGTGGGAAGGAATTGTGCGAGCTGCCCGGACAGAACAAAAAGAAAAGTGAGGATGAGGAGAATAAAAATTCAGCGACTGAGGAACCACAAGATTGGAGACCCTCGATACTATTTCCGGACAATCCAAAGGCATATGTACCACCCCTCCCGTTTCTTCAGCGATTACAACAGAAAAAGGTGGACAAGCAATTCTCTAAGTTCCTAGACGTCTTCAAAAAACTGCATATTAACATCCCATTTGCCGACGCCTTGGAGCAAATGCCGAGTTACGCGAAATTCATGAAAGAAATCTTGTCAAATAAAAGAAAACTCGAGGAGTATGAGACAGTCACATTGACGGAGGAGTGAAGCTGTAAAACCCCCTAAACTCGATAGTTTACTACATGTATAATTATTAAATCATGATGTACTCTAATAACAATTGTTTGTAATCTACATCTAGTTTCATTTTATTTTACTTATTTATTCATAAATTATTTTATGAATGAGATAATGAATTAATTAAAACTCGAAATAGGAACATGAAATTCCTAATGGGCCATGTGTATCAACACCTACACATATGAACACACTAAAAGTCTCAAGCCCAACTTGATGAAATTCCTAAGGCTTGAAAACACTTCAAAGCCCAACTAACTAATTAAATCACCAACTATTACAATTATAATTATACACTTAAAATAACAAAAAATATATATATAATACATATATCTATGTAATGGGGCGGCCATATGGGAAGAAAAGGAGGGGAATCAATTTTTTATAACCTCATGTCCCCCATGCAAGACACCCCTCAACACACCTTAAACATCTTGTCCCTAGTCCTCACTACACATACACTTCCCCAAGCCTCTATTACACACTATAATTATGATCATCCACCTCCCTAGCTACATTTTACACCTCCTACACACAAAAATCTGCATTTGAGAGAGAAAGAGAGAGAGGGACGAATCTAGAGGAAGAAAAGAAGAAGGAAGAAGAGAAGTTTAACAAGGCATAGGTAATTCTTTTCCTACAACTTTCTTTTATATGTATAACTATTGAAAACTTTAAACCTAACATGCAATCAAAAAATAATAATCCATAGTGTGTTGATGCATGGGCTGAAATGTAGAGGAGGAGGAAGAGAGGTCCTTTTCGACTCACAAGACCTAGGATCGACTTCTACCGACAAAGAACTAAAGTGAGTGGAAATTCTTCAAAATTTTGAAAACAAAAATCAATTATTTCTTGTTTATGATGATGCATGTGATATCTGAAAATTTTGAAATATATTCTTGAGTTGCATGTCAAATTTTGCATGTTGAAATTATACTACTAGTTTTTGTTAATATTTCTATATAAATATTTGTATTTCTTGATTCTTATTTATGAATATTATGAGACATTATGATGCATGTACAAATCTGGAAATTTCTGAGTATATACATGTTTTGAATATTCATATTATGGTTATAACATCATGCAAATTGATTTGACAATTTTAGTCGACAACCGATTCGATAGTCGGATTCCAATTTCGTGAAAAATTGTAATCTTTATACCTACCTTGCACTTTCTCGTGACTTTGTCTCAAATCTGGAATTTTAGTGTCATATGACTAAGTTGTAATATGTGATAATATACTTGTGGCCGTAAGTAAGAATTTAATCGAGTAAACGGAAAATTTGGCACAAATTGCAATTTTAGGTAGTTTGGAGACTAAATTGAAAATTTACAAAAATATGTATTCTGGACCCTGTACCACATATATTTCTTCATATATAAGCTGTCCGTAAAGTTTCGTATACTTCGGACTTCGATATCTATACTTATAAACCAAAATTGTAATTTGAAACACTTTTGGGGTCAAAACGCAAGAAAATTAGAATTCTGGACCCAGTCCGAAATTTTCTGGAATTTTTCACAAATCTATCATTCCAGACCTGTTACGAGTCACTTCGTAAAATTTCATCAAAATCCGAGCTAATTTCATAACATTATAAGCCCCGGAATAATTTTCCTAAGTTTTGGGGCAAACCATCAATTCTGAAAAATTCAGTCTCGAAACTAAAAATTTCGAAATTTCCTTAAATCTGGAGTCGTGGGAATATTTTTGACATTATCACCAATTTTCACAACCATCCGAATTCGATCCTTACTCTAAATACTAAAACTCGAACCCAAGGGCAAAAGCGTCCATTCAACCTATTCCAAAGATTTCTCGTTATCGTCGAACCTGCCCATATTATATAAATACCTGATCTAAACTCTCCAGACTGTTAATAAGATTATTCAGA